>CM029501.1:13392974-14100474 GCA_017140595.1 Eucalyptus curtisii | reverse complement strand
AAGTCTTATTTGGGAGGTGAGCATTTATCTTTCTCCTTTGGGTAGATTACTAGGAA
The DNA here is from genome assembly GCA_017140595.1 of Eucalyptus curtisii. NCBI lineage: Eukaryota > Viridiplantae > Streptophyta > Magnoliopsida > Myrtales > Myrtaceae > Eucalyptus > Eucalyptus curtisii. The sequence continues at coordinate 14,100,418 of CM029501.1, read as the reverse complement.
AATCAAATCCTCAAATAAAACTCCCTCCATCCAAAATTCGTAAAATATTGGCAGATAAAGCATTAACTAAATTTATATGGTCAAATTACTTGTTTGATAAAGATGGACACAATTTCCACTTTATACAACATCAATAATATCCGATGAATAAGTGTCAAAACCAAATTATAATATAAACAAATGAAGATTCTCCCTACATCTATATAAACAGTAGGATCACATCACTCTTATACTAAAATACAGCAAATAGACGACGAATCATTTACTCATTTGAAAAAAAAAAAAAAAAGAAACAGACATGGATGTCAAGAGTTGTGCTAAACTCGCGGTGCTAATGCTGGTGGCCACGCTCGCATTGCAGGCATCCGCCGCCGAGGTGCAATCAGCGAAATCGATCTTTTGTAAGGCCAATTGCTTGACGTCTTGTGCTGTGTTTCCTAAACCAGACGCCTGCTATCTCGCATGCTACAAGAATTGTGTGGGTGAATCGGAGGAGGCTGAGACACCCGAAAGCCAATGCAACCTTGATTGCCTGGGGTCCAAGGGTGCTGACAGGCGTGCTGGTACGAAAAAAAAGACCTTCACCTTTAGAAAAAGAGATGCCTGTTTTCTCCATTCATCAATTGTGACAGGCTAAAACCTACAACTTTTGTTTGATCATAAGTTAGACTGCTTGCAAAAGCTAAGAGATTTTTACTGCCGTTTTATGAAATAAAAATCTATTATTTCAATTGTTTTGTACATTTGGGATCCATTTGCTTTGCAGACGACTTGATTTTTCCAGAAACTGCCTGCGTTTTTCAAGGAATTTTGCTTTTGTTTGCCTGGATTGAAATTAGTTTCCCATGCTTGTTATTTAGAAACTCTAAATTTTTTCTTACATTATTTCATGGAATTGGTCCTTGAGTTTATGTGCTAAGTCTGGGCATTGAGGAGAAGTTATTACGTGGATTGTAAATCATAAAGATCAATATCATTTGAACTATCAATCCAGTGGATTGCCATATTATTAATTATATGGGTATCGCATGGTTAATGGTGTGGATGAGCTTAATCAACACATTCTTTAATACACCATATTATAATTTTTTCAAGCATCAAAACCTCCATATCTGACTGTGAAGTCTTTTTTCCAAGCTTTGAATAGCCAATGACCATGATTGAGGTCTTAATGAATTCTAGTTTTTAAAAGCATAGACCTTATTTTACTCGACCATGGAAAAAAAATTTCTAGTCCCATTTTCCGATAGACAAAAGCGATGAAAAACTAGCAAAATGACATACTTAGTGTAGGTGGATATTGATTACTTGTCGACTTTGGGAAAATTATACCTAATAAAAATTCTTCTAATTATCTTTTTTTATTGTATTTTAATAGTTGGAAATGTATAAAATGGGTCTTTATGTACTTTATTTTGTTGCAGACGCCAAGAAAATCGAAGGCTGTGTGAATTCATGCTTGGAAAATTGCAAGAAATCTTAAGCCCCTCAAGAGTTTGGCGGACCGCGTTCGCAAGTAAAGCGAAATAATAGATCGTGTGCTTTTTATAGAAATCATTTGTATTGGACAAAAGGAATACAAGATTCAAAGTGCATGTTACTTTGTTCAGAAATCATGGTCTACCTAATTAATTGTCATAGCACTTCTTAAAATGACTCACCTCCGTCAAATGTATTGTCTTTCTTGCCATTTATCGTTGGCCTCGAGAGAGCCCAAGCTAGAGACCCTATGCTGGTAAGGGCTCCCTTGATTGGCACGGCAAGGGCCGCCCCGCTAGATCAAGCAAGGGCGAGGGTTGCAATGCAATATAAGCTTAACAATAAAAAATGCTCCTCATAATTATATGCGATTTACTTTTTCTTTTGTTTAGGGTGGTCGATCCCTAATTTTTCTTTGCAATATATGAGTTACCAAAACTTAGATGTCAATATTTCTATGACCACAAATCCCAAAATAATGCCATTGAAAAAGAGGTCCTTGCCATTGGAGTATTCAGCCTTTTGCCATAGATTCTTGCTTCCTACTTCAACACAATGCGAGTTGGAATTTGGCCTACATTTATAGATCCGATGATGAAGCTATTCATGCCTTTGCAAATTAGGCTTTAAATCAAATGGGAACCGCGTCTTCTTCTTTGTTTCACAGTCTCCCATCTAATGTTAAAAATATTGTATAAGTAGTCTTTTTATTTATTTATTTATTTATCTTTTCAATGTAGGTACTGCACCCTGTTTGTAATTCATTGTTTGACTTGAAAAGTTCATTTCTAGCAAAAGAAAAAGGAGTATAAGATATCTTAAATTATAAGATTACAAAATAGGAATACTCAAAGAAGTAGGGTCTTTGAATATCATATTCAAAACAAAGATTTTGATGATGTTGAGTGAGATTTATATGCTATGTTAAGACTATTGAAATTTGAGAGATTATTTCACGGAAGATAAGTCATATGTTTCCTTATATAAATATGTTTTTAAATGCGTTCACTATTGATATATTCTTTAGTATACGTCCTAGTGTATAGCTGAATCATAGTTTTGTTTCTTATTGTCTTAACTAATTAGAATCCACTGTCGTACATGTAAGAGGAGGAGAGCCCAGACAAGCAATCATACTAGGGCTACCCCCGCCACGAAGCCAATGAAAATCTTGGTTTGCTAAATGCGATGTTTGTTTTGCTGTGTACCCCCACATAGCAAATGTGGCAAACACATTTATACTAGTCTTAAAACTTATTAAAAAAATATAATTAAATTATAAAATTTTAAAAAAATGCAATCAAGTTCTAAAACTTGTCAAATTGGTGCAATTCGGTCTCAATCCAACTTAGTTAACGAAAAATGATGATGTAATTTTCTTAAATATATTCTCTCTCCTACATGACAATAACATGGCTAAAATACAAATCATAAGGCTAAAATGACACCGTTTTTTGTCCAAATATGATAATACAAAATTTATTTAAATTAAATTTTAAAAATTAGCTAAAGTTATTATTATTATTATTATTATTTTTTAAAACAACAACTAGGCGACAAGGGCTTTGCAGCCCTCAACAGAGCTGCCGCTATGTTGGGGGAATGGTCGGAGGAGCCAGTGGCCCTCGCCAACCACAAGTCCTCACTAGATTTGGGCGACTAAATCCTACCCAAAAAAATAGAAACGAAAAAATAAAAAGAAAAGAATACGAATTAATTGGAGGTCCACCACTTTAAATTTCAATTGGATTATCAATGGTAACTTTGCCTCTGAGTGGAAATGGGTTTATTTAGTCATGTAAGAAGTCATCATAGCCCCCAAAAAAAAAAAAAAAACAATCCCAACTTAGAAATAACACCTCATAGATGGTAGGTTTATTAATGCTGATCGCATTTATATTTTTTAGGCTGAAGATTTATCTTTATCCTTCGGGTTTGATTAATAGGAAAAAAAGTTTTCCTCATATAAATATCCCTCCATCCATAAAAGGACAAATTGCCAACAAATAATAAATTATTTATTTAATGAAAATAAATAAGATCTTTTCTTTCCATTGAATGAAAATTATCATAGAAACGAAGGTTGAAACCAAATAACCATATAAGTGAAAAAAAGATTGTCCCAGTGTCATGCATCTATATAAACCGCAGAATCACTTCACGCCTTCACCAAAATACAGCAAAAAGACGGTGAATCATCACTCGATTGAAAACAAAGCAAACATGACAGTCAAAAGTTTTACTACATTAATGGTGTTGATGCTGGTGGCCATGATGGCATTGGAGGCATCGGCAGCCGAGACACAAACCGTCTGGTGCAAGGTCAAGTGCGGGCTCGATTGTCTCGGGGACCCCAATGAAGAGATATGCTATCATTTGTGTCTCCGGGGCTGCGGGGCTACGAAGGTTGAGACACTCGAAGGCCAATGCAACCTTGAATGCGTGGTGTCCAAATGTTTCGACTCGCATCTTGGTACGAAAGCAAAACCTTCACCTTTTAAATATAAAACATGTTTTGATAGATAGTTTGTAATTCATTTCCTTCTGTATACTAAAAAAAAAAAAAGAAAAGAAATGTCCGTTTTTGTTCATTCATCAATTGTGATCGGTGATAATTTAAGTTTAAAAGCAAGTGCTCTTGAAATTGCGAATTGTCTGACATTCTCATGAATGTGGACCATAGAGCAAATGTCATTGTACTATTCGACCATGGGTAGATGTTCAAAGAATAATATTGCAATGGAAATCATTCACGGAAAAGTATTAAAAAAGTTCTAAACCTTTTGCATTTGTGCCAATTTAGTTCTCCTAAGACATGGCATGATCGCACTAACTTGTATAATTTTTAATAATATTTTTTATTTTTGGAATTTTTATTTTTATTTTTATTTTTATTTTTATTTTTATTTTTTTCCTTCTCATCCTCCTTCCTCTAGTCCGGTCACCGGACCTCGATGCTAGGTGGCCGCTAGAGGCGATGATGATGAGGTTGAGAGTTGACCTCGCCGACCTTTGGCGAGCCTCTCCGGCCGGCGAGGCTCAAAACCTCGCCAATGGCCGCGAGGGTGGCCTCGCCGGTCATGGGCGAGGCCGGGGTGAGGCTCAACCTAACTAGATTCGACGAGGTGAGCCTCCCCGCACGGCACGAGGCTCCCCTCGAGCACCCCTCACGGTCGAGCCTCGCCGGGCCGGCGAGCTCGTTAGGAGGTCGATGAGCTCCCGACCTCGGCAATCGGGGAGAAAGGAGGATGAGAAGGAAAAAATAAAAATAAAAATAATAAATAATAAATAATTTTAAAATATTAAAATATTATTAAAATTTGTTCACATCGGCGCTAATCGTACCATGTTAGTCTACTAACATCCAATCAGCAAAATCCGGCCAAAATTAGTTGGAAATGACTGAATTGGCACTAAGTGAAAATGTTTAGGATTAATTGGCACAAAAAAAATGTTTAGGACTAAATTGACACAAATTCATTACTTTTTTTAACACTTTTCCCAAATCATTCATGATCCTTATTTTGATGTCTCTGTTATACTATTTTTATTAATATGATCCAAAATTGCCCGCATTAAATTTTTATTGAGAAATTATTATTCAAATATAATTGCTTATAACTATGGAGATTGCCCATATTTACTATGATTAGTCGTGTTGGAAGATTATGTCTACTAGGATTAGTATGGGCATATAATATAAATAGGTCATCTAAACCAAACCCTCTTATTATTTCGATAATTCCGATTATTCTGATTATTTGAGAATCGGAGAGTACACCATCAATATTGAGAGGGCAATTAATTAGAAGTGCCTCTTTACAATTGTTCAAAGCTTCGAGTATCTGTTTCTCAACTTCATCATGGCTGGAGGTTAGAACAGAATTTTATGTTTTCGCATTCGATCTTGATAATCCGGATCTTGGTTTTCCGCAAATTTTCTGACAGTCTCTACAATATTCAAAGCTTTTCTTGACAGTAATTATCTACTTTCATTATAATTCAATATGTTGAAATGTATAACACGGGTTTAATGTACTTTCTTCTATTGCAGAATCCAAAAAAGCCAAAGCCTGTGTGAATTCATGCGCTGGAGGTTGCAAGAAATTTTAAGCCACATAAGAGCTTGGATAATCGCATTTGTAAATGAAGCGAGATAATAAATTATCTTCTCGTAGAGAGGAGTGCATGGGACAAAATTTTTGATTATTTCCTTTATCGTTTCATTTTCAAACGGATATCGCCTTTTCCGCTATTTATATCGTTGAAAAGTTTCCAAATAATTTTGTCTGTATGGCATATGTGGCATGGAGTGATTAGAGATTGAACCATTGAGAGAGATTGTAAATAAATGTTCTAGATATCACCACTTTATTATTATTCTTTTAAAATAGAATTCTGATCATTAAGTTTATTACCATACTCGAATCTTAAAAGATTCTTGTAATAAAGTATCGAATCTGTAAACTTTTCTTATTTGAACATACTGGAAGGATAAATTATGATTAAAGCAAGATAGATTAAAATGAAGAGATCGATCGGTTCACATTAAAAATGTGGTTTTCCTTCTCATCAATTCTTCTGGTGATAGTTATTTTGGACCATTTAAATTTTTAGGCAGTGCCTAAAGTTATTCAAGGGTGGAAATAAGTGCTTTGAATAAGTTCGAAGAACAAACTCAAATATAGTGGATGAACTTGCTTCTAATTTATCTTGCAAGATAAGAATACCAAGGCATGGGTCTTTAAAAGGTCGTGACTTTAGAGGACTTAGATAACGCTAAGTGACATTCATAGGGTATGCCATCACTATTGCAATTTGAATTACTTATTGCCAATTCTCCCTGTTGATATATAGCTACATTCAGACAAAATTACATAAATCTTCAGTCTCATTTGTTGTTTCTTGTATATTTCTCTTACTCTCACATTGATTTAATTGCAAGATCCTACTTAGCTTCCCTGTTAATATCACAACACTCCACAAATCTAAGTCTGCCTTCAAGGAAAACCAAAGACCTTAATAATAGTGTTAAGTCAACCTCAACACAAAGGCGAACGTACTCTCCTCTAATTGCTAGCTTAATGGTTACCAATTAGCTAATCGAGTTGCATGAGGAAAAAATTCTCATCAAAATATTCAATAGAAATATTTATCGGTGGATGCCACCTCCTAATGGCCAAATAATTATTAAGTATCATCCAAGGTCGTTCCTTCGGAACAAAATGAGTCTTCCGGCAGTCAAGATCTTGCAATGACAAAGTCATTACCCAAATCAATCACAGTCGCCACTCCATTTGGGGGACCAACATGCATGAGTTTCTTGTATAGCAAATTATATCCGACTGTACGACCCACCACTTCGATAATTAAGGACCGACGCCAAGGTTGGCGCAGTCTTGCCTTCTCTTCTCTGCTTATTTTCATAACTGGGACGCCCCCAAATCCAGCTGGTAGCGCACCCGCGACTTCATCATCAGAGAAACCAAAATCAGAGTCCTCCAACACTGTCTCGGATCGAGGTTGTGAAGTGTTATGTCCCAACGAGGATTCTTAATACGAAGATCCTTGAGAGGACCCCGTCCATGGAACGGCCCAGAATCACGCTGTTTGAGTGCCGAACCAGTTCCACTTGCACCCGAATGTGAACTCTTGTTGTTAGCGTCCGGACCGTCATTGCACGGCTTGGTGAGGTGAATGAAACGATCGATTGAGTTGCCGTCGGACCAGATTCGCTCGCTGTATGAGAGGACTCTCCCAGAACTGAGCTCGTCGATGTTCGCTGCCCGTTGGTTTTCATCTCCAATCCGTATCAAATTCGACGAGCACGGCAAGAGAGGATACACGGTGGCCTCCCACTGGAGGCTGACGTGCTCCTATCAGCAACGAAGGGAACTTTGCTCTCGCTCACAGTGAAACCTTAGCTGACGGGGCCCCACTTCTGAATAATACATTAACATTAGCCAATTATATTTTACTTCTTTATAGACAGTTTTCATAAATTAAGGTTTTTTTTTTCTTTCTTTCTGAGTTATTGTGACTGCGGGGTTCGTGTATAGAGCTCTATGGGCATGTAACCAATCACTTTGATGACGGTAGATATCTTTTTTCTGAGTATGGTGTCCACACTTGAATTACCAAAATACTCTTATTGATAAACTCACGTTGACCACTGTCTTCTCTTTATAAATAACCACATGTAACAAAAAAGACCCTCCTTCTTAGTAAACAAAGATATATAAAAAGTAGATTCCATTAATAAGAATTTGGTATCTCTAAGTTGTCTTAACAAATTTCATATTGTTAGCCCCGATGAAGTTAAGGACATCGCTGATCTTAAACATCGCATGTCTTTCGGTTAGTATCGTCAAGGTGGTTAGCCTAGTCACTTACAATCTATACACTAGTGATAATGTGCAATAAATTGAAGTAATGATGTATTAGGTTTGATGATAATTTACGCACTAAAGAAAGACTGTTGACAATGGAAAAAGAGCATTGAAGCTTTGGATTCCATAGTAGATATACTAGGATAGGTATCTGGAATGCAGCCAATAGATTTCTAAGACAAGACAACAATACACATTTTGGGAAATCTACTTTGGTTAATGAAGCGACTATAGGGACAATCTCGATACAGGCGGCAAACCTCCCAACGACTCTCAAACAGCTAACGGGTGATCCTTGAGGTCTCCAATGGATATGTTGACAAGTAGTAAAGCTCTTAAGAGGGTTAGCCACAAGAACAAAATATATGAAATACTGTTATTGTCTTTTCGAGCTAAAAATCTTCGTTGATATTGATATGTAGACGTCTCTATATTTAGTTAAGCATTGTAATAGCTTATATTTAAGTGTGCAAAAGTAAATGCAGCGTTCTTGTATCAAATGAAAGGAACTACACTAGCCATTTGTAGCTTGCAACTGCTGATTACTAGTGAAATCCCGCCATTGTTAAGGCTATTAGTTTAAGTTTGGACATAAACTTGGTTATAAGCCAAACCACTATGCATCATTGGGTAATCTGCTTATTCTACTCTAATTTACTTACCGGCATCACAAATATTGATCTGTCTAGAATACCATCTTGAGGGTTGATTGATTAAAATTTGGCAAGAAAGTTTTAATCCATTAACACTCAATCTATTCAATCCCTTTTAAGTTGTTTTGTTAACCTCAACAAAGATAGCACAAGCTTATACTAATCATATACTAATCATAGCTGTGTTTATCATTTGAACTATTATATATGTGTCAAGAAATAATTTGAATCAACTTTCGAAAGTTGAGGCCTTTCAAAATAGATTACTCAATTAGGGAAATAAATTTAATAGAATCTCGTTCTCGTGAATACGTTTGTAAAATCCCCATCTTCCAGAATCCCGAAGAAGAGTGGACAGAATTGGCTTTACTTTGGGCGAGTGCCTTGCTTTGGAAACAAAAGATTCCATTTGCCCTAATTCGGGATATATAATTAAAAAAAGTGAGGTTATCCCTACCTCTATGTGACTAAATTCACTCAGTTTCATTAGATAGACCAAATTATCTTTGATGGTTTTCATATTTGCACGGTGTCCTTCTATTTAGATAATTTTTTATTACGATTTTCATTCAAATATAAACTTAACACTGTTTAAGAAAATAAAATTAGCCTTCTTCTCCAGCATCGCTCCTGTACAAGTCTCCCATTTTTGTCTCTCTTACTGTAAATGCTTACTTTTATGGTACATTTGTTAGTTGTTATTTGGTTACTGCCGGAAAATAATATCAAATCATTTTATATTACAAATCAAAGAAATTGGTGATTTTTCCTACCAACGATAGCAGTTTCTATCATAACATATTAGAAGTTTTGGGAACATCTGAAAATATACTTAAGACATTAACATGAAAAAGTTATGCATGTTGAGACAACTTATTATTTCTTTGTAGATGCTTCATGGATCGTATTAAATTTTTTGTCCATAAATAATTAAATGAATTTAGCTATTATTTTAATTTTTTCTTATGTTAGGCAATTAAATTTGATTTTGTTAAATTTAATCTCATTTAAGAATGTAAAATCATAGCTTTCTACATGAGCGGAACTAGAGAGCCATCTAAATTGTGTAGAACTTTCTTGAGGCTAAAATGGTTTTTTCTTAGGTCTCCATTCGCTTTCTTTATCTATAGAGAGTAAAAAGCGATTTCTTCGACATACTCCAACTCTATAAATTTTTGTTTGCTTTTTGTAAATTGTCTCCATTTTTGTTTTGGTAACCATTTCATGTCTATTTTTATATTTTGGCAAGAGTTGGTTGATAACTTGTCCTTCATGCAAATATCTCATAAAGATAATCATTAGATTTCTTGTGGGAATATGTCCTATTCATTATCTATTTTCAAAGACCATCGCAATATTTGCTTCTTAAGAATGCGTAGCCAGAATTTCATTCAATTATTTTCACTATAAGAATGTTCACAAATTCTTTTATTTTCTTGTGAGATTGGTTGTTAATATATTCTGCATGTATTGATGCATCACTTTAATTAATTTTCCCAACTTTGTAAGTTTTGCTTTGGTGGTATCATGATTCTTGGTCAATATATATATTTTTTACTATGTTTAAGATATTATATAGATATTCATGTCACGAGAGTGAAATATTAGTAGTTACATACTTTGACATTTTTTGTGAGAAAAAATTGATATTAAATCAAATGGAGCATGGGAAATTATTTAATATTTCTAGTGAGAGAAATTTGGGCAAAAGTATACCCAACTGCCAAAACTTGGCATGTGTGGATACTTTAGTACTAAAACTTTCAAAAGCTACACTTAATTATCATTTTTTTTTAAATTGGACATCTAAGTGCCAACTCCGCGAGACTTACCAAAAATCCAAGGTGGCATCATTTTAGCAATAAAATTGGTCTATGTGGCTCATCGAAATGTCAACTAAGCAATGCTTCTCCCAAAAAAGACATCATTTTGGGCTTATCTAGCCACATTAGCGCCACGTGAATTTTTTTTTATAAAAGAATTGCCACATCAATAATTTAGCCGGAAATTCTACGCGTTGGCACTTGAATGTTCCTTTCTTCTCCGATTTTGGCAAATAACTATATCTCTTTGAAGTTTTAATACTAAAGTGTCCACCCATGCCAAATTTTAGCACTTAGGGTATCGACACTCGAGAAATTTGTTATTAGATCAACACATTGACATTGAATCGGTAAGATATATCTTTACTTACCAATAATTATCTATAAATATTGGACTATGATAAAAAGTTGTTTATGTTTTTTTTTTCGATTTTTCTCGATAATTAATTGGCAAATTTACTCAACCATGTGAAATAAAAATTAGGTTTTTTAAAATTCCTCTATTTGAAAATGCTAATATGCATAGCGGTAAAATCTAACACTACAAAACAAATAGAAAACATGGTGCTTTGTTTGTGTGTGGTAATACCCACTGAATAAATAGAACAAAAGGCTGCAATATATTTTTAATTATGGCAACTAAATCCTACCTAAATATTCATAAAATTCTAAACGCAAGTGAATGCGTCAAACTAGGGGTGTGCAACCGGACTCGGTATACCGGTTCCCCGGACCGCCCACCCGAAAACGGGTCGGGAAGCTGGTTCCCATTGAAACCTGTCCGGGAATCGATTCCCAAAATTCGGAACCGGTTTAAGCTAGTCTAGGAATAGGTTCCCGTGATTATCCACCCGGAGACCGGTTCTTGGACCAGTTTTGGAACCGGTTCGCGGACTAGTTTTGTAAGTAGAGGTCCAAAACCCTTTTTTTTTCTCCCGATTTCTATTCTTACTCCCGCAATCACACGATGTTTTTCCTCTTGACTCTCTCAAACATGCACAGCACTCCTCATTTGTCATTCATCCTCCTCACTTGCTTCCTTCCCACACCGGCTCCCTCTCGCACCGTCTTATGGACGGACAAAAATCGCCGCCAAATTCTTGTGTATTGACTCGCCTAATTTATCTTTTGTAGGAGGAGTTATGCTTGCATAAATGAGTAGTTTCATGTAGTAGTTGTGGGAATAAGACTAATATTAGACCCATGTTTTTTGTTAATTCTTTGCCTTATGATTTTATTTATTATAATTAGCTCTATGGATCCTTAATTTTTCGTTTAGTCAAAAAGTTCATGTATTAATTTATTACCGGTGCTTAATGTTTCAATATAAATTATGAGGATTACGTTATTTTCTCGCTTATTAATATAAAATTCAAGTAGTATAGGATATCGAGAGATTGCAAAACAGGTTCCGGTTGAAATGGGGTTGACCAAACCGGATCGGAAAAACAACAAGGTGGGTTAGGTACGGGGTCCAATACAAATAGGGTCGGGTATAGGGTCTAGAAAAGGGGAATCGATTATAACGGGGGTCGTACGGGTCCGTCTAGACCCTACCCACCCTGGACCCAATCACCCATATGTCAAACAAGTAATATAATGATGAGAAAAGAATATCATCCCACATAGATTGATGAATAACAAACCAATTAAATATTAAAAATAAATTAATTCTAAAATTTATCTAACAAATCAAAATAGAATTGAGAATAAATTAAAACTAAAATTCTTGAAAAAAAAAACTTTGGAACAAAATATAGTAAGTCAATCAAATAAATATGTTAGAGCATATGATTTCACCATAATCACTAGATATTAATTTCAAATTGTTAACATACAAGAACAATATCAAACATGTAATAACGGAATTTCCTAACTTATTTACTATCATATGTCTAGATATAGCAGAGCTACTTAGTTTATTAATCCAATATATCTCTATGTGAATTTACATAAACATAAGTATATTAAAATCTATTAATATTTCCAGCTTACAATGAGTCTTTTAAATCACCTTATCACCTTATACAAATAACGTGGTATATTTCTATGCACATTTAAGTCATGGTTATATATTATAAAGAGTAATTACATATTATCACTTCTTAGTCTCAAATATGCACATCAAATCATTCAAATGGTGATCGGTCACTTAAAACCATTAACCGTAATAATATATAACTCATATGAATGAAATCACTTGCCAAATATAAAAATCATGAAATTCATAACATCATGGTTAGGCTTCATTGTAGCCTAACAAAAGAAAATTAGAACATAGTAGAAGATAAACAAAAATATAAATCAAACCCAATATCTTGAATAAAAAAATAAAAATTCTATCATTACTTTTATCTTCTTTCCAAAATGCTTGAAAAACTCTTACAACAAAATGAAAAACGATCTAAAAATTAAAAACTTGTCAATGTTCTCCTATTTATAGGATATATCTAAGACCTTATCCCTAGGTAATTGCTTATTTTTTGCATAAAATTAAAGAGTAAATCAGAGAATCTTTGATTTGATATCCATCTTCTATCGCTTGTAGATAAAATGAGGGAACAAAATCAAGGAATCTCTTATTTTTGCCATTATTTTCCTTATCTTCTCCATGTCTTATTATGTTGCATAAACAAGAAAAAATTGAATAATCAGAAAGAAATCCAAATATTTTCTTATATATTGCATTATTTGTTGTCTAAAATAGATAAAAATAACTTTATTATTATAGAGTCACTAAACAAATGAGAAACCAAACAAACAAACAATACAAATTAATTGGAGGCCCCCACTTTAAATTCCAATTGGATTATCAAGGGTAACTTTGTCTCTCGGTGGAAATGGATTTAATTAGTCATATAAGAAGTCACCATAGCCTAAAAAAAAAATTCCAAGTTAGGAAATAACACCTCATAGATGGTAGATTTATCAAGGCTGATTGTATGGATATTATGAAAGTTGAGGATTTATCTTTATCCTTTGGGTTTGATTACTAAGAAAAAACACTTTTCCTCATATAAATATCCCTCCATCCAAAAAAGGACAAATTGCCAACAAATAATACATTGTTTGTTTAATGAAAATGGACAAGATCTTATCTTTCCATTGAATGAAAATAATCCCATAAATGAAGGTTGAAACCAAATAATCAAAATAAGCAAAAGAAGATTATCCCAGTGTCATTCATCTATATAAACCGCAGAATCACTTCATGCCTTTACCAAAATACAGCAAAAAGATTGTGAATCATCACTCAATTGAAAACAAATCAAACATGATTGTCAAGAGTTTTCCAACATTAATGGTGCTGATGCTGGTGGCCGCGATGGCATTGGAGGCATCAGCAGCTGAGACGCAAATTTCCCTTTGTAAGGTCAAGTGCGGGCTCAGTTGTCTTGGGGCACCTGATCCAGAGTTATGCTATGAAGCGTGCCTCGTGGACTGCAGGGCTTCCAAGGTCGAGACACTCGAAGGCCAGTGCAACCTTGAATGCGTGTTGTCCAAATGTTTCGACTCGCATCTTGGTGGTATGAAAGCAAAATCTTCACCTTTTACATAGAAAAAATGTTTTAATAGATAAATTGTATTTTATTTCCTTCTGCATACCAAAATCAAACTAGAAAAGACGTCCGTTTTTGTTCATTCATCAATTGTGATCAGCAACTACTTAGGTTTAAAAGCACGTGCTTTTGAAATTGTGAATTGTCGATTGGTCTCATTTATATGGACCATAGAGTAAATGTTAATGAATTATTTGACCATGGGTAGATGGTGAAAGATATCGCAATGGAAATCACTCATGATCCGTGTTCTGACGTCTCTACATCATTCAAAGCTGTTCTCGACAGTAATTATCTACTTTCATTATAATTCAATATTCTGAAATGTGTAACATGGGTTTTATGTACTTTCCTTCGTTGCAGACTCCAAAAAAGTCAAAGCTTGCGTGAATTCATGCACTGGAGGTTGCAAGAAGTTTTAAGTCGCTCAAGAGCGCAGGAGATTGCATTTGCAATTGAAGCAAAATAATAAATTATCTTCTCGTAGAGAGGAATGTATGGGACAAAAGGAAAATTAAATGCAAATCAGTGTTTGCCTAATTAATTGTCATCGGGCTTCTCAAAATCAATCTCATTGTACTAAACTTTTGATGATCACAGAGGTTTGCCAATTGATTGGTTAATACCCTGAAAAACTCCAAATTAGTACTGACAAATTTACTCCAAGCTATTTTTTTTACCATGAAAAACCCCAGACCGATACACATGTAACAAATTTATCTCGACTAACCATAAAAAGCCATAAACTAGTATATTTATGACAAATTTACTCTAAACTAATTTATTCAACCACCAAAAACTCCAAACTGATATATTTGTGACAAATAAACCCTCAATTAAATTGGATCGATATTACAAAAAAATCACAAAAATTGTAAACTGTGACAAATTGAAAGTAAAATTCCAAATTGGTATACTAATCAACTGTCACGTGTCATTTAACTTAATAATTTGACAGTAATATTTCACGGAAACTAACATGGGGTAAATTTGTCACAGGTGTACCAATTTGGGGTAAATTTGTCAAATGTGTATTAGTTTGGGGTTTTTGGTGGTCAAAATATTAGTTTTTAGTAAATTTGTCACATGTGTATCAATTTGGAGTTTTTCAGGATATTAACCCTTATTGGTCCTAGCCTCAAATAAATCTCCCTCCATCCAAAAAACATTGAAATTATTGACAAATAAAGTATTAACTTGACCTATGTGGTCATATTAATTGTTTGATAAAGATGAACACAACTTCCTCTTTACACATCGTTAGTAATATTCGATGAATGAGAGTCAAAATCAAATAACCATATAAGCATATAGAAGATTCTCTCCCTACATCTATATAAACAGTAAAATCACATCACTCTTATGCCCAAATATAGCAAATAGACTCATTTACTCATTGGTTTTTGTCATATGTGATTTTGGATCCATTCGTGGCTAAATAAATGTATCACAATTTCCGACATAAGAAACTTGTTTAAGAAATAAATAAATAAAAACATTTAAGATGATGTATACTAAACATTTGCAGAAATGACAGCAATCGCTCAAAATATGAGGAGATAACATAACAATTCTGTTCTTACAAAAGTTGCAGTCGCTGGGTAGAAAATGTAACTACAGTGTGCATTTTTTTAGACTGCATCAGGAGCAAAATCTCAAAATTATGTAAAACCATGTTCCTTGCTGGTTTTTCTGAGATTGGGAAGACAAATCTGCTAACACCACCAAGAGAAGCTCGACCATGACATCCTTATACCCATAATCACAAATTACTGCATTCTCACCGTACATCAATCACCCTAAACACAAATAATTATGTGCGAAACAAACACAAGTTGCCAATTCAAAATCCTTGGGCAGATGACTTATAAAGATAGCTCGTCCCTTCAACCCAACATCAAAAAGCAGAGAAGAGAAATGAATGTATTTTGTATCCAAACCATCGAGAGTGGTCCCTTTATGAGCAAAACAAAGGTTTACATCAAAGAAGTGAGATGAAAAAGTCTTCTACAGGCATCCACAATCCACAATTGTAATGTCATTTAAAATCCACATTCAAAAATCAGGCACCAATCAGTAATTTATAATCGCAAAAATGAAATTCCAATCTTTTTCATGTTCCCTCCGATAAGCTAAAGCTGCCACATCGCATTCAAGATAAAATAGATAAAAGATGCGCCACGGAAGTTTCAATACCGGTAGTCACCAAATGATGCGATCTCTGCAAGTAAAGTTTGTGCTTAGTAACCACAAGACATTTATCCACACGCACACAAAATTCATGTAAGTTCATGGAACTAAGGAGACTCCTAGGTAAGGGTGGCAATATTGGATGCAATAGAAACATGAAACTGACAAGGAAAATATTAAATTTTTTGGATTTTGCAGGACTATCAGTACAAGGAACTCACAAAACTTGACACATTCTAACCCCTTACTACTAGAAGAAGCAATCAGTCTTCATAATGAATACAACCTCCTTTTTGGCCTAGACAAAACCTTAACAGGTTGACACGGTTGCCAGTGACACTCCTAGAAAAATAAAGACAGAATTTGATGCTATCATAAGCTATCATAAGAAGGTCCTTTTCATCGGTGACTACTATACACGGTTTTTCTTTCTTTTTATGAGTTAAGAGAAAATCATTGCAGGGCACCAAGGGGAGTGAGTGCAAACTGCAAACCGTTATACCTGATAAATGAGAATAAGCAAAGAACATCACTTACATTGCAATTTTGGAGGTGATGTGGCAGCAATCGTTGCGTCATTGTCCGATAAATTAGCTGTTTTATCGGCAGGTTTAAGAACTTGAAATGAGCACACTAAGGTTTCATCTACATTCATCATTGCACCAACGTTGTCACGTTCACTGCAAAAATTAGTAGCAGAAAATATAGTCACCAGTTCTCTATCGGCAAAGAATTCATACCCATCTTCAACAACCTGTGACAAGCATTGTTAATGATGCTGCTCTTTCTGTGGCTAAAAGCACCAAAAGAAGAAAGCATTAACGTGTCATTAACCTGGTGGCCACGACAAACAAGGTCCAGATCATGCTTTTTCAAGAATTTAGACAATCTATCTGGGCCAAAGGTATATGAAGCGCCTCGATCTTTCATTCCCCAGCCTTTGACATCCTTATCAGGATCTGACCAAAGCAAATCGTGGAGGAGACCACGATATGGAACTTCACTTGGGCGCGGCAAGCCTCTAATTTGGTTCAAATCTTTTAACTTGGGTGAAAGGCCACCATGAATGCATAGTATGTTGCTCTCTATGATGGCGGCCACTGGAAGACAGTTGAAACAATCAATAAACTTCTTCCAAACAGTAACCGTCATGGGGCGTTTACATTCATCATAAAATCCATATATCCGATTCATGGATGCACACTCATGATTTCCACGTAAAAGGAAGAAATTCTCAGGGAACTTAAGTTTGTAGGCCAGCAGAAGGCAGATTGTCTCTAGACTTTGCTTGCCATGATCCACGTAATTTCCAAGAAATACATAATTGGCATGAGGAGGGAAACCTCCAAGTTCAAAAAACCTCAAAAGATCAGAGTAGTGCCCATGAATGTCACCTGGAAAAAGAGAGTATGCAGTAAATGACTCGATCAACCAAAAACACATGAAATACGGTTTACAAATAGTGACAGAAGGCTTGAAAATTGTGAATCTTTCCCCATGATTTTATACCAAATGGAGCACAATGATATAAGGAAGATGGATCTAACCCTGCCAAGGTAAAATGAGCGGTTGCTTTTGGTGAAGCTTATATATGCCCCAAACCTTAATAGACCTCATACATTAGGAAATGCGATCAGCTTAAAGTTATAGGAGGACTAGACATTTTTATTTGATGACAAAAAAGTCTGTCTCGACAAACATTGCGTCACATTCCAACCCACCATCAAGGAGAGGACTCAAAAACCTGACCACTAATCAAAATCCAAAGCAAACGCCATTTTACTTCCCTCGGTGAGTTCCTAGAGTGGATCTCAAGGCCTAATTATCCCTCAAACTAATCAAACAGCCCAACCTTTCATAGTTTAGGTCACCAAATACAGCGGCTTCAAAAACAAAGCCGAAACCTTAACCAAAACTGCTCAAAAGAACCACAGGAACAACACAGGAACCAAACACCGCAAGATGCAAAATCAAGAGCTTCGTAGTGGCGCATCTCAAAGATGCACAGAAAGAAAGAGATTAGATAAGATAAGATCATAATAGACAACCTAAGATCTTGAGGTGGCCTTCGAGCTCAAGGAGATTGGACTGTTCAAGGAAGATGTCGCGGGAGGCGAGGCAGAGCTGGCTGATCTCCGCCTCGGTGAGGGGGAACTGCTCCTGCGCGCTTCTGCTCCTGAAATCCAACAACCTGTTAATGATGTAATCCAACGCCGCCATCTCCAGTCTACACCCTAGACCTTGCTTTGCCATCTCTAGTCAGCGTTTTCCTTTTTACTCCGTTATAGTCGTTGTCGCTGTTATAAGGTGACGGCAACGTAAGGCGACGCCTTCTGATGGGAGACGATGTGCAATTATTAAACTGACGATGATTTCTAACGGTCAGGGAAGCAACAAAGATGATGAAGAAGGGAGAAGGAGAAGGAGAACTACGGAGGGAGGGAGGGAGGGAGGGAGGGAGGGAGGGAGAGAATGGAAGGGCCTCTGCAACTCCGATGTACTGCACTTATGAAATGATGGAGAATGTCCAAAGCTCAATCCTCTTCACCTCTCTAGTTATGGAAGTGAAATGAATGCAGATCTCCCGCCACAAGTTTCCCTTCCTCTCGATTACCCTCTGAGTTGGCGTGTTATTTCGGAACTGCCCCTCCTCTGTGTCTTCCCCTCAGTCTCTTATACTAGATTTTTTTCTTTCCTTCTCTTGCTTTCGTGTATTGGGGGACTTTGGTGACTCTTGAGATCAAACACTCCTAATCAGCTTGGGGAGACTTCAAATCCAATAAGAATAGAAAAAGGCCATATACTCAACAAAGTCAAAATGTAATATGTGTTTATGTAGCCATTGGTCAAAAAACATCTTCAATGGCTCAAGTAGTGAATACTCTCCCAAAAATGAGAGTTATGGAATATACTATTTTGTTAGCCGAAACAGCGGATTCCCCAAAAATATTACAATACCTCGCTCTTTATAGAAGAGCAGCTCTTGCAAAATATTTTATGTTTTGTGAATGACACACTTTAATTATTTATAATCATCTCTTGTTTAATCATCTCTCCAAACAAGCAGAGAAAATCATAGAATCTAGTGAGCATCAATCTAGAGTAGACCCTAGAACCAAACTAAACCGACCCTACCCAACCAATTCTAATCCGGTTTCCAATTCTTGGTGAGAAACCTGATCAAATTGAAGAACAAAACTAGACCAATAGGGTTGATTTCAAGGTCAGTCCTTGGATTTGCATGGTGATTACAGGTTCCAAAATATGGGAACTGGTCTCGATAGGGTAAGTTCCATATTCCAAGTCTTGAACTTACTTAACGTGGAGCTACTCACCCCTATTTCATAATCCCATATTGAAACTACACGTGAGATTAATCCAATTGAATTCTAATAAGCAAAATTTCAACGCTTAATGATATTTAGTTTGTTTGATGACCATCACTAACAATAACTTTCAAACAACCACTTAATAGGATATATAAGCAATGGTTATTTAATTCGCGAAGTAGAAAAGTAATTAACGACTATCGAGAATCTTACCAATTATATTATTAAAACATATCAATAATCACCACGATTCCACATATGACAAGAACTTAATTATGTCCGGTCATCAATCCATAATGGTTGCGGAGTTATCATTAACTCAAATCCTTATGCTCATTTTTATTATGAAGAACAGCAGCAACTAGTTGGTACGTACAGATATATGGTGATAGAATCAACTAAATAGGGTAATCCGAAGGGTTGTTCTAGAAAAGTGCATAGCTTCGACTTTATTGCATAGTCCATTCCTATTATGTGGTCACGTGTTTATCCATCTCATCATGCAAAAGACAAATAGAGAAAAAGTATAAGCATGTGCAAGATTATTTATCTTTAAGTATGAAATAGATTCGAATCTTTCATCTCTAATGTTCAGCAAGAAGTTTGAACCAAGCCTACAATTTTTTTTATGTGAAACATTTGATGTAGGAAATTTTCCACTCTCCTCTAAGATTTATATCAGGAATATCTGAAGACATATACGCCTTGAGTCGCATCCATGATTAAGCTGGAAACAGTGAATCCCTCATGGATCAGCAGTGATACATCGGACATTGAAGAATTGAATAGGATATAATTCCAAACTAAACCAACGTGTTTCCGGCCAGATATTGATTAGTTTAAGTGGGGCATTACATTTGAAGAGCTTACGTCGAGGCGCTCAGACGTTTAAGTGAAGTCAAAAACAAACTGGAAGAAGCCACGTCTTCACATATTACAGCAGAGTAATCATGTCAAGGACCTCTACTTGGCATCAATATTATATAGCGATGACAATACTATTGTTTGAAAATGCAAATAATTCCAGTAGTACCAAAAAACGAGAGTGGATACATATCTAGAGTAAGGATTTAGATCTCATCTGCCGTGTTTCAACTAGGTACAAGCAAGTACAAAAATGTTGTTAAGAGAATATGATCCCTAACATGGACACTAGGAACACCTAGCGCTCACAATTAAACATGAAATAGATTGTTATTTTTTTTTTTTTTTTTTGAACTTTTTTTGGTCGAACATGAGATCGATTGTTCAGAAAGGCAGATTCCTTACAAAAACAAAGTAAGAACCATTCCATAGGGTATTTGCTGGACCATTAATACGCTAGAGAACTTCATTCTTGGTCTTCATTTAGCTATGAATTTATCGTGCTAACCAGGAGATATCTCAATAGCAATCAGAGAAGTATGAGCTTTGGAATGAGTCTATTTGTCTCTCTCACGTGGTTGGGAGGGACCTTGAGTTGACTCCATCGACTTTTGGATTCTGGCTCTCGCCTACGCAAGAAATGCGGGATCTGGTTCATGCATATCAACAACGACCGCAATTCCATTAGACAAGTACTTAATTATATTCAATCACCAATCAACAACAACCCTTATGCTCATTTTTATGATGAAGAGCAGCTACATCTAGTTGGTATGTACAGAGATATAGCCCGAAAATCATCTAAATAGAGTAACCCCAAGGTTTTTTTCAGTTAGATGCACGGGCTTGACTTTGATTTTTTTAGTCACATGTTAGAAGAAACTTTGAGCGAGCTTACAATTGTTTTTTGGAAATATGCTGCTCTCTCCTGAGACATTTATCAGAATTTTCGAAGATGATGCAGGTGTACGCCCTGAGTCGCATTAAAGATTATGCTGAAAACTTTTCTAGTCTAATATTTTTGTGTCGTTTTGTTTATCCTCTTGATTATCTATTTTGCTGCTAAAAGAGAGAAATGGATAACAAGGCTCTCTCTCTCATTAGCATTTCAAAATGATGGATGTCTTTCTTTCATTGGTGAAAGAGCGAAGACCGGACAACCAGTGCTAACGACTTTCTTCGACAGTAATTGCCCATTATCGAATGTTACTACTAAATGATAACTAATCCACATCAGCGTTATTATAAAGTCAAAAGTTGAGCAAGCTCGTCACCGTAACTTCATTAGAATATTAGTAGCTCAGATATCTCTTCACGCAAGATATTGTCTACACAATTTGGTAGGGGCTTTTCTGCAGTTCGTCTTGTGGAAAACCACCAATCCTTTTACTACTAGGCACGCGTGTGCAACTGGCTAGTCCAACCCGGGAGCCATACCGACCCAACATTACCAAGCCGATTCTCACAAGCATAGGCTACAAGATAAAGTGGTTTAGACAAAAAAAAAAGGAGTGAACATATTTAAATAGTTCTACACTAATAAACATGATTGATTGTTCAAAAAGGCAGATTTCTCACTAAAACAAAACCGACAACCATTCCGAAGGGTATCTGCTAAACCATCAGTATTCTCTAGAAGAACTTCATTCTGGGCCTCCATTTGGGTATGAGTTTATCGTGCTAACCAGGAGAGATCTCAATGGCAAGTAGCGAAGTATCAGCTTTAGAATGATTCTACTCGCCCTTCTCACGTGGTTGAGAGGGACCTTCAGTCGATTCTATAGGCTTTTGGATGCTAGCTCTCGCCTGCGCAAGAAATGCAGGATCTGGTTCATGCTTATCTGAGGGCTCCTTCATTGCCAAGTATATATAGAACCCAATGACAACATTGACTGATATAACAGCAAGTAATCCACTCCACAGTGTCAGAGAATGAGGAGATAAATCGCTTGAACCTGCTCCAGAAAAGGGAAAAGAAATATTGACAACCGAAAACACAAGCTTTCTATTTGGCCCGCAGTGAATTTGATTAAACAAGCAACGTGTGAAATGCAAGAACAAGAAACATTTAATAGGAAATGTGCTCTCGTGATGGACCCAAGCATCAAGTCCCAAAAAACTAGCATGATAGGAAGAGCAAGAGCAAAAATTGCAGAAGAACTTTCCCGAAGGTTGCATCTGGAAGTGACCAGGTTTGAGCACAACCATGACATACAGTAAATTTCCCCATGAAGACAAATTTTGTTGTTGACTGAGATGTAAATGTAATTGTTCACCCAAAGCACGTTTCTTCATATGAGGAATAAGGGGAAAAAACAAAGAAAGATGTCTATAACATCATTTACCCATCTATGACCCATTTGACTGCATCCTTCAGATATCAAATGTAACTGAAAAGTTTTTCTTACCAGAATAAAAAATTCTTGACCTTGCCTCTAAAGACATTAGAATCACTAAAAATGCTAAATCGATCCTCAAGTTTCCAGAGACAAGTTTGTGAGGACAAAACCTAGCTTTAATTTAAATCACAGAATAACATAACAACCATGGCGGAAGTCACAAGCTTGACTAGAGAGGATACATGCTAAGCAAGTGGGGCCACTTCATTTTCTGACACTAGCACCTGAAAGTCAACCTCTAGACTAAAACAAGGACATCTGATTACAATTCAACAAAAAAACATACAAGCTATGTCTGATGGAAATCACCTTAACCCAACAATGAGTTGATATTTCTAAAATATCCTTCACAGTAATAACGCTGCAAACTTGTTCGTGTTCAGCTGATTCGACACTATGTATTGGCAGGTTTATGGAGAAAAAGAAATAAGTGGCCAATTGATATGCTTTACTTCATCCTCCCATGTCCACACCACAACATTACAAGACCAGGATGAAAGTTTAGTAGTATCAGAAGAATATTCCCTCTTCGAGCGCATAATTTGAGAAATCATCCTAAACTTCAACTACAAAGTCAAAGTCACAAGCTCAAAGAATTTGGCACACTACATTACTACCCACATAACCATATTTGGAGAAGTAGTTAATATTGAAGTTAGACAACTAAAAGAAAGCATATGTTCTACTATAAGAGGCATAAGGGAATTCTTCTTTGAGGTATTCTATTTCTAAAGGTAAGCACATGCATGAGACAAAAGTCAGGCATACTAGCACAATTAAAACAAGGAATAGCTTATTTGCTTTTATCTTTCCTTCTCATGCCAATCAGAAGATTTTGGTGGAAAATCATTTTCACACCCTTATAATAAATGATTTACAAGACAGACAATGATGATAACAATTAAAAACTGCAAATCTAATATTGTCTGTCTGCTCCAACAATTAAAGGAAATGACTGCGAAACTACAACAAAAGCGTATGCCTGGAATCACTCAAGTCTTGGTCTGAGATTAGCAGAACCAATTCACCAACCACCCCCCCCCTTCCTCCGAAAAAAAAATCTTTAAAAAAAAAAACTACAAAAGGTATTCCCAGACTGAAGGCCGAGAAATAAACTTGCGAGGCCCGAAGAATGTATGGGAACCTATGAGGGTCCATTTCAAAAGGATGCAAGAACACCTACTTGCCACAATCTGAAACTCATCATGGCATACACGAGTCTAGCTATACAAACCCACTACAACCATTATTGGGGCAAACAGAAACCAAATGCAAGACCAACACAGATATCACAAATGGAGGTTAGACTCTACATTGATCACAAAACTTACAGCCAATTCCTTCTAAATTATTGACCTTGCAAGAGATGAGCATAAAGTAATCAATGATATACACTGGGGGGCTTTAGTTCTATCAATCAGCTTATTGCAGACCATGTTGCAAAAAGATGTACTTACCTGGAAATAGATTATGGTTGAAACCATATAAAACTGCAACGGGAATCAACCACATAAACATTGATGCCAGTAAGAATTTCTCTAAAACTCCAGCCATAGCAGCCCTGCTATGCCAAACAAAAAACTATTGTTACTGCAAAACATATCGAAGGCCTACAACTGACTATATAGCATACATATTTCTGGCCAACCATGTACACAAAAGAAATTTAATTACCATCTAGACCACGCACAAGCACAAGCAGATATATGCACATGTTTATGCACCTGCATGTCTATAAAAACACATCTCTCTTAGAGAGAGAGAGAGATTATTTTGCCTACCCAAATCTGTGCCTGGCAGTTTTTTATTGGGCCAGCAAAAAGTTGGTGAGTAAAGCTAAGTCATTAGATTCTTCCAGCATATTCCGACAATTTAGGTCCATGGTCCAGAAAAGGGAACTTTTACCCTGTAAATAAAGGCCGCCCTCAGGAAATTTTTCTACAGCAAGTTGTGAGCTTTGGTTCACATAACTTTAAAGTTTGCTGGGCTCTCTCCACAGGTGATTTTTTAGGCGTCAAGAAATTTAAAAATACCGACGTCATGTCATGTATTGCCAACAATGTATCCTGGGGAAGTGACAAGTCCAAGTAAGAGAGCAATTAAAATACTTTGCAGCAACTGCGTCTGCTTTCACAAAGGCACACCAACTCCAGCAAACTTTTTGGAAGATTGTCCAGATCGAGATCCTAATATGGCCAAATAGCACAGCTGTATGGTCCAGACAGCAAATCGCATGAAAAAATGAAGGAAGAACAAATGTCTCTTTTCCCCCGAGCCTTGTCTTGGGTTGTATTTCATCTCTTCCTCCGATGTGTTTTGCTTGGTTCTCCATTCCCTGATTTTTCATATTGGACTAAGCTTCAAGAAGACAATGCACCCAGATGAAGAGACATTGGGCAGAATTCTATGTTTAATGTGGCTGAAAGGGGTCGATTTTCAATGTTAATCTGATGGGTAGCATGAGATTGGCATCACAACCCTATGAATCTGATCCCACTGTCCACCTTTCAATCCCAATGACAGAAAAGATGACGTCTTTCTAATGATTTTAGAAGTTCTTTGAGAACTCAGACTCTAAGCCTTCTCCCCCAGGATCAAGCCCAGTTGCACAAACATGCTCAAAGCTGGCCACAATCTGTGGAAAACACTGATTCATCCATTGCATAACACAAATCAAGATCAAGCTTTCCCAGTTGACAAGTATGAGGTATAGCCCAACT
Source organism: Eucalyptus curtisii (assembly GCA_017140595.1). Classification (NCBI taxonomy): domain Eukaryota; kingdom Viridiplantae; phylum Streptophyta; class Magnoliopsida; order Myrtales; family Myrtaceae; genus Eucalyptus; species Eucalyptus curtisii. The sequence goes on along the minus strand of CM029501.1, from coordinate 14,075,012 downwards.
TTCAGAAGTAAAAGTCAATAAAGCTACAGCATTTACGAACAATCTTTAAGATATAACCTATCCCTTTGCAGTTTTCGTTATTCCACCTTATACATTTATAGGCATGTTTTAAATTGAAATATTTTAGCATTTAATAATATTTTACAGAATTTATTTACATTGGATGAAGTTAATTCACTTATAAATCATGTACAAAACATAAGTTATCATTAATCGCCACATCACAATTAAAATATCAGTTTCTCAAGCATATAATAGAGTCACAAGGATGCTCCCTACAGAGCACAGAACCACCAAAACTCACAAGTCACAACACCATAAAACGCTCTTTGTTTCTAGCATGTCCCCATATAGGTCCACAGAGATGAAAAAAAAATTCTCATGCTGGGATCCATTAAAAATACTACACCGAAAAGTCAGTGACAATCAAGTCTGTCCCAATAGAAAATTGAGTGAGATGAATTTGCGTATTCAACTGAGCAAATAATCAGTCTCAAAGGGGACATTATATATCCTGAAACACAAGTGTGTCTACTCAAGATTGTGATAGTGTATTGCCCAGCACTTCTTTCAAGTCAGAAGATAAACTAAATTAAAGATTCCAATACAGCATGGTGTTTGGTGAATTGATCATCAGATCTAACTTTTCATCAATGCTAACTATAGTGTGTTGAGAAGGTCAACTAAAAAGGTTTGTTTATGGCCATCCATAAGTTGGGTAAAATAAACCTGAAGCATGGCAGGAAAACAAACAAAACCCTACATCAAAATAACAGGAGTTGATGGCAAAGAGAACCATTGTGTTATGTGGTTAGCATTGCTATAAGAGCAGTGCACCATTAAAAAATGATTAGATCGACCCTTTGCGGTTAATCAAGTAGGCAGAATGGCAGTCACTGTCACCATCACCATCATCTCAGCCGCACATCAAAAACTTAAAGAAACTCAAAGCTCATAATGTTACAGAAGATGGCAAGCAATGTCATGTCATACCTTTCTGTAATAAATAATTACAGCTTCAAGCCACAAGCTTCAGCTTCAATTGATTTGAATCCCACACCAATTTCTAGTACTCTCTGCTCGAAATTTTGCAAAAATTTGGGCTGTCCAAGCAATTCTATATGAAAAGAAGAATTTTATCTTTAAAACAAGACATTGAACACAACAATTAAATAGATTTGCAGAAAGCATGAGCATGCTAAATTACCCTTTACCATCAACCAAATCCGCGCTTTGCTTTGATTTGATAAGCAACTATCTCAGGTGCCGGGCACCTTGGGAATCACCACCTTTGCAGTTAGCAGCTCCTCAGAATTCAAAGCTCTCCAACACTAGAAGTTGACAATTCAAACTAAAAGTAATTATTACCCCTCAAATCTCTAAGGTTGGATTGGCTTCCAAAAATTCATGATCTCCTATCAGGTGGAGCTTTCAGATTGACTCCCCCCCCCCCCCCACCCCACCCAAACATAGTGTCACCTTCACAGAAATTTGCATTTGAAAGGTTTATAAGCATATCCTCCTATGAACTTAATACTTAATGAGATGATCCCAGAATTTCCTAACTCAATTTTCACATGTGTTTTACAACAGGTTTTATTCATATTTTCAGAATAATAAGAAAATGCTCAATCCCCAACTGGAGGCTTTCGTTTGAAGTAAGGTATTCTTTCACTTATTTCCTACTCCCATTCCTTATCGAGTAGACGAGTTAAAGAAGAAAAGGTAGAAATAGAAAATCGATTCGAAATGTCTTCGCATCAATCAAAGGTGTGCTAAAGTTTCCACTGAAAAGTGGATCAACAGGCTCTGAATTTTTAAAAGTATCTCAAGTGGGAGCCAGTTCCATCAAATTTCAGTCTGGCAAGAGCATCAGAAAAGGCATTAACTTCAGCTCTCCCCAACTTCTATCGACCTCTCTGCGGCCATCACTGCCGTATGGGCCGGACACACAAAATCCTCAAAAGGGAATTTGAGCCATAATTCGTAGCTCCCCACAGGTAGAACCATTTGCGAAGATTGGCCGAGACCAAGGATTATACATATCGACTCAAGAACCCAGAAGGCAAAAAGGAGGACATACCGCAGGTAGAGCAAAAAAAAAAAAAAAAAAAAAAACCCATCTTGACCCTCCCTTCATTCGTTTCAAGCAAGTGACAAATCAGAACTAAACGCCAACACAGTCCAAGATACAACCACATCTCTCTATCAGGCACTTGATCAAACAGTTGACGCGCGCTCGTCAAGGAGCACGTCCCCACAAACCCAAGTAAGATTGCTCCCAAAAAACACCACCGCAACGATCCCACGAGCAAAAACCAAAACACTCCCCACTCCTCTCCGTCTTCCATATATCTCGACCCGGCACAAGAAGCTAGATCGGCCAAAGCGGCTTACCTTTTCCGCCGGTCGTGTGAGATCGAGCCTTGGACGGGAGAAGAAGAGGTCCTCGATCGTCCGGCGAATCGTCGGAGAAGCGGGTCGCCGCGTTCGCGTGGACCGTGAGTTAATCCGGTTCGTGGCGTTGTGCTCGTGTTTTTTTCTGGAAAATGGATATCCGACTGAGCACTACAATTCTTCATCCCCGAACCCTTCCAAATCCAAAAGAGATGCTCCACAGTCCACACTCAAACCTTCTCACGCGTTACAGAAGGCAGACAAGATTTACGTACACAAACACAAACCCACCGTCCGATTTCCTCCAATTTCAAGCAGGCGCGGAGTCAACGAGCTAGCAAGAGACGAGGCCGCGCGAGAGAATCGAATTCGCAGATTCCTTACCAATCAATGAGGAACGCCCGAGGAGCCGCTATTGAGGCAAGAATCGACAACGTCCTCAGCTGGATTTTCGCGGGGTGAGGGGTGAAGCTCGTCGACCTTCGGGGGGAGTGGCGGAGGCGACTTAGAGGCGGGCGGCGGAGGCGAGTGGCCGAGTCGGGTGGCGGAGGCGGCTCGGAGGCGAGCAAGGAAGCCGGCGGCGGAGGTGGGTGACGACTGACGAAGGGTGGCTGAGGAGGTATTGTGTTTTTCAGGTTTTGGAATTTTTGACCCATATAAATTCAACTTAAAATATTTTGGACTCATTTTAACTTGGTCATATTGTATGTTCATAACTCATATACAATCTATTAATAAAAAATATGAGTCCAAAAATGGGTTATGGACCCATTTTGTCACCCCTACCGACAGCTCCTTTTAACTCTACAAGATTTTTTTTATATATATGTTAAACCTCGGGCGTCAATTTTCGCTCGAAAATCAGACTAAAAAAAAGAAACTCGCGCAAAAATATTTTACTAAGTGGGGTTTCTCAAAAAGTTAAAATAAAGTAACATAAAATTAATTGAGCCAGCTTATACTATGATATTTTGCGAGGTTGGATGTCTTGACATTTTCAAATTACTAAATCAATCACATACGAGTGTCGATAGCCCATCTCCCTATTGAAGATGGTCAATTGTCTTATGATGTCAAAACTTTGCCAACGTTAGGTTACAACCAAGTGTAGGATGTTGAATACGGATTCTTATGTTTGACGATTGTCGCAACCCCTCCAATCAGGGAAAAGATGGAGTTAGGCATCATGCCGAGTCATGGACCAATGTATTCATTCAGTACTGGTTTTTTTTCAAATCTTAGCCTTACGCGACGTTGGGATTTTTATTTTTAGTTTAATTTAGTCTATGAAATTCCCTATTATGAGAATGAGTCATCACGAGTTATAGGACTAGTTAGGAGTAGGGGTGAGCGGTTCCAGGGTTAGGTTCGGTTCCATCCGAACCCCTAACTACTCCAGTACGGGTTCTCATTTTTTTGGAACCCTAACCTACCGTCAGCAAACGAGAACACGGAACCTACCCCGTCACGGGTTCCAGGGTCGGTTCCCAGTTCCAACAGGTTTTTTTTTTTTTTTTTTTTTTTTTTTGATTATTTTCATATTTGAACTATGACGTACGCGAAGAAAAAAATTACAAAAAAAAAAAATATAACGTACGCGCATAAAGGCTCCTAAATTCTTTGACAACATAGTTCAAAAATTCAATGTACATAAGATGAAGTTCCGATAAGTTTTCTATGAACCATTACGGGCACATAAGTAATCGGTGGACATGAGAAAAAGGTATAAGTAACTTACTGAACCGCCAACTCCCTGGTAGGAGTAAGTACAAGAACCCTTACGGCTTTCACTCTCTTGGGTCGGAACAGCAACCTCTCCAAAGCAGGCAAAGCGAATGCAGCCGTCTGCACAAACCAACATTGAAATAGAAATACTAACCCCCACCGCACAAACGTAGTCGTGTTCCAAGTATTTAAAACTCGTGTACACAAACACTAAAGAGGTTTGTCAATACCTTCCCAGAACCAGTGATGGCGCTCGCACAAATATCACGGCCAGTCAATGCTAAGGGAATGCACGCGGCCTGCAAATTGATGGGGCCCCAACATACAGACGTGAAAAGAAGTCGCATTTGCCAACTAGTGCAATCTAAACATTGCGACAATCACAGGCGCGCAAACGATAAGTATGTTTATGGAAGGGACCTGAATAGGAGTGGGTCGGCGAGCAGCGGCGGTGGGTCGCGAGCGGAGAGTCGGAGATAGCACAATCGGCGTCGTCCGGGCTTCTGGCGCGAGCAGCGGCGGTGGCCTTGAGGGGGAGCGGCGTCCGGCGACAGTGGCCTTGAGGGCGAGCGGCGTCCGGCGATTTCTGTATGTCTGAAAGTGAAAGGGTCAGGATTGGAGAGCAGAGAGCACCGAGCGGGGGAGGGGGTTCCTTTTGGAACCCTAACCGGTTCCGAGACCGGTTCCGGTTCCGGTTCCGCGACCGGTTCCGGTTCCGGTTCCGCGACCGGTTCCGGTTCCGGTTCCGGTTCCGCTTGGAACCGGAACCGGAACCGGATCGGGTTCCGGAAAAATGGAACCGGAACCGGAACCGGTTCTTTAAGAACCGGGAACCGAACCGGAACCTCCGGTTCGGTTCTCCGGTCCCGGTTCTACCCGGGAACCGCGCTCACCCCTAGTTAGGAGTCAAGTGAGATACAAAAGTTTATCTCACTACCTATCAAATCAAATATCTAGGATAGAGAACTTGATTACACTAATCATTTTATTAGTGACATTTTAGGACATTTGCTTGATTATTTGTCCACTAAGGTGTCCACCCAACCTAAGGTTTTGTCTGCTAAGTGTCCACACAATGTTTTAGGTGTTTATTATGATCCTAAAAGGAAACATGACCTTTTAACTGGATTAAGCAAATCACGACACAAAAGTAATATAAAAGAACTACAATCAATTCATCCAAGAATGATAATAAAAGATCGAGCAAAAAATCAAATGCACTAAAATAATATAATATGAGTTGGGTAAAAATACAACATGGTCTTGTTATTGAACTCCAAAATAGTAATCCCATGAGCTAAATTTAAATCAAATTCAATTTATCTTCTAAAAGATTAATCCACTTGAACCTAAACTAAATCAAAGGTATTTATGAGATTTCTTAAGCTATATGAATACTAACTAAATAAAAATAGGCTAAATCTAATATCAAAATCTAACAGCCTAATTAAGGCCTTTTTTCTTAACCATTTTTCCATTATTATTATTTTTTTGTCCTTTATTTATTTTTTATTTTTTTATATTTTGTGTATTGTTTTTTGTTTTTAACATATTTGATTATAAATGGGTAACGGACTGAGCCCTGGGCTCAATCCAAAAATAGGCCATACTTTGCTCTTGGGGATCTCGGGTCTAGGCCTGAGAAAATATGGAGGACTTCATTTAAGAAATGGGCTTTTTCGCTCGAACCTAATCCTATTATAAACAAAATTAAGCCCAAATAGGGTCATTCGCTCGAGCCTAATCCTATTGTAACAAAGATTAAGCCCAAATCTATTAAACCAAAATAAACCCAAAACTTACCCATCATCAATCAAACCAAATTAAACCCAAAAGCTTACGAAAACTAGGCTAAGGCTCTATTTATTTTGCGAAAAAAGCGATTTATATATAGTTTTGCTAAAAATGATGGTTTGAAATAATTAATTAATAAAAAAAATTTCATTACCAATTTTTTTTAAGTGAAATATTTGTAACAATTTATGTCTAAATATTTTCATGGGCAATGACATATATTTTCCATTCATTCACTTTTGTGAGCAATACAAGTTTTTGTTTTAAGGCAAATCTTTTCAAATTATTCATTGTCCTCGATGTAAACAAAACCTAAGTACGTCCAATGTTTTCTTTCTCTTATATTACTTACTTTTTATTTGTTGTTTTCCTTTTTATGTTCATTTCATCATTAACTTCCAAATCATACCATCATCAATGACCACAATTATTCGTCATCGGAATGCACAAACAACACAGTGGCAGAGAAATGATTAACAAAGTATATTCAAGTTTCGATCTCGATAACCATGATTTCATACCAACGATACAATTCCTATTGCTTGAAACAGATCAGTAGGCACTTCCATCAAACGATGACAGAAACTGTTTGACAAAATAGCTCCGAAGCTTTTTGTCGAACAGGTTATGTGCATTAAGGTCCATCGAACTTGTAATGATGTATTTTTCTTATTTGGAAATCAATGTCGATGATAACAATCCAAGACATCAAAAATTAGAACTCCCAAGTTTGTCCATAATGAGCAGATCTAATTGTATTAGTGTTTAGAATTGGCTTCTTCTATGTAATACAATCGATAAGGCCTCATTGGTAAGTGCTACAAGATCTTATACATTGGAACCCATGGTTATGGACCCAAATCCATTAACATGAAACATATTTTTTTTCCAAGTGAAATCCCCTAACATATGAAAGGATGAAAAAGTGCTTTCGTTGTTGTCGAATAGAAGTTTTCGTATCTTGATGCATGTATTTAATTTATTTGGAATTATTAAAGTGGGATCCACTCTTTACGGAATATGAGTTAAAGTAATAACGAAAATATTTTGAATTGAACATCTTTCAAAGCAGGAATTGTGTTTACTCGGTTATTGAGAAGACATGGAGCTATGATTAGTAATAGTATCGACGATAAGGACTCCTTTAAATTGCCATCAAGTGAAGCCAATGCTGCCGGAACTTCGAACATGATTTAATCTCTTCGTGCTTCTCAGCTACAGAACAGAATCGAATAGAGTACTCCCGCGCGATAGCGGAAAAGCTTAACGAGAAAGAGCTTTCAAATGCGATTTTGGGTCAAAAATGAAATAGAGCGACGAAGTCCATGGGTTAGTATGGGATGAACGGATCGAGCTCTCAGATTAAAATTTGAATGCAATGGCCAGATGGATTGAGTTATTTGTTATACTTGTTTATTCTCGATTCTTCTTATTATCATTTCATTATTTCTTTTTTTTTTTGGATTAATATCCTGAAAAATCATAAACTATTAGACTCATGACAAATTTATTCAAAACTAATTTTTTGATCACCAAAAATTCTAGACTAGTACACATGTGGCAATTTTACCTCAAATAACCACAAAAAAATTCCAAACCAATATACTTGTCACAAATTTACTCAAAACTAAAATTTTGACTGTTAAAAACCATAAACTAGTATATTTGTGACAAATATACTTTCCGTTAAATTAGATTAATTCCACAAAAAAACCACAAAACTGGTACGAGTGTGATAAATAGAAAGCAAAATCTCAAACTGATATACTAGTCAACTCGTATGTTATCAAACTCGGAATTTGACTATAAAATTTAACGAAACTAATATAAAGTAAATTTATCACAAGTGTCAATTTAGGATAAATTTATCAAATGTATACTAGTTTGAAGTTTTTGTAGTAAAAAAAATAGTTTCGGATAAATTTATCACAGGTATATCAGTTTGAAATTTTTTCATAGTATTGATCCTTTTTCTTTTTGTGTTTTTCACAATAGTAAACATTTATTGTTGATTAAAATTCAGATGTCAATATCGATATATCAGAAATCTTATACATATTTAGCTTTTCATCGTAATCAAGCATAGAACGTCATAAAATACGGATTCTTAGCCTTATGATTTCTGTACAAGTGTTTACCACTTCTCATCGTATTCGGGTCCAACAGGTTTCAAAGCATGATTTTTTAATTTGTGGCGTTTTGCCCGTTGAACTAAAAAGCAAATCGTCTCAACATATCTGTTATATTTTACGATGTCGCAGCATTTCGTTGTAACCAAAGGCATATGTAATATCTTATGTATCTTGACGATATTTTACAAATACATTTATGGCATTTCGCCATAAGCAAAGTGCAAAATATTGTAAAATGTAATGTGATGTCATGCCATTTCGCAATACATAATAAGTATTAATTCTTTTTATGATGCGACCATGGTTTATCAGAACTAATATTGAAAATGCCACAAAGCAATTGTAAAAGATTCTACGCTTTCATTATCGCATTGAGCATTCCTTTAAATATAGGTTCTAGTCTTTTTTATTTGTCAATTTTGGTCTTCATCTTTCCTTGTTAAACGAGGGAGCTGATAATGGGCTTTAAGGCCCGGTCCAACTTGACCGCCAGGGCCTAATAAATTTGATTGGAATCCCTTCACACAAGATATGCTATGGACAAATTAACACCAGCAATTCGGAAATTCGTTCACGACATTCGTCATCCCGTGGAAGACAGATGAATTTCTTCTACTATGCCAATCGCTACTGCTGTGATCCATGTTCTTTTTGTTGGCGATCCGAGAGATCAATTTGTTATGGTTTTGAGCTTTCTAATCTTTAATGGAAATTGTACACTGTCATATGAATCTATCCTAAAAATTGAACTTTCCGATGAATCCTTGTTGGCGTGCAGGCTAGAACATAAAAAACTGACAGTGACATGGTTTTGAACTTTTTTCTCAACCCGAAAGTACAATTTTTTATTTTATTGAACTTATCCGTCCACAGAATTTACTTCATGTAGGATATCCAAATATTTAAACATTTGACTTATAGAGTTAATTCACTTATCCTTTGAGTCAAATCGGATCTCTAGGACTAAACTTCTTATAGAACTTGTTATAAATTAAGTGCACAATCAGAAGTAGTTATTCACATCAGATGATTAGATACAAAAACAATGTACCAAAGATTGTCTACATCAAAAGGGAGAGAGACAATTTTAGTAATGGATATGTGATCTTCCCAAAAAGAGGCCAGCGAGGCCGTGGCGACAAGTGAAGGGAAAAAGATGAACGGTAAAGAAGGAAATAATAGAAAAAGGGAAAAATTAAATAAAAAAATCAGAAATATTAACTTAATTGCAAAAAGACATCGTTTCATTTAAGATCGTTTACGTAAACTATTACCATGCCATTTAGAATGGTTTGCACTGACTGGACCTCCAAGTCAACCATTTTCGGCCTAAATTGGTTGGATAAATTATATTGGAAAATCCTCAAATGTACAGAACTAAAATGGTTAAATGAAAGAATTTATGACTAAATTGGTGGACATATAATAAATTTAGGAAATTTTAACAAATTCCAAACTTATCTAAGAGACTAACATAATGAGATTGGGTAAAGAAACAAACATGCGTGGATAATACAATGACATTTTAATGTTAGATATGCTAAGACTCATACACTAAATCGGTTTACTTAGTAATATATGTGCCACTCTTTAAGTAATTATTTAAGTTAGTGAGCCCATTTAAGCAACAAATAAGAATGTACCGGATTTCAGCAAACGGCTATTAGTTTGTGTAGCGTTATTCCTTTCCATGTACATAGAATAGATAGATCCGGAAAGCAATCAACATAAGTTTAAGTCTCCGATTCCTTCTCCCTTCATTTTTCAGTTGTTCATTCAGATTCAAGAGGTAAATCTTTTATGTGAGAGTCTAATATTGCTATGGTAGGCAGAAATATTAAGGAATTACAAAGTGGAAAAGGGATGATAATGATAAAATTCCAAAGGAGGCACGCCGACAGTCGCCAGTCTCTGTGAGGTGGTGCTAGTACACCTACAGAGCGATTTGGACACAGCAGACAAAGACTAAGAGAGTCCAGCTTCACGTGACCAGCTTGGGCCGGATTGAGCTGGCGATACGTCTCTTTACAAGACAAGTGTTTGGAAAAATGAGCGAGTGGTATTTTTAAATTCTGCGTTGATTTGCTTTAATCTAACTTTTTGTCGTTCAACATTGGCTCGTGCTGTTGACCGAATGGGAACGGCATCTTTTGACTACTAAGAGCAAATGAAACAGGGTTGGTGATGGGTAGGTCCAACCAACATTGTCTGCATGCATCGATGCTGCCATCATCTGCAAAATAGAAAATGACCGAATACTATGGTGGTCACCGAGGTTTGTCTTTTTAATGTCTTGGTCGTGATGGCATAGGGACACTCCATATGTCTCCATCGGTGCAAAACTTGCCATGACAACAACCATGACCTGGCTAAGATGAAAATGCTTTCTTTTTGAGATTTACCAACGACAGGACATGACTGGATAGTAATTTATATCATGATAGGCCATGAAGTTTTCACATTGTATTAATGTTGCCCATTCGATAATTCAATCAAAACACCACCATAATTTTGGAGTCCGAAAAGATTGCAAATTCTACTTTTAAATGAAATTTAGTTTGTCTTGAATCATATTCCAAGAATATCACATACTTTCCCCTCTATAATTGGGCCAAAGTATTGCCAAAGAACCCCATGATTAACATTGTGTTTTGTTTGAGGTGATTTAGAGAGATTGAAGAGGGTTTGCAAATAACCTTCGATTTGTTTTAGTAGAGGGGAGAGAAAGAATTTAAAGTTTCCCCCTCAGATTATCCCCATTTATTTTTAGTAAGTTCTAAATCCATCCAAAAGTAGGATGATTTAACTAAACAATCGATTCTCTTTCATTTCTTCTCTCTCTTAATCGGTCTTGCCAAGCAAACACAATTAATCCATTGTTTTCTCTTCTTTTCTAATTCCTAACGAATTATTGAATCTGTTATCCTCTTCAAAAATCACTCCATTTAAATATAATGTTAGACAAGAATAGCAAGCATCAGTATGGATCACACATTTTTTTAGGGATATATTCACTAGAAAACCTCAAACTTATATTTTACCAAAAAAAAAAAAAAGAACCTCAAACTTATAATAAAAGTACAATTTGGTCCTAAAATATGCAAAATGTATAATTGAGTCCTAAAATTAGTTAAATTTGTTCAATCGAGTCCTTCTGTAAACTCCATCCAATTTGGCCAACGAAAAATGTCAATGTGGCGTTTTTTAAAAATTTTATCATTCTTACATGGTGATGATGTGGAAAAATCATAAAGTATAACACTCAAATGACATCATTTTTGGTCCGAATATGATTTTTAATACTAATATTATTTAAATTAAATTTAAAAATAATCTAAATTTATTATAGAAAATGAAAAAAAAAAAAAAGAAGAAAAAGTCAGGCAAGTAAAGCTTAAGCCCTTGCCACCATCGCCTCTCAATCACTAAGAGGGGTTGGCGAGGGTGGGGGTGAGCCGGCGGGGTCATCGGGGCCCATTAGGGGCCGACAACCGTTGCCAACATCAATATAGGGCCTATAGGCCCTTGTCCAAATCGAAGTAAGGGTCATGGCCCTCCCATGACTCTCACCCCCTAGGTGAAGGTTGACATCGGCTGGGGTTTTGCGATCCCCAACCAACCATTCCCCATCACCGCCAACCCTTCCCAGTGATGGTGGGTGGTGGAGGTGGCAGCGGCAAGGATTTGCAGCCCTCGTTGCTTGGCTCTTTGTCCTTTTAAAAAAAATAATTTTAGTTTATTTTTAATATAATTTAAAGAAAAATTATATTAACAATCAAAGTTGGATCAAAACTATGTTGCAACCACATCATTGCCATATAGGAGAGATAAAATATTTAAAAAGCCACGTCATCATTTATTGTTAGCCAAATTGGACGAAGGTAATGGAAGGACTCGATTGCACTTTCTTAATAGGTTTTAGGACTCAATTGCATTTTTTTTTTGATAAGTTTTAGGGTTTCCGATGTACATAATTCTTTTTTTTTTTACGATGTCAGGTGAGCAACAGGAACCTAGATGAAAGAGAAACGCATTATCGTAGTAATGTGGTCTATAAAAAAGTGGGATATTATTTTAAAAAATGAAAAGTCCAATAATGGCTACGATAAAAAGGATGAAGTTTTTTCTTAAGGATTTGATATTCAGGTTCCCTCAATTCCTCATGATAGACGTTTATCACATCACACTGGAGAAAGTAGAAGATTGAGATGGAAGGAATTAGCTTCTCATAATTAATAATTGCAATATTGCTATAAATTTCGACGTAAAATTTGAATTTTAGTTTTAAGAACTATTGAATTTTTTAAAGATGATATGACAGTCTTTTGAAGGAATATTTCAAATAGGATCTTGGACTGATATCGTTTTTTCAAAAGAGGATCCAAAGTGAACCCAATCTTAAACTAGGATTTGAAGTGGCTAATGATATCAAATAAAGGCATGAACTCACATGTGCTCCTCACATCACTTTTCAAGTCATGATCAGGGCATTTTTGTCTAGGGTCTCTTTTTATTTTCTCTATTCATCTTTTTCTTTTGAAGCTGCTTCAGCCCTAAGCTCTTGACCATGGTGCTGTGGTGGTTCAGCTAAAAATATGGCAGCCAGCACATCCCCAAAGGCCTTTCGAAATATCTCAAGCCTGTGTGAGAATTGAGTTCCTCCTATTTAGGGAAGAAATAAAATATAAAATCCTACTTTTTTTCTTTTTTAGATATTTTATAAAGTAAAAAGAGTATTGGTAACCTATGCCTAATAAAGAAATATTTCATTTTCAATATATCGATTTTACATTACTAAAAAAAAAAAAGACAATACTTGGAAAATGGCAAAAGTTCTTTACTTAGAAATTTAACAGGTGCCCTATTTCAACGTGTTTTGTTCTAATATAAACCATGGGATTTGTGGTTACAAGGCTTTCTTGGAATAGCCCGTGCACTTCTTTGCTATCCAAGTTATACAATTCACTCCAAGAAACATACAATAACTTGAAGTGGACACGCGAGTAACTTTGCATCTAGCCCAATCTGCATTAGTGATGCAACTAGGTGAAGACTTCTTTGTGACAAGATTCAAAGTCCAAGATGTAGAGTGCCTTATAGCGTAGCATATGCTCGACCACCTGAAAGTTGGCTACAGTCGAAGCATGCATATGTTGACTCCCGCTTGTTTCACAAAAAATGGAAGTTCACCCTAATAATAAAATATCTCTCACCAAAAGTTAATTCTAGGTTTATTTATTTATTTATGAAGATGGGCTCAATGACAATTTTGGATAGCAAGTCTTTGATGTGTTATATGGTAAAACTAGAATGCAAGGACGATAAAAGTGAAAGATAAATGCTAGAAATAAAAAGACTAGTTACAATGAAAATCGTGGATATATATAGCTTACTAGCCGCGATTACAATATGCAATTATCACTCTAAACGCAGTTACGAATGCACATCCTTCTAGGTTCTTGGCCTGTACGTTGACAATCATTATTCACAAGCAGTTACGACCTCCAATGCCGCTAGTATACTTAACCATCACTCGAAATTTGTGTCTTTATACAACATCTTGATCTGTGTTCTCCTCATCTCCAACACATAGCCATAAGATAGTTAATCACCTGTGTTTTAATTTGATGTCATGACATTTGTTGAATATCTCTCGACTGCTTGTTAATACCGTTAGTTATCCTAACTCTATCATGTAGCTATCAATATCCACCCCACATGATTGTCAATTTTCCCATGACTTGAGTCGTTTTAATTTAACTCGTCTCACCTTATCGGTCAAACTCTATTGTCATCGATTGCAAATGAAGAATCTAGGGAACATTGAACGATCAAGACATCTCCTGCAGTCCCCTATCTCACTATGTATCGGTCCCCTATCTCACTATGTATCTGGTCCAGAGCACAAAAAAATCGAGAATCTTGAGAACGAATTGACAATTTAGCACTTTAAATAATTTGACCTATTCCAAAGTCTACGGGCCGGTTACTGACAGAAATACAATTATTCCTTCTAGAGAAAAATGCTAAATTTTGTGGATCTCTGACGGCATACGACCCACGCTGATTACCGTCCGTTATCAAAACCTGATGGGTCTTCGAGACGTTAAAACAGAAACCAGATCCATCAAACTCAAATAACAATCATAATCTTGTGTGAGTTGAGAAACGGAGAGATTAGTCTTCTTTATTTGGGGAATTACCAAAACGTTTCAAAAAGCTGGAGTGCTAGATGCTATTCCAATAAGACCAGTAGCCAATATGACTTTGGGTTAACCCAAAATTGAATATGTGGATCAATAATAATAAGGAATTACAAAAGTGGAAAAAGGTGGCTAATCACGGGCCACACCAGAAGTGGCTACAGCTTCTCTGAGGTGGTGCTACTACCACCAGTAAGCGATTTGGACTCGGAAGATATTGTCCAGGAAAGTCCAACCTCACATGTCCTGCTTTCACCTGATCCAGCGGCTGATGCTCACTAGAGAAGTGGTTTAGAAAAATCGACAGTGAACGTTATTATATATCTGCTTTAACTTGCTTTTTGTCGTTTTTTCGGCTCGTGTTGTTGACCAAGTCGGGAGAATGCGAAGGGCATCTTGGACTTCTCAAAGGCAAATTAAAGAGGGTGGATGATGATAGGTTGGTCCAACCAACCTTGTCTGCATGAAGCTTTGGCGTTGCCATCATCTGCGAAGTAATAAATGACTCGATATTTATAGTCAATGGCATTTGGTTTAAAAATGTTTTGGTCATGATGAGAAAGGGACCCTACATATGCTTTTACCGGTCTGAAACTTGCCATGACAACCATGACCTAGCTATAAGAAGAGGCTCCTTTCTTTTTGAGATTTACCAATTAGAGGACATGACTATATTATAATTCATATCATGATAGCCCATGAAATTTTCACATTGTGCTATCGATATTATCCCTTTATTAATTTGATCGTGTTCTGTCGTGAGTATGGAATTCGAAAAGATTGTGAATTCTACTTTTGAATGAAACTTATTTGATCCTGAATTATGTTTTCTTAGATTTACCAATGATAGGACATGGCTAAATTATAATTTATATTATGGGAACTCATGGAATTATCGCATTGTACTATCAATGTCACTCATGGAAATATCGCATTGTACTATCAATGTCACCCCTTTAATAATTCGATTAGGATTCTGCCGTGAGTTTGAAGTCCGAAAAGATTGTGAATTCTACTTTTAATTGAAACTTATTTTGTCTTGAATCGCGTTTTTTGACATTTATAGGACATGGCTATATCATAATTCATATCATGATAGCCCATGGAATTATCGCATTGTACTATCAATGTCACCCCCTTAATAATTCAATCGGAATTCTACCGTGAGTTTGGAGTCCGAAAAAAGTGTGAATTCTATTTTTAAATGAAACTTATTTTGTCCATAATTGCATTCCAAGAACATCAAACAGCTCCACCAGCTCCACCATTGTAGTACGGCCAAAATTGTCAAAAAACCCCATGATTGATTTTGTGTTTTTTTTTTTTTTTTTGGAGGGATATAAAGGGGATTGAAGAGGAGATTCACAGTAACCTTTGTTGTTTTAGTAGATGGGAGTGAGACAATTTGGAGCTTAACGTCAGATTATCTCTATTAATCTTCAATGAGTTCTTAATCTCTCCAAAGGTAGGATGATTCGACTTAGTAGTAACACGATTAATTACTTAATTAATTAATCCATTCTTTTCTCTTCTTTTCTTTTCCATATCGATTTAGCAAATCCTTTATCCTCTTCAAAACCACTCCAACCAAACGTAGTGTTCTTTCAAAACGACAATAGAAAGCATCAGTAAGGATCACAACTTTTTTGTTTTTTTAATTTTGTCAGGTTGAGCAACTTGAACCTAGAGAGACATGTCCTTACTGTTTGATCTATAACGAAAGTGGGACATGTTTCTAGACAAAATTGAAAGTTCAATAGCTGCCACGATAAAGACATGTGAGGATGTGGATATTGGGTGTCATCAATTCCTCTTGATAGACGCTTGAACGATAGGGTGGTCTTTTGAATAAGTCAAAATTCGACCCTCAAATTAAAAGAATCGCGATCACGGCAATAAAAACAAAGTTCAATATACAATATGGCAGCTAGCACACCTCCAGAAGCTTAACAAATTATCAAAGCCTATGCGAGAATTCATTTCCTCCTATTTGTAGAATATAAATCGTACTTTTCCCCTCTTATAAAGAATTTAAATTAAACAAGTGTCACGTTAACTCATGCTTAATAAAGAAATATATCCTTTTTCAATGCACTAGTTGTGTTTGATGTGAAAAAAATAATACTACTATACTGACAAAGTTTCGTTATTTTGATTTTTTTAATAAGTGTCTAGAAGTATCCGTTTACAAAACCTGGGTAATAAATAGAAATGAAAAGATTTTCGCCGAATGAAGACGTCAAACCATACTGCTATGCTAGAGGAACCCAATCGAAAAATGGTTATTTCTCCTCACTAGCGCCCTCTCATTCGTATGTTGAATTGACTTCTTGGATCTACTAGTTGACGCACTCAATTATAGTCTATAAGCTCATATCCCAAGCATTGTTCTTTCCAGAATTCAAATTTATTCAAAATTAAGCCAACTTATAGTCACTAGACAAACGAATGAAACCACAGTTAATTAATTTGACTTTGGTGCACTATTTTTTCCTCGGGCATAGTATAACCTCCTGGCGCGAATACATGAAAAATGAACCTTCTTTTTTTTAAAGTAAAGTGGAGTAATTTAGGGTATCTCGGGGAGCACAATCTTCGACAGTTTCTTCCTCAAAGCAAGCAACTTCACCGTCACGCCTACCCAGCCACCCCTTTATGCCCTGTTTCGTTGCACGGCAGCTTCCTCGTCTTCCAATTGAGTCAGTGTTTTTTAATTTTATTTTATTGATTTACATGCTCTTTCTCTCTTCATCTCTTCGAGTTCTGAGTATCGAAACTCCAATCCCATTGAAGCTCAATCGTCAAAACTTCTCGTGCTTTCTGATCGCAAGTCTAGAGGAAGTAAATCGTTCGTTGCTGATGCCAGTAATCCGCCTTTAACACGACACACTTCACGAGGCTTTTGTCTTTTCCTTCGCTCACTTGCCGAGACATTGCAGGGCCATTTAAACATAGATTTTTCGTTGAATATAAAAGGATTATTCATTAACTCATTTTCCTAATCGATTCAAATGTCGGAAAATAAAAATTTGTTTCTCGACAAAAACCTAACTTTAAAACTAACTATAAACACCTCTCTCTCCCACTTGTTGTGTCTTGTCATTAAGTATATATCGTTGTCATTACTCACCATTGTCACTGTAGGGATGGCCACCAGTCGTAGTGTTGCCGCTGTTGCCACTTGCTCCCGTTTGTTACCCTAAAGATCTAAGATAGTTGTCCTTTATCTTGAGGCCAACAACCCAAGATTGGAGGCTAATAATATGATGTTGAACTATTTATATATAAGTTCAATTTCTTATATCAACGCGTATAAATAATATGGTATTAGGGGTTTCCGTCAAAGTGCAAGTCTTGCCTAACTTCCCTTAAGCAAACAGCATATTCACATGATTATTCCAAAGTCAGGTCATATTTATTAATGAAGTATCAAGTTATCAACAAATGCAGGAATAAAACATGTTTAAGCTGATGAAAGCATCACCTTCCAAAGTCCCACCAAAGGATTGCATAGGAGGGGATTAGGACTTAGATCCAACCGTTGATTTGCAGTATGGATCGATGGTTTCATTCTACGCATATTCTTTTCCAAATAAAGTAGATAAGGTGGTACTAGAAATCTAACGATAACTATGTTACGACTATAAGTTCTACAAATCCTATTTTTCGGATCGAAGAGATTAAATGAACCCCACCTTATGGCTGGCGACAACGATAGCAGAATCTTCATTATTCTTACCCTACTTTCCTGTTAATGAAGCTTCATCCGAGTAAAAAAGAACTTTTTATCGTCAAGAAGAGAATGATTGGCCTCGTGCATATATTCTGTAGATGGTGGTGGAGCACTTGATCGAATTGACTAAAAAATCTAATCGACCCGCACTGACACTACTAATCCTTCCTGGTCTTCCTCGTGTGTGAATGTCAAGATTATCTCCCATAAAGTATTCTTCGCTTTCGGTCGTCATTTGTCCAGCAAGGTTTCGTTGAATCTGCCCAATTTATAAGCCAGAAAAGCAAAATTTAGCGAGGCATGCACACCGCATCTGATGGCCGAACTTCGAGAAAATCCTCCATTGATTCTCATTCCCTGTACAGAGAGAACCTCTCCTTTCCTTCTTTTGGGTCATCATTTTCGCATAAATAGCTGTCCTCGGAATCGTCAAAAAAATTATCGACTCCCGAAAAGGCGGGCGCCAGCAGTTTGCTGCTTCTGGAAGCAAATCAGAATCTTCAATCAGTCTTGGGCACCGCAATGATTTCCGCTTCTAATTAGTAAAAGAACTATGGACGAAATCTCCGAAATAGTTATTAGATGTTGAAAAGTTTGCATTTTTAATTGCATTATTTCTTTTCGTATTATAAATTATTAATGCTTTAAAAATTGAAACATTTTATTAGTAAATGTGATAGATAAATGCCTCAAAGGCACTCGTTAATAAAATTCACGTTAAAGAATAAAGACATATATATTGAGAATAATTATAAACCCATACATAAAGTTATATGACATTTTATTTGTTATTAAGTTGCACTTATTTGTTTAAGTACCTCCTCACAATCTCCCACAATACTTGTCACTGTATCAGTCATAGGGTTTAGCTTTGGTTTAGCTACAGCGCTACTCAATATTATATGCATAGCTTGGCCTAAAACATAACTACCTGCATATTGTTTTTGCTTTCTTTTTTGAGTATAAATTGGACCCTTCAAGATTAGATGGAAGATGGTGGGTGACAATCATCTTATGTTGCTATTACATTGATGTAGATGTATACTAACTAGGGTCGTAATGTGAACGATTTATTAAAAAAAAAAAAAATTAGAGTTGTAGAGTAGCCATGCATGAAGAGTTACAATATTTAATCAAGTCGAGTTTCTAATTAAAAAATGTTTGACTTTAGTAACATGACATATAAATTTTAATAAGGAACAGTATGAATTATAACCTAACGTTGTCTTTCACTTCAAAAATAACGATGTCAACATGTGCTAAAAAAAAATACCATCTAAATGCTTATTTTGAAAGCGTCTTGATTGACTTTTAACTTTTATGTTTTACTTAATTCAAATTTCATGAGACATGCACTTTATTTTTATTTTTTATCTGAGAATTTTTGAAACTTTCCTAACATATAAATGTTGACATATAAAGTCACATTATTTTCCATAATTTTTAAAGGTTGCATAATATTTTAAATTCTGATAGTAATTTTCAAATTTGCTGAACTATCAACAACTGTGCCATTTAATAACTTTCTTGGCAAGAAATGTTCCAGGACTTCGAATGATTTTTGTCACTTAGATTTAGTAGGAAAGTTTGCATGTATGTGTTCTATAAAACGTTATCCTTTTGCAGTTTATCTAACCTGTGGTATTGAATATTTCAACTATTATTGCCGTGACGAGCAACAATAGGTGGTCCAAATTAGCAGACCGAAAATATAGTCCGTTACTCACAATTACAAGACCATAAGTTTCGCCAATACCAAGGTTATTGCTTTGTGATTGAGTCGATTCCAATTTTGGCACGGTGAGACACTTCCTTGATATATTACTCTTTGAACTTCATTTCCTTAAATCACATTTTTTTTTGCGTGAGCAAGATGAACCATGAAATAAATGTCTAGAAGGTTCTCGCATATGCTTTTGGAAAGTGACTTTCATATTTTTTTCAAAAAAAGAACGTTGTTAAAAATTATATGTGGATCTACTCGTCAATTTCTATATTTTTCAGACCACATCCATCAAACTAATTAATTCGACAATGAACGTTGTTTTCCCAGACGACATTCTTTAAAAGCAAGCTGGGCTTT
The DNA here is from genome assembly GCA_017140595.1 of Eucalyptus curtisii. NCBI lineage: Eukaryota > Viridiplantae > Streptophyta > Magnoliopsida > Myrtales > Myrtaceae > Eucalyptus > Eucalyptus curtisii. Next base: position 14,054,945 of record CM029501.1, on the reverse strand, counting down.
AAAAAATCCCCATTTGCCAGAACTTTGCCACTTTCTTCCCCGCAAAAGTTAAAGAAGAGTCCCATCCATTCAATATCCCAGAAATTTCTGAGATTATGACCTTAGATTATTGCTCCTCTCTCTCTCTCTCTCTCTCTCTCTCTCTCTCTCTCTACACACATCATCCCAAGACAATGAAGATCACATCAAGCTAATGTTCGCAGATCTTTCATGTGAACTCCATCGTCACGCCATGCAAGTAAGTGTGGTGCCCAAGCACTAGAATATATCGATTCGAAAGCAACCACCGCAAGCTTAAGTTCCCCAATTTGTCCTCCCTTCGATTTTTCCATGGTTTCATTCATGCTCAGGAGGTGATCTTTCGAATGGTGGGAGTCACAAATTGCTATAGCAGGAAGAAACTTGAAGGAATTACAAAGTGGAAAAAATGGGATTATCACAAATTCCAAAGGACGCACACTAAAAATGGCCATGCTCTCTGTGAGTCGGTGCTAGTACACCTGTCGAGCGGTTTGGGCTCAGCAGACAAAAATCAAGAAAGTCCAACCTCCCGTGACCTGATTGATCCAGAATCAGCTGGCGATACGTCTCATTTACAAGACAAGTGGTTTGGAAAAGGGAACGCGTGAACATTATTGACTATCTCCTTTAATTTGCTCCGATTTACTTTTGTCGTTCAACATCGGCTCGTGTTGCTGACTGAAATGGGTGAATGATCCGGGCATCTTTGATTTCCAAAAGCAAAAGAAATAGGGTCTATGATGGGCTGGCCCAACCAACATTGTCCGCATGCTTCCGAGCTGCCATCACCTGCAAAATAGAAATTGACTGAATAGTACTTAGTCAATGACATTTTTATAATGTCTGGATCATGATGGCAGAGGACACTACATATGTTTCCACTGGTGCAAAAGTTACCGTGACAACAGCCATGACCTAGCTAGATGAGACTGCTCTCTTTTTGAGATGTACCAATGAGAGGACATAGCCATATTATTATTCATATCAGGATAGCCCTCATGTCACCCCTTCAATTATTTGATCTAAATTCCTCCCTAAATTTTAAGTACGTAAAGATTGTGAATTCTACATTTAAATATAACTTATTTTTATTAAATTGCGTTTCATCATATTCTTTTGCTTAGAAATGATTAGTTCCGGGGTTGGTTTCAGGTTCGTGGAACTTGAAAAATCCTGTTGACCTTGGAACCAACCTAAAACTTCTTTTTCTGTTTCATTTATGAAGGAACAAAGTATTAACAAACACTGAACCACCGTTCAGAAAATGCATACACAAAAGCGCTTGAATGAAATAGTTATACCATAGAGGCATTTCATCAAACATCTAGAGTACAAGGAATTTTCTGAATTGAAACTTCAGCAGTCCAGACAATATATTCACCAGTTTTCAGAGCTCAGATCCAAGTTGACAAACTCAAGTGCCGCTGGGGTGGGGGGAGAGAGAGAGAGAGAGAGAGAGAGAGATGAGAAAATAGACTTGGAGTTTGGGTTTTTAAAATATGTTCTAAACTGCTGGTTCCTAGGTGGGAGGGTGGGTTAAGCACCCAAAATTGGGAGCTAGACTGGATATTTCTTTTGAAATTGAGATCCGTGCTCACCCTACTTTTGCCGTTGTAGTTTGGCCAAAGTATTGCCAAAGAACCTCATGATTAATATTGTGTTTTGTTTGGAGTGATTCAGAGAGGGTTTACAGATAAACTGTGTCTTTTTGCAGTGGAAGAGGAGAAAGGATTTGGTTTTCCCCTCTGGATTGTCTCTATTAATTTTTGCTGAATTATAAATCCCTCCAAAATTAGGATGATTTGACTGTGAAATTGATTTCCTGCTGTTACTCTTCTCTATTAATTAGTCTTGCCAAACACAATTGATTTGGGTCATAACATAATTGATAATTTAATCGGTTGTTTTCTCTTCTTAATTTCTCCCCTAACAATTTATTGAGTCATCTATCATTTCGAAATCACTCCATTTAAATATAGTCTTTTTAGAACAATAATTGAAAGTATCATTATGGATCACATATTCGCCTATGATGCTAGGTCGAATAACACCAATTTGGGATACTTTTTTAGACAAAGTGGAAAGTTCAAAAGCTGTCATCATAAAAAGGTAAAGGTTTTTCTTGTAAGGAAGTCAATATTCAAGTTATCCTCAATTTCTCATCATAAACATTTGAATAGTAATCTCAAGAATCATTAGATCCTCAAAAGATAACATGGCGATCTTTTAAAGAGGTCAAATGGACACTCAAATTGAAAGAATCGCCATCATATTGACGAAAAACAAAATAAGTTCAATAAAAAAATGGCATTTAGCACATCTCCAAAGGCTTTATGAATTATCACAGGCCTATGTGAGAGTTGATTTCCTCCTATTTAGGGAAAAAAAAAAAGGATATAAATCCTAGCTTTTCCCTCTTTGAAGAAAATATAATAGCCTTTTAACTCATGTATAATAACGAATCATTCTCATTTTCAATGCACTAATTACATATAACACAATGAAGACACCACTTTGAACCATACAAACTTCTTCTATTTAAATACTTAATTTGTCATCCCAAGCTACTCGTTCATATATTGGAATGAAAAGTTTTGCCCAAGTGGAGGAGCAAAAACGAGTTATTACTAGACAGACTCAATTTCAGAAATGATTATTTTAAATACATGCCTTCCTCTTCTTTGTATATTGAATCGACTGATTATAGTCTATAAATTCGTATCCCAAGCATTGTTCATTTCAGAATTCAAATTGATTCAAAATTAAGCCAACTTACACTTGCTAGACAAACGTATGAAGCTAGAAGTAATTAATTTGACTTTGGGGCACTAATTTTTTTTCCCCTTGCGGATTGTATAAATGCGTGCGATAACACATGAAGGGTTATCTTTTTTAATGTTTTTCAAGTTAAGCGGAGTAAAGAAGGGTCTCTCGGGGAGCACAATCTTCGACAGTTTCTTACTCAAAACCAGCAACTTCATCTTCACGCCTACGCAGCCACCCCGATCGTGCCATGTTTCGTTGCGCAGCAGCTTCCTCCCCTTCCGATGGATTCAGTGTTTTCTATTGAATTTCACGTTTTCTTCGTCTCCTCGAGCTCTGTGTGTCGTAACTCTAACCCACATTGAAGCTTTCAACCGTCGAAGCCTGTCGATCTTTCTGATCACAAGCCAAGTGGGTACTAGTCATTCGTCAACGACGGCCGGTAATCCGCCATTATTACGACACAGTTCACGAGGGTTTCGTCGAACGAGACCAAATAGCTTCGCCATGCGTGTGATCTTTTTGGCCCTAGCCCGCCTTACCTTGAATAGTTTGCGAGCGTTTTCAGAAACGTGTCTTGATAAGAGTGTCGAATGATAAAGAAAAAAGGTGGAGGAAAACTTCGCACAATCTCACCTGTAGTCCGTGTACTTTTTGTTTCTTCAAAATGATAACTCCCATGCTTTTTGAAAAGGGTCACTATTTGTCCTTCTAGAAACTCGGTCGGTGGAAATGTTGATGTGAGCACTGAAATATTTCTTATATGGCGTCAAGTAGATGCCATATTAGCAACAAGAAAAATCATACACGTGGGGGAGGGGGGGTGTTGGAGAGGGTGAGGGCTTGATAATGAGGTCTGCCATCATCTTGCAGTGGTGCCATAAACTAAGTTAAAATTACCAAAAAGTCATATATTTATTGTAATTGTATTAATTCAATCTTCGATCTTTTTCTTTATCTAATTAATTCCTAAAGCTTTTGTATTTGTGTTAATTCAGTCCATCTAGTCAAAAGTGACTAGCCAATGTTGACATGAATGTTGGCCGTCTTACATGTACCACCAACGCTGATGTGAATAATTTTTAATAAATTTTTAATATTTTTTAAAATTTATGTATGTTTATTTTAATTTTTTTTCTCTTTCTTTTTTTTACACTCTTCACTTCCTTCATCCTCCAACAGGTCGCTGTTGGCGATCAGTTGGAGGCAAGTTTAGCGAGAGCCTGGCCATGGATGGGCAAGGCTTAACCTTACACCTTGCGGGCTCGACCATTGTCAATGGCTAGGTGAGGCAAGACCTTGCCGAATCCACTGATGGTAAGGCTTGACCCTTGCCAAATACGTTGAGGTCTTGCTAGCCTTGCCTCTGGCTGGTCGCGAGTCGACGACTAGCTAGAGGAGAGGAAAGTAAAGAAAAGCAAAGAAAAGAAAAATAATAAAAAAATTGGAAAATAATACTATAATATTATTTAAAATTGTCTATATCAACACCGATGGTATCATGTAGGACAGCCAATGTCCATGTCAATGTTGATTGGCCGGTCAAAAATGACCAGATGGACTAGATTGGTATAAATACAAAATGTTTATAACTTAATTGGCAAAAAAAAAAAAATCGGATTGAATTGGTACAATTGTAATAAATTTAGGACTTTTTTGATAATTTTTCCCATAAATTAAGGTAATCGACTACCTTAGTGACTATCATGTGGGGGTTGCTATTACATGAGGCTTTCGAGGGACACAACTATCATGGTATCATTTGAATGTCATTATTGCTTGAGGCTCGGTAGGTATCAACAATTTGATAGGATACTTAAATATTAAACTACCATTTCAATAGGGAGTGCGAGGGCCTAATAATGAGGTTGGTCATCATCTTGCAAGATGCCATAAACTAAGTAAAAATTACCAAAAAACTCATACACCTATTGTAATTGTATCAATTCAATCTTTGACCTTTTTCTTTAGCTAATTGAGTTCTAAACCTTTTGTATTTGTGCCAATTCAATTCATTCGGGCAAAAGTGACTTGCTAATGTTGACATGAGTGTTGATCGTCTTACATGATGCCATCAACGCTGTCGTGGATAATTTTTAATAATATTTTAAATTTTGTTAAATTTATGTATGTTTATCTTATTTTTTTTCTCTCTGTTTTTTATTCTTAACTTCCTTCATCCTCCAATATGTTGCTACTGGCGATTAGCCAGAGGCAGGATCAGCAAGAGTCTGGCCATGGATGGGCGAGACTCAACCTCTCACCCTACAAGCTCAACTATTGCTAGTGGCTAGGTGAGGCAAGAACTTGTCGGATCAAGTGAGGTTGAGGCTTGAACCTCACCAAATTTAGCAAGGTCTTGCTGACCCTGCCTCTAGCTGGTCGCGAGTTGATGATTGGCTAGACGAAGAAGAAAGTAAAGAAAAGAAAATAGAAAGAATAAATAAATAAATTTGAAAATTTATTATAATATTATTTAAAATTGTTCATGTCAACACCGGTTGCATCACTTAGAACGGCTAACATTTATGTCTGCGCCGAGTGGCAAACCAAAATTGACTGGATAGCTTGAATTGTCACAAATACAGAATGTTTAAGACTCAATCGGCCAAAAAAATATTTGGAATTGAATTAGCACAATTGCAATAGGTTTAGAACTTTTTTGGTAATTTTCCTCATAGGTAAGTGACCACCTTGGTTACTATCATGTGGGGGTTGCTATTACATGAGGCTTCTGAGGGACACAACTATCATGGTACCATTTAAATGTCATATTGTTTGAGGCTTGCTAGGCATCAACAACATGATATATTACTTAAGAATTAAATTATGCTTTCATTTACAAATTTAAGCTTTTAGAATTGGTGACAACAATCCCACAAAATCTCACATGGTATAAGAGTAGAAGGTCCTGAGTTCAAATTTTTTTAGATCCCATTTGTCTCCCCAATTAAATATATACATGTTTGATAGTATGCAAAAAAGAAAAGAAGAAGAAGAAGAAGAAGAAAAACCAGACTAAGTATGAGTTGGAATGATAGAATACTTAAATATTATATTACACTTTTATCTAATAACATAAACTTTTAGAAGAGTTAACAGTAGTCTTACAAAATCTCACACAACCATCATAGTATGGTTATTCTCGCCTAAGAAATTGGATGCCACAGTCCCTAGACCATTTCTAGATCTGAACACTTCGCCAATTTATTGCCTCGAGGTTAAAGGATACATATGTGCGAGTAGTTCATAGCTAATGCTTTTTCTCTAGGAATTTTTTAATTTTGTTAAGTCTTAGTCAGCACTTCCTGCCAGATTTGTTCAAAAAGGTGATGATACTCTTTTTAAAATGGATTGATACCACAAAAAACCTTTTAATTGATAGACACGTGATAAATTTATCTTGAACTAATTTTTTGATCACTGAAAACTCCAATTTGGTATACGCAAGACAAATTTATCCCAAACTAATTTTTTGACCAATAAAAACCCTAAATTGGTACATTCATGAAAAATTTAACCTCTATTAATTTATGTTAAATTGAATTAATATCATGAACAATTACAAACTATTGCACATGTGATAAACGGAGGGTAAAATCCTAAATCGGTATACCTATCAACTGTCACGTGTCATTCAACTCAGTTTTTTGATTGTAAAACTTAATAAAAACTAACAGAGGGTAAATTTGTCACATGTATATCAATTTGAGGTTTTTATGGTCAAAATATTAGTTTATGGTAAATTTGTCATATATATACCAATTTGAAGTTTTTTTTTTTTTTTTATGATATACGATCCTTTTAAATATGGATCCTTTTAAAAACTATACAATCCTTTTTAAAAATGTACATAAACGTTTTTTAATTATGGATCTGAATAGGAACTAGGGGTGTGCAAAAGAACCTGGACCTGCCTGGACCGCCCGGAACCGATGGTTCTTAAGAGAACCGATGGGTACCGGTCCGATTCCCGGTTCCATGGGTGGAGTCACCCACCCGCCCACTTGGACCAGACCGATTATATTATAATAATATATTAATTTTTAATATTAAAAAAAATTAGAAATTAGCAAATCTAAAATTTAGGACTCCAATCACCATCTTGTCTCACTTTACTACTCTCCTACTCCATCTCGTCTCTCTCGGTTCAAAATCTTCTCGAGCTCCCTCTTCCTCTCCAATTCACCTGTGGATCTACTCATCTCCCTTCGAGTCCTAGTCCGAACTCGATGAAACAGTGAGTTGATTCTCTTTTCCCCCCTCGAACTTGAACTCTCTCTCCACGTCGTCGCCACCTCTGCATTCACTGTTACTATCGTCCTCTTCGTTGTTGGGCTCATCCCGCTTCCACCTCCCCTCTTTCTCCTCCCCCTCCTCAGGCCTCCCCCCATCGTCCTCATTTTCAGGGACAAGGGCGAACTCCAAGTCTAAGAATGGCTCATCGTCCCCATTGTCCTCCTCATTGTCAGTGTTGAGGGAGGAGCGGGAGATGGCGGAGGTGGTGGCAAAGATGGTGGTGGTGGTTAGGATGGAAGTGGCACGAGGGTCGCGACCGCCGTCGCCACGGCGCTAGTACTTGAGGAGAATAAAGCTACTATGGTCGGGAGAGCCATAATAAGTAGATGTGGGAAGGGCGAAAATGGGAAGGCGCAGAGGTTGGCGGTTCTATGGATCCATCCGGGAACCGGCGGTCCAGTTCCAGGGTAGATCCATGCAACTAGTGGGCGGTTTTCGGTTCCAATTTTTCGGAACTGGTTCTTAGCGAGCGGTTCTCGGTTCTAGGTTAGGAACCACCCACCCGGACCATGCACACCCCTAATAGGAACTCATGGTGATACGACCCCTTGCTCATCTTCAAAGCTATGCGTTTAATGGGAAAACACCATACAAGTTCTACGTCTTAGAAATTTTTTTGGATCCCCTTCATATTCTCGCCACAACTTTTTGCTACAATGAAGCTTCCATTCAAATATTTCCGGTGACAGATCAGGCTTATTACATGTCCAAGTCAACTACATAATGAGATGGCAGTCATTCATGACAACTATTTGGCACCCACGTATAAACTTAGGCTCGGTTTATTTTGAGAAAATTTGACATTTTCTGATAATGTCTTTCAAATAGTATTTTTAGGAAAAATACAATATTTTCTAATATTCAGATGAAATATGAAAATGAGTTAGAAATTATTTTTTGTTGTTCCAAAAGGAAAACTTAATTTCATTTTCCTAAAGAGACATAATATTCGTATGATATTCAGATTACCCAACCACCAAGTACTAGTTGCAGGAGTTGGGGTTTCTCAAGTCCAACCATTGGAAACTCTAGCATGGGCATTGGGGACTTAGGCCTGGACACCGATAATTTGAGTGCAACAACTAGGTACCTAGGCACTACCTCAAGGACCAGAATACAAGCATCGGTCTTAGACCAGTCCTCAAGAGACCTAGGCCCAATCTTTGTGGATGTAGGCTTGGTTGCCATGAAAATGGGGCTAGACATTAATGACTTGGATGTGGGAGTTGGGTGTGCAGGCATGCCCACATGATCGAGGCATGGGCACTCGGTCCTAGTCTAGCCTTGAGAGACCCGAGCTTTCACTTGAGCGCAAGAGTCGAGTTCCTAAGCATGGTCTTTGGGGACTTATGAACAAAAACTAAAGTTCCAATCATAGCCATTGGGGACTCAGATAGAACTATCGAGCTCTCGACATGGCTGTTAGAGAGTCAAGCATGGGCATTAGGGTCTCACGCAAAACCATGAGGGACTCGAGCTCAACCTCTATGGACTTGGGCTTGGACCCTAGTTTCTTGGACATATGAGCTGGGTCCCTGTATGGCTCTAGGGAAACCAGGCACAGACACTAGGATCTCAACTATCGAGGAGCCGAGTCTAGCCTCCATAGTCATGGCTCTAAGGGTTGATGACTTTGGAATCCATTGTTTTTTATACTTAATAACGATGATCCAAACTCAAGAACTTCTTTATTACTCTATGTGTCATTCATTCAATGAGATTGCTCCTCACCTTTAATGTCTAGTAGAGGTAGCAAAATGGGTCTTAGACCCATATATGACCCATTTAAATCATAAATGGGTCATATATGAATCACTTGGTTTTTGAAAAACTAGTCAAATGGATTTAATAATTAAAGACTTAATATAGGTGGGTCTTAAGTGGGTCTTAAATGGGTTGGATTTAGAACCCATTTTCAACCAAAATCACACAATCTCCCTCTTCCCTCTTTAACTTTACAATTTTTTTATTTATTTATAAAAATCAAAATTATTATTATTATTTTTTAATTTTCTTTTATTTTTTTATTTTTTTTTCTTTCTTCTTCTTTCTTCCAGTGGCTAGCGATCGGCCAGGCAAGCCTCGAGCTCACCGCCATCGAGCGAGCCTCGAGCCTTGTCGATCTGGCGAGGCGAAGGCCTTGTCGACGTCCGAGCCTCGCCCATTTGGCGAGACTCAAACTCGCTGGTGTCGGGCGAGGCTTGAGCTTGCAGTTTTGGCGAGCCTTGAGCTTGCCAGTGTCGAGTGAGCTTCGATCTGGCGAGGTGGAGGCCTTGCCGACGTCTAGCGAGGCTCGAGCCTCGCCAAATCCGATGAGGGGCGAGCTCGAGCTTACCGACGTCGGGTGAGCTCAAGCTCGTCAGATCTGGCGAGGCGAAGGCCTCACCAATCTAGCGAGCCTCTAGGCGAGCTCGAGGCTCGCTTGTGGTCGGTCGTTGGCGTCGTCGTGGGCGGCGGTCGGCCAAAGAAGAAGAATAAGGAAAAAGAAAAAAGAAAAGAAAAAGAAAAAGAAAAAGAAATATTTTATTCTTAAAAATTAAAATAAAAATAATTTTAAAAAAAAAAAATAATAAAAATTCGATTTTTTAAAATAATTATTTAAAATTTATAAAAATTGTCCATTAAATTCGTGTTGTATAAAACCATTTTAGCAATACCATATATATAAGCTTTTTTAGGTTTCGTTAAATGGGTTGGGTACGGGTTGAGTACGGGTCGGGGTATGGGTAAAAAATTTTGCATTGCAATAAATGGGTCATAAACGGGTTAAATGAGTCGATTTGGATTGGACCATTTATGACCCGACCCGAACCCGACTCGACCCGACCCACCCATTTAACGGGTCTAGCGTCTAGTAAATGCTCATTATGTGAGGATATTTGTGCGTCAGGGTTATATGAGAAATTTGAGCATTATTTATAAAATTTTAAACCATAGGCTCTCTTATCAAAGGCCGGCCTCAACTCCACTTACACTAACTAGTTTCATATTAGACTAATTAAGAAACCCTATATCTTACTTTATTAGATCAACTCCGTAAAATGATAAATTACAATATTGATTAATGTAGCTCACATAAAACCCTTACAAGTTGTCCTTGCCCTTGAGGCCAACAACCTTAGATTAGAGACTAATAATATTGAAATAAATTCAATGTTTCATTTCAACAAGTATAAATATATTTTAGGGTTTTGCCCCAAAGTTCAAATATTTCATAACTTTACTTGAGCAAGCAGCATATTCACATGATTATTACTACGTATTTGAGTTACATCTTCCGAGGATAGGTCATATTTATTAATGAAGTATCAACACACGCAGAATTAATGCATGTTTAAGCTGATGAAAGCATCACTTTCCAAAGTCCCACCAAAAGATTTCGTAGGAGGGCATTAGGACTCAGATCCAACTTGTTGATCAGTTTTAGGGATCGTTGGTCCAAATAAAAAGGACAAGTAGTATTAGAAATGTAACGATGAATATGTTACAACAAAAAACTATATGAATCCTATTATTCGGATAGAAGGGTTAAATGGACCCCTCCTTGTAGTTGGAGACAAGGATAGTAGAAGCTTCATTATTCTTCGCATACTTTCCTGTTAAGTGAAGCTTCATCCGAGTGATAATGAACTTTAGTCATTAAGAAGAGAATGATTTGCCTCGTGCGCATTCTGTAGATGGTGGAGCATCTTATCAAAATGACTAAAACCGAATCGACCCTCACTGATTCTATGTATGAATGTTTGGAATGCCTTTAAGAAGTTATTCTTCGCTTTTGGCTGTAACTTGGCCAGCAAGGTTTCGTTGAGTCTGTCCAGCTTATCGAGCCAAAAAAGCAAAATCTAGTGGAGTATGCACACATCTGATGGCCAAAAAAGAAATTTTCCGTAGATATTCATGCCCTCTAGAGAAGGAACCTGTCCTTTCCCTTTTTTGGGTCATTTTCGCATAACTAGTTGTCCTCGGAAGCGTCAAAAGATTATCAACTCCTGTAAAGGTGGGCGCCAGCAGATTGCTGCTTGTGGAAGCAAAAATCAAGAGTCATCAATCATATCGGGCACCCAAAGAATTTCCACTTCTAATTAGTAAATTTTTTTATTACTGAATAAGAAAAAATACTTATCAAACACTTATTTAAGGAATAAAATACATAATTTATTTCCTACTATGGATTTCATGATTAAATAAGACCTATATTGAAAAATCACGACAAATAAATTAAGAACAATTTATCAAAATCGATAAAGAAAGTAATATGACATTGTTTGTGTTATCCAATCGGAATTCTCAGCTAGTATTCTCTAGAAGTACTTCTTAATATATTAGTTTTGTGTGTTAGTTTCGGTATATGTATAACGCCACTTGTCGGGGATTGATTCATACTCATATTGATAGAATGGCATAGGGATTTTGTACCTTTGTGAGTGGGTGAGGGTTTGAGGGGCCTTGGTAGGGGTCGCGGGGGCAACACTCCCGAGCTGCCAAAGAGTGTTCATAATTTGAGCCCATATTTTATTAGTAGTTCGGCATTGTGCTCATGAATAGCTACTAAGTATAAATACTCTCTCTCTCTGGTTTTGTAATTAATGGATGTGACGTAGAGATGTGAGGTATTAATTATAGTGGAATACTCTACTAGACATAACCCTAATTTAAAAGTGAACTAGGATAAAATTTTATGTCTTCAATTCTCTTTCTTGCTTTTTCCTCTCTATTTCTTTATGAATGTGCGCCAAATCCTAGCAATACTTTATACAAAATATGTAATCTGGCTAGAAAAGATAATTACATAATGTTTTTTTTTTTCCTTTTTGAATATAGATTAAAATGTTCAAGATTAGATTGAAGATGGTTGGTGAGGATCATCTTAATTTGATATTTCCTTGACGTAGATTTATACTAACCAGAGTTGTAATCTCAACGACTAATAGAAAATTAAAATAGAGTTGTAGAGGAGCCATGCATGAAGAGTTACATATTTAATCAATTCGAGCTCGTATTTGAAAACTGTTTGACTCTAATAACATGACATGTAAATGCAATCAAGGGATCATTTAAATTAACCACAAGTTTCCAACCCGTGAGGGGCAATGCTTTTTCACTTTTTTTTTTCCACTTAGCTTTCAACCTTCAAATTTAGTACAAATGTACCCTAACATTTTCTTTCATTACAAAAATAATGATGTCTATGTGTGTTGCAATGACCATCTAAATGCATTTGAACGCATTTGAATTGACTTCCACTTTTTACTTTTTATTGAATTTAATTATGCGATGGCATGCACTTTGACCTTCTTTATTCAAAAACATCTGAAGTTTTCGTTACATATAAATATTGACATGTAAATTCACTTAAAATTCTCTCATTATTTTATTATTATTATTATTTTAAATTTTGACGGTAGATGATCCAGGACTTATAATAATTTTATGTAACTTTTGCAAAGATTTGATAGAAAAAAAAGCTTTCATGCAATTGTAGTTCAGCTCACCATATCAGTATTAAATTCTTAAACTATCATCCCAGTGACGAGCAATCATAGGTAATCCGAATTGATACATCGAAAATCCAGTTCGACTAACTCACAATGGCGGTTCTAATTTCGGTACAACGAAAAGTCACACACTTCCTTTAGTGACATATTATGCATGAACTTCACTTTCTCCAACTCAATTTACCATTTTTAAGGGCAATCAAGCTGGATCACAACATAATTTTCTAGAAGTAGAGATTGAATATGCTTTTGGAAATTAACTTTCATTTATTTCCAGGGTGTGAAATTTTTTTATAAAAATACACACATAGATTTTTATATATTTTTGAGAATATGAAGTGTTTTGGCAATAGATAAAACCAAAGTACTTAATAAAAAAGTCCCACCGATGGTGACCCAAGATTGAGCCAATATGGATGAGACACGAATGTCACAAAAGAAAATATTTTTAATATAAGGGCTTCGTTTGTTTCACAATAAATGATTGATTTTGAAAATATTTTCTTAAATATGAACATTTATATCACTTATAAAAAATGAATGATAATGAAAATATTATTCATTCTAGAAAATTTTTTTTTCAACCATTTATTTTTTATGAAATAAATGAACCCACACACTTCATTATTTTTTGGATTAATATAACCAAAAATTCCAAATTGGTACATTTATGACAAATTTACTATAATATGATTTTTTTTCAAAAAAATCTCAAAACTGGTTCACTTATGATAAATTTATTCAAAACTAATTTTTTAACCACCAAAATTCTAAACTATTACATTTATGACCATTTTATCCTTTGTTAGTTATCACTAAGTTAAATTGATACCACAAAAAATGACAAACGGGTCAAATTAAAGATGAAACCTTAAATTGATGCACCTATTAATTATTATGTGTCGCATAACTCAGCAATTTGATGATAAAATTTAACGGAAACTTGTGGAGCATAATTTTATCATAGATATACCAGCTTAAGGTTAATTTAGGATAAAATTTATTATAAATATATCGATTTGAAATTTTTTTGGTATTACTCCCTTTCTTTTTCCCTGACAACCGGAGACCAAATTTGTTAAACTAGAGTTAATTCGACCACCAACATCGCTTTCCGAGACGATGTTCTTTAAATCAAGGTGGGGTGGCTTTATAAAAATCCTCAATCCTCCGCAGGACACTTCGTCACTTCCTAGTTCCTTCCCACCCCCCCAAAGTTAAAAAAAGAGAAGAATCCAATCCGTCCAATTTCCCCCCAAACCCCTGCAATCATGGCCTCCCACCATTATTGCTCCCGCTAGGCACCAAAGATCTCCTCTCTTTCCCCTCTCTTTCCACGCACATTATCATCCTCATGCGCGTAGATCTTTCCATGTGAACGCCACCACCTTCTCCTTCGAGCCGCAGTCGCTCCGCCACCGCCGCCGTCGCGCCATGCATGTGACGGTCTAGTCGTGCGTGAGCACTAGACCGCAATTTAGACCTTCCCGTCCGCGGTTTCCTTGGAAAGAAATGGCGACCGCCCATCGCCGTCGCGGCGAGCTCGCGTCTGCCCTGAGGCTCGTGCTCCGTTCTTGGTCCCTGCTGTGCTGCTGCTGCTGCTTCTTGTTGTTGCCTCTGGCCCTCGCCGCCGACGGCGACTACGAGATCTTGCTCCGCGTCAAGGCCGCCCAGCTCGAGGACCCGGACGGCCAGCTCGACGACTGGGCCCCCAACGCCGACCGCAGCCCCTGCAACTGGACCGGGGTCGCGTGCGAGACCCGGAACCGCTCTGTCGTCGCGCTCGACCTCTCGGGACTGAACCTCTCCGGTGGGTTCCCGTACGACTTCTGCCGGATCCGGACCCTCCGGAACCTCTCGCTCGGCGACAACTCCTTCTACGGCACCGTCGGGGGGCCGTCGCTCTCGCTCTGCTCGCATCTCCAGTGGCTCAACATCTCCAGCAACCTCTTCGTCGGCGAGCTGCCGGACCTCTCGCCCGGGTTCGCCGACCTCCGGTTCCTCGACCTATCGGTGAACAACTTCTCCGGCGAGATTCCGGCTAGCTTCGGCCGGTTGCCGGCGCTGAATGTCCTCTCGCTTGTCTCGAACTTGCTCAACGGCTCGATACCTTCTTTCTTGGGTGATCTTAGCCAGTTGACTCAGCTCGATATCAGTTACAACCCGTACGCGCAGGGCCCTCTGCCTCCGGAGATCGGAAACCTGTCCAGGCTCGAGATTCTCTGGGCTGCGGGATCGCATCTCGTCGGAGAAATCCCGAGCTCAATTGGGAAGCTCACTTCTCTGAAGAACCTCGATTTGTCCCACAATATGCTGTCGGGGAAAATTCCTGATGCCATCGCCGGGTTGCGAAGCGTCGAGCAAATTGAACTGTACGACAACAACTTATCCGGCGAGTTGCCAGAGGGGATCGGCAATTTGAGCAATCTCCTGCAGTTGGACGTCTCTCAGAACGGTCTCACGGGCGTCCTGCCGGAGAAGATCGCTGCAAGTCCGTTCACGTCCCTGAACCTAAATGACAACTTATTCAACGGCGAGATTCCCGCGATTCTGGCGTCGAACCCAAATTTGCAGCAGCTGAAGCTCTTCAACAACTCTTTCACCGGGAAATTACCAGCCGATTTGGGCAAGAATTCCGACTTGGCGGAGTTCGACGTCTCGACCAACTCTTTCACCGGTGAGTTGCCTGAGAATCTCTGTTCCAGAGGCAAGCTCCAGAAAGTTATCGTCTTCAACAATCGCTTCTCAGGAAGCTTGCCGAGTTCGCTGGCGAGCTGTGATTCTCTCGAATACGTCCGAATCAGCAACAACGGACTCTCCGGCGAAGTGCCGGCCGGGTTTTGGGGCCTCCAGGGACTCTCGCACCTTGACATGAGCTACAATAAGTTTGAAGGGGCGATTTCGCGGTCGATTTCAGGGCCCAAGGGCGTGACGTCACTTCTGATCGCCGGCAACAGCTTCTCTGGCGATATTCCGACGGAGATTTGCCAGCTCTCAAACCTCACCGTCGTTGATGTGAGCAACAACCGGTTTGGCGGTGGACTCCCGACGTGTATCACCAATTTGGGCAATTTGCAGAAGCTCAGGATGCAAGGCAATTTTCTCACCGGCCCGATTCCGAGTTCAGTAGGGCCATGGGCCGATTTGACGGAGTTGAACCTTTCGAACAACCGGCTCACTGGGAGCATACCGGCTCAATTAGGCGACTTGACGGTGCTGATGTACTTGGACCTCTCAGGGAACTCGCTTTCCGGCGAGATCCCAACGGAGCTGACCAAACTGACGCTTAATAAGTTCAATATATCCCACAATAAGCTCTACGGCAAGATACCGCCGGGCTTCGATCGCGAGCTCTATGTTTCTGGCTTAATGGGCAACCCGAACCTCTGCAGCTCTGATCTGAAGCCGTTCCCGAAGTGCACAAGAGCCCGGCCCGTCGCTTTCTACGTGCTCATAGCTCTAGCCGTCTGCGTCGTGCTCCTTTTCGCGTCCCTGGTTTGGTTCCTCAGGACGAAGCTGCATTGGTTCAGAGGCAAATCGAGACGGTTGTGGAAAATAACCACGTTCCAGCGGGTCAAGTTTAGCAATGAGATCGTGGATCAGTTAATAGAGGAGAACAAGATTGGGTCCGGAGGGTCGGGCGAGGTCTACCGGATTCGGCTCAAGTCGGGTCAGATGGTGGCGGTGAAGAGGCTCTGGGCGAAGACCCAGGCCCCGGACATCGAGTCCATGTTCAATTCGGAGGTGGAGACTCTAGGCCACATCCGCCACAGCAATATAGTAAAATTGCTGTTCACGTGCTCGGCCGATGAGAGCAGCCTTTTAGTCTACGAGTACATGGAGAACGGGAGCCTGGGCGACGTGCTGCACGGGCCCAAGAGCGGAGAATTCCTCGACTGGCCCCAGCGGTTCGCGATAGCGGTGGGCGCGGCTCGGGGCCTGGCCTACCTGCACCACGACTGCGTGCCCGCCATCGTGCACCGGGACGTCAAGAGCAACAACATCCTATTGGACGAGGACTTCACGCCGCGGGTCGCCGACTTCGGGTTGGCGAAGATGTTGCAACAGGAGGCGGCGGCGACCGGGGAGATGTCGAAGGTGGCCGGATCCTGTGGCTACATCGCGCCAGGTGCGTAGTGCCTATCCCAATCCTTTCGTTTTCATTATTGTCTGTTTGATTATGTGGTCTCTCTTTGGTTGCTAGCGTTCACTTCCACTAAACTAGAAGACTAGTGGGCCCCATGTTCAACCCGATAATATTAATTTTGCCGATGTGGGGTCCATGGGAAAGTGCTCATGAGTTGTATGTTTTGGCCTTTTTAGCCCATTCCTTCACTCATCTTTGACTAAAGTCAACCCAATTTGAACAGAGAGTTCTTAAATGGATTTGGTATTTTTTAGTCATTTAATATTGGCAAGTGCTGCTCATTTTCTGAATTCTGTATGCAGCAATAATGTTCTCCAACTTATTTGACTTGCAAGAGTAGTTTAATGGTGGCTCTTAAATTGATTATTATTTTTTTTTTCTTGGTTTTGCAGAGTATGCTTACACTATGAAAGTAAACGAGAAGAGCGATGTCTACAGCTTCGGCGTGTTGCTCCTAGAGTTGATCACCGGCAAAAGGCCGAACGACCCTTCATTCGGCGAGAACAAGGACATTGTGAAGTGGGTCATCCAGGTCGCGCTGTCAGCTCCCGAGGCGGAAGGGGATGGGAATCGTGACGGCAAGCCCAGGTGGTGCCTCGGCGATCTGGCACAGCTCGTGGATCCGAGGTTGAGCCCGTCCTCGAGCGACTATGAAGAGATTGAGAAGGTCTTGGACATAGCTCTCTCTTGCACTTCTGCGTTGCCGATCAGCAGGCCCACCATGAGGCGCGTGGTTGAGTTGCTCAAGGACAAGAAGTTGGCCCGTTCCAAATGATATGAGCTGTCATTTTTGGCTCTCGTTTAGTGGTCAGTGTGTATGTAATATATGCTGGGTGCATCGTCAACTGTAGTTTGAAAGTAGTGAAAGGCTTGTGAGATAGATCTTCCGATGCCCTCTTTTTCTACCTCTTCAAGTGTTTGGGATTTTTATTAAAAGAACAATAGTTTTCGATCGTTGAGTAATTTTAATTCTAACTTTCATATGACACTCACTTGAATATTTTAACTTTTTTCTTGATTACTTGACTGTCATGACTTTTAAAATATAAATGTTCATTTGAGTGAATTGACCTTTAATCAATCACTTGAATTTCATATATTTCAAAAACATTTATTCCAAATGCCAATAATCAGATGTGGCATGGTATTTGGGATGAACATTTTTTGAAACTTACAAATGCCGCATGTAAGGACACCAACTTTTATCTAAGGATGAATTTCGCCCCTAGAAAGATAAAATGTGATTGTCATGTGAGTAAACTCCATGTAATGATAATAAATCATTTCCAATCTGAATCAAAGATAATTTGGAGTTGCGTTAAACAACATTGTTCCCACTAAAAAAGTAGAACGATAATGTTTTTGACCTAATTAATCGGGTTTCATGTGTGTGTTTTGTTGGGGGGTTTTTTTTTTTTTTTGGGGGGGGGGGGGGGGGGTGGAGACGGTTCTTCACTGAATCATATTGAAAGGGCGAAATTTGGGAAAATTTAGTGAATATGCTCCGATTTTTTTTTTTTTTACCAAATCTCTAGCCCAATTTGCATAAACCCTTCTTAATTTAATTTGAAGCCATAATATGTGTTTAGAAATGAGATGTTGATTATATATGGAAGCATGTCTGCTGACAAGGCACTTCTTGTTAGTAATGTCAGCATCTGTGAGCCATCTTAGACATCATATACACACATTTTAACGGTAATTCTATGATGGCCAAAATTATCTCACAAATTAAAATTGGTGCCCTTTTAAGTGACGTTTTAAAGTTGGGGCGAAAATTATCACGGAAGTGAAAGTTGGAATTTCCTTTTTGTAAGAAACGCTTAAGTGTTTGGTCCCTTTCTAATTTTCAATAGCATCAACATTTTCGTTGGTTGAGAAATTGTTATAAGTTGTGGGTTTCCAATGAAAGAGAAAAGCTTTACAATCAACAGTAATGCTGTAGTAACTACCGTGCCTGGTAATTCCTTTGTATTATGCGGTGACTACTCAAGAAGTAAGGATAAGATTTGCACGCACTTGATAAAATTCCCATAATTCTATTTGACAAGTATCTACATGTATTCGATAAAAATCCCTCATAATTCCTTCGTATAATGGTTTCTTTGAGTTGATAACTACAAGAATATATCTTAAGATTGATATTTTGATGGCATAATCGACTGGTGAATTCGATACAGAAATATTTGGGTCCAACTAAGGAGATTCTAGAAGTGAAAATTCGCTTGGACGAAGAAGCAAAGGATTGTACCTAGAAAGCCTACATCAAGAAGGTCTAGCATCGTTTCCAAAGCAAACAATTTATTTGAACTCCACCGTCTACGTCCTACTTTGGAGTTGGTCGACCAATTTGATTTACATTTATGACATTCTAAGTAAGAAATTTCAAATCTTCTACGGCATCTCATCTTGAAAACATTTAGCAAAGAAATGCCAATCAAGTGGGAAAACCTTTAAATTATTTTTGGCTGGATAACATTTAATATTTGAAAAAGGAAAATCTCATACTTTCATATATAGGATGTCATGGATGGAAATCAACTTAGTTGACCAATCCAAAAGTAGGACATAGATGGCCGGGTTTAAGTGACTCTTATGACAAAATAAATTGCAAGCTTTATGAGATTATTGGTATCTATCCATTATAATAATTATAATATATCATGAGCAAATGCATGAAATTAACAAATTATTACAATAATTTGATATCAACAATCTCATATAGCAGACAATTTATACTGTCATGGGAGCCGCTTGCCCCATCATTTATGTCCTACTTTGGAATTGTGACATTCTATGTAAGAAATTTCACAACTTCTACTTTGATCACCATGAAAAATTAGTAAAGAAATACCAAATAAGTCGGATAAAATTCAACATTAAAAAAGGGAAAGTCTCAAAATTTCATTTCTAGTAAGTTGTAAATGAAAACCAATTTAGTCGACCAATCCCAAATTTAAACGTACATGGTTGGCTTCAAGCGGCTCCACAACAGAATAATTAGCCTATATTGGGAGATTACCACAATATCATGTTCTATATAAGAAATTTCGAGACATTACTGTGATCCTCTCGAAAAAAAATTAGTAAAGATATACCAATGAAGTTGGATAACATTTGATATTAAAAGAAGGAAAATCTCAAAATTTCATACATAGGATATCTTATATGGAAATCAATTTAATCAATTAAGCCAAAAATAGGACGTAGTCGGTAGGATTCAAGCAGCTCCCACAACAAAATAAATTGCGTGCTGTATGAGATTACTAGTATCACCATTGTAATCATTTAAATATATCATGACCAAATGCATGAAATTAACAAATTATTACAATGATTTGATACCAACAATCTCATATAGCAAGCAATATATACTATCATGGCAGCCACTTTTCCCACCATCTACTTTCTACTTTGGAATTGGTCGACTAAATTGGTCTCCATTTATGTCATTCTATATAAGAAATTTCAAGACTTCTACCATGATCATCATTAAAAAAAAATTAGTAAAGAAATACCAAATAAGTCAGATAACATTCAATATTGAAAAAAAAAAGTCTCAAAAGTTCATACGTAGATGTCATAAATGGAAACCAATTTAGTCGACCAATTGCATATTAGGAGTACATGGTGGGCTTCAAGTGGCCTTCAGAACAGAAAAATCTGCCTACATTTTGAGATTATTGCAACATCACATTCTATGCAATAAATTTTGAGACTTCTACAATGGTACTCTTGAGAAAAATTAGTAAAGAAATACCAATAAAGTTGGATATCATTTAATTATTAAAAAAAGAAAGTCTCATAATTTCATATATAGGATGTCTTGTATGGAAATCAATTTAGTTGATCCATCCAAAATGCAGAGTTTTAGTCGGTAGGGTTCAAGTGGCTCCCCACAACAAAAAAAATTGCATACTTTATGAGATTATTGGCATCAAACCATTGTAATCATGTAAATAAATCATGAGCAAATGCATGAAATTAACAAATTATTACAACTATTTGATCTCAACAATCTCATATAGCAGGTAATTTATACTATCATGGGAGCCACTTGCCCCACTATCTAAGTCATCTTTGGAATTGGTCGACTAAATGGTATCCATTTATGACGTTTTACATAAGAAATTTCAAGACTTCTATTGTGATCATCATGAAAAAAATTGATAAAAAAAATAGCAAATAAACTTCAATATTAAAAAAAAAAGAAAGTCTTAAAATTTCATACGTAGGATGTCATAAATGAAAACCAGTTTAGTTGACCAATCAAAAATAAGACGTACATGGGGGGCTTCAAGCGGCTCCACAGCAGAATAATTTGCCTATGTGAGATTATTGCAATATCACATTTTATGTAAGAAATTTCGAGATTGCTATCATGATCCTCTTAAAAAAAATTAGTGAGAACTACCAATAAAGTCAGATAACATTTAATATTAATAAAAAGAATATCTGAAAATTTCATACATAGGATGTCTTATGTGGAAATCATTTTAATCGATCAATCCAAAAATAGGACATAGTCGATAGGGTTCAAGTGGCTCCCACAACAAAATAAACTGCATGCTTTATGAGATTATTGGAACCAAACCATTGCAATCATTTAAATATATCATAAGCAAAGGCATGAAATTATCAAATTATTACAATGACTTGATACAAATAATTTCACAAAAAGAGGCAATTTACTTTGTCGTGAGATTCGCTTGAGCCACATCATCTACGTCCTACTTTGGGATCGGATAACTTTTTATGTAAGAAATTTAACATTTTCTACTGTGATCATCATGAAAAAAATTGGTAAAGAAATGCCAATCAAGCTAGATAACGTTTAATAATAGAAAAAAAAGGAAAGACTCAAAATTTCATACGCAGGATGTCATGAATGGAAATGAATTTAGCCGATCAATCCAAAAGTAGGACGTAGTAGGTAGGGTACAAACGGCTCTTATGAAAAAACAAATTGCCTGGTTTGTGAGACATCTAACAAAACAAGTAATTTATTTTGTTGTGGAGCTGCTTGACGGCCTACTGGGAATTAGTAGCCTAAATCGGTTCCATATATGAAATTCTATGCATGACATTTCAAGATTTCTACCACGATCATCTTGAAAAAAAAAAAAAAAAGAAGAGTAAAGAAATACCAAACAAGTCGAATAACATTTAATATTGAATATAAGACAATCTAAAAATTTCATAGGATGTCATAAATCACAATCGATTTAGTTGATCAATCCAAAAGTTGGATATAATCGGTAGGTTTCAAGTGGCTCCCACAACAAAATAAATTGCATGCGTTATCAGAACATTGGTATCAAACCATTGCAATCATTTAAATACATCATGAGCAAAGGAATGAAATTATCAAATTATTACAATGATTTGATACCAATAATCTCACAAAGTAGGGACTTCATTTTGTCGTGGCATTTGCTTGAACCCCACCATTTATGTCCTACTTTGGGATTGGTCGACTAAATTGGTTTCCGTTCGTGACATTCTATGTAAGAAATCTCAAGACTTCTACCGCAATCATCTTGAATTAGCGAAGAAATACCAATCAAGTCGGATAACATTAATATTAGAAGAAGTTAAATATCAAAATTTTATACATTAGATGTCATAAGTAGAAATCAATTTAGGCGATCAATCCAAAAGTAGGACGTTGTCGATAGGGCTCAAGCCATTGTAATGAAAAGATAAATGGCATGCTTTATGAGGTTACTCGTATCAAACCACTGTAATCATTTAGACACATAATGAACAAAGACATGAAATTATCAAATTATTACAATGATTTGATACCAATAAACTCATGAAGCTGGCAATTTATTTTATTTTATTTTGTTGTGGGAGCCTCTTGAACCCCACCATTTACGTACTGCCATGGGATTGGTGGACTAAATTGATTTCCATTTGTGACATATATAAGAAATTTTAAGACTTTTACCATGATCATCTTGACAAAAATCAGTAAAGAAGTACCAATTAAGTTGGATAACATTTAAAATGGAAAAAGATAAAATCTCAAAAGTTGATACATTAGATGTCACAATGGAAATCAATTTAGTCGATCAATCCTAAAGTTGGACGTAGTCGGTGGGGTTTAAGCGGCTCTCATGGAAAAATAAATTTCATGCATTGGGAGACTATTAACCAATGTAATCATTTAAAAACAATCATGAACAAGATGCCTGGAAATATGGCTCTAAATATTTTAGGAAGATTGCTCATCGCGATTGAAAATAATAATTGGAAGCTGTTATTGATCTCGTCTTCTCGCCCGACCAGTCATTCATAGTTGCCTTACCTGCACTGAGCAATTGCCGATCAGCTTGGAGATCCGGTACATCCTTTCTTCATGTCATTAAATTGTTCCAAGTCGACCAAAAACATATCAGTTCAGGTGTATTGTTTCCTGACATATTTTTGATGTTTTTGACTCGAGTGATTTCTCTTCTTGGTGGTAGGTCACTGTAACAAATGTTTTGATGATCATGGTTGATGGATTCATTTGGAGAAAAAAACTCAACGAACGAGGACAAATATGTAGCCAATGTTTAGGGTCTGACAAGAATTGTTGCCTAACATCTACGTTGTGTCAAAAATGGTATTAGATTCAAGATGGGAAAATTGTTCAAATAATTATAAAACTATTTCACTTTTACATATTCAGTTCTAAACTTTTTAATTTCGCTAATTTAGTAATGGGAGAATTGTCCAAAAAGTCCTAAACTTATTGCACTTTTGCCAATTCAGTCATAAACCTTTTAACTTTGTCAATTGAGTCCTAAACCTTTTCACTTCTTGCCAATTTTGGCTGGAAAATGTTGATCCGAGGTTGATGCCGGCGGTGCCACGTAGGACCTGCCGGTGCGACGTAGAAATTTTTAATAATATTTTAATACATATATTTTTAATTATTTCTTTTTTCTGTTTTTTTTTTTGGCATTTTCCAGTGCCCGGCGGGCTGGCCTTGCCCGCCAAAGGCGAGGCCCGGCCGGGCGAGGAGGAACCTCGGCGAGGGGAGCCCTCGCCCGTGCACGGCCCGGGGGGGTCGACCGGGCGAGGCCAACCCTCCCCGTGCCGGGCGAGGGCTTGCCTCGCCGGATATGGCGAGGCTCCGGCGAGGGAGCCCCGGCGATGGCCGACGCCGCCCGGGCGAGGGCGAGCCCGGCGAGGCCGGCCCTCGCCGAGGCTAGGGTGGCCTCGCTCGCGTCGCGCCGTCGCGCGGCCGACGCCGGCGTCGCCGTCGCGCGGCCGACGCCCGGCGTCGCCGTCGCGCTGCGACGCTCGGTGAGGCCGCCCGGCACAGGGGAGGGTTGGCCTCGCCCGGTCGACCCCTCGCGGGCTGCACTGGCGAGGGCTCCCCTCGCCGGAGCTCCTCCTCGCCCGGCCGAGCCTCGCCTATGGCGGGCGAGGCCAACCGGCTGGCGCTTGCCGGTGGCGGGCCACGGAAAATGCCAAAAAGAAAAGAGAGAGAGAGAGGAAAAAACAGAAAAAATAATAAAAAATTCAAAAAATATTAAAATATTATTAAAAATTTCCACGTTAGCACCAACGGTCATACGTGGCACCGCCTGCGTCCACATCAACATTTTCCGACCAAAATTGGCCGGATGGACTGAATTGGCAAGAAGTGAAAAGGTTTAGGACTCGATTGGCAAAGTTAAAAGGTTTATGACTGAATTGGCAAAAGTGCAATAGGTTTAGGACTTTTTGGACAATTCTCCCATTTAGTAATAAACATTTTTATTTTTTGTCAATTCTGTTATAAATCTTTTCACTTCTTACCCATTGAGTCCATTTAGCTAATTTTGGCTTGAAATTGTTGACGTGGCACTCTTTAACTAGTATTTTAATAATATATTATTATTATTATTATTATTATTATTATTATTATTATTATTTATTTTTGTACTTTTTTTTTTTTTTTTTTTTTTTTGGGTTTTTAATTTTGGCTGGTGATGATTGTTGGCTGACTCTAGACAAGGGCGTCGGGCCTCTCGCAAGCTCTAGCCGAGGGCTGTGACACCTTCGTCGGCAAAGGCAAGGGCGCATAAGCCCTCATTGGGAATTAGCGAGGGCCAGGAGGCCCTCACCAGAATTGGCCAGGCAAGGGCTCAGCGGCCCTCCCATAACGATCTCCCAACCGAATCCTTCAATAATATATTCCTCCCGCTTCAGATCTTTTGCTATTTCAAGTCAACGTGATAAACCCTTCAAGCGTCTAAGGAGAGATCACTTCGCGCTTGGTCCATTCAGTTTCCCGTAAGAACAAATTCAAATATTTCTTCAACATTGTTTTAGTTGAATTTGAAGACGATCATATCTCAGCTTTAGGGAAATCTGGGACCTTTATTTATGGTTTCTTATCTGAGTAGAATCCTCTACTGGTCATAGCCCTAGTATAAGGGTGAACCAAGATTAAAAATCTTGTGTCACGATTTTTTTTTTTCTCATTTTTATTCTTGATTTCCTTGTGATTGTTTGACTATTTAACAACAACAATAACATCACCATTTTGTCAACAAATCAAATACCATAAATAAAATATTGACAAAAAAATACCATTAGTAAAATGTACGAGACCTACAAAACTTACATTCAAAATAGTCATTCTAGTATTAGCTTTTGGAACCACAACAGAGAAATGACGACAACTTTATATGGAGATCCACACAATCCAACCTAATTGATTAAACTATCGCTCAACGGTTGTCGTTTGATGGATATAAAGCAACAAATCTAGTATCGAATTGATTAAACAAATTGAGTTCCCACAATTGAAACTTCACTATTGTGAGCCCTAATTTTTCCAGCTCATTGACCCAGTGAGAGAAAATGATAAATCTAATTAAGTGTGAGTGATAGAGACGGCATGCGAGCGACGGCGAGTGACAGTAGCGATGGTGAGTGAATGGCGAGAAGGGGTTGCTTCTTCAAATTTCTTGAACTATATTTACCTGAGCCCTATTTTGTTGTTGGTGTTGCGATGTTCTTTTTCCTAGAGATGTGCAATGTCGTTTTATTTCACCAAGCCACATAGGATTGTCCATGTGGACTGATTTTTTTTTTGACAAAAACTGCCATGTACTTATGTTGGCCGGAAATTCTCACCGGAGGCATTTAAGTGATCGTTTTTTCCTCTGGTTTGGCACTTAAGTGATTCGTCGAAAAATTTTGGTATTAAAGTGATCGATGTACACAACTTTTGGCATATCTTGTATCCTTCTCCCTAGATCATAAAGTCCAATTTTCGGTCACCCGAAGTCATAATTAGCAAAGATGTTACTTTCGATGAAACTATTATGCTTCACTCGAAGATATTTTCTGTTTGTTCTAATGCAGATAAATCCCCGATCCAAAAGTACTAAAAAGTTGAGTCGGACGTGTCCCGATTAAATTGTACTCTTCAGTTGTTATACCTAGTCCAGTTCAGGGGGAAGAAACGCCATATGAAGAGCAGGACTCTAATGCTATTTACAGAGCAAGGAGGGAGGTCAAACAACTACAGCTCTATAGTGATTTTATTGCATCTGCCTTTAAGGTTGTTGAAGAATTTGATTCGGTAGATGAACCATCCACTTAAGTAGATGTGGCGTCAGGTGTGGCCTCTACTCGGTGCTAGCAGCTATGAAGAGATTCAGTCTCTTGAGAAGGACATAACGTGTGGGCTTGTGAAACCACCTCAAAGGGAGAAAACGGTTAGCTATATTTGGTATTTAAGAAGAGTACTCTATGTTAGAATATTTGAATATTAAATTATGTCTTCATCTAATAATTTAAGCTTTTAGAATAGTTAGTAATGATCATTTTTAAAATTTTATTTGCTGCCCTTATTATATATTTCCATTCTTAATTATAGACAAAGTCTAGTATTGGTATGAGGGGAATGTTGGAATATTTTACTATTAAATCACAACTTAATCAAATAAAACAGTTAACAATAAGTACACAAAATTTTACTTTATAGACTCAGAAGATACCTAATACAAGGCCAGACTTATTCCCAAGGTTACGAGGTTAAGAGACTCTGGGGTGGGACCCAGAACGCCGGCATCGTGTCTGTGTTCAATTCAGAGATGGAGACTCTAGATGTCACTCCGCCGTGGCAATCTAGTAAAATTGCTGTTCACGTGTGCAAGTGAGGAGAGCAGGCTATTAGTGGAGGAGTACATGGACAATGGGAACTTGGCGATGTGTTGCATGGGCACAAAAGCGGAGGATTGCTCGATTGGCATTAGCAGTTCGTGATAGCACTGGGTGTGGCTCATGATCTGGCCTACCTGCACCACGACTGCGTGCCAACTATCGTGCCCTGGGATGTGAAGAGCAACGACATCCTATTGGATGAGGACTTCGCACCACGGGTCGCTGATTTCGGGTTGGCAAAGACGTTGCAACAGTAGGCGACGTTGACCGGGGACGGCCTCATGTCGAGGGTGGTTGGGTCTTGTGGCTATATTGCTCCAGGTGCGTAAATTTACATGTGCCTATCCCAGTTCAATTATGTGCATTATTGTCTGTTTGATTATGAGGTCTCCTTTGGTTCCTAGGAAGATGCTGGTGTTCACTTAGACTATACTAGAAGACTAGTGGGCCCTATTGTTCGAAAGGATAATACATACTTAGGCTTTGTTAGTGTAATAGTCTTAGTGGGCCCTATTGTTCAAAAGGATAATAGATACTTAGGCTTTATTAGTATAATAGTCTAAAATTGTGAGGATAACAGTTTGTTGCGAGGTACAAATTCTTGAAGGCATGAGCTCCATAATAATATATAATTATTGTTATTTGATTTTTTGTGATTTAGAATAGATTTTAATTCTCACATCACATTAAGGACTGTCACTCAATTATTTATGTACAAGTTTTTAGCAATGTGCGACCACGAGGAAGTTCTTGTGAGTTGTATGTTTTGGCCTTGTATTGTATAGCCAATGCCTCAATCTTGCCTTTTGACTAGTGCACATCCACTTATTTTTTACTAAAGTCAAGCCCTTTGAACGGAGAGTCGTGCGGTGCTGCCTATTTTACCGATTTTTATACAGCTACTATGTACTCATATGATTCGCAAGAGTAATTTAATGGTTGTTCTTTCCTGAGCATTAACACCAACGATGGGATCCTCTCGATGTTTTTTGGTGTTTACAAGTATGCATACACCTTGAAAATGGATAACAAGGGCGACATCTGCTGCTTCGGTGTGCTGCTCCCAGAGTTGATCACCGGCAAAAGGCCGAACGATCCTTCATTTGGTGAGATCAGAGACATCATGAAGTGGGACACCAAGGTTGCGCCGTTGACTCCCCAGGTGGAACGGATGGAAATTCTGACGGCGAGCCCGGATGCTGCTACGGTGACCTTGTGCAGCTCGTGGATCCTAAGTTGAACCCGTCTCGAGCGACTATGAAGAGATTGAGAAGGTCTCGATAGCTCTCTCTTGCACTAATACGTTGCCCGTCAACCGACCCAACATGAGACGCATAGTTAAGTTGCTCAAGGACAAAATGTTGGTCCGTTCTAAATGATATGAGCTATAGCATTATTGGCACTCACCTTTGTGGTCAATGTATATATTATATGCTGGGTTTTTGTGTTTAAGTCCAACTTTTGGGTACATCGTCAACTGAAGTTTGAAAGAACTGGAAGGCTTGTGAGATAAATCTTCTGCTGGCCTGCTTTCCTACCCATTCAAGAGTTCGGGATTTTTACTAAGAGAACGTCAGCTTTCACCCGCAGGATAATTTTGGCTCCAGCTTCCAAACTTCTCATGAAAATGTATGAACTTGCTTTTGGAAGACCATTTTTGTCCAGAATTTTAAATGCTGCATATAAAGAACCAACTTTTACCCAAGGGGCTAATTTCGCCACCGTTGAAATTTCCATCATCAGGTCTATGTGGCGTTTACGGTAGCAAATGGACGCTAACATGGCAAGTTGATTGCCATGTCAGCGGACTTGACTTTCATAAACAATTGCCATGTCAACGGACTTGACTTTCATGTAGCGAAAATAACATTGTTTCCAATCTGAATCGAGGATAACTTGCAGTCCCATGAAACAACATTATTCCCACTAAAAATGCAGAACGGTTTTGTTTCTCAGCTACTAAATGGGGCTCCACGTGTATATGAGAGAGAGTGAGAGAGAGAAAGCCCGGGGGCGCGGGGAAAATTTAGTGGATGTGCTCTGATTTTGTAAAAATCCCTAGCCTAGTTCGAGTACCTCCCTCTTAATCTATCTTGAAGCTCTAATATTTGGTTTAGAAATGACGTTTTGATTATATATAGAAGCATGTCAGTAACTTCTTGTTAGCAATGTCAGCATCCGTTAGCCATTTCAGACTCCACATACGCACGTTTTGACGGAAATTAGTATGATGGATCAAAATTGTCTCACAGATAAAAATTGATGCCTTTTTATGGTGATGCTTTAAAGTTCGAGAATTACCGGCTGAGTGAAAGTTGGAATTTACTTTTGCAAAAAACGCTCTAGTGTTGGGTCCCTTTCAAGTTTCAATAGCATCGACATTTTCGTTGGTCAAGAAAAGAATTGTAAGTTGTGGGTTTCCAACGAAAGAGAAAAGCACTACAATCAACAATAATGCTGCAGTGACTACCGTGCCTGGTAATTCCTTTGTATCATGCTGTGGGATAAGCGATTCGTGGTGCTCAATTGTGACTACTCGAGAAGTAAGTATAAGAGTTGCATGTACTTGATAAAATTCCCTGATAATTCCTTCGTAAAATTGCTTCTTTGAGTTGATAACTATCAAGAATATATCTTAAGATTAATATATTGATTGGCATAGATGACTGGTGAATTCGAGACAGAAATAGTTGGGTCTAACTAAGAAAATTCTAGGACTGGAAATTCGCTTGGATGAAGGAGCAAAGGATTTTAATTTAACCCAGAAAGCCTACGTCAAGAAGGTCTCGGATCGTTTTCGCATGAGTAGTGCTATGCAGTCTAAATGTGACTACTGTTTCTCACTTAAAAGCTTTCAGCTAGAATGTCACAGTAGACAGACAAAAAGAAAATATGTATGTCAAGAGTACGTTAAGAAGTCTTTGTCTACTAAAAGATTTGACAAGTTTAAGAACTCATTTGCCCTCGGCACGAATTTCTGGCTTACATATTTAATCGAGACAAGCAAAACCCCTAAATATCTTAGAGTCATCTTTCCAGGCATTGGTTCATGATATTATCCAATGATTACAATGATTTGATACTAATAATCTTACAAAGCAGGCCATTTATTTGTCCGGATAGCCTCTTCAACCTCACCGTCTATGTCCTACTTTAGGATTGGTCAATTAAAGTGGTTTCCATTTATAACATTCTAAGAAACCTCACGATCGACCTGAAAACATTTAGTAAAGAAATGCCAACCAAGTCGGATAACAATTAATTTTTTTGGTTTGATAATATTTAATAAAAGGAATATCTCATTCTTTTATATATAAGATGTCATAAATGGAAAACAACTTAGTTGACCAACGCAAAAGTAGGAGCTAGATGATGGGGGCTTAAGCGACTCTTAAGAAAAAATAAATTGCATGCTTTGTTAGATTATTAGTATGAAACCATTGTAATAATATAAATATGCCATGAACAAATGCATGAAATTAACAAATTATTACAACTATTTCATATCAACAACCTCATATAGTAGGTTATTTATATTGTCATGGAGCTGCTTGCCCCACCTTCTACTTCCTACTTTGGAATTGGTTGACTGAATTGGTTTCTATTTATGACATTCTATGTAAGAAATTTCAAGACTTTTACTGTGATCATCATGAAAAAAATTAGTTAAGAAGTACCAAAGATGTTACGCCCCGAACCTCGAGCGCGCGCACGTTCCTCGGTAGTCAATAAAAATGCGACATTCCCAAGACGCGTCATCGACCCGATCGATTATGCACAGGCGGAGGCATATAATAAACAATCCCCAGACAACACAAACATATGATAGAAAAGTAGGACAATAAATTTCACAAAACTTATTTTCCTAAACAAATTGGTTTATATACAATACTAGTCTATAAACAAAAGTCTACTCCAAAAAGAAAAGTCACCAAGCCCTCCAGGCGTAAGACTTCTCAATCGAGACCTCTGAGGGTTTTGGGTCTACCACAACACCATTAGGGGGGGTTAGCTACCCGCTTACTCGCCGTGGCATTGACCGCAACGGCGGGGATGTCGAAACCCTGCAGGGGACAAGAACATCGGTACTCTGCTTTGTATACCCTTGCAGCTATCCAAAATGAACCGGAGGAACCGCCATCTACGGATCTAAAAAGTTAAACCCACAAAGGGGTGAGACAATGTCTTAGCGAGTTCACGCTCTAAACCCTGATTAGGAAGGTAATACGCCTAGAGGCAGTCTAATCACACATCATACAAGACTTACTTTGTTGACGCCTAAATTTCGTTTCTTAAAATTAGGTTGTTTTTTTTAGATAATAAATAATAAAAACAAAAAAAATAACAAAACAAAACAAACAAAAACAGATAAAAAGCAAAAGCAACCCATTAGGCTAGGCCTTCAAGCCCAGCCCCTCTTCTCTCCCTCATGGCCTGGCTCGCGTGACCCAACCCTTCCCCCTCCTTCATCCTTCTCCTTCCTTCTTCTTCTTCTCTACGCCTCTGTGCATCACGCACAGCGGCCGGCGATGCGCGAAGGACGAGCCTACGGCAGAGAGGAACAAAAGTAGGCCGCCGAAGGAGAGGACAGCTCGCATGCGCCTTCAATGCACGACTTTAATGCTAAGATGAGACGCCAGTTTGGCCGCGGGAGTCCGGTCGACAAGCCAAAGACCGGTGGCCAAGTCCCTCCGTCGACCGGACCTCCTCGCCTATAAATAGCAAGGCACCGCCTCCGTCGAACGACACACCGGCCAGTAAGCTCAGAGAGATCCCCTAAGAGACTTCGGGGAACTCAAAGAGCAAGCAAGGGCGAGCGATCGGGTCGCGAGCTCAACGACCTCCCTCCGAGAGACTTCGGGGGAGGCCGGCGGCGAGCGAACCCAGATATGCGAACAGACACGCAGAAGGAGGCACGGAGAGAGAGAGAGAGAGAGGGAGGCAGATCGAGTCGCAGCCCTTGGACACCCCGGAGAGACTTGAGGGGGTCCGAGGACGCGAGCCGGAGCCGGGTCGAGTAGGGTTTCGCCGGGGAGCGAGGTTGTCGAGTCGGCGTCGTCGGGCCGGGCGTCTCCAAACGCTCGGCCACGACGCCGTTTCAATAAAGTAAAAAAAAAAAAAAAAAAAAAAAAAATCCGAGTCCGTGTCGCCGGCTCGGGTCGGACCCAACCCATGGATCCAACTCCGGGTCGGCTTTTTTTAAGCATTTTAAATAAATAAATAATTTATTTTCCAAAAAAATCAAAAAATACAATTTATTTTCGAAAAATATTAAAAAATATTTTAATTTCCAAAAAAAAATATTGAAAAATATTAAAAAAATATTTTATTTTCCGAAAATAAAAAATATTCCATATTTTCCAAAAAATGCCAAAAATCCAAAAAAAGACAAAAATTCATAAAAAAAGCCAAAAAATTCTGAAAAATCCAAAAAGACTTGTATTTTTCCAAAATACCAAAAAATCCAAAAAAAAAAAATCCCTTTCATGTCAAAAAAATTAGAAAAGGACTCAAAAATGTTTTTCCTCCCAAAAATGCATGGAAAATCCCTCGAACATCCAAAAAACCTCAAGGTTTAAACAAGATTAGGTACCGAAAGGGCATTAGTGATTAACTAGTGTAATCAAGTCCCCGATCCTAATTTCTCTGGTTGTGCATGAGTGAGTATTTCTCCCAATACTTCGCTTGGGTTTCTAATCAACCCACCCCAAATCGATTAGTGGCGACTCCATTTTAAAAATTGATTTACAGGTTAAAAACTTAGACTATTAAAATCGTGAATTGGTGGACTTGGGAGAGTCTCGGGCATAACTAATTTCAGCCGAGCCATTAGCCTCCTTTAGGCGCTCGCCCCCGATCGGGCGTCGAAAAAAAAAGCTCGCGACAGCTTGGCGACTCCGCTGGGGACTTGAAGATTTAGGCCATTTTTATTTTTTTTTAAATGCTTTACTGACTTTGGTTTTTTTTTTTTTTTCTTTTGTACGGAGTTAGTATCTTAGTTTTTCTTTTTAAAATAAAATATCTTGTGATTATAAACTGTTATGCATGCTTTATTGTTTTAACACTACACATGGCACACACAACCCGGTCGCCGGACTTGGGCCGCCATAGGATTTCTAGGATGGTGTTAAGAAAGATACGACCTTGAACGCGAGACTGCGATGTAGAGGTTGCCTTTCTTTTCCCCGAATTTCTTTAGCCGAGGTTAAGAGGGTATGCGCCAACGAGAGACTGCGACGGGCGGATACCTTTTTAATTTCAACAAGCCTTCATAGTTAGAAATGGAGCCGCACATTCCATGTGCATGTCTCTGTGCTTGCCATTGTCTTTAAAAGCAAAAGTAATTTATTTACTTTTACTCAATCTTTTTTATTGGCCCATGGCAATTTAGGGTAGGTTTTTCGAGTCCCAGTTTATATGCAATGGGAGAAGATGATATCCAGTTCATTCCCGCTCCCAAAGCAGAACTCTTCAGATGGTGGGGTCAATTAGACCAGTATGCCCAAGAGCGCGTGAAAGCCAAATTCGGTCATCTTCTATCGTTGATCCAAATCCGTGTTCATCTTGAAGTCATACAGGCCATTGCACATTTCTGGTGCCCGAAGACGACTATGAGCCAATGAATGGACCTAGACTTAGAACCAGGGAAGGAAGAGTCGATTTGCTGCAGGTATGCCTTCCCACAGTGGGCGAACTCCAGTTCAAGCCCTTTAAGGATAGCCTTTTAGCAGAAAACCACTCTGCCCTTTAGTTCAGAGCCTAGAGACACCCAAAGATGCCAGGATAGAAACATTTCTAACCTACCCAAGCTGCATTTCTCAGAGGATCCTACCAGACTGGAGAAGAAGAAGAGTTTAGAAAGCCATAGAGGTTTTTCACAAGACACTCACTTTACTTCAGAGGACTCTGCCTCTACACATTACATCCTCCTCGCCTTATATGGGCAATAAGAGGTCACACTACAAACAAGGACCAAGATAACGGGTCCAGATACAAACAGAGGCTCCGAAAATTTAGGAAATTTCCGGTGGGGAATTATTCGCACGGCTATGAACAGTGACAGTGAACAGTGATTTCCCTAGCCTACTGCTACAGTAAAAGTGAACAGTGAAATTGTACGGACATTGGCCTTTCAACGGTCTCTTCCATCACGAGCATTGTAGTCATAGTCCGAGTCGTCTGGGCTATTTGTTGCTAGAAGATGTTCCTTATATTTTTGTGCGAGAGCTTCAAGGTCTTCTGGTGTGAGGACTTGGTTTAGCTGATGTGATGAGGATGCTTCTTCTTGAGCCCAGTTGGTATTGTCATCTCCTGTAGTGTCGGTAGGAATGCTTGGCTGAGGCCAATTGGATGGCTGTGCATAGTAGGAAGTGTCCATGTGAGCTAAGGACGAGAGTCCTTGATCATAGGGATCTTGAGAAAGAGGGCCTCCCCAATGTGCATAGGGGTCCTGCGTGGATTGGACAACATCATCTTCTCCTGTCATTTCATTATCTTGAGATGACGTAGCCTGTTGGAATTGCCTGAGTGCTTCCTTAGCTTTTGGGGCTAGGTCATAATGATCCCATGCAAAGTGGGTGCATTATAGTTCCATATTTCTTCGGAATGGTTTTGTTCTCTTGGCACGAGAATTCTCTCGGAGTTCTCGACCGGTGTCCACAAGATCTCGACAGTCTCGGATAAGATTTATGGATTCGAGCTTCTCTGCTATCCAAATGGGGTTTATAGGATGTGGTTCCTATTTTTTGTGGGGCATTAATGATGTTGCCATTATTTCTGAGAAAATGCCATGGACGTCGGAAAAACAGGATGGTATGGACTTCAGGATTTGGTGTCAAGGGTCTTAGTTCTTTCTCCAAAAGATGTTTCCGGTGAGTAGGAGGATAGAATCAATTGAGAAAGTCTAAAAGATTTCGATCACTTTCTCTTTCAATATTTCTCCCGAGTAGAAATATCCTGGTGAGGTCGGCTATGAATCTTCTAGTTGGAATTTCAATAGCTATCAAGTACTTATTGGTTAAGTACCATAATAGTGTCTTGAGCTGTTCAAGGAAATCATCTTCTTTCCGAGATAAGAGGATGTATAAATGGATAATTTGGATTTAATCCATACGAATAAAGAATCGAACTGCGCATTGAGTCTCGAACAGATCCGTGTGGCATTGCCACATGAGGTTTTCCAGTTTTCGGAGATTGTCATTCTGGATTTGTTCAATAATCTCCTGAGGATATTTCCAGCTTGGCAAATCTTTGATCTTCTCAATCTTGTATTTCACGCCATGGTTGAGCATATGGAAAGCAGGTCTTTTGATGTACATGTTGATTTCGGCTGGCGCCTTTGGTCTTGACAAGAAATCAGCAAGGACATTCTTTTTTCCAGGAATGTGTTTGGTTTCAAAGGAGTACTTTGAAAACCATTCGGCCCATCTAAGCAGCTGAGAATTCGGAATCTGCTTCTGTTTAAACTTGGTCATCTGAGGAAAAGATGCCATGTCTAATTCTACCATGAAGTGATGGCCGATGAGGTGCAATTCAAACTTCTTGATTCCATTCTTGACTGCTAAAATTTCTTTGAAAGTGGAATGGTAATGCATTTCAGCTTGAGAAAAATTTCCATTTTTGTGAGCACAAAGATGTCTCTTACCATCAATTTCTTCAAGCAGGATGGCTGCCCAGTATTCATCACTGGCGTCAGTTTGGAGAATTCTTTTCCCAGTTGATGGTATTTGTAGTGGTGGGAGATTCTGCATTATCTCCTTAAGTTCAGAGACTGCTTTAGTTTGAATCTTTCCCCAAGGTGGGGGATTCTTCTTCAGCATAGATTGCAAAGGAATCAAGAGCTTTGCAATATTTGGGACAAAATCCCTGAGATAATTGATCATCCCAAGAAATTGCTGAACTTGTTTTGTGGTGAAATTATCTTCAGGAAACTTCAATAATTCTTGAGCAACGTGTGGCCCCGGGTAGTATGTACCTTTGTTGAGGTGCATGCCAAGAAATTCAATTTCTGTCTGAGCAATGTTCATCTTTCTTTGAGAAAGCATGATGCCATGCTTTTTCACGATTTCTGCAAATTGCTTGAGAAGTTGGCAATGCGATTGCTCATTAGGGCTATAGAGCAAGATATCATCGATATATATTGCAGCACTTGAGAGAATTGGTTGGAAGATACGACACATGGCCTTTTGGAAAAGGGATGGTGCTACTTTTAGGCCAAAAGGG
Source organism: Eucalyptus curtisii (assembly GCA_017140595.1). Classification (NCBI taxonomy): domain Eukaryota; kingdom Viridiplantae; phylum Streptophyta; class Magnoliopsida; order Myrtales; family Myrtaceae; genus Eucalyptus; species Eucalyptus curtisii. The sequence continues at coordinate 14,018,840 of CM029501.1, read as the reverse complement.
AGTACTTTCCATTGGAAGTGTTGGTTTGGAATACAGAATCCTGTTTTGGATCTGTCTTCAGGATGGATGCCCAATTGCGAAAATCCGGCTTTGAGGTCGAATTTGGAATAGATGTGGGCCTTGGTTAGACCAGTAAAGAGGGAAACTCTGGAGGGTAAAGGGAATTTATCATCTTGGAGAAAAAGGTTGAGAGGTTGATAGTTGATTACCAGTCTCATTTTTTCTTTATTTTGCTTAGCACGCTTATTGACATGGAAGGCTTCACAAGCCCATTGAGAGTTGGAGGTTTCAATAAGGCCTTGTTGCAACAGTTCTGAGCATTCCCTTTGAGCCAAAGCCAAGTGTTCTGGCTTCATTCCCATGTAACTCGCCTTAGTTGGATTTATATCTTCATTCTTCTTGAAGGGAAGGCGAACAAAGAATTCTGGGTTCTTCCATAAAGGATGAGAACACTTTTGGGAGAATTCCGAATGGGATTTTGAACAAGATTCTAACAAGCTTTGCATGATTGGGTCTAATAGACTCATTTGAATGGAAAAGAGTCTCTGGATATTAACGAACTCAGATAATTGATCTTTATACCTAAGACCCTTTCCAGGAATGATGCGAAGTTGTGAGATTTGAGTCATAATATCCCATCCAATGATTAGGTCTTTGTTGGGAAGATTGGACCTAAAGAATTTTGTGGTTATAGAACACGAGGAAGAACTCGAATAGTCACGGAGTGGTTCTCACATTTGTGGAGAAAGTGTCTCCCGATGCGAGTTGAAATATCGGGCGTAAGGAGTCCAATATTCCTTAGGAAGTATTTTGGTATCCAAAATTGAACAACTTGCTCCGATGTCAATGAGGGCAATGACATTGATAGGTTTGGCAAACTTTGAAGTGAGGATTTTCACAGGGAAATGGGGATAGTGAGTTTGACTCGAAAATATGTCGGGGCTTGGTTCTCAAGCGGATGTGGGTGATATATGAAAAATGTCTTCGATTCTGAATCGAATTGGTATCACTAGAAGTGTGATAACATGGAATGACACAAAGGGTTTGTTCGGATGGTTCTTCATCGAGAGAACAATGATTCGATATCATCATTTTCAAGAGAAATACCTGTTTCATTCTCAATTTGATGTATCAAATGATGCTGACCCTTTCTGGCTTGGGGACAGTTTTTGGCAAAATGTCCTTTCTGATTGCAGATGAAGCAACGATTTGACTTTTTATGGCCTGTGCGGTCTTTCCTTTTTCGTAGATATCGCCATTTCTTCTTTCTTCGGAAGTTCTTGTGGCCATGTTTGGACTTTGTCATCCATAGTTTTCTGAAATGCTTCTTCTTTCGAGAAAACTTCCCACAAGTTCCATCACAGTTTTGCTTGGAACATTTGATTTTTAACTTCTCGCGAGAGCAAAGGTTTTCGAGACTTTTGTCATCTCGTGATGTAGCTACGGACCATCCGGCGCTTTAGAAAAATTTCTTCAAGGCATAGATGGATTTCTTGCTGTATTTCTCCCAAGGGAATATCCTGTACTCTCTTTTGTCTTCCAAAAAAGGATCTTTCAACCATCTGGGAAAGTTCCTTAGGGATGGAAGTCGAAAACATGTTTCGATTTGAATCGGCTCCAATTTGGTAAAAAAGTGAAGCATTATTCGATAATGCTTATCAAGATGTTTCTTTTGGAGGGAGCAACATTTCCTTTCAAAGAATTCTCTTCTTTTCATTTCTATGAGGTCAGTGGGTTTTCCTACAAAGAAATGGTATAAGATGGTGATGGCACTGGCTAAAATGCTGGGACATCGAAAAAATGAATTTGGTCTTGTTCGACACGATTTCCACCAAAGTTTGAAGCTTCCCGTGAACCTTGTGACAAAATTGTAAAGGACATCATTCATATGATGGTTGGTTATAGACTGAGTATTCAACCAAGTATGAAATTCCCCAAGTCTTTCTGGCCATTTATGATATGGGATATCATCGATGGTGAAAAACTGTTTTGATGCCATGGTCACATGGTCACATGGTGTTTCGGATTGTCTCGGACAATCTCTGGATCAGAGTAATTTGATTCCATTTCCTGATCTGGAGGATCAACCATGAATATAGATGAGGTTATGGGTGGATTAGGAAGGGAATCAATTTCAGGAATTGAGAAAGATGAAGAAGATGCTGAATATGATTCAGTATCAGAAGTGGTAGTATCAGCTTGTTCGACAGGAAATAGAATCTGATTATTTGAAGGAGTAGGATCAGGGTTTTGGATTGGATCAGAATGTTTTTGAACACTCAAATCCTTCAAAAAGGATTCTAATGGATTTGCTAACATCATCTGATCTGGTTTTTCTCTTATGACAACCGAACATGATTCTGTAGGAGCCTTTTCTTTCCCCTTTTCCTTTTGGACTCGGCTCAATTCTTTAATACGATCTCGTACCTTTGCCATATCTGGTTATTTTCTGAAAGAATCTTCTGGAATGGCAGCAAAAATGGATGGCTGAGGTGGTGGAGGTAAATACCCAGTTCTTACTGGAGGTGCGAATGGATCAAAAGGTCTGAACCTTCCTTCTTCAAGGAGCTGAATTTGTCTCTTGAGTTTTTCTATCTCCGGTTGCGGGCTTTCTAGGTAATGATACCTTAGCCGTTGTCCTGATTCCAAGGCATCTAGCCTATTCTGGAACTCAGAAACCATTTTCTTGACGGTCTCATCGTACTTTCGGAGATCTTGTTGCACATTTCCAATCTTGGAATCAATTGCTTTGAAGGCATTGTTTTGTGCTAACAGGGTCTCTGATTGCCAATTTAGAATAGCTTCGGCAGCAGTAGTTTTCCTCTGTCTCCCATGTTCATCCACATCAGTGGGGGTAGAGATTTTAGGGGTATGGCGGTATCTACCTTGTGGATCAATGAATTCTTCTGAAGCAGGAAATTTGAGTTTAGATCTTTCTCCGACAAGAGTGGGAAAGTCAGTATCATGGAACATGGCAATGGAGGAAGTAGGTGGTGGTTCTACTGGAGCTTCTAGTGGGTAAGAATGTTTCTTGGCCCACTTTAGGATTGGCTTGTAGAACGGGGAGAGAGCCTATTTCTTCTGAGGAGGAGATGGTGGAGGTGATCCTGGTGGATCTGATGAATCTCGGGGTGTAGAACTGCATATTGGTGATGTAGGTGGTGCATAAGAGACCATGAATTGGTATTTATCACACTCACCAAGAGTATCAACGGAGGAGTCTCCGTTTAAGTATCTCTGGTACAACTTATCCTTTGGCTTCTTTTGTCGAGGCAGAGGTCTATCATATGGATCTTCCTCGTCAGGGGAATTTTTGCAATAAGAACATTGGCAAAAAGGATCCAAAAAACAATGACCATCCTTGTCTTTATAGTAATGGATATGATGTCCATCACTGTTAAAGTGTCTAACAAGCTTTTTTGGATCTGGCTCGGAAATTGATTCAGGAACACATGGTTCAATCATAAAAAGGGTCTGGAAGACAAAAGGACTTTCTTCCTTTTCCTTGCCAAATTTGATGGAAACAGTTCCATCCTTTTTCCGGACGAATTCAGAGTCCGTAGACTGGAAAGGCTTGTTATGCTGGTGTAGCTTTTCGTAGTTGGTAATCCAAGTTTCTGGAAGGAGCTTGGCCAACTTGTCCTTCGGGATCTGTCTAGGAACATGGATGCATGATGCCTGATCATTCTGCACGGAGATAAACAAGGCATCCTCATTACCGTTAGTGAAGTTCAGATCGAGAGCATGGTTCTGCACTCGATACACCATCTGTAATGCGGGGTTGCAGCTACGAGTCGGCGGTTTGAGGGGCTCCGGTGAGCTGAACTTGGACCTTTAAGAAAGAGAGTAGCCGGGGGTCGAAAGAGCGATATTGAAGTTTGGATACGAGTCACAAAGACTGCTCCAAAGATTCAAAGTAGTTTGAACAGTACCAATGCAAGCATGCTGGTATTGTAAAAACTTAGTATCCAACAATGCAATTCTTGCCACTACGGGCAAACCTTTACGACCATGAAAGGTGAGAGCAAGGCGAACAACACCATAATGAACATGTGTGTATCCCTGTTGAGCCCATTGTCTGGGAAACTTTGGAGGGATCTGAAGAGTAACAAAGTACTCCTTTTCGATAGCGGAATGGGATGTTGGTCGAATTTAGAGCCTTTGGACGTACTCTTTTACTTGCTTTGGGGTTTGGTGAATAAGCTGACGGATGGAGCGGATAGGGGAGAATGAAGAGCTCGGTTTAGCAAAAGCGGAATAAGGGTTCATGAGAGGAAGGTGGGTTTCAGAAATCTTGGTTTCATCACTAAGAGAGACTTCATAGAGATAATCTATCTTAGAAGCATTTGAAACACAAAATTCTGAGGGGGTTGACGATGATGGAGAGGGAGCAAGAGAAACAGGTGCTTCGAGAATCTCTGGTTCTGTAGACATGATGTGAGGAGATCTTCTCAGTACTGGATTCACCTACTAAGCGCATGGAATGGATAATATTACAAATGAAACCATGGCTCTGATACCAATGAATGGACCTAGACTTAGAACCAGGGAAGGAAGAGTCGATTTCCTGTAGGGATGCCTTCCCACAGTGGGCGAACTCCAGTTCATCTTTCGTGTGTGCATACTATGCAAGTAATAAACATACTCTCAGAGATCAGAGATATTGCCGGGTAAACATATCCCTATCCCCATTGGTCTTAAAGTACCTACCACTATCCAAGTACTCTCTTATCGACACTCGACCTATTCGAGTCGTCTCCAGAGTATTGATATTTGCGACTGTCGAGATATCCCCCTGTTTTTGAGCGCCTGCCGCTACTCAGGTGCTCCCTCTGTTGATACTCGACCTGTTAGACTTGTCTTTAAAGTTTGGATGCTTGTGACTGTCCAAGTGTCCCCTTGTCTTTGAGTACCCACCATTTGCCAGGTACTCCCTCTTATCGACACTCGACCTATTTGAGTTGTCCCCAGAGTATTGATACTTGTGACTGACCAAGTATCCCTGTATCGTTGAATACCTACTGCTGTCTAGGTATCCCTATTATCTTTGAGTACCGGCCACCGTTCAGATACTCCCTTTTCCTGACACTCGACCTGTTCGAGTTGTCCCCAGAGTATTGATACTTATGACTGACCAAGTATCCCTTTATCTTTGAATACCTACTGCTGTTTAGGTATCCCCATATCATCAAGTACCCACCGCCGTCCAGGTAATCCCTTTCCGAGTTGTTCTTAAAATCGTATCATTGAATACTAGCAGCCATTCAAGTATTCCACCACATTGTGTGCCTGCGATTACCCAGGTAAGCCTCGTGCTACATTTAAATTCTCATTACCAGGAGGTGAGAAACCTTCATGAATATGCGGGGCACGTCCTCGATATTCCCATTTACCAGGAGGTGAGAGACCTTCACGAATATCCCAGGTACGTCCTCGATATTCCCAACTACCAGGAGGTGAGAGACCTTCACGAATATCCCAGGTACGTCCTCAATGTTCCCATTACCAGGAGGTGAGAGACCTTCATGAATATGCGAGGCACGTCCTCGATATTCCCATTTACTAGGAAGTGAGAGACCTTCACAAATATCCTAGGTACGTCCTCGATATTCCCTAATTACCAAGAGGTGGGAGACCTTCACGAATATGCGAGACCCATCCTCGATATTCCGTTTGCTAGGTATTCTTTAGAAATTCGTACTTGTGATCATCCAAGTACCCCTTCGATACTTGTGAACATCTAGGTATCCTCCAAGAGTTTGTACTTGTGAATATCCAGGTACCCCTTCGATACTTGTGAACATCCAGGTATCCTCCAAGAGTCTGTACTTGTAACCATCCAAGTACCCCTTTGATACTTGTGAACATTCGGGTATCCTCCAAGAATTTGTACTTGTGAATACCCAGGTACCCCTACGACGCCTGCAAAGGCCCAAACATCCTCTAGGTTAGTACTTATGAATATCCATGCACTCTTTCAACGCCTGTGAATGTCCAGGTACCTTCCAGAATCGATGCCCTGAGAAAGGTCGGCGCATCTCCTGAGAAAGGTCGGGGACTGGTGTCCTTGACAGAGGTCAGGCACCCCAACAAATCAATGCCCTGAGAAAGGTCGGTGCATCTCCCGAGAAAGGTCGGGTATCAACTGGTGTCTTCGACGTGTCGGACACCCTACAAATCGATGCCCGAGAAAGGTCGGCGCATCCTCTAGAGAAAGGTCGGGTTCCTACCGGTGTCTTCGACAGAAGTCATACACCCCAACAAATATGATGCCCTGAGAAAGGTCGGCACATCTCCCGAGAAAGGTCGAGTACTAACTGGTGTCCTCGATACAGATTAGGCACCCACAAATAGATGCCTTGAGAAAGGTCGACGCATCTCCTGTCACGGCGACCGAAGAAAGGTTCGAGTCCGAGACAAACCACTTACTGCTCTGACAGGCGACCGAAGAATGGTTCGGGCCCTAGAAAAGCATTTTACCGTCACGGCGACCGAGGAAAGGTTCGGGTCCGAGGCAAATCACTTATTGCTCTAAACAGGCGATCGAAGAATGGGTCGAGTCCTGGAAATGCAATTTCCTGTCAAGGTGACCGAAGAGAGGTTCGGGTCCTAGAAAAATTATTGATTGTTTTAACAAGCGACCGAAGAATGGTTCGAGTCCTGGAAAAGCAACCTCCTCATATCACCAGGTAAGATGACGCCTTGATACTTGCCAAACTCGGGGTTCACACCCTATCTTACTCACTCCCGGTAAGTAACTGCAGGTATCTTCTTATCTGTCTTAGTATATGTAAAGTTATATTGCTCTTTTTCTGCATAGAATAATAGGTCCCAAATAAAATATAATCCGCTACGCGTGCATGGATAAAATTTAGGCATCAGTTCGTCTTTGAATGCAACCTCTGCGAACTCACCTTCAAAGAGGGGCAAAATTGTTGACGCCTAAATTCCGTTTCTTAAAATTAGTTTTTTTTTTTAATTTTTCCTTTTTCAGATAATAAATAATAAAAACAAAAAAATAACAAAACAAAACAAACAAAAACAGAAAAAAAGCAAAAGCAGCCCATCGGGTTGGGCCTTCGAGCCCGGCCCTCCTCTCTCCCTCACGCGGGCCCTCACGGCCCGGCCCGCGCGACCCAGCCCTTCCTCCTCCTTCTTCCTTCTCCTTCCTTCTTCTTCTCTGTGCCTCTGTGCATCACGCGCCGCGGCCGGCGACGCGCGAAGGACGAGCCTACGGCAGAGAGGAACGAAGGTAGGCCGTCGAAGAGAGGACAGCTCGCATGCACCTTCAATGCACGACTTTAATGCTGAGATGAGACGCCGGTTCGGCCGCGGGAGTTCGGTCGGCAAGCCAAAGACCGGCGGCCGAGTCCCTTCGTCGACCGGACCTCCTCGCCTATAAATAGCGAGGCACCGCCTCCGTCAAATGACACACCGGCCGGCAAGCTCAAAGAGATCCCCTGAGAGACTTCGGGGAACTCAAAGAGCAAGCAAGGGCGAGCGATCGGGTCGCGAACTCAACGACCTCCCTCCGAGAGACTTCGCGTGAGGTCAGCGGTGAGCGAACCCGGATCTGCGAACGTACACGCGAGAGGGAGGCACGGAGAGAGAGAGAGGAGGCGGAGATCGAGTCACGGCCCTTGGACACCCCACGAGAGACTTCGGGGGGTCCGAGGACTCGCGGCCGCGGATCCGAGCCTCGCCGGAGGAGGAAGTAGAGAGAGAGAGAGAGAGAGAGAGAGAGAGAGAGAGAGAGATGCTGAAGGGGAAAGGGGGTTCGCGTGGGTATCGCCGCCGCGCCGCCCTCGTCGCGCCGTTGCTAGGGTAGCGTCTTTGTCACCGTCATCGTCGTCGTCGCCATTTCCCTCTCGTAGCCCAACCCTCGCCGCCGTCGCCGCCGTCGTCGCCGCCGCTGCGCCTCACCCCTCTCCCCCTCTCGGAGCCGCGATTCGAAACCCTAGGGTTCCCGATTTTCCGGGTCGCGGCCTCGGGCCGTTGGCTCGATCCGGGTCGGGAACCGTGTAGGGATTTCGCGATTTCGGGGGCGGCGGGAGTCGGGTCGCGAGTCGGAGCCGGGTCGGGTAGGGTTTTTGCCGGGGAGCGGGTTGTCGGGTCGGGGTCGTTGGGCCGGGCGTGTCCAAACGCTCGGCCATGACGCCGTTTCAATAAAGTAAAAAACAAAAAAAAAAAGAAAAAAATCCGAGTAGGGCCCGCAACGTGGGCCTCGTCCACGTTTGGGTCGCCGGCCGGGTCGGACCCAACCCGCGGATCCGACCCGGGTCGGCTTTGTTTTTTAGTATTTTAAATAAATAAATAATAAATAAATAACTTATTTTCCAAAAAAAAAATAAAAAAATACAATTTATTTTCGAAAAATATTAAAAAATATTTTAATTTCCAAAAAAACCAAAAAATATTGAAAAATATAAAAAATATTTTATTTTCCGAAAATAAAAAATATTCCATATTTTCCAAAAAATGCCAAAAATCCAAAAAAAAGCCAAAAATTCATAAAAAAAGCCAAAAAATTCAGAAAAAGCCAAAAAGACTTGTATTTTTTCCAAATATACCAAAAGATCCAAAAAAAAAAAAATCCCTTTCATGTCCAAAAATTAGAAAAGGACTCAAAAATGTTTTTCCTCCCAAAAATGCATGGAAAATCCCTCGAATACCAAAAAACCTCAAGGTTTAAACAAGATTAGGTACCGAAACGGCATTAGTGATTAACTAGTGTAATCAAGTCTCCGATCCTAATTTCTCTGGTTCCACATGAGTGAGTATTTCTCCTAATACTTCGCTTGGGTTTCTAATCAACCCACCAAAATCGATTAGTGGCGACTCCATTTTAAAAATTGATTTACGGGTTAAAAACTTAGACTATTAAAGTCGTGAATTGGTGGACTTGGGAGAGTCTCGGGCATAACCGATTTCAGCCGAGCCATTAGCCTCCTTTAGGCGCTCGCCCCCGATCGGGCATCGAAAAAAAGAGGTCGTGACATACCTCACCTTAGTTCCTTCCGGCAATTCAGTACAGTTCATAATACATATGCATATAATAAATGCCCACATCAATTGGAACGCCTTAACTTTTATCTCAATCAAACACAGCGGTTCCAATTATAAGGTCAAATCATTATCACACATCCCATTCCGTGCCATAAAATTTTGTCCCATAATTAGGCACGTCAATTTCAATCAATCATGCATCCCAATTGATTATGACCCAACGGCCATGACCGACTCAACAATCAGCGGTCTTCGGTGTAACCGGGTGTCGTCTCGCACCATTGAGTACGGCAACGTCTACATCTAGACGACATTCCACAAGGGAGCATTGGTTTAGCCTCCACTGCGACCGACATCCGTTGACTTGGGGCATTCCCAAAGGAGCATCGTCCGGCCCTAAGGCTCGTGACGGGTTCTCATAACATTCATGCAAACATCCAATCTCGGCCAAGGACATTGCGCTTTGCACTCAAATGTCACAATTAAAATAATATGCCCGGCCTATTTTCTTCATATTAAAAACACCTGGTAAAATAATTGTGTGTGGGTACACGGTCGATCAAACCATTTAAAATTAATATCATTCATTTTAAAAATCCCACTATATGATATAGTATTAAAAACATTTTCTGTGTCAAAACCCGACACCCGGTACTTTCTAATTAAATACCAAAATTTCATATTTTTGAAATAATAAATAAAAATCACAATCACCACTCAATTGCACAAATTATCATTCAATTGTATAAACTAATTGCACCATGACAATTAGCACGAAATTCCGGTGATCGGCTATCTTGGTATAATTTACGGAAAATATTAAATAATTAAATAAATATAAATTAATTAGATAAATGCCTACTTAAGCTAAGAAATGCTAATCTAACCATCTAATTGACTACTTAAATTACTCTAACCATCCTAACTATAAGACAACATATTAAACTAACTAACTACAATCACTAACCACCTACTTAACTAATTTAACTAACCTAATTTAACTAAACAAGCCAATAATTATACTAATCTCACTTAACTTAATATAATCACCCCTTAAGTATCATTAACCTCCTAAGCAATGTTTGGTGAGTAAACTCACTGGATTAGCGAGTTGGTGAGTTCACGGCGACGGCAGCGCGATGGCGAACGAGACTCGGGTTAACGGCGACACCAAGGGAGGTTTGGACGGGGCCCAAAACAGCCCACGAAGTCTCAGCCCAAGCTGACACTTCGGCTTCTGGACTTAGGCCGAAGGAGCTAGTCAAGTAGCTTAAACGGGGGGGGGAACGGCCGGGTGGGATGGTAGCGGCTGCAGCCGGACTAGGTAGAGGATTTGGGCGGTGGAACGGTGATGGAGGAGCTTAGGCGGGCTGGATGGGGGCTTGGGACGACGAGCGAGCATGGAATGGCGGGGACGTGTGGACGGGCGCAGGACGGCGCGACGCAACAGTTCCGGCGGTTCAGGCGGGTGGTTGATGGCTGCTATGGTCTCTCTGGTTCTCTGTGGGCTTGCTTTGGTTTTCTAGCTCAAACACAACAACAATGGAGCACAAAGTAGTGATGAAGAAGAAGAAGAGAGGGCTGCAGCTGGAGGGGGACCACAAATGGCCTCAAAGTCTTCCAAAATATCACAAAACCATCATCACACATCCCCTAAAGTCTACAGCCAAGCTCAGCAACTCTATCCTCTCCAAAGCTTCCCTTAGAAACCACCCAAGGCGTCCAAAATGTTGCTACCCCATGGACCTACGAGTTTGCAAGATTCCCTCTTCAATTTAGCTCAATTCCCCTTCAATTTAATCCTAAATGGTGCCCAAAAATACTAGCCAAGGCATCCACATCCATTCCATGATTTTCCTCACTAACCAATCCAACTTGATGGCCAAAAGTTCACACAAAAATGGCCCTCTTAATTTCATAGTCAAAAACGTCCAATTTTGATTTTTCGCCGAAAATTCGGACTCGCCGAAAATTCTTTTGAGGATGAATCGACATTCCTAAAATAAATTATGCTATGACATAACTTTCAATTTCCGAAATCGGGTTCAATTTCGTGGTTAATTTCAACCGGGCACGATTTTAGTGTGACCTAACTTATCGGGTAGCTTTTAGGAATTTTTAGCGCATTTGACCCATGGTCAATTATTTTCGAGCCACATTATGCATCTTCGACTCATTGATAACTCTCAGTTATCGTGAAAATCTTGAGGTTTCAAATGCGGGCACAGGATACAGAAATGACAGAAAAATCGGTTTAGTGCCGTTCGACGAGAATTTTGCAATTAGGTGGAATCACCCACACTTTAATTACATGCCTTTATCGAACCGACGTATCTCCGGTCTCTGATCGATTTTGATAGTGCCGTATTGACCTTTGCAGATTAGCACGGTCGAGCAGTCGATTTCTGGTCGAATTCTCAAGTTATTACGATTAGATTTCTTAACGGCTTCACCTGATAGATTAGTTATCTTGTGAGTGATCTACTCGAGAGAAAAAAGACTATAGGCGTGTCGATGAAAAGCCCAACTCATTCAATCGAAAACAGAATCAGAAAATCAGGATGTCACAAAAGAAGTTGTATAAAATTCAATATTAAAAAAAGGAAATTCTCAAAATTTCAGACATAGAATATCATAATTGGAAACCAATTTAGTCAACCAATCCCAAATGAGGATGTAGTTGGTGAGTTTCAAGCGGTTCCACGGCAGAATTAATTGCCTACATTGTGAGATTATTGCAATGTCACATTCTATGCAAGAAATTTCAAGACTTCTATCGCAATCCTCTTGAAAAAAATTAGTAAATATATACCAATCAAATCAACTAAAATTTAATGCTAAAAAGAGGAGAATCTCAAAATTTCATACATAGAATGTCATATATGGAAATCAATTTTATCATCAATCCAAAAGTAGGGAATAGTCAGTGGGTTCAAGCGGCTCCAATGACAAAATAAAGTGCATGCTTTATGAGATTATGGGTATCAAATCGTTGCATCATTTAAATAAATTATGAGCAAAGACATGAAATTATCAACTTATTACAATGATTTGATACCAATAATCCCACAAAGCAAGCACTTTATTCTATCGTAGGATTCGCTTGAACCACACCATTTATGTCCTATTTTGGGATTGGTCAACTAAATTGATTCCCATTTATGACATCCTACATATGAAATATAGATATTATTATTATTATTATTATTATTATTATTATTATTATTATTATTATTATTATTATTATTATCATTATCATTATTATTGAATGTTATGTGACTTGATTGGTATTTCTTTACTAATTTTCTCATGATGATTGTAGTAGAAGTATTAAAATTTCTTACATAGAATGTCATATGTGGAAATCAATTTAGTCAATCAATCTAAAAATAGGACGTAGTTGGTAAGGTTCAATTGGCTCTTTTGAAGAAATAAATTGCCTGCTTTGTGATACCAATAATCTCACAAAGCAAACAACCAATAATCTCACAATGCAGGCAATTTATTTTGTCATGGTGCCGCTTGAAGCCCACTGTCTACGTCCTACTTTGCGATCAGTAGACTAAATTGGTTGCCATTTATGACATTATATATAAGAAATTTGAAGACTTGTACCGTGATTGTCTTAAAAAAAATGAGTAAAGAAAGATTAGTCAAGTTGAATAACATCTTGCTTTGCTAGAGGACATAATGAACATTGAGGGTAAGGGAAAGCAGCAGAATGACCCAATCTTCAATTATTAAGAAAAAACTTATTATTGATAGTAATGTTACACAATGATTGTTTATTGGATTCAATACAAGATGAACTGAAATTACTAGAAAACTAGTCCAAAGATATACCCTTGCCAATTTCTACCCAAGCCTATTAGTTTACTAATCGAAAGGGCCTGAAATAAACAATGATTAGGATCGAATAGAACACGACATGAATTTTCTTTGTGACAACCTGATTTTCCACTTCTGTTTTCAATTGAATGAGTCGGGCTTTTCATCGACGCGCCTATAGTCTTTTTCTCTGAGTTGGCCACTCACGAGTTAACCAATCTATCAGGTGAAGCCGTTAAGGAATTTTAACGCTACAAACTCGAGAATTCGACCAGAAACTAACTACTCGATCGTGCTAATCTGCAAGGGTCAATACAGCACTGTCAAAATCGATTAGAGATAAGAGATAAGAGATAGGTCGATTTGACTGAGATATGTGATCAGTGTATGCGTGATTCCACCTGATTGCAAAATTTTCGTCGAACGACACTTGACCGATTATTCTGTCTTTTACGTACGTACCGTGTCGTATTTGAAATCTGGAGATTTTTATGACCATCGAGGGTCGTCAATGTGTCGAAGATGTACATTTTGACTCGAAAATCACCGACCGCAGGTCAAATGCACTAAAAATTCCTGAAAGCTACCCGGTAGATTAAGATGCGCTAAAATTGAGCCAGATTGAAATTAATTGCGAATTTAAACCCGATTTCAGAAATTGAAAATTCTATAATGTCACAATTCATTTTAGGAATGTCGAATCATCCTTCGAATATTTTTCTCCAAACCGAGATTTTTGGTGAAAAATCAAAGTATGGTTATTTTGGGTCGGGAAATTCGTAGGCCCGCTTTTGGTTGCATTTTTGGGATCCAAGTTGGTTCAATGGATAAGAAAAAAAAATGTGGATTTAAGTAAGGACACATTGGATGAATTTATAGGCTTTGATTTGAGCTCATTGGATAAAAATTAAGGAGGATCGAATGGAATTGGAGGGAAAGTGTCACAAATTCGTATGTCATGAGGGAGAGGACTTTTGGACCACTTCATTGGCTTGCCAAGGTAGCTCTGGCAGCTGCAAATGGTTGAGAAAGATAGCTAAAGGGTAGTAGGGCCTAAACTCAAGTGTTTATGATATTTTGGTAGCCCCCTCATTGACCAACAGCGTTCTTCTTCCTCCTCAGCCCTCCATTAACCATTGTTGAAGTGTTGGGAGATCAGAAATTTCAGAGAAAACCGAGCACAGCCTCCCCTTAGCCGGTCGCACGCCCACCAAGCCACCCGACCCTCTTTTCCCCTCTGTTTTATCTTTTTTCAGTTTCTACTCCAGCTGACATTTCTCCAAAGATCTGAGTTAAAAGTTGTCTTCTTGTGAGAATTAGCTCTCGTGCCACCCACCATTGTCTTCAGCACATCCAAACCGTACAAGAGCACCTCACCGCGCGCAGAATGGAGCCGCCGGCCCACCCGCTTGTCGGCCGAAGCCGTTGCCGCCGGTCCGCTCGGCCTCGCTTGCCCGAGTGCACTGTTTCGCGTTTTCTTCGTTTTCCTCCCATTTCAACCCTTCCTCCACCCATATTAACCACCAGCAAGTCCCTCTTAACCCCTGTGTGCTGCTAGTTGCCGGCCACTTGCTCGGCGGAGCTCCAATCGCCCTTCCTCGCCGATTTAGCCGCCGATCGATCTTTGTAGCTCCAGTTAGTAGCTAAAGTTCCAACAAGCCATAAGGTCTTTATGGCCCATTTTCAAGCCATTCTCGGCCTTGGTTGGTGTCGCCGCTTGGAGGTTTGTCGCCCGCCTTGGCATCGCCGTCGCCGTGGACCCCCCGGAATGCTAAACCGGTGAGTTTACTCACTAAACCTTGCTTAGGAGGTTAATTATGCTTAAGGGGTGTTCAGATTAAGTTAAGTATGGTTATGTGGTTATATTAGTTTAGTTAATTGTTAATTAGATTAAGGGATGTGATTAGTTTGATGGATAATTAATTAAGGCTAATTAGGTGATTAAATTAGTGTAATCTTGATTAGGCCCTTAATTAATTATTTCGAATTTATAAATTATATTAATATAATATATTATTTATTTATTTATTTAAATTTTGAAATATATTTAATTATTTATTATTTTCTGAAATTAGACCAGGATAGTTGGTGACTGGAATTTCGTGGCTTTGATTACATTGGTGTGTTCAAATTATGCAATTGATTATTGGATTGTGCAAATTGAGTGATGATTGTATTGTGAAAATAAGATATATTTATTCAGAAAATCCCGGGTGTCGGGTTTTGACACCGAAAATGGATTTTAAGTATTATATCAAATAGTGGGGTTTAAAAAGGAAAGGTATCAGTTTTTCTGGTTTGAATTGATCGTGTACCCACACACGACTATTTTTTGGATGTTTTCAATACGAAGAAAATAGGCCAGAATCACTATTTTAATCGAGGCATTTGAGTGCAATGCCCGGTGTCCTAGACCGAAGTTGAATGGTCGTGTGTTGGTTAAGAGAACCTGTTCCCGAATTGAGTCGAATGGCGTTATCCTATATGGAATACCTAGATAATAGGTTTGGGTTGTAGTAGATTATGGACCTATGCTCTTTCAGGAAAGCCGTCTTTAAGAAACGTAACCGTGCTCAATGGGGAAGAGACGATGCCTGGCTACACCAGTAGACCACGGAGCTTCAAGTAGGCTGTACCCTAGAGGGGCGAAATTAACAATTGGAACGTATGATTGATTGAGTAAGATGCACTGGATTATGAGAAAAAACTATGTGACATGGTATGAGACGTGTCATAACGGTTTGGTCTTATAATCTGGACCCCTATGGTTGTTTGAGATGAAAGTGTTTGCATTCCAGTTGTTTGAGTTCTTATTACTGCATATGATTGAGTGATATGAGCTATGCTAACGTGTAGGAGAGAACTAAGGCAAGGTAAGTTTTTTGTATTGTGTGGCTAGGTCACCATTGGGTGTTTTTTTTCTTTTAAATAGGAGTTTAGGGGGTGAACTTGCTAAGACAATGTCTCACCCCGTCGTGGGCTTAACTTTTCAGGTCCTTAGACGGTGTTGGTGGACGACTCGAAGCCCGGGGTTTGTGGAGGTGGAGTCTGAAGGATCGGCATGTGTGTCCGACTAGTTTGTCGTAAGACAGCTTCTTTTTGAGAGCCGATATTTTGTGGACTTTTGCCCAGACTCTTTTGTACCTAAACCCGGTTGTTCTTATAAAGTTAGCTTTTGTGAAATGTTGCCCTACTTTTCTATCCTATGTTATTTATTGTCAGTGATTTATTGTTTCGCTTCCGTATGTGCTTAATAGATAGGGTCGGCGATGCATCTTGGCAACGTCGCATTTGTATTGACTGTAGAAGGATGTGTGCGTGCGCTCGTGGATCGGGTGTGACATTCTTCACAAGCTTGAGAAATTGATATGAGATTGAAATGGAATTCTGGGACATAAAACACATTCTGGAGTGTGATAAGAGGGCTAAGATTTCCTGTGCTAGTCATCGTGACATAGGTAGCATTCTCATTTGGAAGTTGGATTGAGATAGGAAAGTCTAATTTTTTTTTTTCGAGAAAAAAACTTTTATCGCAGATAATGTGGTAACTAGCACCCGAATCAATTATCCAAGCAGTCTTCGAAGTTGAATTCATCAAATAATGAGAGGTACTTGTAAAACTTCTAATGCTGTCAAAGACATCCAATTTCTTGAGAGCCTTCATAATTTATTGATACTGATCATGGGTAATTGACTGATTTGATTTATCAGTGTGCTGCCCTGTCACCTGTAAAGCTGTCAAAAAATCCCTCTTCCATTTCTCTCCAGGTTTACCATGTAGTTTCCAGCAATTATCAATTGTATGATGTTGACGTTTGCAATAATCGCAGTATAAGTTACGTTTTCCTTTAAAATTTTGCCCATTATGCTTTGATGACGTGGCAAAAGGTGGTCCGTTAGATGGTTTAAAAACGAAGCCATCGTGGCCTCATTTGGGCCGTTGGATCCATGCGCGGAAAAGAAGTGTTGCGAGCTGTCCGATCCTACTGAAGAGATTCCCCGTGGACCGTTGGATCTGACGAATGGATTGAGCCCTCGTGAACCATCGTATCGCATCATCCGATCCTGGTCGTCCGTTCCCTTCTTGAAGGATTTAGGGTTTGGTCCTACAAACTAGACTTACGGCCACTTTCCTTTCGTGTTCTCTAGTCACGGCTCCTCCCTATGGGTGATTCGCATCAGTTGCGAGCGCCATCCTATCGCCTGCTCTGTGCAAATCGGAGGCAACAAGACATTGGCTTTCCTCTTAGACGGCGAGCTGGTAAATCCGGCCAAGCGTCAGTATGGGTTTTATGGCCAAAATCTGAGATCGAAAATGTGGCACCCCGAAACGCCTAAGGTCACCACAGGTGCCCACCTGCGTACCTAATGAATGCTAGTTACATCTCTTAGTAGAAGCATCGCAGTTCATAGGCTTTTTTTTTTTTTTTGAAAACGGTCCCAGCGCAACTTATTAGCGGAAGCATCATTGAATATCACAATCTCTCCCTCCAACAATCATGATACAATGCACACCACTAAGCGTCATAGGAAGATAAAGCCGAGCCACTCTTTATTTATATATTTTTCAAGATGGATTTCACGGGTCGGTACAACCAAAAGGAAAATCAAGACTCTTGGCTAGACTTGGCCACAACTCAAAAAGAGACAACTCGACCCTCTATGTCGATCATGTATAATCCTCCATCTACAAGTGTCGGCTATGTCCAAAAAGTGTCAGCTCTCCACTCCTCACACGGGCCATCACACCCACCCTGGTGTATCAGGCGGTGGTGGTGCCAACATCCCCCGCATCACTCCGTCACGACGGACGTGAACCGACAAGAACTCCTGGATGACCGGGCCTCCAGCCAGGCCCACATCATACATCACCAGCACACGAACCCGTATGAACGTCAAACCGGGATGGTAACGCAATCCATCTCCGAACACTCGACTTCCACGTCGATGGAAGGCCGTAAAAGGTGCTCCGCGTGACAGTAGGGAGCGGCATCTTTCTAATCTGAAATGTTGGTCCCCGAAGGGGTGAGTACATCCACTCAGCAGGTAAAGATCCAATAAACCACTCAATACATCACACAATACAATCATAACAATCATAGCATAGTATATGTCATTCATGCATCCAAGCATAACTTACCTTGCGGCCATGCATATGTCATCATACCATATGTACATACATCCTCATGTACTCATCACCATCATGTCATACATATACCATGCCATAGGTGCACACACAACCATGCACTCATCATCATTATATCATACATGTATCATCATGCCATAGGTGCACACACACAACCATGCACTCATCATCACCATGTCATGCATGTACCATCATGCCATAGGTGCACACACAACCATGCACTCCTCATCATCATGTCATACATATATCATCATACCATAGGTGCACACACAACCATGCACTCCTCATCATCATGTCATATCGTCATGCATATGTCACCATATCATACGTGCATGATTCAATTTCCACTTTTATCTTTAAATTTGATCACCACATCTTTCTTTTCCGGGACCAGTAATTGCATCCCACATTTTTATCACTCGCACCCCAACCTGGGCAGAAGAACGCTTCAAGTGCCAAAAGTTGGCACAAAGGGACACCTAAGTGCCAAAAGTTACGAAAGGTACACTTAAGTGTCACATTCGAAGAAAAACGGATCACTTAAGTGCCACTCCGGCCAAAGTCTGGCCAAAAGGCTGACGTGGCATTTTTCCGACGAAGTGAACCCAAAACGACGCCGTTTTGCACGCTGACGTGGCAAATAATGCAAAAACGGCGTCGCTTTGGGTGACGTGGTAAAAAAATAATATAAAAATTAAATAAATTAAATTTAAAATTAGATTTAGTTAAAATATTAAAAAAAATAATTTTAAAATTAGATTTAGTTAAAATATTAAAAATAATAATTCTAAAATTAGATTTAGTTAAAATATTAAAAAATAATAATTCTAAAATTAGATTTAGTTAAAATATTAAAAAATAATAATTCTAAAATTAGATTTAGTTAAAATATTAAAAAATAATTCTAAAAATTATTAAAAAATAATAATTTACAATTAAAAAAATGTTAAAAAATAATTTAAAATTTTAAAAATTTATAAATTTAAAAAAATAATTTAAAATAATAATTTTATAATTAGATTTAGTTAAAATATTTTAAAAATAATTTTAAAATTAAATTTAATTAAAATATATAAAAAATAATAATTTTAAAATTAAAAAACTAAAAAAAATTAAAAAAAGTAATTTTAAAATTAGATTTAATTAAAAAAATTTTAAAAATAATAATTTTAAAATTAGATTTAGTTAAAATATTTAAAAAAATAATTTTAAAAATAAAAAATTAAAAAAATAAATAATAATAATTTTAAAATTAGATTTAGTTAAAATATTTAAAAAAATAATTTTAAAATTAAATTTAGTTAAAATATTAAAAAATAATAATTTAAAATTTTAAAAATTTAAAAAAAGGGGGTGGTGGCTAAGGCTGCCCTCAGCCACCCCCTTTTATTAATTTTTATTAATTTTTTTAAATTTTTTAATCTTAAAATAATTATTCTTTAATATTTTAACTAAATTTAATTTTAATTTTTTTTTAATATTTTAACTAAATTTAATTTTAAATTTATTTTTTTAATATTTTAACTAAATCTATTTTTAAATTTAATTTATTTAATTTTTATATTATTTTTTATCACATGAGCCCAAAACGACGCCGTTTTTGCATTATTTGACCATGTCGTGCCGTGCAAAACGGCGTCGTTTTGGGCTCCTGGTCACGAAAAAATGCCACGTCGACATTTTGGCGGATTGGCACTCAAGTGATCCATTTTGCTCCGATTTTGGCACTCAAGTGTACCTTTCGTAACTTTTGGCACTTAAGTGTCCCTTTGTGACAACTTTTAGCACTCCAGGGGTTCTTGTCCCAGAGATATTTAACTAGAATACACAATGCAACTCCAGTAAATAATGGGGTTTGTACAATTCGTCTTGACAACTTATGATGGGAAAATTGTCTAAAAAGTCTTAAATATATTGCATTTTTATTAATTTAATTTTAAACGTTTTCAAATTAATCAATTCGATTAATTTTCAAGGGAAATCATTGACATGAATGCTAGTAGTGTCATATAGGACAGCTAATACGACGTAGAAATTTTTTAATAATATCTTATATTTTATATATTTATATCTATATTTATATTTATATTTATATTTTATTCTTATTCTTATTCTTTTACTTTTTTTTTACTTTTTTTTTATTGATAATGGTTGTTGGTCAAGGTCCAACAATCCCACCGGGCACTAAGCAAGGGCCATGAGCCCTTCTACAGTGATCGGCGAGGGCTCGCTGCCCTTGCACATGACCAGTGAGCCTTCGCCCAAATTTTAGTGATGGTCACGAGCACTCGCTGGCTTTAGCGAGGCCTTGTGGCCTTTGCTGGCTAAGTGTGTTCGTAAAATTCTAAACGCAAGCGAATGTGTCGAACAAGTAATATAATGATGAGAAAGAGTATCGTCCCACAGAGATCGATGATTAATAAACTAATTAAATACTAAAATAGATTAATTCTAAAATTTATCTAACAGATCAAAATATAATCGAGAATAAATTAAAAATAAATTTTGTAGAATAAATGCAGTAAATCGATCAGATAAATATGTTAGAGCATCCGATTTCACCATAACCACTAGATATGAATTTCAAATTATTGTGGGTACAAGAACGATATCAAACATGTGATAGCGGAATTTCCTGATCTATTTACTATCATATCTCTAGGTATAGCAAACCTACTCAGTTTATTAATCCGCTATATCTCTATGTGAATTAAAATAAACATAAGTGCATGAAAAACTATGAATATTCCCGGTTTACAATAAGTCTTTTGGATCACCTTATCACCGAAAGCTACACAAATAAGGCGGTATATCTCTATCCACGTTTAATTCACGGTTATATAATATAATGAAGAATTGCATATTATCACTTCTCAGTCTCAAACATGCACATCAGATCATTTCAAGTGGTGGCCAGTCACTCAAAAGCATTAAGCATAATAATATATAACTCACATGAATGAAATCAATTGTAAAACACAAAAATCATGAAATTCACATAATCATGGTTAGGCTACATCGTAGCCCTAACAAAAGAAAATTAGAACATAGTAGAAGAATAAATAAAAATATAAATTAAACTCAGCATCTTGAATTAAAGAACAAGAATTATGTCACAAATTTTGTCTTCTTTTCAAAATACTTGAAAAACTCTCAGAACAATGAAAAACAATCTGGCAGAAAAATTAGCTAAAACCTAGCTGCTCTCTCCCTTAATATTCTCCTCTTCATAGGATATATCCAAAATTCTTATCTCCAAGCAATTGCGCACAAAATCAGGGAGTAAATCAGAGGATTTTGATTTGATATCTATCTCCCACTGCTGCTTGATTTAAATTTCTGAGTTTTGCCATTTTTTTCCTTATCTTCTCCTTATATCATTATTTTGCATAAATAAGGAAAATTCAAATAATCAGAAGGAAATCCAAATATTTTCTCAAAGATATTACATTAATTGTTGCCTAAAATAGGTAAAATAACTCTATTTTTATAGAGTTATCAAAGTGCAAGGGCAGCAAGCCTTCTCCTAGCTATGAGTGAGGGTCACGACCCTTGCCCAATGGCCGGTGGGGATCGCTGAAACTTAACCTATGGTTGGCAGCCCCTACCGAACCTTAACAATAAAAAACATAATAATAAAAAAAGAAAAAAATTATTTAAATATTATTAGAAATTGTTCACGTCAGCACCGATTACGTCACATAGGACACCCGACATTTACATAAGTGATTTTCAATCAAAATTGGCCAAATGGACTTTATTAATAAAACGTGAAAAAGTTTAAGACTCAATTTGACAAAATCGCAATATATTTAAGACTTTTTAGACAATTTTCCCACTTCTACTTGTTCAAGTAGTGTTTAGTTGGCCAATTAGCACTCAACATCGCCCAACATCTAATCTTCAGCAATAATAGCAAGGTGCATCAGAACCGACCCACCATCTTTCTAGTCGCGGTTTGTTAGCTTGCTTAATTACACAATCCAACGTCGGTTAGGATCCCCAATTACAATATTGTCCACCCCGATTGATTCGCTCGTTTGTCGCGTGGGGTTCGTAACCGGAGTCCAAAGTCGAGATTTGTACGCTTGCGCGGATCTCCTTACCGCAGGCGAAAGACAACGCACGGAATCGAATCGGGTCTAAAACACGAGGCGGAAAAACAGAGCAAAGGACATCGGAAGGTGTCAATCGAGGATCCGATTTAGCATTGCATCAGGAGTAAAATTTAATTTCCACTTGTTCGAGCGAAAGCTACAACTCGTGACACCTAAAAGTTGAAAAAGTATTCGGGGAAGTTAGGGTTAGGCCCCTCTTTGAAAAATGGATGTTTGATATGTCAAGAATCGGGGGTTCATATTGGATACTCGAGTGTAATGGCATGTCCCACTTTTGTTTGTGTGTTATAATTCAGTTGTTGGTTGACAAGTCTGACTATGATTGTACATGCCCAGTTTGGCGAAAAGGCAATTATAGAGTACACCGTCGTCGTCAAGTTAAGAATTTAAAAAGAAAACTTAATATCGACTTCGAGGCTATTATCAAGTCCAGATTAGTGCGTAAGAAGAGATAGTGGCATATTCATTATTGGATGGGTGACATGTGTTTTGAAAATTAACTTTATTAAATCTACATGCCAATATAAAAATGCGCATTTCCCTTCAATTAGATTTAGAAGGTCAATGATTGTCTTGGTCGATAGACTCGAGTGAGGTTGGCAATCAAAAGCTTGGGTTGGATTGCAAGAAGCCTGCAGAATGGCGAACTTAATGAATTGATCCTATTTGAACGGGGGCTTTGGAAAAACTAAGCAATAAATGGAGAAAACAACGCATCGAAATTTATATAATTCGATTCGGGTGTCGAAAACTATGTTAAGTGGAGAGTGAATAAGATGAATCTGGGACAAGAACCCCTGGAGTGCCAAAAGTTGGCACAAAGGACACTTAAGTGCCGAAAAGTTACGAAAGCTACACTTGAGTGCCAAAATCGGAGCAAAATGGATCACTTGAGTGCCAATCCGGCCAAAATGCCGGCGTGGCATTTTTTCGGCGAACCGAGCCCAAAACGACGCCGTTTTGCACGCCGACATGGCCAAATAATGCAAAAACGGCGTCGTTTTGGGCTCATGTGATAAAAAATAATATAAAAATTAAATAAATTAAATTTAAAAATAGATTTAGTTAAAATATTAAAAAAATAAATTTAAAATTAAATTTAGTTAAAATATTAAAAAATTTAAAATTAAATTTAGTTAAAATATTAAAAAATAATAATTTTAAGATTAAAAAATTTAAAAAAATTAATAAAAATTAATAAAAAGGGGGTGGCTGAGGGCAGCCTTAGCCACCGCCCCCCTTTTTTTTTAAATTTTTAAAATTTTAAATTATTATTTTTTAATATTTTAACTAAATTTAAATTTAAAATTATTTTTTAAAATATTTTAACTAAATCTAATTTTAAAACTATTATTATTTATTTTTATAATTTTTTATTTTTAAAATTATTATTTTATAATATTTTAACTAAATTTAATTTTAAAATTATTATTTTTAAAATTTTTTTAACTAAATCTAATTTTAAAATTACTTTTTTTAATTTTTTTAGTTTTTTTAATTTAGAATTATTATTTTTTAAATATTTTAACTAAATTTAATTTTAAAATTATTTTTAAAATATTTTAACTAAATCTAATTATAAAATTATTATTTAAAATTATTTTTTTAAATTTATAAATTTTTAAAATTTTAAATTATTTTTTAAAATTTTTTAAATTGTAAATTATTATTTTTTAATAATTTTTAGAATTATTATTTTTTAATATTTTAACTAAATTTAATTTTAAAATTATTATTTTTTAATATTTTAACTAAATCTAATTTTAAAATTATTATTTTTTAATATTTTAACTAAATCTAATTTTAGAAT
Source organism: Eucalyptus curtisii (assembly GCA_017140595.1). Lineage (NCBI taxonomy): Eukaryota > Viridiplantae > Streptophyta > Magnoliopsida > Myrtales > Myrtaceae > Eucalyptus > Eucalyptus curtisii. The sequence goes on along the minus strand of CM029501.1, from coordinate 13,994,932 downwards.
TATTATTTTTTTAATATTTTAACTAAATCTAATTTTAGAATTATTATTTTTTAATATTTTAACTAAATGTAATTTTAGAATTATTATTTTTTAATATTTTAACTAAATGTAATTTTAGAATTATTATTTTTTAATATTTTAACTAAATCTAATTTTAGAATTATTATTTTTAATATTTTAACTAAATCTAATTTTAAAATTATTTTTTAATATTTTAACTAAATCTAATTTTAAAATTATTATTTTTAATATTTTAACTAAATCTAACTTTAAATTTAATTTACTTAATTTTTATATTATTTTTTACCACGTCACCCAAAGCGACGCCGTTTTTGCATTATTTTCCACGTCGCGTGCAAAACGGCGTCGTTTTGGGTTCACTTCGTCGGAAATTCGTCGGAAAAATGCCACGTCAGCCTTTTTGGCCGGACTTTGGCGGAGTGGCACTTAAGTGATCCGTTTTTCTTCGAATGTGACACTTAAGTGTACCTTTCGTAACTTTTGGCACTTAAGTGTCCCTTTGTGCCAACTTTTGGCACTTGAAGCGTTCTTCTGCCCCCCAACCTGGCATCGCGAGAAACCTCCGGCACACACCGGGCATCCGGCACCCCACATTCGGGCATCTCGCATCCCAACCGGCATCACGAAGCATTCCCGGGCACAAACCTCCAAGGCTTCGGCACCCAACCATTCCGAGCATCTCGAACTGCAGAGGACATCCGGGCATGTATCACAATACAACCGGGCATCCAGCACCCCCATCCCGGGCATCCCGAAACTCCCGGGCATTATCGACCCACCTCCAACAGTTTCCTCATTCATCATAATTCATATTCACCAATTTATGTCTCAACCATCAACATGGCACATGATGTAATGACAACAAAGTCAAATTCAGCATTTGATTCTATATGCAATGCCAAATATCATCACATGCTCAGCAAGATTCAATCACCTCAACCAATATAATTAATAGGGCTCATCCAAAACAGAATAATCATAATTTCAGCATTTGAAATTCGCAAAATCCAGCTTGCACAGTCTTAGAAAATATTTCCATTAAATACCCGAATGATCTTTAAAAATTATAAAATTCAAACATGAGATAGTCAAGACATAATTGCAGATATTTCATGAAGGACACTGCACCAAAAGATCCTCATACAATTTGATATAGATCACGCATCACAGCATTTCTATTCTATCAATACAGCTTGCACAGTTTTTTTTTTTTTTTTTTTGAAACATTTTTGGTTAAATAGGCAATTGAACTTCAAAAAAAATATGAAATTTGAATATGTTGCAGAGAAGACATATAGAAAGATACTTTGTGAAGAACACTTTGCCAAAAGAGCTTCATACGAGAAGATATGACCCATGCATTGAAGCTGACTAAATCCAAACGCGTCAGATTACTCGGTCTTTGAAATATTTCCGATTAAATACTCTAATGACCTTAAAAAATTATGAAATTTAAATATGTGGTAGTCAAGACCCTGAAGTATATTTTTCATGAAGAATCGAAGTCAGATTCGTTCTAGATAATTAATTATGGACGGTTGAAGCCCCTGTTTCTAACACCGAACATTTCAGGTTTAGCCGTCTCCAAAAATCACGATTTCACCTACTTATCCTCCATATTTTCCTCTGAATTTTTGATATGTTTTGCCTCATGAGGTTTACTACAACTTTCATTAAGGGATCAAAGTAAGATTTTCAAAAGAAAGTCACTTTATAGTCCACGAAGTCACTGGAGCTCAGTACAACATTTCCAGATCTAACGTCTTCAAAAGAAAAATCGTTTCACTAGGCTATACTTGTTTGTTTTACCTCAAATTTGAGTATGTTAGTCTTCAAGATGTTCTCTACAACTTTAGTGAAGAAGTTGAAGTGAAATTCTCAGTAAAAAGTTACATGCAACACACAAAATCACTAAGAGGTCGACAAAACAGCTTCAGATGTAACATTTTCGTAGAGGGAGGGTTTCACCCCTCAAAACTCAACCATTTTGTCTCCAATTTTAGTATGTTATGCTTTAAGACGTTATCTACAACTTTAATACAGAAGTTGAAGTCAAAATCCGGCTCAAACATCGCATGCAAGCCACTACAACATTCTGGGTCAGGCTGTTTACTCGAGAACAGTTTACACTTTCAAAACAACACTTAAAACTTCGGTTTTTCACACCCTAGACATCCGAAATTCATCACCATTCAAACACACATGCTAGATACAACATGCAAGAGCAGATTAAGGATCCCAACTTGCCTCCAAACCGAGCAAGCACGAGCACACGGCGGCGACGAGCAACGGACGCATGGCGGACGGTCGACGTACACACCGCTTCTTCTTCGCGCGGCCCTCTCCTCCTCTCTCTCGGTTTCTCGGTAACTCTCTCTCTCCCACTTCAGATGACACACATCCTCCCTAAACCGGCCACCTTTTCTTTTCATTTCTCTCCTACTCATCATTAGCAATGATTGATTCTTGCATGGATGACACTTGGTCATCAACTTGGGACAAATGGGGAGGGCATGCACAAACCTTATTCCCCCCCCCCCCTTGCGTCGATGGTCCCTTTCATGGGCTTATGGGCCAGCCATCTTGGCCCATCTTAGGCCCATCCCTCTTGGGCCTAAGACCCAAGTTTAATGAGATTCAATTTTATCCCCTTTTTAAAACTAATTAAATCTCTATTTAATTAAAGCACTAAATTGCAAATTAAGATAACTATATACTTGAAATTATAAATACATAAGTCCCTATCTATCATACATATGGCCAAAGATAAAACTTCCTTTCCAAAATTCATCCATTAAAGACTTGGCCATACATCTCATCGCAAATCATGGGTTAGAAGGCTACAAATTTCAATGTCGGTACTTCCATCACCTATCCATGGTCCATGGCATATTCAGGGATTTTATGAAATTCTAGGATGCCACAGAAAAGAATGGTAAGACTCATTCAAGATCAACAAGAATCTGGTGACTTTTTCCCTTTCTCTTATGGCGTGGTACTGTTGCAAGGTCAGATTTAGCCCTTCTAATTTCTCCTCGACTGCCTCCAATTCATTCCATAAAGCTAAGAGTTTGTTGTAGACCACGGCGATGCTCGTATTTCCTTACTTTAAATTCGAGAGTCGTTGGGTCAAAGAGAAAATTTTCATCCTGTCTAATTTTCCATACATTTCTTTGATATTTTCTCACATTTTTCTTGAATCTTCCGTTAGAGGGAGTCCGGCCGCGACTTCGATGGTGTGCAATTATCGATCCAAGTTTGGACTGATTGATTGCATTTCCTTAATAGTCGCGCCATTCGCTCGTCTGACGGAATCAGTAACGTGCCATCGATAAAAACTTCTTTATCCTTCATGACCAACGCTCGTCGGAACTCCACCGACCAGCTCGAATAATTGTCGGGGCATGACAGTTGTTGGGTGATGAGTCGTAGCTCCGGTTCATCACCCATCACCATGTAGAGCGAATCACTGGGCTCCGGTTGACTGCTGGCGGCGACAAACAGGTACGGTAGGAAACCAGGTAGGGATTTAGTCCCGGACTCGAAATACCCGACTCGAACGAATAGCCCACATTCGTTGAATTCGGCCAAGTGGTTAGGTTTGCCTCGAAGACGGTTGGTGGGCCTCCACTGGGCTGGACTGGTTCTTCGAGGCCTTGACCCATCGACCATGAGCTTGTTTGCGTGGGCCCATAGATCCATGGGTCGGGTGCCATTTGAACAGGCAGCCACTGGATGGATTGCCCTGAAGCATGCCGAGCTACGTTCCATTGCCCTGAAGTGGCCTGGCTCGTGATGGGCTGTCCTTGGTTCGATTGGGCCTGGATTCTTTGCTCCTGGTCCATGACGTGTTCCTGCTGCACAGTTGACTCCTCTGGGGTTCTTGCTTCAGAAGTCGATGAATCCTCCTTAGCCGTGGTGTCGGTAAGAGAGAAAACGGTAAGAAGATTTTTTTTTTTTTCTAATTTTTTGAAGTGCTTAGATACTGATTCCTACATCGGAGTGCTAACCTTGTTTTGCAGGTTTAGTGTTCCTACAACAACGAAGGTAAGAAACGTTCGAAAGGCAATCAAAAAGTGTAGAAGTCAGAGGAAAAAAAACGCTCGCTTTGATACCATGTCAGGAAATAGAGTGGAAGTGAGAAGAATGTTGTCACGCCCGATTCTCCGAGCACGTACCCATCCCTCTATGGTCGACTAATTAGCGACGTCCCAGGATGCATCGCCGACTCATTCATTTTAATGCACACGCGGAAGCATATAAATAATCCCTAGACAATAATACAATGGGATATGAAAGTAGGGTCATAAATTTTCGAACTGAAAACACAACCACACTTACATATATACATAGCAAACCATGTCATATATGATACAAGCTGGTCTATTTAATGTCTACAAAACGGGGGGGGGGGGAGTTTCACAAAATCATGATTCCTCATCCTCCTCTTCATCTTCATCAATCTCCAACTTGAGCCTACAACGAGTACATAGGGGACTCGGGTTCCAATAGGCTCGGGTCTCTCGTCCACCACCGAATCACCCGGAGGGTCTCGCAGTCCCTTTCCAAAAATAACCTCCATCACATACAGAGGTATCTCAGATTTCGGTATGGGGCCCTCTCTCAGTCAGTTACGATCCTAGCGGTACCATGATCTATATTGATGGGGCACCTTTTTGGGTAGACCCGCATCGACCCAGATCACGAACTTCACCAGTTCGTACTCTAATCCATCAGGGTGCCCATGGATTGGAATATAGTACTTCTGTTTTGTGATCTTCTTCGGTTGTCCAAAATGCTCGGGAGGAGCTGCCATCTAGGGACTTGAAATGTTATCCCACAACGGGGTGAGATGACGTCCTAGTGAGTTCACCCCCTAAGACTCGACTAGAAAGAAAATACGCCTTGAGGGCTGGCTAATCACAACCATGAGTCAGATGACTTGCCTTTGCCTCGGTTCCTTCTTGCAAGTCAATATAATTCATAATTTCATTGAATCACTTTAGCAATTATATCATCAAGTCAGATCGAATAATCGATCAATCAACCCAATCGATTCCATGTCATCACGACATTCTCTCGATCTATTCATCCAATACTATCTATAACGTCCAATCAAATCAGGATTGCTCACCCTAAGCTGAAGATAGATAATATAGCTCACCAAAAGCTAATAATAGGATATACTACTCACCCAAAGCTGACATATCGAAGCCCGTAAGCTGATATAGTATACTAATAATGCTCACCAGAAGCTAACAAGAAGGTATAATACTCACCCAAAGCTGACATATCATAGCCCGTAGGTTGATATAGTATATCGGTATAGTGCCCAAAGTTGATATATGAGGCCTGCAGGCGAATAGTATACCATCCTGACCATCTAACATTTTCATCATTTTTATCATACCCGATAAAAATAATCATGTGTGGGTACACGGTTGGCCTTAGCCAAAATACAATTTTCTCTCACTTGAAAATCCCACTATTTTCAACAGTCTACAAATCCATTTTTGGCATTGTAAACCGACGTGCGGTGATTTTCTAATTAATTATTGAAATTAGTTAATTTTGGGATAAATACCCAAAATTGCCAACAACACCCAATTTGCACAAAATAACAGTCAAATAAATAAACAGATCACACCATTGCAATCGGCATAAAATTCTGGTCATCGGCATCCCGGTCTAATTTTCGAAAAATAAATAAATAAATAAATAATTACAAAAATTAATTATTAAATGAAAATAAATAAAACTTAGGCCCGTAAAGCTTAATTAAACACCGAAATGGGCTCGTAAAAATTCTGAGACTTGTTAATTAAATACTACGATCTATCTACTTGCTAATTACACTACTCTATCCACCTAACATGCAATATTGATTAACAAACTCACTAATCCATTTTAACTAACCACTTACATTAAGCTTAGCTTAAACTAATCAACCCTTAAACGTCATCAACTTACGAAGAAGGGATGAATGAGTTAAACTCACTAGTTAAGCGATCTGCTCAGATCAAATCGACGGGTGCGCGATGGGGGACGAGAAACTCCAAAGTGGGACCGCCTTTCGGGGTCGGGAAAACCACAAAAACGGGCCTAACAATAGCTGTGAGACCCACTGCTGTCCGGTACTGATCTTGGGCTAAGAAGGGATGCCTCGAACTCGGCTCGAACTGGGATCGACCAAGGAGGAGGCGGACGGCTAGGTGGGAGCGAGTGGCAGTTGGATGGCAACCCACAACGGCTCAAGTGGCGAGAGTAGCTTACGATTGGCTTAAGGGGAGCCTGGGGTCACGGTGGAGGAGGGACGGTGGCCAGAGGCGTGCGGGGCTGGCGCACGAATAGGCGGACAGTGATCGAGCTCCGGGGGTGCGACGGTGGCGACACGGTGGCTCCGGCGGGGCTGCGGCTTGCTGGTTGGCTTTTATGGAAATTTTGAAGCTCGAAGGGTTAAAGATGGGGGATGGTCGACGGTATGGAGGGGGAAAGGAGAAAAGGAACAAGCTTGGCTAAGGAGGGGTCACCATGGTCTTCAACCTCATCCTTGGTTCCCTTGACTTGGCCCCACCCAACTCAGCTGTATCCTATGCAATTTTCAGCCACAAAACCCTTGACTTGGTCCACAAGTTGTGCCCATACAAATTTTGGTGCCTTTAGTTCAAATTGGACTTCAATCCTCACTTGAATTAGTGTAATTGAGCTTCTAAAAATTCTGTTATCGAGTCAATAATCAAATTGGTAATTTTCCTTATCAATTGAACCCACTTCCATCCCAATTGCGCAATAAAAAACGATCGTCTGCATTTTCTTGTTGAAAACGACCATATCTTGACTTTTTCTGCCAAAATCTCGATTAGTAGAAAATTCTTCGGAGACTGAGTCGACATTCCTAAAATGACTCGTGACATGAAAGAACTTTCAATTTCTGAAATCGGATTCAAATTCGCGGTTAACTTCACTCTAGTGCGATTTTAGCGTGACCTAGGCTATCGAGGTAGCTTTTAGAAATTTTTTTAGTGCAAATGACCGTGGTCGATTTTCTTCAAGCCACAAGGAACCTTTTCGACACATTGGCGACTCTCGGTTGTCGTGAAAATCTCGAAAATTCAAATACAGACACAAGGTACCAAAACGATAGAAAAATCAGTCTAGTGCCGGTCAACGAGAATTTTGTAATTTAGTGGAATCACCCATATTTAGCCACACATCTCTGCCGAACCGACCTATCTCTGATCCCTAATCGATCTTACTGTGTTGTAATGATCTCTATAGATGAGCGTGGTCGAGTAATCGATTCCTGGTCGAATTTTCAAGTCTAATGCGTTAAAATTACTTAATGACTCCCCCGAATGGTCTAGTTATCTTAGAGTGATCAGCTCTGAAAATAGCACTATAAGTGTGTTGATGAAACGCCCGATTTATTTAATTGAAAACAGAATTGAAAATTCGAGATGTTATAACTTTTCTCCTCTTATAAAAATTTCGTTCTCGAAATTTAAACCATTATAATCTTAAACAAAAATGTGAGGGTACAACTGTCTCATCAACTCTTCACTCTCCTAGGTTGCTCATTTAGTGTTGTTGTGTTGCCAAACCACTTTGACCAATGGGATGGTCTTTGTACGTAGAACCTGCTCTTTCCTATCCACTTTTTGAATTGGGCTTTCAACGTATGACACTCTGTTATCCATGTCCAATTCTTTAAAATTAAGCATGTAGGTTTGGTTAGGCTCGTACTTCCTTAACATCGACATATGAAAGACGTCGTGTACTTACGCCAGTCTCGGCGGCAATGCAAGACGATACGCTAGGGTCTTGATTCTCTCTAGAATCTCAAATGGACCTACGTACCTCGGACTCGCTTTCCCTTTCTTACTAAAGCGCAAAGTACCCCTCATTAGTGACACTTTCACTAAAACGCGATCACCAACTTGGAATTCCAATAGTCTCCGGCGCTTATCTGTGTAACTTTTCTGTTTGCTCTGAGGGGTCTTTAATCTGCCTTTGATTAGTGCCACTGCATCCACTAACTTCTTAACCAACTTTGGGCTGGTTAGATTTCTTTCCTTAACTTCATCTTAACATACTAGTGTTTTGCACGCTCTACCATACAATGCTTCAAAAGAAGCCATCTGAATGTTTTGCTTGATTACTATTGTTGTATGCGAACTCGACCATATAAAACTGTTCTTCCCAACTTCCCGTAAAATTTAGCACGCAAGCTCGCAGCATGTCCTCGAGGGTTTGAATTGTCATCTCAGACTAGCCATCCGTCTGAGGATGATATGCCGTACTGTACTGCAGCCTCGTACCTAAAGCGCTTTGCAAGCTCTTCCAAAAGGCAGCTTTGAATCTCAGGTCTCGGTCTGAAGTTATCGTCACCAGCACTTCATGCAGACGAATTATCTAACGCACATACAACTCTGCGTGTCTATCCAAACTGAGGTCCTTTCGTACTGCAATGAAGTGAGTCGACTTTGTCAATCTGTCGACCACTACCCAAATGGAATCATTTCCCCTTTGACACCTCGGTCAACCGGTCATGAAATCCATCGTGATATGCTCCCATTTCCACTAAGGAATCTTGAGAGGTTGCAGAAGTCCTCCCGGTTTACAATGCTGAGCCTTTACTTGCTGACACATCAAACACTTGGCGACATGCTTGGCGATATCCGCCTTCATACCAGGCTACCACTAGTGCTAACGCTAATTCTGATACATTTTTGTACTACCAGGATGAATGCTATAATTATTACAATGTGCTTCTGACAAGGTATCCTCTCTAAGCTCTACATTGCTAGATACAACGAAATGTCCTCGGAATTTCAGTGTTCCGTCCTCAGAAATTTGAAAGTCAACCTTTCTCTTCTCTGTGTCCTCTTGAAGAATCTTCTGCACGTTTGGGTATATCAGTTGGAGTAATTTGATCATGATCTGAACATCCGGCTCAATTCTGAGTATGGCCTTAAGATTTGAAAGGTGGCCTACCTCAAACTTGAAAACCGAATCCCGAGCTCTCTCGATTAGATTCCACTCCTTAACTAGCATATGTGCAACTGACAATTTCCGACTCAAAGCGTCAGCAATCCTATTCGCCTTCCCGGGGTGATATAAAATATCACAGTTGTAGTCCTTTAGCAGTTCCATCCATTGTCGTTGTCTCATATTCAACTCAAACTAAGAGAATAAATACTTGAGACTTTGATGATCAGTGAAGATTTGGAATCTTCCTCTGCACAAATAGTGTCTCCAAATCTTCCGAGCAAATATAATTGCTGCGAGTTCTAAGTCACGCGTCGGGTAATTCTACTCATGAGGTCTCAACTGACGGGAGGCGTATGCAACAACTCTACCATGTTGCATCAACACGCAACCCAGTTCTTTAAAAGACGCATCACTATAGATCTCATATCCTCCAGGACCGATGGAATGGTCGGCATAGGTGTAGTAGTCAACTTTTGCTTAAACTCTTGAAAATTACGCTCGCACTTGTCGGTCCATACAAAATTTTATTCTTTCTTCGGGAGTCGTGTCAACGGTGATGCCAAAGCCGAAAATCCTTCCATGAACCTTCTATAATAATTTGCCAAACACAGAAAACTTCTGATCTTTGTCGTTGTAGTCGGTCTTGGCCAGTTGATTATTGCTTCAATCTTAGCTGGGTCCACGAAGATTCCTTCACTTGAAATCATGTGACCTAAGAAAGCAACACGAGTCAACCAAAACTCGCACTTGCTGAACTTGGCGTATAACGATGAACTCTCGGGGTTTGCGACATTACTCTCGATGACTCTTATGCTCTTCATCACTCCTCGAATACACTAGAATATCATCGATGAACGTGATCACAAATTGATCAGGGTATTCATTCAACACTTAGTTAATCAAATCCATGAAAGTAGCTAGAGCATTCGTCAACTCGAACGACATTACAATAAACTCATAATGACCATATCAAGTACGAAATGCTTATTTTGGAATGTCCTCCATCCTAATCCTCAACTGATGATATCTTGTCCTCAAGTCGATTTTATAAAATATCGACGCTCCTTGTAACTAATCGAACAAGTCGTTGATCCTAGGGAGTGGATACTTATTCTTGATCGTCACTTGATTGAGTTGACGATAGTCGATGCACAGGCGCAATGAACCATTTTTCTTTTTTACGAATAGAACTGGTGCTCCCCAAGGTGATGCACTAAGATGTATGAATCCCTTATCCAACAATTTCTACATCTGCACCTTCAGTTCCTTCAACTCATACAATGCCATTGGGTAAGGAGCCTTAGAGATTGGCTCTGTCCCGAGTGCTAGCTCAATCATGAACTCGATCTCTCTCTCTAGCGGTAGACCTGGCAATTCCTTCGGAATACATCTGGAAATTCTTGCGCCACTACAATATCTTCAATCTTCAGCTCCTTAACTGTTGTATCCATGACAGTTGCCAGATAACTTTGACAACCCTCGTCTAACAAACGAGTTGCTTCAAGCGACAAGATCAATGTAATCAAGGGTCTCCCTCGACTTCCAACGAACTCGAAACTCTCATCCTCTAACGGGTCAAATTAAATCGCTTTATGATAATAGTCCATCTTAGCTCGTTGCTTGGTGAGCCAGTCCATGCCAATTATCAAATCAAAGTCATACATGGCTAGGACTAACAAGTTTATTTTCCCCTCTCGCTCACCAATCACTAACTTGCAACCCGAACAACCCAATGCAGACAACACCTTATCCTTTAACGGTGTAGAAACGCTAACCACTGACTTTAGCAACTCAGGACTTAATCCTATCAGCCTAACAAATTGCTCGGCAATAAAAGAATGAGTCGCTCCAAGGTCGAATAAAGCATAAGCAGTATGGTTGTTCAGCGAAACTGTACCTGTGACCACATTAGGCGCATCCTCAGCCTGACCTCTAGTGATGGCATAAACTGTCCCTTGAGTTGGGGGTTTGGTATGTCCACCTTGTGGTGTGTTCTGCGGCACATAACCTTTGATCTGACCCATCAGTGGCGGCGGTGGTAACTGCGGTTGTCCTCTTGGCCTCCTAGGACAATGTCTGGCCAAGTGACCCGATTGGCCACATTCAAAACATACTCCCAGTCTTCGAGGGCATGGAGCTGTACCATGTCGCCTTTTCATAGAAGCGACACATACCATTATGGCTTGACCTTGCCTTGCCAATTCCACCCTTCCTATTGGGCGGGATTTGGAATCTTCCTCCGGTCATGGGCTTCTTCCTATACCGATTCCCATCTCGATTTGACTCAAACTACGATCCAGATGCGGTGACTCTTTCGTTCTGATCTCTCTCGATCATCTGGACCCTCTCGTACAGGTCGTTATAATTTCTTAGGTTGAGCAATATTAGCGGACTCATCAATTCTGGCCTAAGTCCGTCTCTGAACCTCCTAACTTGACTAGCTAGATTTTCAACCAGTTCATGAGTGTATTGCGATAGTTCTACGAACTTTGCCTCATATTAATCCACAGTCATTGAGCCTTGGCGAAGGTGCTGGAACTCCGCCATCTTTAGTTCTCTACTAGTCTCAGAAAAATATTTATTATTGAAGACTTCAACAAAGACGTTCCATTCCGGGGCTACACCTTCATGGAATATCGTTCCTTGGGTGGTTCTCGCACCACGTACTCGCATACCCTGCAGTTGGTAGGTTGCAAGGACAACCTTCTCTGTCTCTATGCACATTAGAAGTGCAAAGGCCTTTTCCAAACCTTGAATCCATAAGGTTGCGGCTTCAGGGTCTCCTGCCCCAAAAAACTTAGGTGGGTTCAATCTTAGGAATTGCTCCACCAACTTATAAATTGGTCTCCCAACGACTATGTTCCCTAATGGGACCTCAGCAGGTGCGGTGGCAGGTGTGGCAGCAATAGTAGCATCTATGGTGGGCGTGGGTAGCGGCGGCACCGGCAACTTGGATATGTGCTTGTTGATCCATTTTGTTACCCATCATCTCAAGTGCTTATATGATTCCAGCAAATCTTGGATCTTCAGGGGCTACCACCCTAGCACCAATGGGAGGCAGTGCTATTCCACTCGCGCTAGCCTATGCTACCGCTCTACCTCGGCCTACTCGAGTACCGACCCTTGTCGGCATCCTACCCCGAGTAACTGGATCGATGGTACGCTTCCTAGGAATCCTTTGCTCCTGATCGCTTATGACTCAGTTTCTACTGAAACCTGCCTTCCAATTCCACATAGAATTAGAAGTCGAGCGATCCACAAAACAAACAATTCTATTAACCAGCTATCACAGACATGCAGCATCATGAAATAAAAGGTCATTCCTATTGACTATCCCATAAACCATCGCACCTTATCACTCCAATCCTAAACCATGCTCTGATACCACTTAAACGGGTATGTCACGCCCCGATCCTCCGAGCACGTGCCCATCCCTCTATGGTCGATTAATTAGCGACGTCCTAGGACGCATCGCCTACCCATTCATTTTAATGCATACGCGGAAGTATATAAATAATCTGCAGACAACAATAGAATGTGATAGGAAAGTAGGGCCATAAATTTTCAAACTGAAAACACAACCACACTTATATATATATACATAACAAACCATGTCATATATGATAAAAGCTGATCTATTTAACATCTACAAAACAGAGGGGGGTTTCACAAAATTATGAGTTCTCATTCACCTCTTCATCTTCATCCACACTCCAACTGGAGCCTACAACTAGTACATAAGGGACTCAGGTTCCGACAGGCCCGGGTCTTTGTCAACCACCAAACCACCTGGAGGGTCTACAATGCCTTTTCCAAAAGCAACCTCCATCACATATAGAGGTATCTTAGATTCCGGTATGGGGCCCTTTCTCAATCCATTACGATCCTAGCGGCACCACGATATGTATTGATAGGGTACCTTTTTGGGTAGGCCCATATCGACCCAGATCACGGACTTCACTAGTTCGTACTCTAATCCATCAGGGTGACCATGGATTGGAATATAGTACTTCTGTTTTGTGATCTTCTTCGGTTGTCCAAAATGTTCAAGAGGAGCTGCCATCTAAGGACTTGAAATGTTACCCCGCAACGAGGTGAGACGACGACTCAGTGAGTTCACCCCCTAAGACCCAACTATGAAGAAAATACACCCTGAGGGCTGGCTAATCACAACCACGAGTCAGAGGACTCACCTTTGCCTCGGTTCCTCCCTACAAGTTAATATAATTCATAATTTCATCAAATCATTTTATCGATCAATCGACCTAGTTGATTCCATGTCATCACGACCTTCTCTCAGTCTATTCACCCAATACTATCTATAACGTTCGATCAAATTAGGACTGCTCACCCTAAGCTGAACATAGATAGTATAGCTCACCAAAAGCTGATAATAGAGTATACTGCTCACCCAAAGTTGACATATCGAAGCCCGTAGGCTAATATAGTATACTAATAATGATCACCAGAAGCTGACAACAAGGTATACGCTCACTAACGCCGACATATCGAGCCCGTAGGTTGATATAGTATATCGGTATACTTGCTCACCCAAAGTTGATATATCAGGCCCGCAGGCGGATATAGTATATCATCCTGACTATCTAACATTTTTACCATTTTTATCATACCCGATAAAAATAATTGTGTGTGGGTACACGGTCGGCTTTAGCCAAAATACAATTTTCTCTCACTTGAAAATCCCACTATTTTCAACAGTCTACAAATCCATTTTTGGTGTTGTAAACCAACGCCCGATGATTTTCAAATTAATTATTGAAATTAGTTAAATTTGGGATAAATACCTAAAATTACCAACAACACCAAATTTGCACAATAATGTCAAATAAATAAATAGATCATACCATTGCAATTGGTATAAAAATTCGGTAACTGGTTATCCCAATCTAATTTTCGGAAAATAAATATTTATTGAAATAATTACGAAAAATAATTAGTTAATGCAAATAAATAGAACTTAGGCCCGTAAAGCCTAATTAAACATCGAAACGGGCTTGGAAAAATTCTGAGACTCGTTAATTAAATACTAAGATTTGCCTACTTACTAATTACACTACTCTATCCACCTAACATGCAATATCGTTTAACTAACTCACTAATCCGTTCTAACTAACCACCTAAACTAAGCTTAGCTTAAACTAATCAACCCTTAAACTTAATTAACTTACTAAGAAGGGATTGGTGAGTTAAACTCACTAGTTAAGCGATCCACTTGGATCAAATTGACGGGGGCGCGACGGGGGACGAGAAACTATAAAGCGGGACTGCCTTTTAGGGTCGGGATAGTCACAAAAATGGGTTTAATAGCAGTTTGTGAGACCCACCGTTGTCCGGTCGATCTTGGGCCGAGAAGGGCAGCTCTGGACTTGGTTCGAGTTGGGATCGACCAAGGAGGAGGCGGACGGCTAAGCGGGGGCGAGCGACGGTCGAACGGCAGCCCACGGCGGCGAGAGTAGCTTGCGACTGGCACGAGGGGTGCCCTGGGCTGATGGTGGAGGCGGGACAGTGGCCAAAGGCATGCGAGGCTGGCGTGCGAACAGGCGGACAACGATTGAGCTCCGGGGGTGCGATAGTGGTGACGCGGTGGCTCCGGTGGGGCTGCTGGCTTGCTGGTCGGCTTTTCTGGAAATTTTGAAGCTCTAAGGGCTGAAGATGGGGGTCTAGTCAACGGTATGGAGGGGGAAAGGAGAAAGGGGACAGGCTTGGCTAAGGAGGGGGCCACCGTGGTCTTCAACCTCATCCTTGGTCCCCTTGACTTGGCCTCACCTAATCTAGCTGTATCCTCTGCAATTTCTAGCCATAAAACCCTTGTAGAAGCCTTTGAAGTGGTCCACAAGTTGTGCCCATGGGGGGCATACGAATTTTGGTGCCTTTAGTTCAAATTGGACTTCAATCCTCACTTGAATCATTGTAATTCGGCTTCTAAAAATTCCGTTATCGAGTCAATAATCAAATTGGTATTTTTTCTCACAAATTGAACCCACTTGCATCCCAATTGCATAATAAAAAACGGTCCTCTATGTTGGAGAAAACTTATGTGTTTTGAAGCTGACAAAATGTTTCCATCGATGCCCGTCGAAGACATACAGACTCTGTCGTCAAAAGAGAGACTTAATTTTTCAAGAGTGCCCGATAGAAAAATTTCAAAGTCTGAATCTCCTTGTTCTTTTGCGATCTTATTCGTTGAGCTATATTTGTAATCAAAAGAGAGACTTAATTTTTGTGAGACCTTGAGAAAGTGTAGTAGAGTCTTTACACTATGGAATCAAGGACATGAGACTATAAAATCTTTTTTTGCTTCTTAGTGAAATCCAGCCGGTGGGCTGTCCGTGCGAGAGAGTGGACGTAGGCTTGGTTTAAGCCGAACCACTATAAACTTGGAGTCTTGATTCTCTATCCCTAATCCTTTTACTTAACATCGCATTTTCATACGTCTATTATTGCTTTCAATCTCTTAGCCTATAAATCAATAAAAATTAATCTTTCTTGTTACGATTAGCAAAATCACTTTGATCACCTATTCACCCCCCTCTAGGTGCTCGTACTAGTTCTATCAATTGGTATCAGAGCTTGTGTACTCATTTATTTGAAGTGTTTTTACTTCTAAGTTAAAGATCTATGGCTAGTATGTTGCCTATAGGGCTGGTTGAAGGTCAAAGCAACACCAGACCTCCGTACTTTGATGTAAAAGACTACATCATATGGAAAAACAAGATGAAAGCATTCATAAGATCGAAAGATCCCTTGGAATGGGAAGTGGTAGAAAAAGGAGTCATTCCTACTGCTGCATCAGCATCAGAGAGAGGAAAAGAAGTTGTTGTTCTTATCGAGATGACACAAGAAGAAATAACCAAGAGACAAGCTCTTGATGCTAAAGTTATTTACTCTTTATATTGTGCTTTATCTCCAACTAAGTATAACAGAATATCTTCTTGTGAAACAGCAAAAGAAGTTTGGGATAGGCTGCACATTACCTATGAAGGAACTGATCGAGTGAAAGAGACAAGGATCAATATTCTTTTGAGACAATATGAAGTCTTCAAAATGAGATCAGGGGAATCAATCATTGATATGTTTAGTTGTTTTACTGAAATTGTGAATGGTCTAGAATATCAGGGACATCTAATCTTAGGACAAATGAAGGTCAACAAACTGCTGCGTGGACTCTCTAAGGACTGGAATTATATAAAGACTTCAATAAGGGAAACACAAAGGATTGCACCACTTTCTGTAGATGAATTGATTGGAACACTTCAGCCTTACAAAGTGGAGCACACCAACGATGAAGAAGACTCCAAACGTAAGAAGTCTATTGCTTTAAAGTCTAACGATTATTCTGATGCTACAGACTCCGAAGAAGATTTAGATGATGAAGAACTGGCACTTATGATAAAGAAGTTCGTAAAGCTGAACAAAAAGGGAAGAAAATTCAATTGGAAGAGACAAAGTACTCAAAGATTTCGAACAAATCAACTCAAGATGATGATTCCAACAAAGACGTGACTTGCTTTAAATGCAAGAAAAAGGGACACATCGTACCCAACTGTCCTTTATTAAAGAAAAGGAAAGGAAAGACCGAGAAATACGAAACGCTCTCAAAGTAGAAACATGGAGTGATACGAGTGTGAAGAAAGTGATGATGATTATGCCAACATCTCGTTTAATGGCAAAATCGGATTTAGACTCGAGACCTCGAGATAAATACAGACTCAAACTCAGACTCAGACTCAGACAGTGAGATTGAGGTAAGTAATTTAAAAATTCCTGTTAAAGTATCGAAATATATTGATGAACTATGTCTTAGCCTCAAAACCTCTCTCAAGAGGATCTCCGAATTAAAAAGAGAGAATTCTACTTTGAAGCAACAGAAAATCTTGGAAAGAAAAATTTGAAAATTTAGATAAAGACTTTATTATTTTAAAAGAAAACTCGAGACTCTCTTTCAAAAGAAAACACCCATTTAAAAATGACATTTCAAGCATTTCAAAGAAGTTTTCAATAGGATCTGAGAAATTAGAAAATATTCTTTCAGTACAAAGACCTTACTTTAACAAATCGGGCTTGGGAATGACTGCTGAAACCATTCCTCTAGATTTTCCAAAAGTAAAGGAAAGAATCAAACAAAGACCTACGAAAGCTGTTTATAAAAATCATTTTCAGAAAGTCTTTGTAAAACCTGTTGGCCAAAATGCTCTCAAATGTTCAAAGTGTCAAAGCTCAGAACACTTTGAGAAAGAATGCCCTATGGTTTGGAGACCTGTTAAAAGAGATTAGGCAAAGACTGTTTATTGCACTAACTTCACCGGACCCAAGAAGATGTGGGTACCAAAGAAAGCTTGAATTTTCTCTTAATTGCAGGTCACTATCAAAAGGAAGATCAAATGGTATTTGGATAGTGGCTGCTCAAGACACATGATATGAGATTTAAGTTGTTTTGTAAATCTTGTCCAAATAGATGGAGGAAAAGTTTCTTTTGGTGGTAACAGCAAAGGAAGGATTATTGGTCGCGGAACAGTCAATATTGGAAGTCTAACAATCAATAATGTCTCCTTGGTGGAAGGATTGAATTATAATCTACTCAAAGCATAAGCCAATTGTGCGACATCGGATTCAAAATCAACTTTCGGGAAGGAATATGTTCGGGAACCAAGTAAAGACTTCTCTCAATCTTTTTCTGGGCATAGACATGGAAATATCGATCTTCTGGATGTGAATCAAGAAAGATCACAATGCTTAATATCAGTACACGATGAAGCAAATCTATGGCACCGAAAGCTTGGCCATATCAACATGAAGCAAATTGCCAAAATCTCTTCCAAGAAGCTTGTTCGAGAACCCCAATCTCAATTACCAAAAGTCTAACTTATGCACACCATGTGTATTGGGAAAACATGTTAGAAATTCCTTTAAACCAATAAATCAAGTTTCCATTAATCGTGTCTTCTCTCCCGCATATGGATCTCTTCGGACCAACTAGAACTCAAAGCATTGGTGGAAAAGGTTTTGCCTAGTAATAGTGGATGATTTTTCACGATTTACTTGGGTCTACTTTTTTGCAAGTAAGTTTGAGACTTTCTCTCATTTTTCAAAATTTGCTAAGAAAGTGCAGAATGAAAAAGGTTATACTATTTGAAGTATTCATACAGACCATGGAGGTGAGTTTGAAAATCAAGACTTTACTAAATTTTGTGATGAATCTGGTTTTCAGCATAAATTCTCCTCTCCATATACACAAGAATAAAATGGGGTTGTGGAAAGGAAGAATAGATCTTTATAAGAAATGGCAAGGACTCTTTTAATTGAAAGTAATATTTCTTCACGATTTTGGGCTGAAGCTGTTTCTACAGCCTGTTATATTATTAACAGAGTATTTTTGAGGCCAATTCTTGAGAAAACTCCTTATGAAATTTTTAAAGGAAATAAACCGATTGTTTCGTATTTTCAAGTATTTGGATGTAAATGCTTTATTTTGAAAAATGCAAATGATCGAGTTGGTAAGTTTGAAGAAAAATCGGACGAAGGATTCTTTCTTGGATACTCAACTTCAAGCAAAGCTTACAGAGTATTCAACAAGAAGACTTAGACTGTGGAAGAATCAATAAACATTAAATTTCAAGACTCTCCACAAATTCAACCAATTCAAACTGAAGAATTTGAACCTGCTCCAGACTCTACAAGGTCTACCTCCCCTGAAATAGTTCATATTCCAGTAGAAGAACAACGAATTGATGTTGAAGGATCAACTCAAGAAAAAGATCAACAACCTGTTAGACTATCTAGTAACTGGAAGCATAAGTCTAGTCATCCAGAAGAACTCATTATTGGTGATATTAATGAGGGGATTCGTACCAGATCCAAAAGGCGAGAAGAGTCTAGTGCTGTGGCACTTATTTCTGAAATAGAACCCAAAAATATAAAAGGAGCCTTGACTGATGAAAGCTGGATTGAAGCAATGCAAGAAGAACTCAGACAATTTAGCATCAACGATGTTTGGGAATTAACTCCTAGATCAAAAGGTAAGTCTATTATTGGAGCTAAATGGGTTTTCAGGAACAAAGTGGATGAAAAAGAATAAATGACAAGGAACAAGGCAAGACTCGTGGCTAAAGGATATACGCAAGAAGAAGGAATAGATTACGATGAAACTTACGTTCCTGTAACAAGGTTAGAAGCAATTAGATTATTACTTGCTTTTGCTTGCTATAAGAATTTTAGGTTATTCCAAATGGACGTCAAAAGTGCATTCTTGAATGGATTTATTCAAGAAGAAGTCTATGTGGAACAACCTTCTGGATTTGAAGATCCAAAGAAACCAGACTTTGTGTTCAGACTGAAAAAGGCACTACATGGATTAAAACAAGCTCCTTGAGCTTGGTACGAAAGGTTAAGTAACTTTTTAATTCAAAGTGGTTTCATTAAAGGAAAAGTAGACACTACCTTGTTAATCAAAAGGGAAGGTAAAAGCTTTTTACTTGTCCAAATTTATGTCAATGACATTATATTTGGATCATCTAATGAGACTTTGTGCAAGAAATTCTCTAAGTCTATGCAGGATGAATTCGAGATGAGCATGATGGGTGAACTGTCCTTCTTTCTTGGCCTACAAGTGAAACAACTGAGAGAAGGAATTTTCATTCATCAATAAAAATATGCAAAAGAACTTGTTAAAAAGTTCGGACTGGAAAATTGCAAAAAGATTGATATACCAATGTCAAGTTCGCTGAAGCTAGACAAAGTTGAAGGAGGGAAGAAAGTCCAACAAAAACTATACAGGAGAATCATTGGTTCACTTCTTTATCTTATGCGTCTAGGCCTGACATTTTGTTTAGTGTTTGCATTTGTGCTAGATTTCAATCAGATCCCAAAGAATCACATCTAAGCGCAGCAAAACGCATCATCAAATATGTCGCAACTCATCGCTGATCTTGGTCTATGGTATCCCAAGGAAGGAGACTTTATTCTCCTTGGCTATTCAGATGCAGATCTTGCAGGATGCAGAGTTGATAGAAAGAGCACATCCGACACTTGTCAATTACTTGGCAACAGGGCAGTATCTTGGTTTTCAAGGAAGCAAAGTACCGTAGCACTTTCAACAGCAGAAGCAGAGTATGTAGCTCTTGAAAGCTGTTGTTCTCAAATACTATGGATAAAATAACAACTACGAGACTTTGGCATCGAAGACTCTTGCACCGAGATCAAATGCGACAACACTAGTGCAATTAATCTCACAAAGAATCCAATTCTTCATTCAAGAGCAAAGCATATAGAGATTAGACATCATTTTATTAGAGATCATGTGCAAAGTGGAGAAGTCCTGATACAGTTTATCGATTCAAAGAATCAACTAGCAGACATTTTCACAAAGCCGCTTGAGAAAAGCTCATTTGAGTCTATACGTTCAAGACTCAATATCATATCTCTTAAAGTCTAAAGACATTTAAACTCAGAAGATCAAGATTCACAACTGTAAGTTATTTTTAGAAATTTATATCATGGATAAAATCTCGAAAAGGTACGTTCATTGATTAATCAGTAATTGATTGATGTTATCTTCCCAAGTTTTCGTGTTTATTGCAATCATTCCTTTTCGAAAAAGACGTTATTTTTTTTTTGAAATAACAGTTATCTATTTATCTTTTCAAAAAGACAGTTATTTTTTGAAAATGCATTTTCTATTTTTCCTCTCACGGCAATTCGTATACCCCATTTCGATCGCTTTATATACGGTTTGTTTTCCTCTTCGTAAACCCTAGAAGCACAAAACTTTACTTTCTTACTGTTACTCTCTAGTTTATTCCTCAAAGCTTTAATCTTTCTCGCGAATCGAGTTTGGAATCTCTCAAAGACTGATAATGGCTTCCCAAAGAAAGTTCTCAAGAATAGCAAGCAGGGGACCACAGCATATGCGTGAGGGTCCTACGCATTTTGACCTCACCGAGGAAGAAGAATCTCCAAGGCAACAGTAGAGCCACGACATTCTCAATTGCGCCTTTCTACACAGTCTAGACCACAGAATGTTTAGCAACAACAAGAGGAGGAAGAAATCATTGAGGATGCCGAGCCTGTAAGAACTCTAAAGCCTGCTTTTGTTTTCAAACTGTACACTGCTTTAAGGGAAGGTGGTTCTGCATTGAATTTCATTGATGAATTTTTGAAAGAGAAAGGATATCAAAATGAAACTCATTTTTTGCAAACGATGGAACGTTTGGGAATTGCTCTTGAGGGGTCGGCAGATCAAGCATTTGCGAATGTTCCAAGTGATCCACGTGTCGGAGGTTTTAATCGGCCTGATGGAAATGATGATGATAAAATGTACACTCATTTTAAGCCTAGAATGGGTGTTGCAGCAAATTTTCGAAGAAAAAGGACTGAGTTATTTCGCTCGGAGGAACACAAGCGACTTTATTCTAAGTTGCTAAAGCGGGGGGTAATCAACCCAAGAAGTGTGGACTTTGATTTCCTTGACTCTCTCGAATGTGAAGCCGAGAGAGAAATTCACTCTTATTCAACTTGAACAATTTTGCTCGAATCAACGGTGGCTTATCCAAACTTACGCATACTTCTATTCTAATCTAAGTTTCCTGGATGCGAATAGATTTTCTTTTAGTGTTCGAGACCGGATTATATCGTTGATATGGACACATTGGCGATGTGATTGGAGTAGAGCGAGGGCATTTCAATCAATTAGTGTGTCTCGTTGGTCGTGCGACGGTAGAGCTTGTTCCAGATGGAATGGCAGAAGGACGAATTTCGTACTTGAGGATGAATGCCTCAAATATTTTGCTTCATAAGATTGTGATCAATTGTCTCAGACCCAAATCAACTTCGAAGACTGATGTCTCCAACTCGGAAGCAAAACGATGTATGCTATCAACGCTGGCAAAAGTTCTCTTTGCCGCACACTATCTTGTTTCACATGTACGGATCTATCTTTGAAGGACAAGGGTCAACTGCCTTTTTCCGCACTTGTTACTAAGCTGTTCAGACATCTTAATATTCAGCCTCCCAAAATTCTATGTGTTCGAACCTATGATCAAATGGTGGTGGGACTGAAGATGGTTTCCAAAATGCGTCTGAAGGAGCTGAACAAGGCTTTGGAGCGATTTAAGGAGAAAACCCCTATCAAGACTCATCAAGCCTCTTTGTCTGCAAAAAGGAAAGGGAAGGAGCCCATGACAGCTCCATCCAAGAAAAGAAGAGCACTCATCTTGGAGGATGAAGAAGATGATGATGATCTAACCATATCAGCTCTTGCCTTAAGAAATCTTCAGCATTTTGTTCCAGAGACAGAGGAGAGACAGGATTAAGACAGAGAAGAAACATAGCAGCGAAATGAAGAAAGGGAATCGATGGAGAAAGAGGCAGAGGAAGAAAGAATTCAAGAAAAAGAGGCAGAAGAAGAAAGGATCCACGAGAAAGAAGGCAGAGGAGAACAAGCAGAGTCAGAGCATGAAGAGTACTTCTCTCCACCCGAAGGCACTGAAACATGGGGAGCTGCTGAGAAAAGAGGTACTTCTTCAATTGCTTTTCCTAGTGAAGATGTTAGCCGTTCACCTGCAGATCCATAAGATATCTATGCCACTCAATTTCCTGAGGAAGATCATGAGGTTTCATCTCCCAATCTGGGTGATCTTGCTGAAATGCCATCATCTGCAAATACTCCTCAAACTGATCATGCTAAAGCACGCACTCAGACTGATAATTCGGCAGACTTTCGAAAAGTGGTTGATATTCTTATGGAGATGCGAGGCCAAATTTATGCCCCGGGATGCGAAGTTTAGAACTTGCGGAATGCGGACAATCCTCTTCGGTTTCTCTACATGATCAAATTCATGCCCTTTCTCTTCAAGTTCAAGCAAATGCCAAGGGTGAAGAAGTGACTCAATTGAAGGAGGATTTGAAAAGGCTAGAAGGAATTGTTCGATCGATGGGAGATTTCCAGCTTGTTCTCATTCCAAGACAATCTTAATTTTATTCTCTTTTTCTCTCTACCTTTTTAATGTTGACAAAAAGGGGGAGAAGCTGAAGTGCAGATTTGACTTATTTGACTTTGGTTTGATTTTTGGATTTTTTTGACTTTACTTGTGTTTTGGTTGTTTGGTTATGACTTTGGTTATGACTGGTTTGGATTGGTTTGGATTTCTTAATGCTTGCTTTCAGTATTCTAAGCGTGTTGATATGATATTCATGGCAAAGATAGTTGTTTTTACAGGACTAACTCTTTTCCTGTGAATGCAGATTCGATACTATCTTTATACTAACTCATTTATCTTTTATGAGATAGCCATGTCTCGCTTAAAGTATTGTTTTGCGAGTCATAAGTATCCAAATCTGCAGGAAAGTTTTGTTACCATCAAAAAGGGGGAGATTGTTGGAGAAAACTTCCTTATGTGTTTTGAAGCTGATAAAATGTTTCCATCAGTCTGGTCTGAAGACATACAGACTTTGTCGTCAAATTCTGAAGACCGCCAGACCACTAGACTCAAGATTCAAAGTCTACCCTCATTGACAGTTTCCAGACCGACGAAGTTAAAGTTCTATTCGGATAGATTAAAGCATATCGTTATGGATTTGATTCATTTGGTTAAGGAATATCTCACGGCTGGAGTTAGCACTTCAAGATCTGTTATTCGTATTCGAGTAATCTAGATCTTTTTGATCCGCAAATTATACTTGGAAGGTTCTACTTATGGAAACCGAGATCCTGATTGTATGGGCGAGCAGGATTGTTGGGCTATCGTCATTTTGCTTGAATAGCTCGAGATCTCTCTAATTGATTCTGTCCAACGGGTTGATTGGAAGAACTTCTTTGGAAGGTGCCAACGGTATTGAAGGTATAAAGAAGTATATAAGGGAGACATTCAAGTTGTTCAAGAGTGCCCGATAGAAAAATTTCAAAGTCTGAATCTCCTTGTTCTTTTGCGATCTTATTCGTTGAGCTATACTTGTAATCAAAAGAGAGACTTAATTTTTGTGAGACCTTGAGAAAGTGTAGTAGAGTCTTTACATTGTGGAATCAAGGACGTGAGACTGTAAAATCTCTTTTTGATTCTTAGTGAAATCCAGCCGGTGGGCTGTCCATGCGGGAGAGTGGACGTAGGCTTGGTTTAAGCCGAACCACTATAAACTTGGAGTCTTGATTCTCTATCCCTAATCCTTTTACTTTACATCGCATTTTCGTACGTCTATTATTTCTTTCAATCTCTTAGCCTATAAATCGATAAAAATTAATATTTCTTGTTACGATTAGCAAAAATCACTTTGATCACCTATTCACCCCCCTCTAGGTGCTCGTACTAGTTCTATCACTCTGCATTTTCCGGTCGAGAACGACCCTATCTCGACTTTTTCTGCCAAAATCTTGATTGGCAGAAAAATTTGCGAAGACTGAGTTGACGTTCCTAAAATGACTCGTGACATGAGAGAACTTTCAATTTCTGAAATCAGATTCAAATTTGCGGATAATTTCACTTTAGCGCGATTTTAGCGTAACCTAGGCTACCGGGTTGCTTTTAGAAATTTTTTTAGTGCAAATGACTCGTGGACAATTTTCTTTGAGCCACAATGAACCTCGTCGACACATTGGCGACTCTCGGTTGTTGTGAAAATCTCAAGGATTCAAATACGGACACAGGGTACCAAAACGATAGAAAAATCAGTCTAGTGTTGGTCGACGAGAATTTTATAATTTAGTGGAATCACCTACGTTTAGCCACACATCTCTATCGAACCGACCTATCTCTCTGAACTCTAATCAATCTTACTTTGTGTCATAATGATCTCTACAGATGAGCACAGTCGAGTAGTCGATTCCTAGTCAAATTTTCAAGTTTAATGCGTTAAAATTCCTTAATGACTTCCCCAAATAGTCTAGTTATCTCGGGAGTGATCAGCTCGAGAATAGCACTATAGGCGCGTCGATGAAAGGCTCAATTTATTTAATTGAAAACAAAATTGAAAATTCAAGATGTCACAAATGTTGAGGATAGAAGAGAATGTATTCTGTGCACTTCATTGATTGTTTCAATGTACAAAGGGAATTAAATAATACAGAGGATGTTTAATGAATAAGGAAGTATATCAGATCTAATCCTGGTATATCAGATCTAATCCTAGATTGATACAAAATAATCAATTACAATTTTGAGTATATATCCACCATAATCTGGCGTATCTTCGATATTTGATGCATATCTTCCAACACAAAATCTATAATTCAAACTAATAAATCACGAAGGCAAACTAAAATCCACAATCAATAATTTGAGGGACAAAAAGATAGTATTTTAAATAAAATTTGAAAAAGAAGAAGAAGTAATCACTAATTAAGACTATGTAGTTAATGTTAACAACAAATGTTCTCCTAACTTCAAAAAGAAGATCCAATAAACAAAGACAAAGTCTCGAAGATCTGATGCAATAATTGCTTTGACATTGAACTTGCTTGTTGACGGAAGATCAGTAGCTAGTGACCATAACGAGAACCAGCCAGGAGTGGCCTAGTGGACCGAGAATGAACTGATGACCCGCTGTCTAGATCGAAGAGCAGTCTGAACGTTAGGTATCCAGTACATCTTTGTGCCTTGAAGAGTCTCTGGACTGAGCCTTGACAATCTTGAGATGACCCCACAATGTCTTAGAACCAAACCAGAGCACCCTTGAAAGGAAATAAAGCTAATAGGGATGAGGTAAGTATACAAATCAAACCATCTTGAATTATGAACTAATTAAGACCATGAAATAATTATTCCACCAAACATCACATTCTCCAAAGTCTGCTAACACCAGCATAATTCTCCACAAATAAAGCGGGCCAACCCTCTCGATAGTTACAAGATGAGAACTCTAGACTCTTTAATTCTCATCTCTAGAGCAAATGCCTGGAAAGATGGCTTTCACGGTTTTAGAGGGTATGTCGATCTCCATTGAAAATGTTAATTGGAGGCTGCTATTCATCTCCTCTTCCCGACCGACAAAATGTTCCTATGTGGCCTTACCTGCGCTAAAAAATTGCCGATAGGCTAGGAGATCTAGGTCCTTTCCTCATATCATTATATTGTTCTAAGCCAACCAAACTATTACGGAAGCAATCTAGGACGAAAAAAATTGAGTGAGATGTTGCTCAGAGCACTCAAATGCAAATAATCAACCCCTATAAATCTGAGAATTGCTACATCGATTCTTGTGGATTGATTCCGAAACTTGAAAAATTCATAGAAAGTGAGAGCCTGAAGTTAAGCGAAAGGGTTTGTACAAGAGAGGGATGGAAAAACTGAGCAAAGTGCTCGAACGCAGACAATCAATCCTAATAATCCCTAGGATAGTTACATAAATGCGTGGATTGATTTTGAAAGAGTTTTGTTGGCTTGGAACAATTTAAAAACATGAGGAAAGGATGCACTTGTATCTCCAAGCTGATATGCAATTGCTTAGTTAAGATAGGCCAAAAGAGAAGATCTTGCGTAGCTGGAAGAGGAGGTGAATAGGAGACTCCAATTAACATTTTTGATGGAGATCAGCGAACCTCATAAAATCGTAAAAGCCACCTTTCTAGGTAGTTGCTCATGATAAGATCAAATGATGAAAGCTTTCATTCACAATGGTTCTCGAGATGCAAAATCACTTATTTATATAGATGTAAAAGTTAAAAGTGTTGCATGTTTTTGATAACTCGAATATGGTAAGTTGGTTTCCCTTTATCTACTTAAAATGGAAAGAAATATATGTGCTCCTCTATAATTTTGACAATATGATAAATATCTAGTCCTTAAATGGCACTTGGGTCAATAATGAAATTTCAAATTTAGACGTAAGGGTTAAAAGGTGTTGACTGTTTTTTACAAACTCAAGTATGGTAGGTTGATTTCCTTTTATTTACTTTGATTAAAAAGAAATCTACGTGCTCCTCTATAATTTTGACAATATCATAAATATCTTGTCCTTAAATGGCACTTGAGTCAATAGTAAAAAATTTTGGTTTAGACGTATTGGACAAAAGTGTTGCATGTTTTTGACAATTTGAGTATGGTATGTTGGCTTCCTTTTATCTACTTAATTTAAAAAAAAAAAAAATCTGTGTGCTCCTCTTGATTTTGACAGTATCATAAATGTCTTGTCCTTAAATGGAACTTGGATCAACAATGCAAATTTTTGGTTTAGATGTAAGGGTTGAAACTGTTGCATGTTTTTGATAATTCGAGTATGGGAGGTTGGTTTCATTTATTTGGTTCAATTAAAAAAAAAATTGTGTTGTCCTCCATAATTTTGACAATATCATAAATATCTTGTTGTTAATTGATACTCGGGTCAACAATGCAAATTTCTAGTTGTTTAGATGTAAGGGTTAAAAGTGTTGCCTGTTTTTGATAATTCGAGTATGGTAGGTTGGCCTCCTTTTTTTTACTTAAATTAAAGAGAAATCTGTGAGCTCCTCTGTAATTTTGACAATATAATGAATATCTTGTCTTTAAAAGGCACTCGGGTCAATAATGCAAATTTCTATCTTAGATTTAAGGGTTAAAAAAGTTGCATGTTTTTTTTTTTTATAATTCGAGTATGGCAGGTCGGTTTCATTTTATTTAATTCAATTAAAAATAAATTTGTGTAGTCCTCCATAATTTTGACAATATCATAAATATCTTGTTGTTAATTGATATTCCGGTCAACAATGCAAATTTCTAGTTTAGATGTAAGAGTTAAAAGTGTTGCATGTTTTTGATGATTCTGAGTATGGTAGGTTAGCTTCCTTTTATTTACATACATTAAAAATAAATCTATGTACTCTTCTATAATTTTGACAGTATCATAAATATCTTGTCTTTAAATGCCACTCAAGTCAACAATGCAAATTTCTGATTTAGATGTAAGGTTTAAAAGTGTTGCATGTTTTTTATAAATTCGAATCCGATAGGTTGGTTTCCTTTTATTTACTTTTATATAAAGAAATCTGTGTGCTCCTATTTACTTTTGACAATATGATAAATATATTGTCCTTAAATGGCACTCGAGTCAATAATGCGAAATTTTGGTTTAGATGTATAGGATAAAAGTGTTGCCTGTTTTTTATAATTCAAGTATGGCAGGTTGGCTTCCTTTTATTTACTTAAATTAAAAATAAATCTATGTGCTCATCTATAACTTTGATAGTATCACAAACATCTTGTCCTTAAATGGCACTTGGGTCAACAATGCAAATTTTTGGTTTAGATATAAGGGCTAAAAGTATTACACGTTTTTTATTATTTGAGTATGGTAGGTTGGTTTCATTTTATTTAATTCAATTAAAAAGAAATATGCGTGGTCCTCTATAACTTTGAAAATATCATAGATATCTTGTCTTTAATGGTACTCGGAATGCAAATTTCTAGTTTAGATGTAAGCGTTAAAAGTGTTGCATATTTTCAATAATTCGAGTGTGGTAGGTTGGTTTTCTTTTATTTAATTAAATTGAAAGGAAATCTGTATGCTTCTCTATAATTTTGACAGTATAATAAAAATCTTGTCTTTATATGGTACTTGGGTCAACAATGCAAGTTTCTGGTTTAGATATAAGGGCCAAAAATGTTGCATGTCTTTTATAATTTGAGAGTGGTAGGTTTGTTTCATTTTATTTAATTCAATAAAAAAGAAATCTGCGTGGTCCTCTATAACTTTGAAAATACCATAAATATCTTGTCCTTAAACGGCACTTGGGTCAACAATGCAGAAATTTCTGGTTTAGATGTAAGAGTTAAAAGTGTTACATGTTTTTGATAATTTGAGTATGGTAGGTTGGCTTCCTTTTATTTAATTAAATTAAAAAAAAATTGTGTGCTCCTCTATAATTTTGACAGTATCATAAATATATTGTCCTTAAATAGGACTCAGGTTAACAATGCAAATTTTTGGTTTAGATGTAAAGGTTAAATGTGTTGCATGTCCGTGATAATTTGAGTATAGGAGGTTGGCTTCTTTCTATTTACTTACTTAAATTAGAAAGAAATCGAAGTTATAATTTTGACAATATAATGAATATATTGTCCGTAAAAGTGCACTCAAGTCAGCAATGCAAATTTCTGCTTTAGATGTAAGGATTAAAAGTGTTACATGTTTTTCATAATTTGAATATGGTAGGTTGGTTTTCTTTTATACTCAATTAAAAAGAAATCTACGTGTTCCTCTATAATTTTGACAATTTGGTAAATATCTTGTCCTTAAATGGAACTTGGATCAATAATGCAAATTTCTGGTTTAGATGTAAGGGTAAAAGTGTTGCATTTGTTTGATAATTCAAGTATGGTTGGCTTGTTTCGTTTTATTTGCTTAAATTAATAAGAAATCTTTGTGCCCTTTATAATTTGATAATATGATAAATATATTGTCCTTAAATAGAGTCACGCCCCGAGACCCCGAGCACGCGAACAACCTACCATGATCATGCAAATGCGACATTCTCAGGTAATATCGCCGACCCCATTCATTTATTAATGCACATGCGGAAGCATATTATAAAACCCCCGACAAAAACTCATGGTATAGCAAAGCAGGAAATCAACTCATTCATAAACAAACATGTTTTCAAAGGTAATCACACTAGGATTTACACATATACCAAAAAGGGCAGTCTACAAAAGGGATCAGTCCTATGACCACTAGTCGGACTCGTCCTTCGATCCCACTTTTGACTTATCGGTCTCCGAGGGGTTCCGCCATCTACGGTCCTGAAATTTTGGCCCACAACGGGGTGAGACATTGTCTCAGCAAGTTCAGCCCCCTAAACCCCCATTAAAAAGAAAATACGCCCAATGGTGGCCTAGTCACACCACTAAGAGGACTTACCTCGCCTTATTTCCTTCCTGCAGGTTAGCACAGTTTGTATCACTCAATGACAAGTAGTAATAAGAACTTAAACAACTGGAATGCCAACAATTTCATTTCAAACGACCATATGAGTCCGGATTATATGACCAAACCATTATGACACGTCCCATACCATACCACACGATTTCGTCCCATAATTCGACCCGTCAAAAACACTCAGCATGCGATCCAATTGTTATTCACTGCCACACAAGGGCATAGCCTACTCGCAGTTTGGATATCTACTGACATTAATGCTAGGCATCGCTCCCGACCTTGGAACGCGGCTTTGTCACTACGTCGACGGTGTTCTCGAAGGAATATAGGCCCAGAATCAACTGCGACCCAAGCTCGTTGTAAGGGGCAACCCATATAGGGGCAAGTCCGGCTCAACGGCCCATGACAATTTCCTCTTAATTATCACACAACGAAATCATACTCACCCCAAGGACACTTTGTATTTCACTCAATGCTTCCACTTAAAATAGTGATCCCGGCCATTTTTCTTCGTATTAAAAATATTCCAAAAATTATTCACATGTGTGGGGGCACGTCAATTTCGAACCAGAAAGCCAATATCTCACTTTTTCAAACCCCACTATTTAATATAATCATTAAAATCTAATTTTAGTATGAAAACCCGACACCTAAGGTTTTTTTAATAAAATCCATATTTTTCACAATCAACACTCAATTTGCTATATCCATTCATCAAATTTAAAATCTGAGTACACAGCAGCGATCGGCGCGAAATTATGAGAAAATAAGGTCCCGAAATAATTTTCGGAATTTATTAAATAATTAATTTTATTCCGAAAATTAATTAAATAATAATATTTTAATAATTTCGAACAATAATATATTATTATATTATTAAATAAATTTCGAAATATTTATCTATATCAAAAATAAATCATTTATGTCAAATCAAGGCTTATTCTAATATAAACCTACTTAGCCTTAATTAAACATATTTTAAATTAATCATACTCTTAATCTAATTTACACTTAAATAAATTAAACTAACCACCTAACAACACTTAACATAAACTAAACCTCCCTAAGCATAATTAACCCTCTAATTGAGATTTAGTGAGCTAAAACTCACCCGATTAACGAACCGATCGGACCAAAACGACGGGGACGTCATGGGGATCGACTTTCCTCAAGGTGGGTCAAGCATTCGGGGTCGGTAAGCCGGCCAAAACGGGCCAAAACCGGGCTGAAATACCCACAAAAACCAGCTACTGTCCGTTGCTAGTTGAGGTCGAGAAAGGGTAGATATGGTGGCCGATTGAGACGAACAAGGGCGCGAGGCCCGGGTGGAGCTACGCGGCCGAGGTGGGGGCGCGGTGGTCGGAGGCGGGCGATCCGCGGCCTGAGCTGACCGAACAACCCCCTGGGCACAGGAGCAGAGGTCAACGAAGACGGCCGGGCATCGGGTGAACGTGGGCGAGCTCGAGCGGTGGTGGAGCGCGGGACGGCGGCGCGACATCGGTCTTGGCTCCGGCGGTGGATGTGACGGTTGCTGGCTTCATTGGTCTTTGGTTGTTGGGCGACGAACAGAAAGAAGTGGGAGAGAGAGTCGGCGAAAGAGAGAAAGGGGAAAGGAGGGCGCCGACTAACGGCGGAGCAGCGACGGCGGCGTTGCGATAGCGCACGGAGGCTGCGACGCCTTCGGCGGGTATTCTGGAGCTGCTGAGGTCTTCTTCGGTTGTTGCTGGAGATGAAACCGCAAGGAAGAGGGAGATGGAGGAGGAGCTCGACGGAGGAGAGAGGGGG
The DNA here is from genome assembly GCA_017140595.1 of Eucalyptus curtisii. NCBI lineage: Eukaryota > Viridiplantae > Streptophyta > Magnoliopsida > Myrtales > Myrtaceae > Eucalyptus > Eucalyptus curtisii. The sequence goes on along the minus strand of CM029501.1, from coordinate 13,963,279 downwards.
AACTGGTTTCTCTCTCTTAGGTCACTCAAACGTGGGCCACCACCCAGTTGTCATCCACCCACACTTTCAAGACTAAAATGCCTCTGCTAGAAGTCCTTAGGTAGTCCAAAATGTTGGGTATATGTGGCATACGAATTTTGCAAGAGAAATTGCACAATTTGGACTTCAATCCTTCTTGAATCAATTCAATTCGGCCTCTGAAAATTCAACCGTCGAGTCCTCGGTCAAATTAGTATTTTTCCTCACCAAGATAACTGACTAGCATCCCAATTTCGCAATTAAAAATGGTCCTCTACAAATTCTGATCGAAAACGATCCTACCTCGACTATATTTTCCCAAAAAGTCTCGGGTTACTGAAAAATCTTCTAAGACTGAGTCGACGCTCCTAAAATGACTTGTGATATAACAGAACTCTCAATTTCTGAATTCGGGTTCGATTTCACGGTTAATTTCAATTCGGCGCGATTTAGAGCGTCCTAATCTACCGGGCAGCTTTTACGAATTTTCGTGCATTTGACCTATGGTTGATTATTTTCAAGCCACAAAGTACATCTTCTACACATTGGAGACTCTCGGTTGTCGTAGAAATCTCAAGGTTTCAAATACGGACACGGGGTACCAAAACGATAGAAGAATTGATCTAGTGCCGATCGACAAGAATTGTGCAATTAGGTGGAATCACCCATACTTAATCACATACCTTTGTCGAGTCGACCTATCTCTAATTTCTAATCAATCTTACTATGTCGTAATGATCTCTTGCAGATTTGCATGGTTGAGCAGTCGTTTCCTGGTCGAATTCTCAAGTTTGATGCGTTAGAATCCCTTAACGGCTTCACTTGTTAGACTAGTTATCCCATGAGTGATTAGTTCAAGGAAAAGAACTATAAGCGCGTGATGCCCAACTATATCGATCGAAATCAGAACCTAAAATTCAGGATGTCACAACTCTTTCCCTCTTACAAAAATTTCGTCCTCGAAATTTAAACCTTTACCAATTCTTAAACAAAAAAGGTGGGGGTATAGTCGTCTCATCGAATCTTCTCTTTCCCTAGTTGCTCTTTTTGTACTGCAGTATTGCCATATCACTTCCAATCTCACCTAAATCATTTTGCTCCGAAAGGTTATGCGATTGTCGATCTTTGCAAAAATAAAAGTTGCAAAATTTTAGTTCTTTTCCTTTTTATTTTTCCCTTTTTTCCACTAAGCGGCTAATCCGCGTCCCGGATTCGAACTCCCGACTTCGGACTCTTTTTCTTCATTCCCGAGTACCACTCGCTAAAGGTGCCGACAAGTGTCTCGAATTTGCTTTCTTTATCCAATTAAAGTCAAAATCCTCATTTGAACCCAAATTTCGATGGATTCTGATTTAAATGATGTTTCATCTTCCATTCCTTAACAAAATGTGATGTCCCTATCATAGGCGACATTTAAGGAAAATATATATATATATATATATATATTCCAAGGTCCGTGATACTAATCTGCGAAGCTAAACTAGCGATTTTTGAGCAGTCTCAAGTCTGTCTCTGATAACTGCAACTGAATCACTGATTTCTGAACCAACTCTAGACTTGCGATTTTCTCGATCTTTGACGTCAACTCAACCAATTGAAGTTCTGTACACTCTGCTTCAAAAGGAGCCATCTGAAAACTCGGCTGGCAACTGTTACTGTAAGTGAACTCAACGAGAAGGAATTGTTCCTTTCCACTTCCTTTGAAAACCAACCCACATGCTCTCAACCTGTCCTCAAAGGTCCGAATTGTCCTTTAAGACTAGTCATCCATCTAAGGATGATAATCCGTATTGTACTGCAGCTTCATCCCCAAAACCCTCTACAACTTTTCCAGAAGGTAGCCACGAATTTTGATCTCGGTCTAAAGAAATCGTTACCGGCACTCCAAATAGACAAACTCTCTAACGCACGTACAACTCAGTGTGCTTATCCAAATCAAGGTCCTTTCATATTGCGATGAAGTGAGCCGACTTCGCCAATCTATCGACCACTGTTCAAATCAAATCATTTCCTCTTTGACTCCTCAGTAATCAAATCACGAAGTACATCGTGATATGCTCTCATTTCCTCTTTGGGATCTCGAGGGTTGTAGAAGTCCTCTCGGCTTGCAATACTGAGCTTTGACTTGCTGACACGTTAAACACCTGGAGACATGCTTGGCGATGTCCGCTTTCATACCAGACCACCAGTAGTGTTGACATAGATTCTGATGCATCTTGGTACCACCAGGATGAATGCTGTAACACTACGATGAGCTTCTAACAAGATCTCTTCTTTAAGTGCTACATCGTCAGGTGCACACAATCGTCATCAGAATTTTAGTGTTCTGTCATCAGAATCTGGAAGTCAGGCTTTTCTCTTTTTCGTATCTGCTTGCACGATCTTCTGAATCTCTGGATCTGTCAGCTAAAGCGTTCTGATTCTGTTCTGCACTTACGGCTCAATTCTAAGGATGGTCAGTGAAGATCTGGAATCTTTCTCCACATAGATAATGCCTCCAAATCTTCAGGGCAAAGATAATGGTTATGAGTTCTAAGTCATGCGTCGGATAATTCAACTCGTGAGTTCTCAACTGATGGGACGCATATGCAACAACCCTACCATGCTGCATTAACACACAACTCAGTCCTTTAAATGACGCATCACTGTAGATTTCAAACCCTCCTGGACCAGATGGAATAGTAAGCACAGGTGCAGTAGTTAGCTTCTGCTTAAACTCTTGGAAACTACTCTCGCACTTATCTGGCCACACAAACTTTTCTTCCTTCTTTAGAAGTCTTGTCAACGGCGATGCTAACACTGAAAACCCTTCTACAAACCATCTGTAATACTTTGCTAAGCCCAGAGAACTTCTTATCTCTGTCACTGTAGTCGGTCTCGGCTAGTTGATTACTGCTTCAATCTTGGCTGGGTCCATTGAGATTCCTTTTTCGGAGATGACGTGACCTAGGAAAGCCACACAAGTTAGCCAAAACTCACACTTACTGAACTTGGCGTACAGCTCATGATTGCTCAAAGTCTGAAGCACTATCCTTAAGTGCCTTTCATGATCCTCAGTACTCCTCGAGTATACTAGGATGTCGTCGATGAACACTATTACGAACTGATCCAAGTACTCCTTGAACATACGGTTCATCAAATCCATGAAAGCAGTTGGAGCATTCTTCAAACCAAACGGCATTACAGTAAAATCATAGAGATCGTATTGAGTGCGAAACGCCGACTTCGGTATGTCTTCCTTCCCGATCCTTAACCGATGATACCCTGTCCTTAAGTCGATCTTAAAAAAAATATCGACGCTCCTTAAAGCTGGTCAAACAAGTCATTGATCCTCCGCAACGGATACTTGTTCTTGATCATCACCTGATTGAGTTGTCGATAATCGATGCACAAGCGCAATGAACCATTCTTCTTCTTCACAAACAGAACTGGTGCTCCCCACGGTGATGAACTCAGACAGATAAATCCTTTATCTAACAACTCCTGCATTTGCACCTTCAACTCCTTAAGTTCTAACAACGCCATCCGGTAAGGAGTCTTAGAGACTGGCTCTGTTCCGGGTGCTAATTCAATCACGAACTTTATTTCTCTTTCTGACAATAGACTTGGCACTTCTTCAAGAATTACCTCATAAAAATTCGGTACCATGGTTAGGTTCTCCATATTTGGCTCCTCAACTGACGCATCCATTACAGTTTCCATGTAGATTCGGCAACCAACAAATAGAACCAGGTCATCTTCAGACGAATAACAAGGAGTGAAGGTCCTCTTCGACTTTCAGTAATTCAAAACTTTCGCATGCTAACTAAACAAACTGAATTATATCACTACTACGATTCATAACCCCAGAAAGCTCCTCGAGCCAAACCTTTTATAAATGACTTCCAAGTCATACTTAAGCAAACCCTTCAAGTACAACTATAGTAAGAGATTCATCTTTCTATTACTTTATTACCACAACGAAAATTCTACAACCTTCACTAAAAATTCTGCTGCACTACTCTGATAAAAACATCTCAAAAATAGTCTTCCCTTGATCGATGCATGGTCGACCCATTCATGCTCCTCTAGCCATCCTACTGGCGTCTTATCTGCAGTGGCGGTACTTACGCTCTCCTGGACTTACGCGGACAGTTCCTAACCCGACGGCCGTGCTGGCCACATTCAAAGCATGCTCCCGTTAAACCGGGACACTAGGTTGATTCATGCTTCCTTCCACAAACTTGACACACGATCGGTGAGTCCTTTGCCTCCCGTCGGGTGACAGCATGCACCCTTCCTTGCACTGGGGTTTTGTTCCAAGTACCCCACTAAATGTCCTAAAGCATGTTTCCACTGTTCTGTTCTATCGACGGCGGTGACAGAAACAACTGTGGTTCCATCTATCTGTACGGACAACCCTTGATCAGATGGCCGTGATGGCGATACTTGTAACAAGTCTTTTCCCTCTTACAGCACGGGACAAATCCATGTCTTTTCTTATAGACACAACACACATCGATCAAGTTGGTCACTGACTTTCCAATTCTACTCTTCCGGTTGGGTGAAAGGGGCACCTTTCTTCTTACATTGGCCTTTCCTCCAATTGATTTCCATCTCTACCTAAACTAAACTTTGACTCAGATATGGTGGCTTGATCCCCCGGTCACAATTCCAGGTTGGACCTTGACAGGTGCAGCAACAACGACGGTTACAACACTGGCGGCGGCAGTGACAGCGGCAACAGCGGCTGCTTGATCTTGATCTTACTGTCCTAAAAATGCTTCCCAAAGACTCTAGCGTCAGAACAATCTCGTCGAACCTAGGATCGTTTGGTGCTGCTACACTCTCAGTACCAACTTGCGGCGGTACTCTCACACAGTCCATGCTCTGATACCACTTAAACGGGGTTGTCACGCCCCGAGACCCGAAGCACGTGAACAACCCGCCATGGTCATGCAAATGCGACATTCCCGGGTAATGTCGCCGACCCCATTCATTTATTAATGCACATGCGGAAGCGTATTATAAAACCCCTGACAAAAACTCATGGCATAGCAAATCAGGAAATCAACTCATTCATAAATAAACATGCTTTCACTCTTATTCTATTTCTGTATTCTTTCGAAATTCAAGGACCGGATCTTCACTTACACCAGTTTTTTTTCAATAGGATTACCAAACCTATCAATTGATTTACTTAGCCCACACCTGTTTCTTCCTCGCCTTCCCCCCTTTCTTCCGTTTCTGAGGTTTCTTTGAATTTTTTAGTAACAATGGGTAACAGTATTCTGCCTAAATAGTAAACACATGTAATAAATAAGAGAATATTTTTTCTTTAAAAAGGTGCTCAACCTACAGGAACTGTTTATGATATTTTAAAGAAAGCGGGGGTTTATAACTATTACTAGCAATCAAAATTCAACTTTGTTTTCTGTTATCAAATCCATTTATCTTCAAAAATATTTGAAAACTGTTCATGTATAAAATAATCACACTAGGGTTTACACATATACCAAAAAAGGGCAGTCTACAAAAAGAGATCAGTCCTATGACCACTAGTCGGACTCGTCCATCGATCCTACTTCTGACTGATCAGCCTCTGGGGGGTTCCGCCATCTACGTTCCTGAAATTTTGGCCCACAACGGGGTGAAACATTATCTCAGCAAGTTCAACCCCTAAACCCCTACTAGAAAGAAAATACGCCTAAGGGTGGCCTAGCCACACCACAAAGAGGACTTACCTTGCCTTATTTCCTTCTTGTAAGTTAGCACAATTTGTATCACTCAATCACAAGTAGTAATAAGAACTTAAACAACTGGAACGCCAATAATTTCATTTCAAACGACCACAAGAGTTCGGATTATAAGACTAAACTGTTATGACACGTCTCATACCATGCCACATGATTCCGTCCCATAATTCGACCCATCAATAACACTCAACATGCGATCCAATCGTTATTCACTGCCACACAAGGGCATAGCCTACTCCCCGGTTCGGCTTCGGCTATCTACTGACATTAATGCCAGGCATCGCCTCCCCACCTTGGAGCACGGCTTCGTCACTACGTCAACGGCGTTCCCGAAGGAGTATAGGCCCAAAATGAACTGCAACCCAAGCCCGTTGTAAGGGGCAACTTATATGCGGGCAAGTCCGGCTCAACAGCTCAGGACAATTTCCTCTTAATTATCACACAACGAAATCATACTCGGCCCCAGGACATTTTGTATTTCACTCAATTCTTCCACTTAAAATAGTGACTCCGACCATTTTTCTTTGTATTAAAAATACTCCAGAAATTATTCACATGTGTAGGGGCAAGTTAATTTCGAACCGAAAGCCAATATCTCACTTTTTCAAACCCCACTATTTAATATAATCATTAAAATCCAATTTTAGTATGAAAACCCGACACCTAAGGTTTTGTTAATAAAATCCATATTTTTCACAATCAACACTCAATTTGCTATATCCATTCATCAAATTTAAAATCTGAGTACACAATGTGCAAAGCAGTGATCAGCACGAAATTATGAGAAAATAAGGTCCCAAAATAATTTTCGAATTTATTAAATAATTAATTTTATTCCGAAAATTAATTAAATAATAATATTTTAATAATTTCGAACAATAATATATTATTATATTATTAAATAAATTTCGAAATATTTATCTATATCAAAAATAAATCATTTATGTCAAATCAAGGCTTATTCTAATATAAACCTACTTAGCCTTAATTAAACCTATTTAAATTAATCATACTCTTAATCTAATTTACACTTAAATAAATTAAACTAACCACCTAACAACAATTAACATAAAATAAACCTTCCTAAGCATAATTAACCCTCTAATTGAGATTTAGTGAGCTAAACTCACTCGATTAACGAACCGATCGGACCAAAACGACGGGGACGTCGTGGGATCGACTTTCCTCAAGGCGGGTCAAGCATCCGGGGTCGGTAAGCCGGCCAAAACGGGCCAAAACCGGGCTGAAATACCCACAAAAACTAGCTACTGTCCGTTGCTAGTTGAGGCCGAGAAAGGGTAGATATGGTGGCTGATTGAGGCGAACAAGGGCGGCAAGGCCAGGTGGGGCTCCGGCAGGCTGAGGTGGGGGCGCGCGGTGGTCGGAGGCGGCTGATCCGCGGCCTAAGCTGGCCGAACAGTCCCCTGGGCGCACGAGCGAAGGTCAACGAAGACGGCCGGGCGTCGGGTGAACGCGGGCGAGCGTGAGCGGTGGTGGAGTGCGAGACGGCGAGCGGCGACGACGATCTTGGCTCCGGCGGTGGATGCGACGGTTGCTGGCTTCATTGGTCTTTGGTTGTTGGGCGACGAACAGAAAGAAGTGGGAGAGAGAGTCGACGGAAGAGAGGAAGGGGAAAGGAGGGGGCCGGTTAACGGCGGAGTATCAACGGTGGCATCACAGTGACGCATGGAGGCTGCGACGGCTTCGGCGGGTCTTTTGCAGCTGCTGTGGTCTTCTTCGATTGCTGCTGGAGATGAAACCACAAGGAAGAGGGAGATGGTGGAGGAGCTCAACGGAGGAGAAAGGGGGAACATATTTCTCTCTCTTAGGTCACTCAAACGTGGCCACCACCCAGCTGTCATCCACTCACACTTTCAAGACTAAAATACCCCTTGTAGAAGTCCTTAGGTAGTCCAAAATGTTGGGTATATGTGGCATACGAATTTTGCAAGAGAAATTGCACAATTTGGACTTCAATCCTTCTTGAATCAATTCAATCCGGCCTCTAAAAATTCAATGGTCGAGTCCTCGGTCAAATTAGTATTTTTCCTCACCAAGATAACCAACTAGCATCCCAATTTCGCAATTAAAAATGGTCCTCTACAAATTATGATCGAAAACGGCCCTACCTCGACTTTTTTTTCCCAAAAAGTCTTGGGTTGTTGAAAAATCTTCTAAGACTGAGTCGACGCTCCTAAAATGACCTGTGACATAATAGAACTCTCAATTTCTGAATTTGGGTTCGATTTCACGGTTAATTTCAATTCGGCGCGATTTAGCGCATCCTAATCTATCAGGAAGAAATTTTCGTGCATTTGACCTGTGATTCATTATTTTCAAGCCACAAAGTATATCTTTTACACATTTGGTGACTCTCAGTTATCGTAGAAATCTCAAGGTTTCAAATACGGACACAGGGTACCAAAACGATAGAAGAATCGGTCTAGTGCCGATCGACAAGAATTGTGCAATTAGGTGGAATCACCCACACTTAATCACATACCTTTGTCAAGTCGACCTATCTCTGATTTGTAATCGATCTTACTATGTTGTAATGATCTCTTGCAGATTTGCATGGTCGAGCATTCGTTTCCTGGTCGAATTCTCAAGTCTAATGCGTTAGAATCCTTTAACGGCTTCACATGATAGACTAGTTATCCCATAAGTGATCAGTTCAGGGAAAAGAACTATAACCGCGACGATGAAATGCCCAACTATATCGATCGAAATCAGAACCTGAAATTCAGGATGTCACAAATAACACTTAGGTTAACATTGTAAATTTCAGGTTTAGATGCAAGGGTTAAAATTGTTCCATGTTTCTAATAATTCAAGTATGGTAGGTTCTTGACCCAAAAAAAAAAAAACAGTATGGTAGGTTGGTTTCACTTTATTTAATTCAATTAAAAAAGAAATCTGTGTGGGCCTCTATGATTTTGACAATATGATAAATATCTTGTTGTTAAATGGCACTCAGGTCAACAATGCAAATTTCTAGTTTAGATGTAAGGGTTAAAAGTGTTGCATTTTTTTGATAATTTGAGGGTAGTAGGTTGGCTTCCTTTTATTTACTTAAGTTAAAAAAAATCTGTGTGCTCCTCTATAATTTTGACAATATCATATATATCTTGTCCATAAACGGCATTGAGGTCAACAGCGAAAATTTCTTTTAGATGTAAGGGTTAAAAGGTGTTGCACATTTTGATAATTCATATAAGAGAGGTTGTTTTCTTTTATTTACTTAAATTGACAAGAAATATGTGTGCTTCTCTATAATTTTGACAATATGATAAATTTATTGTCCTTAAATGGCACTTGGGTCAACAATACAAATTTCTATTTTAGATGTCATGGTAAAAAATTGCATGTTTTTTATAATTCGAGTACGTTAGGTTGGTTTCCTTTTTTATTTAAATTAAAAATAAATATGTGTGCCCCTCTATACCTTTGATAATATGATTAATATTTTGTCCTTAAATGGCACTCGGGTCAACATTGCAAATTTATGGTTTAGATGTAAGGGTTAAAAGTGTTGCATGTTTTTGATAATTTGAGTATAGTGAGTTGGTTTCCTTTTATTTGCTTTAATAAGAAATCTCTCTACTCCTCTATATTTTTGACAATATGATTAATATGCTGTCCCTAAATGGCACTTGGGTCAACAATGTAAATTTCTGGCTTAGATGTAAAAATTAAAATTGTTTCATATTTTTGACAATTCGTGTATGGTAGATTGGTTTCCTTTTATTTAGTTAAATTAAAAAAGAAATTGATATGCTCCTCTATAATTTTGACAACACTCGGATAATGCTAATTTCTACTTAGATGTAAAGGTTAAAAGTGTTGCATGTTTTTGATTACTTGAGTATGGTAGGTTGGTTTTCTTTTATTTATTTTTTTAAAAATTAAAAACAAATATATGTGCTTCTCTATAAGTTTGATAATATGATAAATATCTTGTTTTTTTTTTTTTTTTTTTTTGGTAAAATATCTTGTTCTTAAACGTTACTTGGGACAACGATACAAATTTTTGGTTTAGCTTGTATTCGGTATAGTCCAGGTATTAGTATGCCACCGAATGACTCACAATCTTATTTATTTTTCTCACTATCGCACGAAGCCACCCCTCTCTTTCTTTCTATTTGCTTTATGACCTTTCCTTCTTCTTTTTTTCATCAATGTCAGCTGGGCTTACAAGAGCTGAACCTAGCTGGCATATCTCCCCCTTTGCTTCATATGTGAAGCTCCATCATGTCCGCTTTGTTGCCACGAGAAACAAGTTTCACCATGAAAAAAGGCTTTAGTCATTATATTGGATCAATTATTATTGATATGGATTTTCTAAAGTAGGAAGAACTTTTCTTCGAATTTCTCTTGGTTCCAATGACATTTTACATTAATATGCTTCGATCTTGAATGCAACATCGGATTTTTGCTAAAATAGATAACACTCATGCTGTCATAATATTGAACAAACCTCCCTTTCTTTCTATTTGCTTCGATCTTAAACTTCACTTGCTTTAAGTCCAACTCTTGAGGGCCAGCCCTTGTCGAGCCTGCTGTTCCCCTTTCTTCTTCTTCCTTTTTTTTTTTTTTTTTTTAATAATCTAGTTTTTTAATTTATTTTAAATTAATATTTATATCAAAAATTAATTTTAGGGGTTTTTTACTAAAATAGACAGTTTTTGTTTTATTATAAAGTTGCCACGTGTTTAAAAAATGGCCACGTCAAAAAAAAAAAAAAAGTCGTCGAAAAATGTTACATCAGCCGTTTGATCGAATTTTTCACTATTGGCACTTAAGTGTTCTATTCTTCTCTGATATTAGCACTTAACTATATCTTTTAGAACTTTTGGCATTTAAGTATCCTCCTGTGCTAAGTTTTGTCACTCCCGGTGTCTACACCTTGAAATAGTTCAATTGTTTCTTGCTTGCTTTCATTCCTATTCTTAGCTTGGAGTAAGAGTCAGTTTGGTGTAGCTATAGCTGAACTGTTATTCGTTTCTTAACTTTAATGGTATATGTTTCACAGCTGCAGCATATCAAAACTGAATGAGGTAACTTCTTAAAATCTGCTAAAAAAATTCGAAAGCACTGCAGCTCTGAGTTGTTCAACAAATAGCTTATAAAAGCTGCAACATCTCTTTTCACAACAAAACTGCTGTAGGAATGGTGTACCGAGGAACCTAGAGCATTGGATGCCATAATGGCATTCTGACAAGGTAATCTGTAGAGCATATTTACATGCATCAGTCTAAGGGTTTTGTCATTATGGTAAGGAAAGATCGTATCTTTTTATTAATGATATCTATGTATGATTTAGAGTACTCTCTGAGGTAGTGTTGTGTGCAACTCGCCAGTATGATGTTCAGTTGTGTCTTCTCGAGAAATAAGTATAACAACTGCATGTATATGATAAAATTCCCTCATAAAACTGCTTGACAATTGTGCGTACATGTTTGATGAGTTCCCCCATAATTCCTTTGCATAGTTGCTTTTTCGTGTGGATGGTACGTTGATTACTACCAAGAATGTGCCTTGGATTAACATGTTGATGGCAGAGTATCGGTGATTTGATTTCAGCCAGACTAATAAGATTCTTAAAGTGGAAATTTGCTTGGACAAGGAGCAAAGAATTACATTCAAACCAGAAAGCCTATCTCAAGGTCTTGAATCGTCTCGCCATGAGCAGTGCCAAACCTATAACTACTGCTTCTCAGTTCGAGCTCTCAGCTAGAGTGTCACCGTAGACAGACAATGGGGAAATATATACGCCAAGTGTGCCGTACTCTAGTGTGAATAAGGAGTCTTCATCCGTCAACAAGCGTTTAAGACTATTTTATAAATGAAATGTTCGAGAACTCAACTGCACTTCGGGCATGAATTTCAAGATTTCTACTGCAGTTATCTTAACAAAAATTAGTAAAGTTATACCAATTAAATCGGAAATTATTTTATATTAAAAAGAAAAAATATCAAAATGGAAACCAATTTAGGCAACCAATCCTAAAGAAAAACGTGGGCGGCGATGGGCTTCGGGCGGCGGTGGGCTTCGGGCTTGCGCGATAAAACAAGCTGCCTGCTTCATGAGAGTAACCATTGTAACCATCTGAGAATATCTTGAGGAAATGCCTGAAAAGATAGCTTTCATGGTTCTGGGAGGTCTGCTGATCTCCCTCAAGAATGTTCAGTGGAAGGTGCTATTCAGCTCGTCTTCCTGCCCAAGAAGACCATCATATGTGGCATTACCTCTGCTTAAAAATTGCCAAATAGCTAGGAGATTCAGGTACATCCTTTCCTCATGTCATGACATGTTTTGAGCCAACAAACTGTTACAGATTCATTGCAAAATGGAAGAATCTAGCGAGATATTGCTCAAAGACTTTGAATAACAATAATCAAATCCCTATAATCCCGAGGATTCTTACACTAATTCTTGTGGATTGACTGTGAAACTTTTCTGATGTTTATGACATGATTGATTTCTCTTCTTCGCAGTATGGTTTTGTAACAAATGATTTTGCTGAACATGGTCGATGGACTCATTTGGAGAGAAAAAACAATGATTGGGGGAAGATATATAGCCAATGATTAGGTTTGGTTTGAAGATAACTGTTGAATAACATCTACCTTGTGTCACAAATTCACCATTGATGCGTTATTAGATTCAAGAATGGCCTTAGTTTCACTCAAATGTGGCTTGGTGTGTCAGATTAGCTTCCATAGAAAGATTGGTTGTTACATGTTTACAAGTATGGCAACCTGGCCAGATTCCTTATTTATGACCTTGATATAGGATAGACTTCTTTATTTGTTTGTTTTCCCTTAAAAGCATGTGCATGGGCTTTTGTTGAAAGCATTCCCTTAGGGACATGAGGTGATTAGCTCGAACAAGTGATGGATTTTTTAAAGAGTCATTATAGCATATCCCGCCGTATAAAGAAAATTTCATACGAGGGGTCTCATACCTTCTTGATTCGCCTTAACCTCATATTAAAGATGGATAAGACCGCCAGAGAAGTAAACTCTAATTTTCCCTTTTGGAAGGTATAAGGTTACCTAGTTAGGTCAACCACTTGCGGGGATCACAGTCCGGTGATAACTTCCGTTTATTATAGCACACAATAACTTTGGAATGTAAACTTCACATATGTATATAATTTTTTAAAGAGTTGCATATTTTTATGACACGAGTATGGTAGGTTTCCTTTTAATTACTTAAATTTTAAAGAATATTTGTGCTCCTGTATAATTTTGACAATGCGATTAATATTTTGTCCTTAATTGGCACTTCAACAATGCTAATTTCTAGTTTTGTTAGCATTTACTATAGTAATATGTTAGTACGCCACCAAATGACTCACAAAGTATGCCAAGTAATGACAGTTGTAAGTTGTAAACTACCACTTATTGTTTTTGTTTTTATTTTATTTATTTATTTTTTATTTTTAATTTTTTTTTTATTACGGTCATTCTCAAACCTTCAAAGCGGAGTTCAATTTAATCCTTTTTATTTTGCATCTAAAATTTAGGATATGCTGTCATGTGATTACATTCTTTTTTGTTCAACTTCAACCGTGAACTTTGTTTTCTTGACAGCTTTGTTTGAGTTTTTAAACTCGCTAATTGAAGGAGAAGACAAGATGGCAAAAAAAGATTAATGGAGAATTTTGCGGTCCTATTTAATATAAGAAAACCGGTCAAGTTTTGTATCATCTCTAAAATTGAGATAAAATGTTTTCATTTTACATAACTGTAGATTGAAAATTAAAAAACATACGTATTTTTAAATTCTCAATTTATATACAAAAAGTGAGATTGCACGGGCATGCAAGTTCGATATTTTTCTTTCAGAATTTTTATTCATTTTCATTCTACTTTGCATGTTTTCTATCCACTGACATCTGTTTTATATAGAAACAATCATCCTTTATCTATGGAATATAAAGGAAATAAAGGGATAGATGAGATGCAAGACATTTATGTTAGTTCGACCTATCCATTTGGTTTATTCTACTTTTCCAGCTCTCCCAGCCCAAATAAAAACTGGAATTTACTATTGTAATCCTTGAAATGTTAACTGTAAACTTAAAGATGTTGCTTCCACATGAAGCTTCCGCAGTGTCCTCTATAAGAGTAACACTTTTCACCGCCGTCATCCACCCTTTGACTAATCACAGATGCTGCGACCTTTACAGAGAAATACGATTAGATAAATCACTTCTAAGGATCGTTGCAGAAGGTAGTTGTTGCCCTTTGCTTGAATGTATAGCCATTAGACATGAAATGACCGTTTGAAATTCAGATGTCCCAAGTAGCTTTTAATTCTCCTATCTATAGTTGCAGAAGGTCATTGTGCACCTCCATGGAGATGGACTCCCGAAATAATTAGTCTACTTCTACCGCATTTTGTTATTAGGGGTGCGCATGGTTCCAGGTCCTAAGATATGTAGAATAAAATTTTAGGTTCCAAAAATTGAGGAAGTTATTTTGACGAGTAAGTTCTAGGTAGGTGAACTTTGGAACCTAAAACAATTTTTTCCGTTTCTCTTAGTTTATGTCTTCTCACAATCTTGTAGCATTTCATGACGTTCAATAATGAGTGTATAATGTGAAACCATTAGTCCAAATTTCCATTTTATGATTGAGACTTTTATTTTATTAATATTTTACATTATTCGTGTGTCTTATAAGTTGATATACTAGATTGTAACGGCAAGTAAAGGTTATTCAAGGTAATGATCATTGTGGTCGTTTAATTAATAGTATAAGTGGTATCTGGATAGGACCTACAGTTGATCTTGGAACTTGTGGCAGAGTTCATTCCAGGTTTCAAGATATGCATGATAGATTATATGTTCTAAAAAATAAGGAACTTGTTCTAGTGAGTAGATTTTAGATTACAGGTGAAACATATACAAAATGTGGAACTCTTTCGAGACTATGACCTTTTATCATGGCTTCTACTCATTGCATACCTTGATCTACTGCTGTTCAAATACGTAGAACTTGGAATTGCTCATCCCCATTTATCATCCTCTAATGCCTGGCCAAATATGGTAAAACTATTCTGATCTTGTCCAGTCCATTTTTATGAGCCCCAACATCTTAAACAAGCCAGTAAAAAAACACCAAATTCAATTCAAATCAAATTAATAAAGACTGTAGGTCTTCCTTTTAGGATTGTAGAGGTTCGCAGTTTGACTATCCGCTGTATTCCAACATGCTATTCTTCTGCATCAGGTCCATCCAAACTATTTGGCTAAGCTCCGTTCCCCAATCTGTTCTCTTTCTATACTTAGGTACCTCTATGCATATTGATGT
Source organism: Eucalyptus curtisii (assembly GCA_017140595.1). Taxonomy (NCBI): domain Eukaryota; kingdom Viridiplantae; phylum Streptophyta; class Magnoliopsida; order Myrtales; family Myrtaceae; genus Eucalyptus; species Eucalyptus curtisii. The sequence continues at coordinate 13,948,202 of CM029501.1, read as the reverse complement.
CATTAAATTCCATAAACTATTTGCCTTCTATTTGTTTATTTATTTGATTTATTTTTTATACGAATTCTGCTGCTTGAATTATTCCTGTGACTTGGACTATATCTAATTTTGTTTCTCACTACCATGAGCTAAACTCCTATGACATTGTGATTTAGTGTGACATCTGGAGGATCTTCAAATATGTCAGTTAACTTTCCATTCAAGATATGTGCATGTCCTCAAGTGGAGTTATGCACAAAAAAGGGGCAAAAGAAACCCATTGAGCGAGGAAGATGATATTATGCCTCTGATTTGTGATGTAAGTATCTCAAATTTATCACCAATTATTTGTACATTTCATGACATGTTGTCATACTCAATATTGCTTTACACTAATGTATTGTTCATTCTCTTTTCCAGACAAGTAATTGTCGTGGCTTTGAACAATGGGTTAAAGAGTGGATTGAGGAACTACATATCTATTCACCTCAAAATGTTGATGTAGCCGAGTTTCCAGGGGCATCCAATGAAAATGGAGAATTAGTGAAGAATGAAAAGAGATTTGGAGTTAATTAGAAGAAGAATGTTCTTTTTTATGCTACTAATATTTTGGTATGTAGTCAACATATCTTTCATTACTGGATTTGCGATTTCCATGTTCTTATATAAGTAGTTGCAGGAGTCAATGCTGGAGATTATGTAGAACTTGTTGGTTTTTTTTAATGTTTTTAAAGAAACTCGGAGAAGATTGAATTATTGCCTCAAGATGAATATATAGAGGTGAAACTGAGTCAAGCTAATAGTGAGTATCTCATGCTCAATTCAGCGATTACTCAAGATTAACCAATCAAATTTGAAGTCAAGCTTGAGCTCTTGAGCTACTCAAGTATCTTGGTGATTAAAGCTTAAGCTTGTTTATCTCGATTTCTAGTTGAGCCGAATGCAGGTGGAAATTTCGATGCTCGTTCAAGCTCAAGTCCAGTTTTGTGTATTGACTATGTGAATGGAGTCGAACTCGACCTCAAATTTGACTGTATCAGCTCAACTCGAGTACTCCACTACTAACATGCACATGAAGAAGAGGACTCAAAATAAAACAGTGTTAATTTATGGTTGACTGTCGGAGACATAAGTTTATACCATTAGTTTGTGATGATTGCAGAAAACAATCGACGAGATATCAACATGAGAAATCAAAACTTAAAATGCAGAGGGTTTTATCTATAATTTGGGTTTTGCATTCTACTTCACCGTAGGAAGACCATGAAAGTCATCCACCGTGCAATATGTCAATTGACATATTGTTGCAACAAATGCATTAAGTTTGACGCAATTTTAGGGTACTTTAGAGCATTGCTCGGTTTACTCACGACGGAACTTCTTCTAGGATTTCTATGTTTTTGTCATGTCAAAAGTACCACTTTCATTCTTCGAGTCATTCGAGTCTAGAGTCAATATTATATCTGTATTTCGTCTAGAGATTATTGGACTTAGGTTAAGCGTCTCGAAATTTGCTTATACTTGGAGGCTGTCAAGTTACATCTATATAAATTTCCTTAAGATTTCCTTGAGAATAAGAGCCTTTTGGTAAGTGGATTTTAGAATTGATCTCTATATGAGAGTATCAACTTAAAAATCATCTCTCTGTACTCGGACGTTGATATGACTTTTGTGGGCATCATGCCTTTATATTTTGCGGCCGTAATTCACCAAAGGTAAGATAAAGTATTGATAAATCAATGATTTCGTAGTATAAGGATATGGTATCCTTAGTGGTAACATAACACTAGACTCGTCAAAGAAAGGTTCGAATTGGATTTGGATCAGATCGAAAATCATCTGACCCAAACTAGGGGTCATATATATCATAATTAGAAAGATATGAGTCATAATTTTGACACCTTTGCTTTGAAGTGATGATGTCATGTGAAGTTTAAATAACCCATATATGATCTAATTAAAAAATATGAGTTGTAAATTCACACCTCTACATAATCCTCTTTCTAACTCTCCTAGATAGTTACACGGAGAAGAACACAAAGGAAATGGAAGAAAAACAATATATTATACATTTGCTAAAGCAATAAATTAGATATTTTTAATTTTGTTTTTGGCCAGATAGATATTTTTAATTAACTTAATCATTCTTTTATTTTTGGTTTAATATTATGAAAAAAACCCAAACTAGTACACTTATTACAAATTTTTCTCAGACTAATCTTTTGATCTTCCTCCAAGAGCTTGTGTATTCAATTGATTCACATTCCCCAAGGGCAGAATGTTAATGTAGCTGAACATATAGCAATGTAGCTAAACGTGTAGCTCGACATGCAGCACAGTAAGTAGCAATGAGAATAACAATACGTAGCTTAGTATGTAGCTTAGCATATTCGATAGCAACAGCTCGGCGTATCTCTATATTGCAGTCAGAGTATGTATTACTTGATAGCACGACATTGACAGCAAACACAACAGCAGCAACACGACATGAACATAACATACACGGCGGCAACAACCCAACATTAACAGCGACAAAATTGACACAATGAGCAACAACACAAGAACAGGTTTCATGTAGACGAAATGATTCTCAGCGAGTCAACAATTTCAAACAACCCGTGACCATCTCCAAACCATGATAGCAACAAATTCATGTCAACTAATCTAACATCCAACCCAAGAAGTATAGCCCCAGCAAAATCAAGATGGCTAAAGCCTTATTGTTAATATAAAGTACTGCAGTTTCAATAAACAAGACGGTGAAGGCATCGAGTGAGTGACGGGCAAATTTGGGCGAAGGCGTCGAGTGAGCGCCAAATGAAGGCGTCAGGCGAGTGTCAACTCAGATTTGGAGTAAGACCTTCTCATGTGGCAAAACCTGCACAGAGAAATAGCCGATCAGCTTCGAGATCCAAGTACATCCTTTCCTCATATCACTGTAACGTTCCAGGCTAACCAAACCGTTACAGAATTAATCTAGGATGGAAGATGTGACAACCTGATTTTTTGATTCTGTTTTCGATTGAATGAGTTGGGTTTTTTATCGACGCGCCTATAGTCTTTTTTTCTGAGCTGATCACTCACGAAACAACTAATCTATCAGGTGAAGCCGTTAAGGAATCTAAACGCAATAGACTTGAGAATTCGACCATAAATCGACTGCTCGACCGTGCTAATTTGCAAGGGTCAATACGGCACTGTTAAAATCAATCAGAGACGGAAGATAGGTCGGTTCAACCGAGGTATGTAATTAAAGTGTGGGTGATTCTTGATTACAAAATTCTTGTTGATCGGCATTAGATCGATTTTTTTGTTGAATCTGTACCCTGTATCCATATTTGAAATCTCAAGATTTTCACGACAATTGAGAGTCGCCAATGTGTCAAGGATGTACAATGTGGCTTGAAAATAATCGATCACGGGTCAAATGCGCTAAAAATTCCTAAAAGCTACCCGGTAGGTTAGGTCACGCTAAAATCGCGTCCGATTGAAATTAACTGCGAAATTGAACCCGATTTAAAATTCTATCATGTTACGATTCATTTAGGAACGTCAACTCATCCTCCGAAGATTTTTCAGCAAACCCGAGTTTTTGGCGAAAATTTAAAGTTGGGCTATTTTGGACCGGGAAATTCATAGGATCGTTTTTGGGTGGATTTTTGGAATTCAAGATGGATTAATTGGTGAGAAAAATTGTGGAATGGATGAGGATGCCTTAGCTGGAATTTATGGGCACCAATTTGGATTGAATTGAGTTGGAATTGAATGGAATTGGAAGGGAATGTCTCCAAATTCGTAGCCATGGAGGGGTGCAACATTTGGACCACCTTGGATGGCTTCTAGGAGAAGTTTGAGGGAGGAATTTGGGCTGTGGATATGGCTAAGCAAGGTGGGGTAGCCACTTGAGTAATTTAGATCTTTTTGAAGACTTTTGAGGCCATTTGGGGCCCCCTTCAGCTGAGCCTTTCTTCTTCTTCTTCTTCCTTAGCCATTCTACCTCCATCGTTGTAGTTTGTGCTCAAGAAATCCAGCCAAGAACCAAAGGAAGACCAGTTGCAGCCACCCGAGCCCTTTGCCACCGTCGTCAGCCGCTCGAGCAACCGCAAGTCGCCTACCAGCCTCCCGCCGTCGCGCCTGCCTCTACTCGCGTCCTCATCTTCTCGAAGCCCCGAGCTGCCTCTATTTGTCACCGTCAAAGCTTTGCTTGAGCTCCACCATTGTCATCCAGCCGTCCGAAGTCCCGCCTAGTCCCATTGTCACAGCTTGGCCGCCCAACTCCGCCTGTTGAGCCGTCGACCGCTCTTCTAGCCAGCGGAAGTTGAAGTTTCAGCAAGGGCTGAGACTTTGAGGCCCGTTTCCAACCCCGTCCACACCTTCCTTGGCGTCGCTATAGGCTTGAGTTTCGCTCACCTCTACGCCGTCGTCGCCGTGAACTCATCGGCCCGCAAAACTGGTGAGTTTACTCACTAAACCTTGCTTAGGAGGTTAATGATGCTTAGTAGGTAATTAGCCAAGCCTAAGATTGGATTAGGGGGTTAGTTTAGTTTAATTAGTGATTTAGTTAGTTAATTAGGATAATTATGTGGTTTGATTAGATTAATTAAGGGTTAATTAGATTGTAGTATTTAATTAGTATGCTACATTATTTTTTTAGGTCCAATTAGGTAGTTAGATTAGCATATTTAGCTTAATTAGTCATTTATGTAATTAAATTGCATTTATTTAATTAATTTTGTAATTTATTTAATTATTTAATACTTTTCGAAAATTATACCGGGATAATCGGTCAATGAATTTCGTACCGATTGTCATGGTGCAATTCGTTTATGCAATTGAGTGCTAATTTGTGTAATTGAGTGGTGATTGTTAATTTTGGGTTATTATTTCAAAATTCTGAAATTTTGGTATTTAATCAAAAAATACCGGGTATCGGTTTTTGACGCTAAAAATATTTTTAAGTACTATATTAAATAGTGAGATTTTTAAAAGGAATGATATCGATTTTTAAGGTTTGATCTGACCATGTACCCACACATGATTATTTTCACCAGGTGTTTTTAATATGAAGAAAATAGGCCAAACGCATTATCTTAATTGAGACATTTGAGTGCAATGCACGGTGTCCTTGGCTGGAATTGAATGATCGTGTGATGGTTATGAGAACCCGTCCCCGATGTGCGTCGAGTGAATGTTGCCCCTATATGGGATGCCCCTTGACAACGGATGCTAGTCGCAGTAGATGATGGATCGATGCTCCTTCAAGATTGCCGTCTAGATGTAGACATTGCCGTGCTCAATGGGGTTAGATGATGCCTGGTTACGCCTGAAGATCATCGTACGTTGAGTAGGCCGTGCCCATTGGGCCATGATTAAAAATTGGAATGCGTGAATGATTAAGATAAATATGCCTGATTATAGGAAAAAATTGTGTGGCATGGTATGAGATGTGTCATAACGATTTGGCCTTATAATTGGGACTCCTGTGATTGATTGGCTTGAGAGTGAGACGTTCCAATTGATGTGTGCATCTATTATATGCATTAAGTATATAAATTGTGCTGACGTGCAGGAAGGAGGAACTGAGGCGAGGTGAGTCTTGTGTGATGTGTGGTTAGACCACTTTTAGGCGTATTTCCTTCCTAATCGGGGTTTAGGGTGTAGACTTGCTGAGACGTTGTCTCACCCCATTGTGAGCTTAATCTTTTCAGGTCCGTAGATGGAGGCGCAACCCGTCCATTTTTGGTGGCCACGAGAGGTCGAGGAAGAGTGCACTATACTCCCTATCCACGGGAATCTCGACTGGACCCGTGAGCTCGTGGTTACTACAATTTGGGTCAATGAGGGCCTATCTCAGTTGGTCCCTCATAAATTCAAGGTGCGGTTCCGCCACAGGCCCAATGGTGTTTGGGAGGGCCCCCTGAATGGATGGACTTGCCGTCGAGGATGAGTATTTGGTGGATCTCGACCTTGTCCATGACGCCGATATCATAGTTGATATCGAGGCGGATCAAGGACCCAAGGGTGAGGAGCATGCAATAGAGGTAGCTGAGCCTCTAGACACCGACACCCCTGACGGTGTCGTGATAGACCTAGATCCCAAGTAGATAGGGTCCGGGGTAGAGTAGCCTCTTTTTGGTTTAGCCTTTTGTGTATAAACTCAACTTGTTTATAAAGTGTGACTTTTGTGATCTTGCTATCCTGCTTTTTTATCCCATGTTGAGTGTTGTCTGGGGATTGTTATACATTTCCACATGTGCTTAATCGATTGGTTCGGCGACGCGTCCTAGGACATCGCAAATTTTATCGACCACTGAGGGATGTGCGCACGCTTGAGGTTCGGGCTGTAACAGAAGAATTGAGCGAGATGTTGCTTAAAGCTCTCAAATGCAAATTATCAATACCAATAATCTGAAGGACTGTTAAATCGGTTCTTGTGAATGGATTCTGAAATTTTGTTGATGTTTATGACATGATTGATTCGTCTTCTTTGTGGTATGGTTTTGTAACAAATGATCATACGGAACATGGTTGACGGTTGGTGGATTAGGGAAAACAAACAATGATTGGGCGATGATATATAGCCAATGATGAGGGTTTAGTTTCAAGATAACTGTTATCTAACATTTACTTTGGTCGAAAACTTGAAAAGATTGAAGAAGTGAGACCTGAAGTTAAGCAAAACGTGGTGTACAAGATAAAAGAATGGAAGAATTGAAATGTTGATCAGATAATTAATCCCAATAATCCCGATGATAAATGCATCAATTTTTGTGGATTAATGTCGAAACATTTTGGTTGGCTTGGAACAATTTAATGATATGAGGAAAGGATGTACCTGGATCTTAGATGTTGGCAAATGCTCAGTGCAAGTTTGGCCGCATGAGAAGGTCACGTTGGGTGGCACAAGGAAATTAGTAGCCTTTAATTAACATTTTCAATGGAGATCAACAGACCTCCTAAAATCATAAGAGCCATCTCTTTAGGGATTTGCTCATGATATTGTCATAGGATGATATTTCCACTTATCATTGCACCCAATGGCTTTTGGATGGGAAAGTTCACGTATATAAACAAATGTAAGGGTTAAAATTTTGTATGTTTTTGACAATTCAAGTATGTTACGTTGGTTTCTTTTAATCCACTTGATATGGCAAAGAAATCCATGTTCTCCTCTATAATTTTGGCAATATAGTAAACATCTCATCCGTAAATGGCATTTGGATCACCAATGGAAATTTCTGGTTGGGGTATCATTTAATATTTAGTCTAGTGTTACTACTATACCAAATGACTCTCTAAGAATGAGTTTGTTTGGGTTAATTGATTTCTTGAGCCTTTCACTTTTTGGACTTTCATCCATTTGACTCACTCAAAAAAGACACTTTATGGTCACCGAAAATATTTATGCATAAATGGAAGAAAGTGAATTCCTAAATCTAAAGAGATGAAAACCCTTCAAAAAATTTTCCTCTCGAATTTTTTAATTTTTAGTTCTTTTCTTTTAATTTTTTTCTTTTTCTTTTTTATTCTCTCTCTCTCTTTTTTTTTTTTTTTTTTCCTTTTTCTCTTTTCATTTCTCCCTCGGCCAAATGCCGGGCCTTGATGAGGCAGGCAACTGGCCACAGGCATGGGTCGGGGAGGCTTGACCCCACCAAATTCGTTAGGTTGATCTCAACTAAGCCCAGTCAACTTGAGCTCGTCAGCTCATGCCTATGCTTCAAGCTCGACTGAGCTTTGAGCTTGATATTGGCTGAGCTTTGGTGGACAGAGTCGGGACAGAGGGAGCCAAAATCGTTAGAGATGGCGGTAGCGGTGGTGGTGACAGGTGGGGTGAAGTGGACAGGTGGGTTGGAGGAAAAAAAAAAAATAAAGAAAAAAGAAAAATAAAATAAAATAAAAAATATAACAAATTTGATTTTTTTCAGTTGAAATAAAGTCATAAAATTAAAATCATTTTCCAAATAAAATCCAAGTACCAAAAAACGTTTTCTTGATCATATATCACCGAATAAAAGAAAATTATCCTTTTTTCTATAATATGATTTCCCCGAAAACATTTTCCTTTTTCATTAGGTTTTCCCCCAAATAAATGTACAAGTGTACTGATTAATAACCGCTGTAGTTTGTAAATGCCGATTATTATTCATTGTTGTCTTTAAAATTTTTTGTTTGCTTATTATCCACAAACTTTTAAAGCGTAGTTCAACAAAAGTCCTTTAAAAAAACTTAAATCAAATCTACTGACAAACACATAATATTTTGTCAGGTCATAACTCTTATTTTTTTTGTTCAATTTCAACCATGAATTTTGTTTGTTCAATTTTTTTTAACAACTTTGTTTGTTCCATTTAGGTTTTAAACTCGCTGAGTTGAAGAAGAAGACAAGAGGACAAAATGGACCAACGGTGAATTTTGTGGCTCTTGTTTAATATAAGAAATGACCATTTCAAATTGCCAATTAAGCACCGAGGCTTTTAGACCAGACTTTTCATCCAAGAGCGGTGTATCCAGCTGATTCACATGCTCCAAGTGAAGGATCTCGAATTTTGCTTTCAAATTTTTGAGTCCTATTAACGCTTCGGCACCAGCGCCCTCTAGGCTTGCCTGGAATTATGACAGAGTGCGTATATTAGTAAATGCCCTCATTCCATATAGCATGTGGATAGACTAGTCGCACCTGAGTAAATGCCGAAGATTCAGTAGTTTGACTAAACCTATTGGAAGTTTTCTGAGACTTGCGAACCATTTTAGGTCTAGCTCTTTAAACTTTTCGAGTTTCCAGTGCCACTCGGCAATGATTCTAGTGAGGAACATCGGATGAGATTCAACCTCCATAAATTGGACAACTTGCAAATGGAACGGGGCAGAGTCTTGAGTCTGCTGCAGTAAGGAGGGTTATATTATCTTAAATGGTTCAATCACCTACAGACAAGGGCAACTCTTGAATGCGTACTGCTTCGAGACACAAAGCTTGCGAGTTCTCATCATTATATACAAGCATATGGAAAACAGTCTCTCAGAGAACCCAAGAGAGAACCGGGGGCAGGGGTCCTTATTTTCTTTGCCATAGAGATTCCCGAATCTTCTTGTTGACTTGGCAGGGGTCCAGATGGGCGGTTCCACACATGGAACCAAGAACCGGACCAAAATCACCAATTCCAATTTTTCAGAACCAGACCAGACCCATGCCTCAGGAATCGTCCAGAACCGGTCGCTTCCTTTTGCTTACCCCTAAACACCACATGAAGAGGACTCTATCGCTATCAACAGAGCCAGGAGAGTAGTCCAACAAGTTCAGCTCTGCATTGATTTTGTTGGTTCTGCTCTTCTGGCTGTTAAGAAACTGATTCAGTAGATAAGGCATCCACTACAGTGGATGCGATGTGTGGCGTGGACTCTACTCAGTGGCAGCAGCTATGAAGACATTCAGTCTCTTGAGAACGACATGGTCGAGAGCTTGAGGAACCACCTCAAAAGAAGAAAATAATTGGCTGTACTACCAATTTAAGAACTGGTACTCTATAGGCCAGACTTATCACCATAGCTTAAAATGAGGTTCGTTTGTTGGCTTTAGTGGTTTCTTTGAACCGAATATTAGAAATAGCTCAATTGTTCTTTGCTTGCTTTGATTCCTATTCATAGCTCGGAGTTAGAGTCCATTTGGTATAACTGTAGCTAACCCCTTATTAGTTTCTCGACTTTAATGGTATATGCTTTTCAACTGCAGTATATCAAAATTGGGTGATGTAACTTCTAAAAATCGACTATAAAATTTGGAAGTATGGCAGCTGTGAGTTGTTCAGGAAGTATCTTATAAAAGCCGCGGCACCCCTATTCACTATAAAAGTGTTGCAAGAAACATGGATCGAGAGACAGAGCATTGGATACCAAAATGGCTTTCTAACAAGGTAATCTATTGAGCATATTTACATGCATCGGCCAAACGGTTTTGTCCCTGATGGTAAGGAAAGATCATGTCTACTTATTAATGAAATTTACGTATGATTTGGAGTACTCTCCGAGGTTGTGGTGTAAGATACTCACTAGTATTATGCTCACTTATGACTTCTTGAGAAGTAAGTATAACAGTTGCATGGATTTGATAAAATTGCCTGATTAACTGCTTGACAATTGTATGTACGTGTTTGGTAAAACTCCCTGATAATTCCTTTGTAAAGTCACTTTTTTGTGTGTGGATAGTATGCTGATTACTACCAAGGATATATCTTGGATTAACATGTTGATGACAAAGTATCGGTGGTTTGAGTTGAAAGATTTCGGTCCAACTAAGAAGATTGTAGAAGTGGAAATTTGCGTGGGCAAGGAGCAAAGAATTTACTCAAACCAGAAAGCCTATGTCAAGGTCTGGGATTGTTTTCACATGAACAAAGCAAAACCGCGATAAGTATATTAGAAGTCCTAGAACTTATCACGAGAGTAAGATTGAATCTTAAAACTTTCAAAAAATGCGATCAAACCGTAAAAACATATTGCAATCAAGTATTCCCGTAAACTTCTTCAATTTATCTATAGAAAAAAAAATGTTGATGTGACATTTTTATATTATTTTCTCTAATCTACATAACATTTTTATTTTTATATTGTCAAATCTTATTTAAATTAGATTAAAAAATAAAATGATTATTCCAATAAAAAAAAAAAAAAGACTCAAGGTGAAAACAAGAGAGCCACAAGACCTCTCTGGTCAGCTACCGCCACCGCCCTTCACTGAAAAGGGTCAATAGTCATCGACCCCAAGCAAGGGCCAATAGGCCTCAAGCAAGGCACTCGCTTGGGTTGGGTGAGCATCACCAGCCCTAGGTGATGGTCGACAACCCTCGCCCAAATCGGTGCGTCTCCTCTATTTGCACTACTGTTTTAGGGTTTTGGTTCTCTCTTGTCCTTGCAGAACCTCGCGACAGCTCAAATCGATCATCTAGAACCAAAATGGTCTCTCTCTCTCCCTCTTCCTCTCTTCATTGTTATCTAGTTTAATTTCATGCTTTGTACTGTTAATATTAGAAGAGATTGATTGTGGCGTCTAAAAAATGGATCTTTTTATTCTTGGGGTCTGACCATCACAACCGTTGACAAGATAATCATAATCAAGAAAAAGTGGGCGAAATTGACCCAAAAAAAAAAAAAAAAAAAAACAGCTGGTGACAAAGATGAACCAGAATAGGCCCATCCCTCACGACAAAATTATAATGTGAGTACTAAAACTTAGCATGAAGGGATACTTAAATCAAAATTTCAAAATTTTTAAAAACTTTTTTTAAAATTGGGATACTTAAATGCCAAGTCCAACGAGGCTAGCTGAAAATTTGACATAACTTATTTTTAATAATATTGGCTCGTCGGAAAACTTATTTAGCAATAAAGATGCAAAACGGTGTTGTTTAGCCCCAAAATGGAATTTTAATATAATTATTAATTAAAAAATTAAATCAAAAAAATTAAATTAAATATATGTACTTTTTTTAAAAAAGATTAGGAACAAGTGTTTGGTGAGGGCTTGCACAACCCTCGCCACCATTGCCCCACCGTTCTTGGGAAGGGCCGGAAGTAGTGAGGCAAGGGTTGGCTAAGGTTACCGAGCCTTAGGTAGTGTTTAATGTTTTGGCCGACTATCGGCGAGAGCTTGCAAGCCCTCACCTAGATTTGGGGTGAGAGTCGCGACCCTCCCCTTGATCCGGCGAAGGTCGTCAGCTGTTGACGCCTAATTCTTTAGAAAATAACAAAATAAAATAAAAATTCGGTTTTGAAAATCTTTCTTGTTGAAAATATATTCTAATTTTAAAATTCAAAATTCAGTTTTTATTTGATTTCGGAGCCACTTTTTTGTTGAGAAGTTGAGCGAATATTGGGAAAATCTTCACTTGTTTGTTGAGTTTTTCCTCTATAAATAGAGAGTACGAAGCCTTGAACAGGGGGGTTCTCTCTTCGCCGAACAAAAAAAGAAAGGAATACAAATGTGGAGAAAATGAAAAGAGAGAGAAAAGGAAGAAAAGTGAAAAGCTTTTCCTTCTTTCGGTGCAAGTGAAAAAGCCTTTTCACACCAAGAGTGTCTCATTTAGCATGTTCAAGAGATTCGCTCTATAACTGAAAATTGTCCTAATGATAATTTTTCCAATGGAAGTCCGATAAAGCCATCATGCATGGGCCTTCATTGAATTTTTCCTCAAAGACCAAAAGATGCGTCTTTGAAGCCCTGAGTTCAATCATCTTTGTACTTGATGAGAATTCCAAGTACCCATTTATAAAATGTTTTCAAAAGTCTAGTGTGAATTCTAGATATTTGAACCCTTAAACGCTTGATATGATTTCCAAGTGTTTGTATTTTCAAACATCTTATGTGATTTCCAGATGTTCAGTAAATGTTTTCAAATGTCTGACATCAAAATTAGATCTTTGAAATTTCGAGTACTTGATGTAATTTCCAAGTGCTTAGAATCTGATGAGAATTCCAGATCCTTGAAGACTTTGAACCTTTCAATTATCTGAAGAGAGTTCCAGATGTTTGTCAGGTCTCACCTAAATCCCTAGACAGGTACGACAGGTACGTGTTCTTTTTTTGCATTTGCATTTCATTGGTCATAGACACATAGAGATCTATGTTCTGGACCGAATCATTGCATTTACATTGCATCCTTTATTCTTAAAAAAAAAAAAAAAAAAAAAAGCCATTAACACTTGCATATTCATTTCATATTTCATTTTGCATGGTTTAAATTTAGGTGTCATATATCTTTGAAGGAAACCTCTACGAGCTTCCCTTCAAAGAGGGGCAGCTTTGTTGACACCTAATTTTTTAGAAAATAACAAAATAAAATAAAAAATCGGTTTTGAAAATCTTTCTTGTTGAAAATATATTCTAATTTTAAAATTCAAAATTCAGTTTTTATTTGATTTCGGAGCCACTTTTTTGTTGAGAAGTTGAGCGAATATTGGGAAAATCTTCACTTGTTTGTTGAGTTTTTCCTCTATAAATAGAGAGTACGAAGCCTTGAACAGGGGGGTTCTCTCTTCGTCGAACAAAAAAAAGGAATACAAATGTGGAGAAAGTGAAAAGAGAGAGAAAAGGAAGAAAAGTGAAAAGCTTTTCCTTCTTTCGGTGGAAATGAAAAAGGCAGAGAAAGAGAGTGAGAGAGACAAGTGAGAGAGTGTCGGGAGCAGAAAATAAAAGAAAAAAAGGAGAAAAAGCAAAAAGATGAATCACTGTTCATCTTCCTCCTCTTGAGTTTCGTTCGGCGCATCTGCGTAGCTCCTCCACGAACCGAAGCTTCGCACGCCGTTCGCCCGGTCCGTCTCGTCCGAGCCTCCGCCTCCGCCTTCGCCTCCGCGCGCCACTCGCCTTCCCGAGCGGCATCCGACGCCGCGCTCCGGACCCGCGTCGCCGGTCCGCGACTCGCCCACCGTCGGAGTCCGCCGCCTGCAAACCTTTAAGCGACGACCGCCCATCCGTCCTCGAAGCTCGAGCTCCCTTCCGCGCCAGCAGGTCCTAAGCCGAGTCGTGGGTGCCCCACTGGACGTCGAACCGACGCCTCCGACGCACCCACCTGCGAGCCTCTCCTCGTTGACCCAGCCGCCGGACGCCTTGCCGCTCCACCCCCGACACCCGCGCTAGTAGCCCGCGCGTCGCCGCCTTTTTGCCGGAGCCACGCACCGTCGCGGACGCGCGAGCACCCCGATTTCGCGTGCTGCTCTTCCTCAACACCGATCCGACCGCAGCTTGCCACCTCGCCGCGCATCCGCCGCTTTTCGCCGGAGCCCCGCACCGCCTGTGCCCGCCGCGGAGCCTCCGAGCACCACCGTACGCCAACAACCCCTCGCAAACCGCGCCCGGCAACCCGGTGGCCCACGATCCGCACATCATCGCCACCGCCACGCGGCTTCGGCGTCGACGACCTCCTCCGCAGCTTACCCTCCGCGGCCGTACGCCCTTGCCGCCGCCGCCGCCTAGCCCTCGCCGGAGGTCCGACGCCGCCGCCACCCTCTCTCCGGTTACCCCATCCACGTTGCTGTCTTCTCCCTTTAGGTAGTTTTTATTTTCATTTTTACTTTTTTTACTTTCTTTACGGTTTAGTTTATTTTACCTTGTTTCTATCTTTATGTTATTTTTCTGTTTATTCCATTTGATAGCATTTTTAGGTTTAGTTATTTAATTTGTAATATTGGATGTTAATATTTGTAAATTTAGTAGGCATTATCCGTAGGGATTTTGTCTGAAATTATTGTAATTATTAATTTGATCCAAGAGACATTGGATCATTTTTTTAATTATTTTAATTGTTGGGCTTTTTTCAGTAGAATTTCAATTGTTAGATCATTATAATTATTTATTTGGCCCGTAAGACTTCGGATCAGATTTTTAATTATCTTGATTTCCTTATTGTGATAATTAGGGTTAGAATAATCGTTAATTTGACCTGGGAGACAACAGGTTATTTTTTCGATTATTTTAATCCTTTGTTGGTTGATTATGTTGATTATTTAGATTTAATATTTCATAATTATGCATTTTTTATAAAAAAATCAAAAAGTTAAAAAAAAATCTAAATCTTGCATTAGGTTTTTTTAGGCTTAGTAAATTAAGATCGCATCATGTTGTTATGTTTTAGAAATCCCATCGTGTAGTTTTTGTTTAATTACATCATTATGTTTTTCTTAATAAGAATTATTAAGTAATTTTAAAAAAAAAAGAGAAAAAAAAAAACACAAAAGGTCATTTATTTGGTTAGTTAATAGGTTAGCTCATAATTAATCCCATTTTATGTCATCATTGTTTAGTGTAGGTTGCATACATTAAAAAAGAATCATTAAAAAAATCATAAAGAGAACATGCATATAGAATTATTACGTCATTAGGTCAATATCATGAAACACGTGCATATTTAGGATTTTATAAATTAGATTGCATATTTAATTATAGCATTTCTTTAATTTCGAATTTCATGGAAAATACAAAAAAAATTTTAGAATAAATTCATTTCATGCTTTAGGATAGATTGCATGCTTATTCATGTTATATAATTTAGGTCATATTGCCATGTTATATCATTTCATGTTAAATTAGCAGCATGCATTGCATGATTCTCATTAAATAAAGTGAAAACCAAAATTGAGTTTGCATGTTAGGTTTATTTAATTAGAATTTGCTTGTTAATAAAGTTAGATCATGTAGTTAAAATGCATGTTTTTATGAAAGAATTCTAATTTCAAGAAAACCCAAAAAATGATTGCTTGCTTTGTGTAATGCAATTTATTTATTTATCTTTTTATTCAATGTTTAATTATGATTGAACATCTGTATGATCATCCCATTGCATGATAGTAACTTAGCTTAAAATAAATATAAGCTGCCTGCAAAAACATTTTTGAAAAACTAAAAAGAATGGTACCGAAAGGGCATTAGAGAAAGCTAATGTAACCAAGTCCCCGTACCCTTAGTCTCTGGTTCATAGGAGTAAAATAATCCTCCCATTATTTTACTTAGGCGTCTAATCGACCTACCATAAATTGATTAGTGGCGACTCCTAAATAATAATCATTTGCATGCTAAATATTTGAACCTTAAGTCGCGAATTGGTATGGGCTTGGGAGAGCCCGAGCTAAGTTAGACTTAGTAATCCATTAGCCTGATTTTAGGTAGTTCACCTGAAAAATCGGTCGTGACAGCTTGGTGACTCCGCTGGGGACTTGTGTTGAAGCACTTAGTGGACTTAGGCCAATTTTTTTTTTTCTCTTTTAAAAATATTTTGTTTGGCAGCGAGGACACCGGGTATGTACCTAACCCTTCTAAGGTGTTAAATGTTCTTGCAGATGGGAGGTATAAGGGGAGTAGTCTTTGCTAACCCTTGTCTTGCGGTTGGAGTTAAAGATGAATGTTTGAATTTAAATTATAGAAGTGTTGTTTGCATTTAAACTGTTGTGCATGTTTTATTGTTTTAGCACTACACTATTGCACACACAACCTGTGGCCGGACCTAGGCTGCGATAGGATTCTTAGGATGGTGTTGAGAAGGATACTTCCTCAAAAGCGAGATTGCTATGTAGAGGTTGACCTTCTCTTCCCCGAAAGTTTTTCATGGTGTCGAGTGTGTTTGTCCATATCCGCGAGACTACGTGACCATTGGACATTCCATTCGACTGAGCCAAAGTTAGGGGGACCTGGCACGTTAATGCGAGATTGCAACCGTCAGATCATCCTCTTAGCTCCACTTTGTTAAGCCATCTAGATAGAAATCGAGCCTTACATTTCATGTGTGTGTCTATGTGATTGTCATCCCTTTCCGATAAAAGTAAGTTATCTAAATTCTTTGCAATTTACTTACCTTATTTTGTCGGTCCATGACAATAGGTTTCGTCGTCAATCTTATTTTATATGCAATGGGGAAAACCGACGTACAATTCATTTCCACTCCCAAAAAAGAGCTCAAAATGTGGCTGGACCAGTTAGATCAAGACGGCCTGAGATATGTGAAAGCCAGGGATCGCCCGACTTCTCCCGTTGTTAGATATCGCATCCACTCCGGTGTTATACGGCGCGCTGCCCCATTTCTGGTGTCCACAAACCTCAACCTTCATGTTTGGCGAGTATGAGCTTACCCCAACACTAGAGGAATATAGTGTTGCCATTGGAATGCCCCTGGAGAAAGAACTTATTAGGCCGCCTATCGGTATTGATTCCATTTCTGAATTATCACAATTTTTAAAAATCGAAGCCGAAGCGATAAGGAAGGTTGTTAAGGCCAATTGTTATGCATGCCCATTTTCATTTTTGAAAGAGTGTTTTGCAAACCAACTAATGATTTCGAAGGCTAGGATTTTCATGCTAGCATTTTTTGGACTGATCATTTTTCCTTATTGAAAAAATGCCATTAATCCTTCAATTTCATGGGTGGTTAATCGTGTTTGCGATGGGTTAAATTATGTCAATATGGTTTTAGCTGAAACATTTTTGTCATTAACCCGTTTCAAACAAAATGAGGAAAAGACCATGCGTGCCCTCCCCGAACTTTTGCAAATATGGTTTTTCTCACACATAAGAGGTTTTGGGCATCTTATGAAACAATTTAGGATTGATGATTTAAGGCACCCCATACAAAAATTTGCGGTCCTGGAACGTTTTTCCCCAAATAAACAGTATGCCCGTTGGATTAATTTTTTGAAAAAACCTGATCCTAAAGCATTCCTATGGCATACTAAATGGCTCCATGTTGAGGAGGCTCGTTTCTCTCACAAGCATGATGAGCCAATCCCGTTGCTAGGCCTTTCTGGTGTTACTTCCTATTACCCATATAGGGTAGCCCGTCAGTACAGGGCCCTTCAAGAAGTTCCTCCGCCCCTCAAGACAGAATTGTTCCAAGTTCGTTTCATTCGCAAAGATTATGACTACTTCAACGAGATCCTGATGGTCATTGCTGTGTGGAGTGAATGTCGCCCAGAGAAGATTTTGGTGCCCAAGAGACTGAAAGGCGAAGAGGAGATTCACCATGCATCGACGTTCTACATCCAGCAACACCGGATTCCTGTCACCTTGCGTCCAAAGTGGCCCCGATGTGGACCGAGAAGCCTACTCAAAGAGCACAAATTGAGCATCTTAAGCGGAAAGTGGAAATGATCGAAGCTGAAAATAAGAAGCTTCGCAAGGCGTTGGATTCCCGAAAGCATATAAAATGAGAAGTTTTGGTTTCTTAGTTCAATGTTTAGGGACCTTGTTTTCAATTCAGTGTTTTCAATTTTTAGTTCAATGTTTAGGGATTTGAATTTCAATTCTTAGTTCATCGTCAGGGAGTTTGGTTCAAATTTCAAATAAAATGAAACGACTAGACCTTTGTCATGGGCCATTTTCCTATATTGTCATCGTTTCTTACATTATCTCTTTTACTATTTTAGGTAACAACACGGCTCACCTAAGATCGCCAATCCGTACTCGTTCTAGAGCAACAATGGCCGATAACACCGAACAAGTGCGTGTTGCTGAACAAGCTCGCGTCACCGCCCTCGAAACGGAAATGAAGCAAGTCCTGAATGTTCTTGAGCAGCTCTCTAAACAAATCGATTCTCTCCAAGCAAACACCGCCCCACCAGCACCGCAAGTTGAAGTGGTGTTACCACAACATGCTCCCTTAGCTGATTCGAGAGATAAAGGCAAGAATGTCTCTGTAAGTGGGCCATCAACCTCTGATGATCCCTCCAAAGGTCAAAAATTACGACTCGCCTCAAATCGTTATTGATGATGAGGTGCATGTGATACATCCGGCTGTATCGAAAACCGAGCAAGAAAAACGCTTGGCGAAAATCGAAGAGAAACTTAAGCAAACAAGCGGGTGCGTTTAGCCAAGACCCAACTGATCTGTCCCATTATGCAAAGATCAAGATACCAAAGAAGTTCAAAATGCCAGACTTTGAAAAGTATGATGGCACCTCTTGCCCGAAGATCCATTTGCAGACTTATGTGGTTAGGATGACCCCATATGTTGATAACATCCCCTTGATGATTCAACAATTTCAAGCAAGCCCGACAGACCGGCACTTCAATGGTACATTATGAAGAAAATTAATCTGCTAGAGACTTGGGAGGATTTGACTGACGCTTTCTTCAAGCAATATAAGTATAATATTGATGTCACTCCATCTCGAGAGGATTTACTTCGCACTGAGAAGAAGAGGACTGAATCTTTCAAGGCATATGTCACGAGATGGAGGACCGTAACGCTCAGATTACTCCAGAGCCGACAGAAAAGGAGCTGATGGATTTGTTCATGAAGACACTCCCGCCTGAATATCGAAATCGGATGTTAGGATCGACTGCTGAGTCGTTCAATCAGCTAATCCCTGTTGGCGAGCGAATTGAAGTAGCATTGCGTGATGGATGGGCGTCTGATCAAACCAGCTCATATAGGAGAATCTCAACTAAGAAGGATAAGGAGCCCATAGCGGAAGTTAATGCGCTTATGTTCAACCACCCCGCCCAACTCCGAACACTCGACGGGAGGAGCACGACCATTCTTTGGCCAACGAGAGGAACTCTTCCGGGCGTCAATTTACGCCACTTCCTAAGCCCTTGTCCAAGATCTTGCCAACCCTTCAGAAGAAAGGATTACTCGCTAATGAGCCTAAGCGATCTAATCCCGAGCGTTTCCCCAACTATGATCCGTCCAAGACATGTGTTTATCATATGGGGGAGGTAGGGCATTCTGTTGATGATTGTTATACGCTGCAAAACAAAATCCAAAATCTTTTGGATGCCAAGGTGGTCTCATTCCGCGATGCACAGCCGAACATCCGAATAACCCACTTCCCGACCACCCGTGTTGTGAATGCCATTTTCAGTTTTGATGCCGGTAGAAAGAAGAGCTTGAAAGTGCGTGTAGACGATGTTTGCAATGGTTTAGTTCGAGCTGGATACTATTCAAACGTAGAAGAGCCTACCATGTCTCAGAAGGTGCAAAGAGTTAAGGCAATGTCCAAGAAGGGGATGATTGTTTACGCAAATCATGCCGACACGGTTTCGACTATCACTCCAATCATTATTGATCTGGAGGAGGAGTTTTCTGATTTGGAGGATGAGTTTACTGGCTTGAACATTGGAGCTAACGATCCCCTATCTTTTGACATGCCACCGTTGGAAGATGCGTCGGATGAAGATGGATTAATCATCCACGATGTGCCACCATCGATGATGAGGAATTAATTCTCGATGTTACGCAACCCTATGCATATACGAATGATAAGGCGGTACCATGGTGTTATGATACGGAGATAGATGTGGTCACTCGGTCTGGACGCACTTACACTCAGGCCAACTCACGACCTGTCAAGCCAGTCACTGATGATGAGGCTAAAGAATTCTTGGCTGTGATTAAGGCAAGTGAGTATAGTGTGGTGGACCAACTTCGTAAAATGCCGGCACAAGTCTCCATATTAGAGTTGCTTTTGACATCGAGAAAACATCAAAAGGCCTTGATGAAAGTCCTTAACGAAGTACATGTCCTAGAGTCCATTGAACCCGAGAAGTTGGGGAATTCGTGGGGACCATTTTGTTAAATGACCAGATTGCTTTCTCGATGATGAAATCCCGATGAAGGAAGAGGACATGGCAAAGCCCTTTATATTTCAGCCAAGTGTCGAAATACCTTGGTGTCTCGTGTACTCATTGATAATGGATCGGCCTTAAACATATGCCCTCTAGCAACTTTAAAGCGTCTTGGGTATGATTTGGAAAAAATTCGCGCAGCTAAAACTTCCGTTCGAGCATTTGACGGAACCAAAAAAGAAGCAGTTGGGGAAGTTGATTTAGACTTGCAAATAGGGCCAGTACTATTTAATGGAGTTTTCCAGGTCCTAGACATACCTACAGCATTCAACTTTTTGTTAGGTCGTCCATGGATTCATGCAGCTGGGGCAGTTCCTTCAAGTCTTCACCAAAAAGTGAAATTTGTGACAAAAGGGAAGCTTATTACGATCCGAGGAGAGGATGAGTTCAAGATTTATCACGAGACGGCTATCCCTTATGTTGAACCAGTTGTAGAGAAGAATCCAGTTTTCAAGCATTTGAGTTGGTTTCAACCATTCACATTTCTCAAGGCACTACCCTACCCACTCCAAAATTATCAAAATCGGCGATCATGGTAGGCAAGGTTATGGTGGGGAGTGGCTTTGTCCCAGGAAATGGTTTAGGTCGACATGGTCAGGGCACTCGCCAACCGATTGAGGCCGTGCAAAATTCATATACGGCTGGATTAGCCTATCATGGTAGAGGTGGACGATCTTGTAGAGGAAGAGGACGAGGACGAATCGGCTTCATTGTACCCCATATTAGGTCCACATTCCCCGGGCCTGCAAAGATGATGCATGAGGAAGAAGGGGCAATCGATACCTGTGTTCGATACTCAAAGCCTCCAAGTGCTGATATCGATGTCGGGTGGGTAGAGGTAGACAGGCCAGTTGCAAACACCGTCCGACCCACTGGAAAGGATGAAGCACTCGAAGGAATGACTGAATTGTTCGAAGAAAATTTAGTGTTTGTCATCGACGAAGATCGAGAGTAGGAGAATTTTAATTATTCGCACATTCCCCTCGCGGGAATTTTGATTGCTTTCTAGGAACCGTTTTCGATTTTTTTCTTTTTCGCTTTCTTCTTAGGACTTGAACCGCATTTTCCATTCAATAAATTGTAATTGATTGATGAATTTCAATAAAATTACAAGTCTTATTTTGAGGGCATGATGAGGTACACCAAACCAGCCCGGTGATGATATCCAAATTGATAAAAGAAAAGAAATCCAAGGAGAATTCCGAGGCCTGGGCTTCATCATGCTTCCTCGTGTCAAAATGTCTCAAAAGTGTTTTTGCCAAAGAGTTTCGAAAAAAAAAGAAGACAAAAACAAAAATACTCTGTTTGTCTTTCTGATTTATCTATTTCATGTTTCAGGAACAATCTTGTGGCCTGCAAAGGTGTGGAAATGGTCCAATCCAGTGCAACAACTGTTGATAATGACAATCCTGAAGACTCGATCAAAGATTCCATTGAGGTGCAGCGAAGCTGGGAACAACATGAAAAAGCCAAGGCTCTCACATCCGAGCAAACCGTCACTATTAATTTGAGTGACACTGAAGAAGCCAAAGAGGTGAAAATTGGGGCAAGTCTCCCCAAAGATGAGGCCGAGCGCTTAATTCAACTACGAAGGAATATCAAGACATCTTTGCATGGTCCTATGCCGACATGCAGGTTAGACCCGTCAATTGTGGAGCATTGCCTACCTACTAATCCGGACATGCCACCTAAGAAGCAGAGGCTACGGAGAACTAAACCCGACCTCTCAAAGAAGATAGAGGAAGAAGTGATGAAGCTTTTGAAGGTGGGATTCATTGAAGTCTCACAAGTACCCGAATGGGTGGCCAACATCGTACCGGTGATGAAGAAGGACGGTCGAGTTCGAGTTTGTGTTGATTATCGGGATCCGAACAAGGCTAGTCCGAAAGATGATTTTCCATTACCACACATAGACATCCTTGTGGATAGTACCGCTGGTTTTGAACTATTCTCATTTATGGATGGTTTTTCCGGGTACAATCAGATAAGGATGAAGGAGGAAGACAAGGAGAAGACTGCCTTTATCACCCCATGGGGAACCTTTCATTATAAGGTTATGCCTTTCGGACTAAAAAATGCTGGGGCAACTTACCAGCGAGCCATGATAGCACTGTTTCATGACATGATGCATCAAGAGATTGAGGTCTATGTGGATGATATGATTGCAAAGACTCGACCTGGAAAAAGCCATGTCGAGACCTTGAAGAAGCTGTTTGATCGACTCCGTGAGTTCAAGCTTCGGCTAAATCTCGCTAAGTGCATATTTGGAACAACATCCGGTAAATTACTTGGATTCATGGTGAGCAAGAAAGGGATTGAAATCGACCCGGCTAAAGCTAAGGCCATATGTGAGCCGCAACCTCCGTCAACGGTGAAAGAAGTCCGAAGCCTTTTGGGAAGGTTGAACTACATTGCTCGATTCATTTCCCAACTTTCTGAAACCGCCAAACCGTTCTTCAAGCTCCTAAAGAAGAATGCACGAGTCAACGGGATGATGAGTGTCGTGAAGCGTTCGATAAGCTGAAACAAGATACTTGATGAATCCACCAAGCACTTGTCCCACCCTTGCCGGGGCATCCTTTGATTCTCTACCTCACCATTCATAGTGAATCATTGGGTGCAATGTTGGTTCAGAAAGTCCTATCGATAGAAAGGAACGAGCCATTTATTAACCGAGTAAAAAGTTCACCGTGTCGAGAGATGAAGTATCCTCGATGTTGAAAAGACTTGTCTTTGCTGAAAGGTGTGGGTATTGCATAGACTGCGACAAGACACGCCGCATTACTAGACGTTCCTCGTAATCGAGAACGATCCCATCAAATACTTACTTGATCGGCCAGCTTTGGTTGGAAAGTTGGCTAAATGGCAAATTTTGATCTCTGAATTTGATGTACAATTCATGCCACAAAAATCAGTTAAAGGTCGAGTGATTGCTGATCTATTGGCCGAGAATTCGAGAATTTCAAATGACAATGACTACTCCTTAGATGACCGTGTTTTGAGTGTACATGAAGACTCATGGACAATGTTCTTTGATGGAGCTATGAATTTGTCTGGTTCTGGCACAGGGGCAATTTTGATATCCCCAAAAGGACAACACTATCCAGTAGCTGCAAAATTGATCTTCCCATGCACCAACAATATAGCCGAGTATGAAGCTTGCATCCTCGGGCTTCAAGCTGCAATTAAGATGGACGTGGTTAAGTTAAAAGTGTTCGGAGATTCCGCATTAATCATACTGCAAACCGTTGGTGAATGGAAGACTAAAGATGCCAAGTTGCTCCCATATCACAAGTATTTAGAGAAGCTGGTTAAGAAATTCGATGAAATTTCATTCGAATACTTATCGAGGTCTCACAATCAATTCGCAGATGCACTCGCAACTTTATCATCTATGTTGCAAGTCACTGACGGATTAGAAGTCGAGCCATTGAAGATAGAGGTTTTGCCAAGGCCAACTTATTGCATGGTAGTAATAGAAGAACCAGACGGAAAACCATGGTACCATGACATCATGACCTACATTCAAAGGCGGAGTTCCCGGAAGGTAGCAATACAAATTTACCGGAAACATCTTATGAAACTTGCCTCCAAGTTCTTTATTAGTGGGGATACACTATACAAACGGTCCTTCGACTCCGTCCTACTTAGATGCGTTAATGCTAAGGAAGCCAATAAATTGATGGAGGAAATGCACGAAGGAGTGTGTAGTCCTCACATGAGCGGCCACATGTTAGCAAAGAAAATTATGAGGTTGGGTTACTTTTGGCTGACCTTGGAAAGTGATTGCATTCAACATGTCCAGAGTTGCCACCATTGTCAAATTTATGGAGACAAGATAAATGTTCCTCCAAATGAGCTGCATCAACTGTCAGAATCATGGCCTTTTTCAATGTGGGGCATCGATGTAATCGGCACAATTAATCCAAAAGCCTCGAATGGTCATCGTTTCATCCTTGTCGCTATCGATTATTTCACAAAATGGATAGAGGCAGCATCCTATGCAGTTGTTACCGCAAAAAATGTTGTCAAATTCGTGCGAGGAGATATTATTGCCCGTTATGGCGTGCCTGAAGCCATCATCACAGATAACGGGACAAACTTAAACAACAAGCTTGTCAATGATTTGCTCATGGAGTTCAAAATTCGTCATTTGAATTCATCACCTTATCGCCCTCAGATGAGCGGTGCGGTTGAAGCAGCGAATAAGAACATTAAGAAAATTCTGGCAAAGACGGCTGATAATTATCGCAACTAGCATGAAAGGCTTCCTTACGCTCTAATGGCATATAGGACTTCAGTTCGCACCTCTACTGGGGCAACTCCTTTTTCTCTAGTGTATGGCATGGAAGCAGTCCTGCCAGTTGAAGTAGAAATCCCTTCTCTAAGAGTATTGTGTCAGTCTAAGTTGACGGAAGCTGAATGGGCACAACAGAGGTATGACCAACTCAATTTGATTGATGAAAAAGACCAAAGGCCGTATGTCATGGTCAATGTTATCAACAGCGGTGGCCAAGTCTTTCAATCGGAAGGTTCGCCCAAGGCATTTCAAAGTCCATGATTTGGTGCTACACAAGATGCTGCCAATTAACTTTGATCCTCGTGGCAAGTTCACGCCAAATTACAAAGGGCCATACATCGTGAAGAAAGTACTTCCCGGAGGTGCTTTAATCTTAGCGAAAATGGATGGGCGGGAATTCATGAATCCTGTAAACTCTGATGCTGTAAAGAAGTATTATCCATGAATAAAAAAGGCTCGTAAAAGCCTTTCCCTCGCTCAAAGTTGATCAAATCTCAAGTGGATAATGATGTATGTTTTATTTTTGTAGGGGCAAAGGACAGGTGTGAACGACAATGTCTTATTTTTATAAGGAACTTCTACGAGCTCCCTTACAAAGAGAGGGCAAGATGTGGACATTTAATAGTTTTGACTTTATGAGCATGGCCTATTTATCATTATAGAATGCTTTCACATGATATTGTGCAATTCGTCAATTCCACTTGAAATTTATCAAAATGGATAATTCGGTGAAGGATGTTGAGTTACTTGAACATGCTAAATGATGCTAAATGGGGCGTGAAAGGCAAGCCTTATCCCATACACGGTCCTTTGTCTATATATTGTGAGGTGAGTGTAGAAACATTTTGTGTTTCAAGGTGAAGAATTTTCTTGCAAAAAGTACGACAACTAAAATGGCGAGGGGCAATTCATTTCTTTACTAATGAACCCTTGTTTAACCGTTCTTTGAGCCTAAATACTCGAAAATTCTCTTTCATATTACCCCTGTCAAGAACCACCCCACATCGGGGCAAATGGAGGTAAGTTGACATTGAAGGAGAGGGAAATGGATAGAAATTTTCTTGCTCTCACTTGCATCAAACTACAAGTCGTGCTATTACATTGAATTCATGTGGTAATTTAAGTGCTTTACGATGACGAAGAGCATTTCTTTCACTATCCTATACACTATATCCTTTGCATAGCCCACTTGAGCCATACAATTTCATTTCTTTAAACCCGTTGGTGATCATCCCCCACACTTTGGGGCAAGGCAAAAGGCAGATGAAGACCCTTGAAAGTTCGAGTGTCATTCAAAGTGTAATTGCTTGACGCATGCATTGTGCGCAAGAATTGAAATCAAAATAAAACTAAGGGGCATAAAAAAGCAGTGTGCCTGGTAAAAGTAAGGCCAGTGCCCATGAAAAAGAAATAAAAAAAAATGCATGAAAACTAGAGGCATTATATAAAAAAAAAAAAGGGGTGATGTGCCTAGTAGAAGCAAGGCCAATAAAAAAGAGAGAAGAAGAAAGAGTCATGATAAGTGACTATCGGTTGCGAAAGGTGGTATCTCAATGGAGCGATACTCAAAAAGTCAAGATCAATGGCGAAAGAGAAGACTGGCAAAATGCCTAGATGATCATCAACTTTGACCCATATACACATCTTTGAGCCTAACGATCCTTTCGTTTCTCAACCTATGAACCCAGCCTATGTTACGTCCCTTACAAAGTCTCTTCAGATTATGGCATTTGAATTAACATAGGAGTTCACATGTTTTAAGCATTGCTCGAAGAAGTGCGAGCAAGATTATTTCTTTCTCATTTTTACAGGGTTCTTGACTTGTAAACCCGGAGATGATTACAGAAATTATTCTTTTAAAGAGTCCCATTGTTAAGCCGTTGACCTATCTCGCATTACGATCCTGGTAAAGACCCCTCAGATTGGTAGATCGTACTGCTTGCAAGAAAATTCGGACCCTTGTCGACAAGATGATGATAAGATTAAGTGATATATTCCCACATCAATGGTCGGGACAAATAACCCCCTCTTAAATGAGAGCAAGTGAAAAAGCCTTTTCACACCAAGAGTGTCTCATTTAGCATGTTCAAGAGATTCGCTCTATAACTGAAAATTGTCCTAATGATAATTTTTCCAATGGAAGTCCGATAAAGCCATCATGCATGGGCCTTCATTGAATTTTTCCTCAAAGACCAAAAGATGCGTCTTTGAAGCCCTGAGTTCAATCATCTTTGTACTTGATGAGAATTCCAAGTACCCATTTATAAAATGTTTTCAAAAGTCTAGTGTGAATTCTAGATATTTGAACCCTTAAACGCTTGATGTGATTTCCAAGTGTTTGTATTTTCAAACATCTTATGTGATTTCCGGATGTTCGGTAAATGTTTTCAAATGTCGACATCAAAATTAGATCTTTGAAATTTCGAGTACTTGATGTAACTTCCAAGTGCTTAGAATCGATGAGAATTCCAGATCCTTGAAGACTTTGAACCTTTCAATTATCGAAGAGAGTTCCGGATGTTTGTCGGGTCTCACCTAAATCCCTAGACAGTACGACAGTGCGTGTTCTTTTTGCATTTGCGTTTCATTGGTCATAGACACATAGAGATCTATGTTCTGACCGAATCATTGCATTTACATTGCATCCTTTATTCTTAAAAAAAAAAAAAAAAAAAAAAAAGCCATTAACACTTGCATATTCATTTCATATTTCATTTTGCATGGCTTAAATTTAGGTGTCATATATCTTTGAAGGAAACCTCTACGAGCTTCCCTTCAAAGAGGGGCAGCTGTTGACACCTAATTTTTTAGAAAATAACAAAATAAAATAAAAAATCGGTTTTGAAAATCTTTCTTGTTGAAAATATATTCTAATTTTAAAATTCAAAATTCAGTTTTTATTTGATTTCGGGGCCACTTTTTTGTTGAGAAGTTGAGCGAATATTGGGAAAATCTTCACTTGTTTGTTGAGTTTTTCCTCTATAAATAGAGAGTACGAAGCCTTGAACCAGGAAGGGGGTTCTCTCTTTGTCGAACAAAAAAAAGGAATACAAATGTGGAGAAAGTGAAAAGAGAGAGAAAAGGAAGAAAAGTGAAAAGCTTTTCCTTCTTTCGGTGGAAATGAAAAAGGCAGAGAAAGAGAGTGAGAGAGACAAGTGAGAGAGTGTCGGGAGAGCAGAAAATAAAAGAAAAAAAGGAGAAAAAGCAAAAAGATGAATCACTGTTCATCTTCCTCCTCTTGAGTTTCGTTCGGCGCATCTGCGTAGCTCCTCCACGAACCGAAGCTTCGCACGCCGTCCGCCCGGTCCGTCTCGTCCGAGCCTCCGCCTCCGCCTTCGCCTCCGCGCACCACTCGCCTTCCCGAGCGGCATCCGACGCCGCGCCGCTCCGGTTCCCTGCGTCGCCGGTCCGCGACTCGCCCACCGTCGGAGTCCGCCGCCCGCAAACCTTTAAGCGACGACGCCCATCCGTCCTCAAAGCTCGAGCTCCCCTCCGCGCCCCGCCAGTCCTAAGCCGAGTCGTGGGTGCCCCACTGGACGTCAAACCGACGCCTCCGACGCACCCACCTGCGAGCCTCTCCTCGTTGACCCGGCCGCCGGGACGCCTTGCCGCTCCACCCCCGACACCCGCGCTAGTAGCCCGCGCGTCCGCCACCTTTTTGCCGGAGCCCCGCATTGTCTGCGGGCCGCGCCGAGCACCCCGGATTTCGCGTGCTGCTCTTCCTCAACACCAGATCCGACCAGCAGCTTGCCACCTCGCCGCGCATCCGCCGCTTTTCGCCGGAGCCCCGCACCGCCTGTGCCCGCCGCGAAGCCTCCGAGCACCACCGTACGCCAACAACCCCTGCGCAAACCGCGCCCAGCAACCCGGTGGCCCACGATCTGCACATCATCGCCACCGCCACAGCAGCTTCGGCGTCTGACGACTTCCTCCGCAGTTACCCTCCGCGAAGCTGTACGCCCTTGCCACCGCCACCGCCGCCTAGCCCTCGTCGGAGGTCCGACGCCGGCTGCCACCCTCTCTCCGGTTACCCCATCCACGTTGTTTGTCTTCTCCCTTTAGGTAGTTTTTATTTTTATTTTTACTTTTTTTACTTTCTTTACGGTTTAGTTTATTTTACCTTGTTTCTATCTTTATGTTATTTTTCTGTTTATCCCATTTGATAGCATTTTTAGGTTTAGTTATTTAATTTGTAATATTGGATGTTAATATTTGTAAATTTAGTAGGCATTATCCGTAGGGATTTTGTCTGAAATTATTGTAATTATTAATTTGATCCAAGAGACATTGGATCATTTTTTTAATTATTTTAATTGTTGGGCTTTTTTTCAGTAGAATTTCAATTGTTAGATCATTATAATTATTTATTTGGCCCGTAAGACTTCGGATCGGGTTTTTAATTATCTTGATTTCCTTATTGTGATAATTAGGGTTAGAATAATCGTTAATTTGACTGTGAGACAACAGTTATTTTTTCGATTATTTTAATCCTTTGTTGGTTGATTATGTTGATTATTTAGATTTAATATTTCATAATTATGCATTTTTTATAAAAAAAATCAAAAAGTTAAAAAAAAAAATCTAAATCTTGCATTAGGTTTTTTTAGGCTTAGTAAATTAAGATCGCATCATGTTGTTATGTTTTAGAAATCCCATCGTGTAGTTTTTTTTTTTTAATTACATCATTATGTTTTTTTTAATAAGAATTATTAAGTAATTTAAAAAAAAAGAAAAAAAAAAAAAACACAAAAGGTCATTTATTTGGTTAGTTAATAGGTTAGCTCATAATTAATCCCATTTTATGTCATCATTGTTTTGTGTAGGTTGCATACATTAAAAAAGAATCATTAAAAAAAATCATAAAGAGAACATGCATATAGAATTATTACGTCATTCGTCCAATATCATGAAACACGTGCATATTTAGGATTTTATAAATTAGATTGCATATTTAATTATAGCATTTCTTTAATTTCGAATTTCATGGAAAATACAAAAAAAAATTTAGAATAAATTCATTTCATGCTTTAGGATAGATTGCATGCTTATTCATGTTATATAATTTAGGTCATATTGCCATGTTATATCATTTCATGTTAAATTAGCAGCATGCATTGCATGATTCTCATTAAATAAAGTGAAAACCAAAATTGAGTTTGCATGTTAGGTTTATTTAATTAGAATTTGCTTGTTAATAAAGTTAGATCATGTAGTTAAAATGCATGTTTTTATGAAAGAATTCTAATTTCAAGAAAACCCAAAAAATGATTGCTTGCTTTGTGTAATGCAATTTATTTATTTATCTTTTTATTCAATGTTTAATTATGATTGAACATCTGTATGATCATCCCATTGCATGATAGTAACTTAGCTTAAAATAAATATAAGCTGCCTGCAAAAACATTTTTGAAAAACTAAAAAGAATGGTACCGAAAGGGCATTAGAGAAAGCTAATGTAACCAAGTCCCCCCTTAGTCTAGTCTCTGGTTCATAGGAGTAAAATAATCCTCCCATTATTTTACGTAGGTGTCTAATCGACCTACCATAAACTGATTAGTGGCGACTCCTAAATAATAATCATTTGCATGCTAAATATTTGAACCTTAAGTCGCGAATTGGTATGGGCTTGGGAGAGCCCGAGCTAAGTTAGACTTAGTAATCCATTAGCCTGATTTTAGGTAGTTCACCTGAAAAATCGGTCGTGACATCAGCTCTTGCCCCTAGGGGCCAAGGACCACCGTTAGCTATGGCGAGGCGAGGGCGGCCAGGGTTGCCGGCCATTGCCCAACCACCCCAACCGACCCTTGGCCCTCCTTTGTTGGTCCTTCCCGATGACGGTGGGGTGGCACTGATGAGGCCTATGTGAACCCTCGCCAAATGCTGTTGTAGATCTTTTTTTTTTTTGTAATTTTTGTAATTATATATTAAAATTCATTTTTGGGGCCACGTTAGCGCCAAAATGACATTGTTTTGTACGTATCTCGCTAAAAAAAAATGTTACGTCGGTAGTTTGGCTGGAATTTCTTATCGTTGGAATTTAAGGGTTTGTTTGGCAACTGGCCAAATAGCACTTGATTATATTCTTTTGTCACAATGAACAAAAAAAAGAACAAAGATCCGTTTGATAAATTTTTTGGTCTAAGATATAGATTTAAAATGGAATCAAGAAGTAAGAAAAAAGTTGCTTCTTTGCTCTCGGGAATAATTCCAGAATCAAGTTATCTCAAATTTCTTTTTTCTCTTTTTTCTTCTTCTCTCTTCTTCTTTCACTACCTCTACCGTTGCCTTTTACCACAGCTAGTCGCCGGCGATCGGCTGAATGAAGTCCCATGAGCTCACCGGAGGCTAGTGCAGCCATCAGCAAGGCTCGACCTGGCCAGATTTAGGCAGGGCTGAGCCTTGCTAGCAAGCCTCACCTGGCTGGGCAAGGCTAGCTGTCGTGACCAAATTTTCGAGTGTGAACCACCTAGGGTTTGACTAATGGATTATTAAGCCTAGACTTAACTCGGGCTCTTTTAGGCCCATACCAATTCACGACTTATGTTTAGATTCTTAACATGCAGATAAATTTTATTTAGGAGTCGCCACTAATCTATTTTTTGGTGGGTCGATTAGAAACCCAAGTAAATAACGGGAGTTTTACGTTACTCCTACGAACCAGAGATTCTAGGTACGGGGACTTGGTTACACTAGATTTCTCTAATACTCTTTCGATACCATTCTTTTATTTTCAAAAATGCTAAATTGATTTTAGATCTAATTCCCTAGCATGTGAGGCTATCATACGGGTGCGCAAACCACCAATTTAACACCAAGTAAAGCAGTAAATAAATTGCAGGACTTACTTCATAGCAACGAAAGTATCTGTGTTGTTAAATCAGAATTTACATCAACAGTCCTAGATATGATTTCTAATTAACACGCAATTTCTTTTTTTTTTTCACTTTATTTAATGAGAACCTAATCTATATGCAATGCAATGGTTCTAATCTAATATGAAATGATATGGCATGGCGGCATGTCCTAAATTATATGAATGAGTAAAAATTTTGTGATTTCTTAATGAACATGCAATAATTAAGTATGCAATCTAAATTAACCAAAATGACCTAATTTTAATGATGGGCAATTTCTAATTAAATGAACCTAATAACAATCACTAAATGACGTGCATTTCATGAACCTAATTCTATATGACGTGCACATGATTTTTCATTTTCTTAGTAAGCATGCAATCTATCTAGGAGAAATTATTTAAAACTATAATTAATAAACATGCAATCCTAACATGCAATGACGTGCAAAACATGCCCTAACTCTACATGACATATGCATGATGATTTTTTATTTTTCCTTTTTTTTTAATTTCGAAATTAATAATTGCCAAATAATTAAACATGTACTCCAAATTAAGAAAGAACTAGCAACCTAAATTAATTGATTTTTTTTTGAATTTTTACTTTTTATTTTCAAAATTCGGAATAATATTTCTATTCTAAACATGCAAACCCTAAAACAAGAAATAAACCTAATTCTAACCAACATTTTTTTTATTTTTTTTTAAAGAAAATTAACTTAAGTGACACCTCAGCCAATCAAGCAAAATTGATACCCAAATTGACGAACCATATCTCGTGCATGAGATCTGGTTGGCCAATTTTACCTAAATCGCAAATCGAATCTCGGGTGGGAGATCGGATTAGCGATTTTTTTAAGAGTGATTGCGAGTCGGATTTCGGGCGCGAAAATCGGACGACAATCACTAATTTCAAGGCAATTTCATATCATGCAATTTCAATTTCACATAAAAGGGATAATTACACTAAAAAGAGATAATAATGAAATAATAATAATAATAATAATAATAATAATAATAATAATAATAATAATAATAATAATAATAATAATAATAATAATAATAATAATAATAAAACAACAAAAGATAAATAAAAAATAAGAATCACCTAAATTATTTTTTGCTTTTTTCTTTTTTCTATCTTTTTTCTTCTTTTTTTTTTAAAAAAAAAAGAAAGGAGGCCGTGGCCGGTCCGGAAGGGGGAGTTCGTCGGCTAGGGTTCTGCGAGACAACGACGACGCGACGCGGCGGGGCCGGGATAAGCACGAGGCGGCGTCGAGACGTTGACAACGTGACCGGTGGGCACGGGTAGCTCGGCGGCGTGTCGGGGAGCGAAAGCGAGCGACGGCGGCGCGCTCGGCAAATCTGGCGTAGGACACGAGTGGCGTGGCGTGAAGGGGACGGTCGGCGTCGAGCAAGGCCGAGCGAGATCCGTGCGGAGGAGGATCACGGCGCGAGATCGGCGTGGCGGGGTAGTCGATCGCCGCCGGATCTGGGAGTTGCAGGCGACGGGATCGATCTGCTAGGTCGACAGGCACCAGGGCTCACGAACGGAGATGCGGCGACAGGACGTCGGGGCGCCGGGGGCTCACGGGCAGGGATGCGGCGGTGGGACGTCGAGGCGCCGGGAGCTTCAAGCGCCGGGAATACGGCACCGATGCGGTGCCGGCGGGACGGGGACCCTCGGGGAAGATGAACGGTCCCCGATTAGGGTTTCGCCCCCCTTTTTTTTCGGTTTTTCTCTCTCTCACCTCACTTTTGTGTACCTTTTTTTTTTTCCCAAAAGAAAGAGCCCATTTTTACTTTGCGCGCGCGATGTATTTTATAGGTCCAAAAAATGTATCCTCACAACATATATTTTTTCCTTTTTTTGCTTGCGCACATTACCCCTAAATATGTCGTTGAAATATACACACCCCACGCAATATTCCCTTTTGTATTTCTCGCATATTCTATCCAGAAAAATTCCCTCTTTGCACAAAATACACTCCCTAGTTTATATTACCTAAAAATATGAAAAATCTAAACGGAATATATGAAAAATCTTCCCTTCACCGGCGGCCTAAAATAAAATAAAACAAAATGAAAATAAAAATAAAATGTCTCTAAACTATATGCCATGTGTTTTTTTATTTATTATTTATTTTTAAAAATCAACCCCAAAAATTTAGGTGTCAACACTAGCCAAGAGCCTTGGTTGGGCAAGTTCAAGCTTCGCCAGCGGTTGGGTGAGCTTAGCCTCGCCTAGCTTCTAGCGAGGCTTGGCTGACGAGGTGCGGCTGGCTAGTCGCCAATCGTCCCAAGGCTAACGACCAACCAAAGGTTGAAGAAGAAAAGAAAAGAAAAAGTAATAAAATTATTAAAAAAATTAAAAGAAAATGGTTTGGATTAGAAATTTTGAGAGTGGTGCCAAACGCAATTCTATCATGGGAATAAAAATTTTGGGTAGTTATCAATGCCTTCAAATACTTAGAAATACGTTCGGAGAATAGAATTAAAAAGAATTATTCCTAAACAGAAATTATTCTTGGGAATAGAATGATCTTAAATGTTCCATTCTTCTCTGATTTTGTTATTTAAATATACTTTTTGAAATTTTTGACATTTATGTGTCCTATGCCAAGTTTTGGCATCTATAGTATTTGGCACTTCATCCCTCACCGTATTCGCTGGAGGACCAACAGCACCATCAGGTTCCATCGAATAATTTTGTTCCCCTTGTTCATGCCTTTTACAGAAAACTTTTTTTTTTCCTGCCTAATTTGTCTCCTTCTTTGTCACCTGAAATCATTCAGGGATAACTGAAGGGCAGGCACTAGCGCTGCATCAAGCTTGGACCCTGAGGTGTTTTAATGGAAGATGCTTTTGATTTGCTTTGGTTAGAGCTTTAGTTTCAATGGAAGATTCTTTGTGCTCCACCGGGCGAGCAGGCCCTTGCCCAGGGCAGGCAAAGACCTTACCTGCACCGGCAGTCTCCATCAGCCCTTTCCGACGATGGGCAGCGGTGGCTCATTGGCAAGGGCTTGTGGGACTTTCTTTATTAGCTCTTTTTTTTTTTAATTATCATTATTTTATTTTATTTAATCTAATTTAAGTAAGATTTTAGATCAATAATAATAATAATAATAAATTCCATGCAAGAAAAAAATAAAAAATAATATGTTTATATTTTCCGTTAGTCAAATCGACGGTGTTAATAGAATGATTTGATGGTATCAATTTAACAAGTTGTAGCTCTTGATTGCACGTTTTGAAAGTTTTAGAAGTTAATAGCATTTCGCGATTAATTTTAGGACTTCTGGTGCATTTATTTCAATATATAAATATTGCTTCTCATGTCAAGCTCTCAGTTACTGCGTCACCATGGACAGATGAAAAGATAATACATATGCTGAGAGTGTCCTTCTTTAGTGTGGATAAGAAGTCTTCGCACGTTAATAAGCATTTAAGACTATTTTTTAAATGAAATGTTAGACAACTCAATTGCACTTTGAGCATGAATTTCGAGACTTACCGTGGTTATCTTACAAAAATTAGGATAGGAGTACCATTCAAATAGGACAATAATTTATATTAAAAAGGAAATCTCAAATTTTCGTACATCGATTGTTATAAATGGAAATCAATTTAGTCTAAATTCCCATAGCAGGACGTGAGTGACGGGATTCAAGCGGTTTGCATCATAAAAAGAATTGCCTCCTTTGTGATATTATTGATGTCAAACCATTGTAACTATCTAAAAAAATCTTGAGCAAATTCCTAGGAAGATGGCTCTCATAGTTTTAGGAGGTCCGTCAATCTCCTTTAATTTTTTTTTTTTTTTGTGTAAATATGTGAGTATCATTAGTTGAGGTACAAAAGCTTAGGAGCATTCCTTTGTATTATTTAAAGACTAATTGTGTGAAAAGATGGAGGAAGGAAGTCTCCATACAACAACTGATAAAACATTTGCTTGTGGAGGCCTACAATGTTGGTAGAGTGATGTCTACCCCTTACAAGTGACAACTTTGTGAATCCTAACCAATAGAAGATGAGCCTCAATTTACTTGTTTCAAAACTGTCTACGGTCGCGTTCCATGCAAATAATCTTTGCTAAGGAAGACAGCTTGAGGAGCCTCACCTCCAAGTTTTTGCCATTGGTGGACTTGATCATCCATTGAAGTTCAAAATTCCAACATCCTGCAAAACGCCAAATCCCGTTTCGTTTGAGGATACTATGCCATATACTACTGGTTCAGGTTCACTAAGAATACGTGGTTATTGTCTTATGTAGCAGTCCTATATAAATAACATTTAGTATCAACTAAAGACAACCATCGTGATATGACTACTGTCATCGGTAGACTATCTCTACAAACAAACTAGCGGATAAAATTATGCTTGCTAATTCCGCTAGTCTAAATCAAGTGATACCAATCCACAATTGGTCCCTCCTGTTCGAATCCCTTGTATATCTCCTTTAAAATGTTCAGTGGAGGCTACTATTCATCTCCTCTTCGTACCCAACAAGACCTCCGTATGTGGCCTTACCTGTGCTAACAAATTCCTTATCAACAAGGAGATCTAGACACATTTTTTTCTTATGTCATTATATTGTTCTAAGCCAACAAACTGTTATGGAATCATTCCAAGATGGAAGAATTAAACGAGAGGTTGCTCAATCAAATGCAAAAAAACCAATCCGTATAATCGCAAGGATTGTTACATTGATTCTTGTGGATTGATTCCAAAACTTGAAAAATTCAGAGAAAGTACGAGCCTGAAATTGAGTGAAGGGCCGTGTGAAGAAGAAGGATGGAAGAATTGAGCAAGCTGGTGATCAAAGCAGTTAAATGCAGATATTGAATCTAAATAATCCCAAGGACAGTTACATAAATTCGTAAATTGATTCCGAAAAATTTTGGTTGGCATTCCAAGATGGAAGAATTGAACGAGTTGTTGCTCAATCAAATGCAAATAATCAATCCCTATAATCCTGAGGATTGTCACACCGATTCTTGTGGATTGAGTCCGAAACTTGAAAAATTCTGAGAAAGTGAGAGCCCGAAGTTAAGTGAAAGACCGTGTAAAAGAGAAGGATGGAAGAATTGTGCAAGCTGGTGATCAAATCACTCAAATGCACATAATGAATCCAAATAATCCCGAGGATTCATCAATTGGTAAATTGAATCCGAAAAATTTTGGTTGATATTCCAAGATGGAAAAATTGAATGAGATGTTGCTCAATCAAATGCAAATAATCAATCCCTATAATCCCAAGAATTGTTTCACCAATTCTTGTGGATCAATTCCAAAACTTGAAAAATTCGGAGAAAGTGAGAGTGCTAAGTTAAGTGAAAGGCCGTGTAAAAGAAAAAGGATGGAAAAATTGAGCAAGCTCGTGATCAAAGCACTCAAATGCACATAATCAATCCAAATAATCCCAAGGATAGTTACATCAATTGGTATATTGATTCCGAAAATTTTTGGTTGGCTTGGAACAATATAATGTCATGAGGACAGGATGTACCTGAATCTCCAAGCTGATTTGCAATTGCTCACTGAAGGTAAGGCCACAAGAGAAGGGATTGTTGGGCTGGAAGAGAAGGTGAATAGTAGACTCCAGTGAACCTTTTTAATGGAGATCAGCAAACCTCATAAAATCATAAGAGTCATCTTTTTGGGCATTTGCTCATGACATTATCAAGTGATGATAACTTCCATTTGTTATAGCCCATAACGGTTCTTGGGATGTGAACTTCGCTTATTTATATAGATGTAATGGTTAAAAGTGTTGCACGTTTTTATAATTCGAGTATGGTAGGTTGAATTCCTTTTATTTACTTAAATAAAAAGAAATCTATCTGCTCCTCTATTATTTTGACAATATGATAAATATATTGTCCTTAAATGGCAATTGGATCAACAATGCAAATTTCTAGTTTAGATGTAAGGGTTAAAAATGTTGCACGTTATTTATTACTCAAGTATGGTAGGTTGGTTTCTTCATATACTTGAATTGAAAAGAAATCCGTGTGCTCCTCTATGATTTAGACAATATGATAAATATATTCCTAAAATGGCACTTGGGTCGACAATGCACATTTCTAGTTTAGATGTAATGGTTAAAAGTGTTGCACATATTTGATAACTCGAGTATGGTAGGCTGCTTTCCATTTATTTACTTAAGTTAGAAAGAAATCTGTGTGCTTCTCTATAATTTTGACAATATAATAAAAATCTTTTCTTTAAATGGCACTTTGGTCAACAATGCACATTTCTAATTTAGATGCAAAGGTTAAAAGTATTGCACGTTTTTTGTAACTCGAGTAAGGTAGGCTGGTTTCCTATTATTTAATTGAATAAAAAGGAAATCTATGTGCTTATCTATAATTTTGATAATATGTTAAATATCTTGTCCTTAAATGGCACTCGGGTCAACAATGCAAATTTAGAAGTAAGGGTTAAAAGTATGCCATGTTTCTGATAACTCAAGTATGATAGGTTGGTTTCTTTTATTTACTTAAACTAAAAAGAAATCTCTGTACACCTCTATAATTTTGGCAAGATGATATATATCTTGTCCACAAATGGCACTTGGGTCAACAATGCAAATTTTTGGTTTGGGTAGTATTTAGTATGATCACGTCTTAGCACTAGGGGTGAGCAGTGGTCTAGGGTCGACCCTAGACCGACCCTGGACCGGCCCAACCCTGCTGGTCCTGGTCCGGTTTCCAAGGGGACCGGGTCGGTCCTCGGTCCTAAGATTCTAGGACCGGTACTGTGCGGGTTGGTCCTCGGTCCTGGAAGTTTAGGGTCGGTCCAACCCGGACCAACCCTGATAAAAATATATATATATATATATATTGGTAAAGGAAATATATTTATATATAATATATTTTAGATATTTAATATATAATATTTTTTAATGTTTTTCTTATAAAGTGCAAACCCAGCCAGCGTTCTTCACGCCGTGAAATGGTGTGAATAGTGCTGTGAAATGGCTTAAAATGTCCTTAGCCTCTTGTCTTATTCTTCCCTCTTTATCCTATTCATTTTTCACTTAAAAACGAAACTTTCCCTGGTGAGCAAGAGCAACCTTGCCCTATTCGCCATGCACAGTGATGTTCCATCGGCACTAATAGTGATTTCAATTTAAAAATTTTGTTACGTATTTATTATATGTGTTGTATGTTTTGTTTTCAGGTATTCAAAAGCTGAAGCGATCATCTAACAATTAACAAGATGTGAAGTTGTATATTCATGGTTTATATTAAGTATTTTGAACTTCTTATGGTTTAATTGTTCAGTTGCACTTTGCTTTTGAGTTTGTGTCAAATGGAAGAAATTTTCGAATAGTAGTATTGCCGTTGTTATGATAATGTGCTTATCAAGTAGTGTGAAGCTTAATTATTGGTTGATTAGACTTTGCTTGATTGAATGTATGAATCGTTTTTGCATATAGTGTTACGAGTATTATTAATAGATGATTGCGGGAGAAGATGCCTAGAAAACATTTTTGGCCTAGAATTCTTTTCTCTTAAACTTCCCATCTCATCCCATTTCCCGAAGGGAAGAATGATTCAAAGACAAATCAAAAACAAGAAAATTATAGTATGCTTTAGCGATGGAAACACTTTATCTCTATTAGCAATCTCGATCATTTATATAGTTTGTTGTTTTTAACTAGTGTGATCACCTTATCTTAAATTTATGTTGAATATGCACTTATATTTATAGGTTGGTTTGATATGTAATTTGAATTAATGAGTTTTAATTTTTAAGGAATAAAAAATGAAATAAAAAAAATCGAGAAAACTTCACTTGGTTATAAGTGCCCGCCGGGTGTGGACCAACTTGAATAATTGTCTGCCAATTGCTGACTTGTAATCTTCGGGATTACGGAGCCGTCGCCGTTTGTTGTATACAATGGATCGCGAATCAATCCGCATCGGATGGTCCCGGGTTGACCACGGGACCGGACCGAACCCATAGGGTCGGTCCGGTCCTCGGTCCCAGACTCGACCGGGTCGGTCCTCGGTCCCAAAAATTGGGGACCGACACTGTACGGGTTGGTCCTAGGGTTAGGCGTCGAACCGGCCCAACCCGGACCATGATCACCCCTACTTAGCACACCATTGGATGACTCCACGAAGTAGACTGAGTAATGACGGCTGTAATGTGTCAACTTATTGCTTATTATTCAATGTTGTCCCTAATTTTTTTTTTTTCATCTGCTATCCTCCACAAGGTCTTAAAGCGTAGTCCAAATATAAGTCCTTTTTAAAAAATTTAATGTAATTTACTAATAAAAACTGGATATATTGCCGTGTCATAACTTGTCATTCTTTTGTTCAACTTCAAGCATGCACTATGTTTGTTCAATTTTTTTACCACAACTTTTTTTGTTCCATTGTGTTTTTTAATGTCACTGAATTGAAGAAGAAGACAAGAAAACAAATTAGACGAATGGAGAATTTTGTGTTTCTTGTTTAATATAAGAAATGATCATTTCAAATCACCAATCGAGCATCGAGGCTTTTAAACTTGACTTTTACACCAAGAGTGGTGCATCCAACTGATTTATGTGCTCCAAGTGAAGGATCACCAGTTTTGCTTCCAATCTTTTTAGTCTTACAAGCGCCCTCTAAAATCATCTGGAAATATGATGGTGCTTAAATTAGTCAATGTCCATTTCACAAGACATGTGGATGGACTTGTCACACCCAAGTAAATTGAGATGCCAAAGATTTAGCATAGTTAAACCTACTTGAAGTTTTTTTAGACTCGTGCCCTATTTGAGGTCTAGCCTCTTTAAATTCTTCAACTTTCCAATGCCACTCAACCATTATTCTAGTGAGGAACATAGGATGAGATTCAAACCGTCATAGTCTTGAGTAGAGGAGTCAGACGGGTGGGTCGGGTCATTAATGGGTCGACCCAAACTAACCCATTAACCCATTTATGACCCATTTAAGTATAATGTAAAATTTTCAACCCATACCCTACCCGATCCATATTAATAAAATATTTTCATATTCAACCAAATTTAGAAAAACTTATTCCTATGCTTTTTTTTTTAAAGATTATATTACTAAAATACTTGTAAGCTTATTCATTATATATATATATTATTTTTTTTAAATGGTATTGCTAAAATAGTTTTATACAACATAAATTTAATGGACAATTTTTATAATTTTAAAATAATTATTTTAAAAAATCGAATTTTAATTATTTTTATTTTTTTAAAAATAAATTTTTACTTATTTTTAAACAATAAAATTTTAATTATTTTTTAAAAATAAATTATTAAATAATTTTTATTTTAAAAAATAAATAATTTTTTTTATTTTAAATATAATTTTTCTTTTTTCTTTTTTTCTTTTTGTTCCTCTTCTTCTTCGGTCGGCCGTCGGCCGGCATAGGCGAGACTCGAGCTCACCCGACGCCAGCGAGCCAGCCACGCCATATGGCGAGGCTCGAGCCTCGCCCGACGCTAAGGAGCTCGAGTCTCGCCGGCGGCGAGCTCGAGGCTCGCTAGATGGTGAGGCCTCCGCCTCGCCCGATCCGGCAGCTCGAGGCTCGCCGGCATTGGGAGAGCTCGAGCTCGCCCCTCGCCGGACGTCGGCGAGGCCTCCGCCTCGCCAAATCTGGCGAGCTCGAGGCTCGCCGGTGTCGAGCGAGCCCCTCGCCGGATCTGGCGAGGCTCGAGCCTTGCCCCACGCCGGGAGTTCGAGTCTCACCGGGCGTCGGCGGCCTCGCTAGATCCGGCGAGCTCGAGCTCGCGACGTCGGCGAGCTCAAGGCTCGTCGGACGCGGCCATGGTCATGTCGGCGACCGAAGGAAGAAGAAAGAAAAAAAAAAGGAAAGAAAAAGAGAAAAAGAAAAAATAATTATAATTTCAATTCTTTTAAAAAAAATGTAAAGTTAAAGAAAGAAGAGAGAGATTGTGAGGTTTTGGGTGAAAATAAATGGGTTGATAAATGGGTCTTAAATGGGTTAGCTCTCTCTCTTACCCATTTAAGACCCATATATTTTAGTCTTGACCCATTAAAACCCATTATGGGTGCTTTAGGAAATAAGACTTGACCCATTAACGACCTATTTAAACATAAATGGGTCCATAAATGCGTCAATGACCCATTTTGACTACTATCTAAGTACTATGATATCTCAAATGGTATGAGTCACCTATAAACACTAGCAACTCGTAGATGAGAACCACTTCAAGACACTATTGATATCTCAAATGGTTCAAGTAAAACTTTTCTTATCAAAGAATTGGTATGGTATAAAATAGTTAATCCATAACTTATTGTCTTAAGTTTTTTAGTGAATGTGGATCCAACTAAAATTATTGACTGGCTCAAACTTGGCCTTTCTCTTAGCAATTTCTCTAAATGAAGGTATAGAATTTCTACTGCATGTACCCAATAATTGTTGGTATCGGAGCTAAAGGCAGATAGGCCCACATGGTTTCCAAGGTGTAACAATGCAATCTTGATGGCAACCTTCATGGTTCCATCTAGAGAAAAAGAATATGATACCTAAATTAAATGAGAGCAAACCCAACACTAAACTCACACATGATGGGGGAGATTATTGAGATGCACATGTGAATTGTGTTAGAAATATCCAACACTAAGCTTATACATGATAGGGAGATTGTTGAGATACACATGTGAATTATGTTACAAATACATCATATCAGAGAATTAGTGTTATATGGAGTAATTAAAATATCATAGATCATAAATCATTGATTTAAACTTTTGAGTAAAAGTCAGTTTAATTAAATATATTGATGGGTTTAAATTTGGGCTCCTTCTTGAAGATCTCTCATGTGAAGATTTTGAATTTTTACGGCATGCTCCCAACATAAACAAATAGGAAACATTCTCCCGATACCTTAGAGAGGGGTGGTCCCCATTTTCTTTGCCTTAAAAAGTGTTTCCAATATCATCTTGGCGATTTGACAACTGAAAATGCATGAGAGATGCTTCCATTTATGTGCTTGACGTTTGAACACTCACGATGATGAAAGCTCGTGCATTAGATCATGTTTTGCATGACCAAATGGATCCATGGATATCTTCTTTTATGTCGTGTAAGAACGATCTCCAAACCGACCCTCTTAATTATATATTTCTCCTGCTTCGGGACTTTTACTATTTCATTTCGGTGTAATAAACACTTCAACTATCCAAAGAGATATCGTTTCGTGCTTGGTCAATTCAGTGCTTTTTAAGTTTAGACTACGATATTCATAATTGCTTCAGTCGTAGTTGAAGACGATCATAACTTAGCTTTAGTCTCAGCATAATATCACTTAATCTTTGCTGAACTTGGATAGTTCATAATCTTTGAAATGCAGCCAGTCTCACGCGATGTTGCTCGATGAATAGGAGCAGCCCTGTCATTCTAATCATGAGGGGATATCTAGCTTTTTTATTCCCGATTTCTTCTCCGATGTTATGTAGGTTATACATTTGGGGTTAAACAATGAAGGTTATGTTATCCCAATTTAAGTCACCCAAAATTATAATTAGCAGATATGTTAATTTTGATGAAGGTGTTTTCAGTTACTTCTGATGCTAATGGTCCGAGAACCCAAGAATCCTAGGAAATCTAGGTGAATGTGCCACCATAGCAAATACTGTAGTCTTCCCCAGGTATGCCTCCTGTCGTTAAGGGGAAGAAAGACCACACAAAGAGCAGGACTCTATTGCTATTAACAAATCTAGGAGGGAAGTCCAATAACTTCAGCACTACAATGATTTGTTGCATTTGCTCTTCTTGCTGTTGAAGAAAACTATTTCAGTAGCTGAGCCGTCCACTAAAGTAGAAGTGAGGTCTAGTGTGGACCCTACTCAATGGCCAGCAACCATCAAGAGACTGTCTCTCGAGAAGGACACAACATTACTTTATTTTCCTAGATTATCCTCGTAATAGTGAATTTTTGGACTTCGATATTATGGTTAATGCATGCAGTATGCATAATTTACTCATGTTTCATTCTATTATTTTTATAGTGCAGTCACTATGGAAAATAATATTACTTTTTGCTTAAATATATCTGTTGATGATGAAATTATGAATGGCAAACAACAATCAATCATGTCAAGAAGTTCATTTGAAATTTTACTAGGTAATTTTCTAACATGAGAGGATCCTTTGAGTAGTGTGCAGATGCATCTTTTTGCTCAAGAAGTTTAAAGAGACAAATATGTTCTTTTTTATTGTGATTGGGGAGGTAATTATCGTGATCGACATAATATTTCTATTAAACGTTAGAGAAGAAAGACCAAATTTAATTTGATTAACTGTCTTTTGAAATATGATTCTATAAATTCATGGTCATTCAAAATATTTAATGTATCATATAATAAATAATTATAAATTTGACTATTAGATTAACTAAATAAAATGAAAATTAAGTTGTTAAAATATACGGATTACAACATAATGACACATACTAAAGTTATAATTAAATGAAAATGTGTACTAAATCCTAGTAAAAAAAAAAGAATATACAACTCATTAACACAATAATTAGCTTTTTTGTTTTGTCAAATAATTAGTTAGCTATCTACCAAATAATTATTTTTTTTAAAAGAGGTATACAAATTTTGTTTCAAATGGAGAAAAAAAGGAAAAAAAAAAAAAAAAAAAGAAAAAAGAAAAGTAAGAAAGCAATAATCTTAAATCAAGAGTAGCCCCAAATTTAACCTTATGGAGTATGGGTAGTTTTCGTTTCTAATAGAATTGAAATAAAAGAAAAAGAATGATAAAAAAAGGTGAAAAAGAAAAAAAGGAGCATCAGGAGTAAATTAGGGATGTAAATAGCGGGAGTCAAGAATATTTGTCATAAATTGACACCTCTACATAATCCTTTGGATAGTTTCATGGAAAAAAAAAGAAAGGAATTGGAAGAAAAACAATATACTATATATAATATTTTTGCTAAAGCAATAAATTAGATATTTTTAATTTTGTTTTTGGCCAAACAGATATTTTTAATTACCTTAATTCTTTGATCTTCTTTTCAACCGAGACCTCGAAAATACTTCTTGTACTGCCGCCCTCGGCGTCCCTGCAGGCTGCCTCTCCTCCTCCAACCTCCTCAGTCCTGCTGCTGCTGCTTGCTTTCTTCTGTCTTGCTGGTGAGTTTTGATGGTACCCAGAGCGGGACGCCACCACGTGACTACCCAAGTGAGTTCTTCGATCTTTCTAACGTTAGGAGTTCCCCGCGAACTTCTCCTTCTTTTCCCCCTCTTCTGCGAGGAGGACGGACGGAGGATGCATGGCTTCTTTCTTGATTTGAATTCCGGCCCCCTTTGTTAGAAAATGGGATTGATGGTGACCGACCGGTGGGAGTTTCACCGGTTGTTTGTACTTTGAATTGGGTTGCTTGTTGAAGCTC
This sequence comes from Eucalyptus curtisii, assembly GCA_017140595.1. Lineage (NCBI taxonomy): Eukaryota > Viridiplantae > Streptophyta > Magnoliopsida > Myrtales > Myrtaceae > Eucalyptus > Eucalyptus curtisii. The sequence goes on along the minus strand of CM029501.1, from coordinate 13,903,561 downwards.
GGACGAGTGATATGTGCTTGCAATCTTTCTTGCCCGCCAACTGTTTGATGATTTGTCGGCATCGGTTGATTAGTGCTCAAGCAGTTCTCTCTTTGTTTCCTTTACGTCTGTTCATGGGTCCAAGGTAGCCCGACAAGTTCTTGACTTTTTTATAGGGCTCATAATTGGACAGGCCTAGGAGAAAGTGTAAGCTTGGCTGTGAGAGAAGATTGCTAACCATTTACCAGACTCAGAAGAAGGCTGAGGCCTGGAACATCTCCGGCTATGCTGTTTCATTTGTTCTTATCTTCTTCTTCTTGAGTGTGTATCATCTTGTTACCAACATTGATAGTTCAGATTGCCCAAAAATCTGCTTTAAGAAGTTTATTTTGCGACTAATCAATCATCTGCTCCCTGAATTTGGTCATTCTTTGCTTAATGAGGTATGTTGTTATGCAGAATGGGAACCGACAATGAGAGATCAGATTCTGAGATGGAGAAGATGTTACTGATTTACAAAAGTTTTATGGCTAGGTATCCCCTTGGTGACTGATTTTTCCTGCATATGTCCAAATTCAAATTTTCCTTTAAAGAGTCCTTCTGCATCATGTGCCTTTCTGCTTCATTTTGTCACTGTGCTTGTGTCTTGTGGAACTCCATATGACAACTAAAAGTATAATAATGCATATAATAGTAGAATTTTTACTTATTCATCATTGACCATCCTACTTCCAATAACTTTCTTTTGTCACATAGTGTCCCGGTAATGATACAAGTCTGATTTCCATATGCTTCTCACGTAGACATATATCGAAAGGCGGGTAGTATTCTTTTGCTTGATCAAATTGATGAAATGGGTCAGCATTTCATTTTATAGGGTCGCAAAGTCTGATGAAGTGGCAGCTGCAGGAAGCAGGTTTCTTGTCAGCTTTCAACAAGGGCTAGGTTGAAAATCTAGAGTTCATTATTTTCTCCCTTTTCTCATAAGTCAACATCAATCTCATTCTGGCATCCTCAATGGTTCTCTCTTCATCTTTTTGTAGAACTTGTTCGACGGCCTGCTTTAGACAGAAGTTCAATTTTACTCAAGAATATTATCAAAGCTAATGAAACAGAGAGGCTTACATCATACTTCAATGCTGGATGTATCAACGCCAATGATGGGTCCCAGAATCTGACAAAGTGTAGGCACAACTCTTTCAATTTCCTGAAATAGCGTAGCACTCGTTTGTTTACTACCGTATGCAGCGCAACAGATAGACCGCCATCACTCAATACCCTGTGGTGACAGTATTTACACATAGTATTTTTGTGGATGCTGTATTGAAGATGTAGTAATTCAATGCATTTTCTGCTTTGCTTGAAACTTTCGTCAACACTCTAATTGATTAAATACTTGGCTTCTCTTCGACTTATAAAATTATGTGCTTACTCTGATTGGTGATATTATATTTTGACAGAGCATTTTGTCAAAATAGCAACTGTACATAGTCTACAGACTTGAGGATTTGTAAATATATCTTGGGTGGGGAATATATTATTGCAGCCACTATTTCCTACTTGATGTGTCATTTTTGCACCTGAACTGACTGTGACTGTCTTCTGTTTTCCTTTAATGTGCATACAGAAGTACGTACTTGTGTACTTGGTCTTCAGGGCCTTGTGAATACAGGTAATGTTCTGTTACATAGAATCCAATATTGAAACCTTTATGCAATAAATAATGCATTGGCTCATATTCTCCATTGAGTACATAATTAAATTTTTGTTTATTATGAGATTTGTTAGCATTAATTGCCTCTAGACACCTCAAGAAATTTATCTTTAATATGGTATCTGATATCTCATTGTGGTTACTTTTCATAGAGTTTAGTGTGCATTCCTTCAAGAACAAATATGTGCCATACTTTGTGGAGATTGATCAAAAAGTAGGATATTCTTATCTTCTGTACGTGTACTTCTTCCAATTGAGACATAACTCAAAGGCATGTTTCAGTTGAGATTATGTCGTAATTACATTATAGCTGAAGTTTTAAATCTCCAACATATACATCATAAATAATTCAAATGCCTTTTTTTAGGTCTAATTATGTTATAACCAGTCTTAAATCTCCTAAACATCAAATTTGATAAAAGACCTCGTTTAGTCCCCCATGCATTTATTTTGGTTTGTCTTTCCAACTACAGTATTAATAGTGAAAGTGTATAACTTGAAGTTTCCTAATTGATGTTTTTCATTACTCGAGTCAGATTGATGACCATTTTTGTTAAGTAATGCCAAACCTTTGTCCAAAATGATTTTTTAATCTAACGCATGCTGCTTAAAAGGTTTTTAATATATCGACCTGTTAGTCAGTAAATAAGTTGCACGAATTTCTGGAAATTTTGCAAGTTGATGTTTTCTCTCTTAAAACATGTGGAGCATTTAAACCTTATAGAATACTTGAAAGCCAGGGCAAAATGGCATAAAAGTTTCATTTATCTGACCCCACATATGTGGTAAGGCTTAGTTTGTTGTACTGGTGGTGGTCTTTGTCATTGTCATTGTGCAGATGCAAGTGCTTTGTGTATTTTAGAATGACACCTTTTGGGATTTTCCAGATTTTTACCATAGTTTTAAGTTAGGGGAGGACGGAGAGAGAGGGAGAAGAGGAAGAAAGAGATAGGGTTGCACCATTTTGCTGTTTCTTTTTTATTCGAGCACCAGCAAAATGCAGTTCCTTGCAGACTTGAAATTAAAAGGAAATTGTCACTTACATGAACAGCTTTCCAATTTTGTTGCTGCAGCAAAAACTATACTGATTGAACTTGAGGGTCTTCTAGAGGATGTCATCAGGGTTGTAGAAGCAGCAAATGAGTATTTATTACCATCTCAGGATGAAGACATTAATGATAGATTGATGAGGGAAGTGACTATTGCTAACAAGGTGGGCTTATATTTTTATTTTATATTGTTGCTCCAAATGAAATTCTATCTCTGATGTGAGAAATTCAAAATTTCATTGGTCTTTGGACAGCATTCTTTTTCTTGATGCACTAATATCTTGTTGCATTTTTCTATGTGCATCTTGGAGCAATAATAGTATCACCTAATTCATTGAGAAGTATAAAGTCAGAAATTAATAGTTATTTATTTCAATGTGTATTTTGAAACAGAGGGGACCCTCTTTTCCGGCTAAAATTAACTGCAGCTTATGTTATGTATTCAGACATCTTTTGTTCTGGATGGTCGAAGAGTTATGTGTTGCATGATATTCCTGCTGCTGGATTAGTATTTGAGTCTTATTTAACTAATTTTAATACAATATCAAACGAACAAACACATAAGTAGAACCAAGCCAAAAATGTCAACGTTTGAGCCAACTAAATATTATAATTTGGTCACATGTTCTTTTCAGTTGAACCATTTGAGGTGAACCATTTCATCTCAAGGCCTTGGCATACCAAGAAACCTTTTTCATTTGGGAAGTAGCATGGGTCCGTTGTCATTGAAAAGTGGGACAGTTTTAACTGTCTTACTAGGAAAATAGTATGCTCAGCAGGATATTGAGTCCTTGAAATGGCATGTCTTGTTTGCTAATTATCTCTGACATAAAGTTGCGAATCATCTTTTAATTCCTTTTGACGTCAATGTACTGATTTACATTTGCAATCTGTCCTGGTGGTCTCATCGTACTTTAGAAATGTCCAAAATCAGATTTTGTGTATGAAACAGTACAAGTGTTACATGATTTAATGAATCCTTGTTCAAATCATACATAAAGTTGAAAAGGACTCGTGTTTAGAATTTTTTCTCAGGATGCAACAATCATGTGTACATAGCATACCTTCATCTATGTAATTTATGCATACGTGTAAATATAGTAATGAGTGACAATGCCATGCAACCAGGTTTGCGTTTGTTCTACCGTCAGATTTTTTTTTTTTGTTTTTTCAATTGGCCATTCATGTTGTTCCATCCTAAGTTCTGATTTTGTTTTTATTCATTCAGGAGGAAACTGCATCATCTGATTCTGGGAGACCTGAACTCACAGACTATGCTACCATGATGGGTATTATTTACAGTATGATTAAACAAGACTCTGCCATGCAGGTATCAAGCCCATCACTTTTTGCTGAACTAATTGTCAATAATTTTATGTTCTTTGTCACATTTCTTTGTATCAGTACCTAATTTCCGGTGGTAAATCATTGATTCTTATTGCAGGAAAAGATTGTCTCTGCTCTGAATCTGAAGCTATCATCCGGAGAATTAGAAACCTATTGCACTATGTGGTCCCTGCGTCCTTTCATTGATGATGAAATCATGCATCGGGCTTGGTCATTCATTCCTTGACCATATCATCCGGAGAATTAGAAACATGTTATAATGTTGCCATATAACATGTTTGTTGACTGAGGAAGGATGTCGGCGACTATGTAGAGGTGGCAAACGTGAGGGTCAAGTTATGTTGTATTTGTATTTTTTTCAGGTTATGTAGAAGATAAAACGAAGTATTGTTTGGTAAAAGAAAATTTGGGTTGGTCATTGTTACATTCTTAAAGCATATTGTCTATTCAAATACCCTCCAATGATCTTTTAAATAGTCATATTAATTTGACATGTTTATAAGAAAAACTCTCTGGGTACCTCAATGATAATGTTTACTAATAGTTATGATTTCCCGAACATATTTGTTCACGTGGCATACTGTTTTGTTGAACAAATTCAATGACCCTCTAGGAAGAGCATGGTGTGGAAATGATTTGAGGTGAGGTGTTGTCAAGATTCAACACTTCTTAGTGTAAACTCGTTGGTATTCCCTAATAGTGGGGAAGAAAAATATACACTTCCAACCTCGGGGGTTGTGGTTTGTGGGCACTAGCAAGTGAAAATAAGAAATGCAATTTTGCTAAGTGCTCCGTTGGGGGACCATCGAGGATAGCCCTCACTGGTAGAGACACCCATTGGCTACCACCTGCCACCACTAAACTGGCCAGGTAGTTTAAGGCACCTTGGTTACACATTCAATGACCCTCCAGGGAGAACCTAGTGTGAAAATAATTTAAAGTGAGGTGTTGCTAACGTTTAACACCTCTTTAGCATGAAATCCTTGGTATTCCCCGGTAGTGGGGAAGAAAAATATACACTTTCAACTAAGAGGGGTGAGGCTTGCAGGTACTGACAAATAAAAATAAGGAATGCAATGCTTCTAGGCATCTTACTAGGGACTACCGGGGACTGCCCTCATCGGTGGAGACACCACTTGGCTACTGTCTTTGGCCACTGAACCGACCATGTAGTTCAAGCCCCCTAGTAAACCCTATGGGCACATCAATGATAATTTTTACCAATAGTTATGGTTTCCCAAACGTATTTGTTCACGTGGCATACTGCGCCGTTCAACTATCCTATCATGTTCATTAACATCTTTATAATACAGGCAAAACTTTGTTCACCCGACTAGTGCCAGGGTTAGGTTCAGTTTGTGTAATAGTAAGATAATTTCTCACAAAAAAAAAAGAATTATAAAAGACATTATCAATAAGTTCTTACATCATTTCACGATAGATTGAAATACCAAAATCTACGTCTTTTTCCTTTACATCCCGGTCTGACAACCTGAAAGGCTTGTGGAGCAACGTGCAAGCCTTATGATTCATTTAAATTCAGGGCTTCAATTAAATTATGGGCTTTAGTCATATATGCGACCATAATGGATAGCAATTTGCACGCAATTGATGAATTTAATGGTGACCTTTAATTCTTGAGCTGAAAACTCCCGATGTCTCAGCCAAGCCCAAACTCGGGGTGTAGATCTCTACGTTTCTCAACCTTTGAGGCGTTTGGCGCTAAACAAAACCCAGTCATTAGGGGCTACAATGTGTTTCAGCACATACAATTTCTTATGAAAACTAAAGAGCTTCACGTCACCTTACCATGGATATTATTCGTTATGCCTCCCGTTTTTGCATTCCATCATTTTTTTTCCCTTTTCATACTATCTAAACTGAACTTTTGTTTCTAACGGACGCATAAATATGCACGAATGAATATGGAAACCTTGCAGGGAGAAGTCAGTCGAAATTTTAACACCAAATTGCACTTGGAACTGAATTGACTTACAGATAAAACACTGTTCTGTAATGATAATACGACAAACTTAACCAGTTAGTAATTATCTTTTTAACCTGATAAATGAATAAATAGCCATTATACTTAACCTTAGAATCTGGTGTCTATGTTACCTAGGCATTACCATGGTTTTAGCAGAATAAATGTCCTGGATCAGATATTATTAAAATCGTATCCATGACATGCCAAGATTATCGGAATCAACTTTATTTCTCCAATATAATTTCACTTGATTAACTTTAATTTGTCAACGGGATAAGGGATACTTCCATTTATTTAACTTTAATTTGTCATTTTTATTTGTAACAAAACCCAACTCTTGAATGAGTAAGAACTATGTAGCATTCATCATACTATAACAAGTATCACACCTTGTGAGGATGATCAGGAGATTTTTTTTAACAAATTTTCTCTATTCAAAAGCTCTTAAATCAATATTGCGAGCTGATATCAGGTCTGCTTGATTCAGTCATGCTCTACGTATAGAATGAACATTTTTCATTTTATTTCACAACTAAATGTGATTAACAGGGTATACCTACACAAACCTGAATAAGCATAACGAATCCAACAATTTCCGCAATGTTAACTCCTGACACTCCCCCACCCTGCACTAGCATGCAGGATCCCATCAACTGAGCCCTGATGAGATATCTGCTTTAGCATGGCCAGGGCGCCGCCCCCGCTGGCGTCTCTGAGCCCTCATCTTCCTCCCATCCCTTTTTGCCTTGATTTTTTCTTTCAAGTCTCTCTCACCTCGCCTTTTGTACATCTTAAAAGTGATCTGTCTATCGGCAGCCATCTTTCTCACTTTCTCAGTTATCTCTGCTGCAATTTGTCTGTTGTACAGCTTCCTAAGGCCCCGCATGAGCTTAGCAAATGTATCTGGCTGCGGCATTACGTCTGCATCCATCATGTCCAAGCAATACGAACACGCCTCTTTAACATGCCCATTTGAGAAGAGTGCATGAATCCAGATTGTCCAGGCATAAACATTGAGATCACATCCTTTTGTCACAATGCAATTCCAAACGTCTTTAGCCATTTCTAGTTTTTCTGCTCTTAAAAGAGAATTTAGCAAGTCTTTCAATGTGCCATAATTAGGAGCTGATAGAAGACCTCTTCCCACCATCTCTTTAAAATAATCGCATGCTTCAACTAGATGACCGTGTGACATGAGTCCATGAATCATGATAACAAAACTGTCCAGACCTGGACTAAGCCCATTTGTTTCCATTTGATTCCAAAGCTCAACACCTTCCTTAATCTCAGCCAGCTTACATGCTAACCTGATCAACACATTGTAGATGCTAACGTCGGGAACACAACCGATCTTCTTCATTTCCTCAATGAGTTCCAAACACTCTTCCAGCTCCTCATTCTTCTCATGAGCCAACATAATAGGCAAATAAGTTGTTGCACATGGGGTATGACCTTGCTGTATCATCCTATCCAGTAGCTCATAAGCATTATCAAGTTTACCGCATTTGCAAAAGCCACTAATCAGTGTAGCGTACGTCACACCATCTGCCTCGCAGTTGCTCCTGTGCATCTCAAGCAACACGCGCGCAGCCTCCTCCATTTTTTCTCGAGAACATAGAGCTTGTATTAGAGTAGTATAAGAAGCTGCGTTAGGCTCACAACCTTTTCGCTTCATCTCTTTCAACAGATCGTATGCATCTGCCATTTTGTGCGCACGCGCATATCCACTCAGGAGATTGTTGTAGACCACAATATCTGGTTCAAAACCAGCCTCTCTCATTTGCACCAACACATGTTTTGCCTCCAAAAGCTTCCCTTCTCTACACCATCCATAAAGCAGTGATGTGAAGTGCTTAATACCTGGTGTGAACCGATATTTCATTTCTCCAAACAAAGCAGCTGCTTCTTTTACACTACCATTTTTACACAAAGCATCCAACAAGCAACCAAATGCATATTCATCTGGCTCACAGCCATACTTGGGCATCTCATCCAGGACTTCTATCGCTTTCTTCACCATTCTGGATGACGCAAACCTCCTCATCAAGATAATGAACAGCTCCGGTGATATCAACTGAGGGTTCTCCTTTCTCATCTCCTCAAGTAATGCCCAGACAGCACCAAAATGCCTCATTTTCCCTAAAATCCTAACCATTGCTTTATAGACATCATAGCTATGCCTATAACCCGGCTGCTTTGAAGCCCACACAAAGAAGCTGTAACCCAAATTGCCTGCATCACCACAGCGGTTCAACACTCGCTCTGTCAATCCTGACCGCATGATAATTCCAGATTCTTTTAAGGCAAGCTCCATTTTGGGAGCTCTAGAATGAAAATTCCTCAGAATCCTATATATCTTTTCCACATCTGCGGCAAACTCATCACGCCTTCCTTCATCTGCACAATTGTCATGGATGTTTTCAAGGTAGACAGGGCCAGGTCCAGCTTTTGAGCCTGCTTGAGAAGTGTTGCAGTTCCTAGGTTCGGTTGGTCTGTAATTTGGACTGGGTTGTGACGGAATTTCAGATGAACGAAACTGTTGATGAGTAGAGGGTGTGGAAGAACTAAATTTGGGGATCTGAAGAAGCCACCGGCTATAAATGGAGGGAACATTCAATGAAGATGGTCCAATACAATTTTTGCACAAATGAGGAAGTGCTCTCGAAAAGGAATGCATTTTCACTATTGAATTTTCTTATTTCCATTGAATACTATGAATCCCAGTATCATCTCTGGCCTCTCATTCTTCCACTCTAGAATCTACCCTGCTTCCAACAAAAAAAAAAAAAAAAGTGTATGACCAACAAATTGAGACTAGCGTCAGAAATCTAAGTTTACCATATAATAACAAAGCAGGTTCGGTCACAAAATGAAAAACCCAGCCTTAACAACCAATAACAGTGTTTAGGTATTTCAACATAGTTTCAGGGGGGAAAAATATGTGTGTATATATATGTATCCTGAGACATACATCAAACAGGTGGTGTGCATGGCGATACCACTACATTGAGCACCACCGGATCAGCTTGGCGCAAAAAAATCAGCAGAATAACGCTTACCCACAATGCACAACCACCAGAAAGTTGAAAAGGCACTGAAATTGCAACACGCTGTGAAGTGCTATATGGAACTGCAAGAAGACGAGATAGAGATGGGACCATGAACAGCGAATTATATACTGTTCAAGAACTACTGAGGGAGTGTGTCTCTTCTTGATCCGCACGGGTCAGATTAGAGCGACGAGAAAGAGAGACGAAAGCAGGAGAAACGGAAGCGAAGGAGCGACTAGGTCGGTACTTACGTTGAGGACTTAAACCCTGACGGTAACGCAAGCATGGGTTGAATTGGGTTCAAGAAAAAATGGATGTAAGTGAAGTTAATCATTATAAGTCTATACGTACCCACTAAACTTTGCCTAAGCATTGCGCTAAAATCTTTAATTTATCAAGCGGTAAAACCTCTTTTTTTTTTTTTTTTTTTTTAATGTTGTGAAAGAAAAGAGTGGAGGAAGTTACCAGAGGAAATTTAACATCCCTTTTGGGTGTCGTGTGAAAAAAAGAAAATTGCACAAAATTCCCTCGAATTTTGAGAATTTAAAGTAGTATATCTAAACTTTCAATTGTCACGCATTATCCTTTAAACTTTCATTTTGTTATTGCATAACCCTTCATTGTATTTTCCAGTAATATGTGTAATACATGTGACTTCTGACGGGTAAAAAAGAATTTTTCTCATCTCATTTTTTTTGTTCAAAGATGACCTCTCTTTACCGTTGAATTCTGCAGAAAAAAACGTAAAGATTAAAGAGACCGGAGAAAAATAAACTGGCTTATATATTCATTTAGGAGAAAATAATATCATAAGTAATATTAATAAGAAGAATTGTCAAGATTTTAACGGATGTACTAATAGAACCAATACGATATTTCAAAAAAGAAAAAACAAACACAACCATATTTAATGAGAAAAGATGAAATTACAAAATTAAAATAATCATGTGAAATAGTTAATTAATTTTAAAAAAAATTATCTATCAATAAAATGTTTAGAAATATCACTTTGCATTGAATAAATCATTTCCTTTTATGAGTTGAGGACATCATTTTCTTTTATAAAATGTTATTTTATTTTCATTAATCAATGATTTTTCACGTTGATTAAACATTTATATATACTTAGTGAGAAACTAATTTTTTACGTTTACAATTTTGCTGTCGAGGCATCTTTCCTATTTATTTAAATTGTGTTTATCTGTTTTCCTAAAATATCTTTTTTAGTTTTGGAGAAGTGGTTTTCAAAATATTATTTAACAACTTTTTATTATTTTATATAGATAGTGTACTCGCCTTATTTCCACTCCCCATTTGGCTTCAACACTCCCTTTTATGGTATATTGATTATATTACCTCTCATTTTTTCCATGTTGTACTCACAAAGAGTCAAAAGTGAAGCCTATTTGAGATTTTTTTTTTTATTCGTTTCTTCTTTTTCTTCCACTTTCCTTTTCCATCTTAGTGGTTTTTTTTTGGGTATTTTTTTTTTTTCCATGAAACTTCACAAAGATCAAAAGTAATGATTTTTTTCTCTATTTGTTTCTTCTTCATCTTAGATTAGGAACTTCTTGATCTAATGATGTCATTTACATGATTAGGGGTGAGTATCGATTTAGGGTCAACCTTGGACCGAGCCTTAATCGGCTCAACCCTGCAGATTCTGGTCAAGTTCCCAAGGGACTAGTTCGGTTCTTGATCCTAAAATCTCTAAATCAACATTGTGCGAATTGATCATCGATCTTGGGATTTTAGGCTTGGTCCAACTCGAACCAATTTTATATATATATATATCATATTTTTATATATTTATTATTTATTATATATTATTATTATATCAATTCTAAAGAGCAATCCCTAACTTAGATAGTGTTACTCTAACTTAAACGACGTTAAATGGCGTTAAACGGCATCAAACATCACCCTCCTTCTCCAGTACTCTTGTTCTCTTTTCTTTTTTAACCTCTTCTTTCTTCTTTATCCTTTTCAATTTTTACTTGAAAGAAACAACTTTTTGCTCGTGAGCAATGTCACCTTGCTCACCACGCAGCGCTAACCATGCTTGACACTCACCTCGCTCGCCATGCAACACTCGCGTGGCTTGCTACTCACCTCTCTTCGCTTGCCTTGCTTGTCTCCGAATAAATGAAGAAAACAAAAACCTAATTAGAAACCCTCTTCGCTTGTGAGCAATGCTCGATGTTCACTATTCATCTCTCAGCTTACCTCTATTCGCACGCCTCACGACTTGCCCTCATCTCGTGACTCATCCTTGTTGATGGATTTGTAATTTGAAATAAAAGGTTTGTCTTTTTTGAGAATACAAAAAATGAAACAAAAAAATTATCTATTAGTCTCGGGTTAATCGTAGAATTGGACCAAACCCATAGAGTTGGTCCAATCCTCGGTCTTAGGCTCAACCGAGTTAATCCTCTGTCCCAAAAGTTGGGGACTAATATTGTGCAAGTTGATCTCTGGGTTAAGTGCTGGACCGACCCAACTTAGATCATGATCACTCCTACCCATGATGATTCCTTGATGAGAATGTCAAGCTCTTTATCCTCTTAGATAGCCAGTCGTAGATGCATAAGAGTTATCCTCTTTACATTCAAATCTTTGCTCATTGGCTCAAGCGCCTCAATCATTTCGTTTAATTTTCAGAAATCATTGCTAGAATCGAAGAAGCTCATGCTTGCTTAGGGGTGATTTTGCTAGACATGCCAAAGGTTTGCGAGGGGTGATGGTGAGGTAGAAAGGAAGCCCGTGAGGCTCTGTGAGACCACCCGTTATTGGTGTGCATGGAGGTATCATAGGTGGAAGATGAAAAAGCACTGGCAAATATGCTTCAACGTAAGCAATAGCAAGAAGGAAAGTGAAAGAAAAAGGAACAAACAAATTCAAAAAGGGACCCTACAAGGGCCCTACATTTGACTATGTAGGGTACAACGCTTAAAGGAGAAAAAAGCAATGGGTAATATGATCAATTCAAGTAAAAGTACGTGTTTAAGCCAAATAAGAAGTAAAAACAATGCGATCTTTTGATATTATTATTTATATTGGTTTTTCAACTAAAGAAGAGGCGTGGGATGGATATATACTTTTGTCCCTCAAAAGTCACATATATTGCACACGTTAACAGAGGAAAAAAATAACGCGTTAATGACCATAACAAGCGAACATTCAAAGGGATATTGCGTACTTGCATTATTCGTAAAGTTTTATGGGTTGTAATTTTCAAGAAACAAAGGGACAATTGCAAAAGTTTATCCTCAATTTTATTTGCCACATCATCTGTCATCCTCAATTTTCACGACACAAAAGTAACCAAATCCAAGACATGGTTGCTGATCTTTATGTCTACTTCCGTTCTTAATAAAGCTTCCTTCCCATTGATTATCACTCACTCCTCAGCTCCCTCGTGCTAATGAAATGCAGCGGGGCAGTGATTTTCATTCCCAATTTCTATCTCCGTTTCACCTCATTCCAAGTAACCAAACGGCACCAAAGAGTGAGAATGGGGCTTCTTTGCCAATAAAATTGCCTTAGTTATGAAGAAATTGTGCTCATTTCGACTCCATATCCGGGTAATCCAGACAGCTTGGAGCCTGAAAGGTGCAACACCACATTTCGAACGACAAATAACATAGCATCACCACAAAGAGTTGACCCTACGCCTTACGCAATCGCGTCAAGCGAAACCATGATTAATGTTACGGTATCGGACCAAGGCTTCCATTTGCAGACCAAGTCCACAGTTACACATTCGAAAAATACATCTGACCTTCCCGGTGCCACTTGCCTTGCTTCTTGTATATCACAAAAAATCATCGATGGAACTTTCCACATAATTTCATTTCTTATCCTTATGAAAAAGTTTCGTCATTTCGTCTTTTGACCAAATCCAACAGGGAGGAAATGAGCTAGAAAATCAGAGTCCGGAATCTTAATTCCCTACAATTATTGATCTAGACTTTTTCATTTCTTGGTAGAACTCCAGATTCAGAATTACTTAGTAAAAACCACAGTATAATGATGGAACCGACATCATTACTGATATTCAGTCTAGCCTTTTGTTTATAATACCCATACAAGCAACCACTACCCGTGGTTATTATAAGATCATCTCGATTTAGTCTGCGGACATATTTACATCGATGTAGCCTTTTGCGCATTTTATTACATAAAGGGAAGACTGTGGACATATTTACATGGATTCAGCTCTGTCACCTGTTTCCACATTAGATAGCAAAGCAGCTCCCTTCGCCTGATAATAGTCGCTCAACCACTTCTTAATCAGCTTGATCTCAGTCGCTCTTTGTTCTACCAGCCAGTCGGGATCCTCTGCCGTTGCAGCACGCAAATCTATGTGATGAGCACCTGAAAAATTAAATACAAAGAATGAATTAATCTCTGCCTCAATGTCATCGATGGCTGCTCCATCAATCGGAGATGCCTGACAACAGAATCTCCAATGGCCTCCTATTTATTCTGGTGAGCTGAACAAGATGAATCATGATACACAAAACTGAAGGTGGCTCCTAGAAGGGACTAGGAAAGAGTATTTATTGAGCAGTGAGAAAGAAAACCAAAAGTCAGATTGCCAAAGCAGAGTCATACTGTCATAAGACTAAATTAAAAAATTGTTGAATGAAAGGAGAGAACCATAGAACCATTTTTGTCATAGCCCTCATGGGAAAAACGAGTCAAGTCAAAAGAAACACACAACATAAAGTAGATAATAACTCTTTACTCACTGGGTGACTCATTTGAGAACAAACTAACAACACTGCATCACATAAGCACGTCAGCAGTCACAAAGGAAAAAATGTAACACCACAAACGCCAAATTCTTTTGGGAGGAGTTTAAAAAAAAAAATTAAAAAGTGCCCCTAGCATTTGTTAAGGGTTATTAATGGTGCCTTGGTAATATAGAAGTTTCTTTTAAAACCATACTGCTCTCTTCAAATATTTTCTTGTTCAATTTTCGAAGTGTTTTTATATGTGTTAGTAGTATATTTAGGGGTCTTAACTAGTGCCCCTGGGGCACTTATTAAGAAGACCTATTTGTCAAAACCTAACAAAATGATTCAAAGTGAAACTATAGACTACTGACTTGCTTGAAATGATTGAAGTCAAATTATCTACATAAAGGTAAAAGTAAAATTCAATTATTATGAAAGGAATATACTCCCTTTCCCTTCAAATTGGAAACTTTTATGAAAAGTAATCCTTGTACATTGCAGAAAGGGAACTTGTAAAATTTAAAAAGAACAGGGACAGGGCCTTTCAAAATGAAAAGAGCTGGGAGGGTCAAATTATAAATGGCCTCAACAAGAGGCATATGGACATTTTACCCTATAATTTAACAGGCTTCAGATGAAACAAATGAAGTCCATATCACAAGATGAAGTCGCAATCCTAATGAGACCCACAGTATAACATGGAGAAAAAAATGCAAGTAGGTATACGCATGGTGTTTCACAGTAGAAACATCATTTATGGATTGCCCATCCATATGTCATAAAAAATAAAAAAAACTGAAAAGAAAAAGGAGGAAAGAAAAAGCACGAAGTAAAGATTTCAAATTGAACATACCTTCTTGGGTGTTTAAAGCAACAAGAGAATCGGATACATTCTGGGTCACACTGTGGCATATGATCAACACAATCAGAATACTACATAATAAATTTCAGACACCTCTGACAGAACACATGAAAAGACCCACCTATAACCACTCCAAGGATCAAGAAAGCCATTTGAGAAGATGATGTTGCTTCCAAACGTCTTCAAAGTGGTCATGATATCCTTCAAAATTGGTCCAAAATTCATGTTATGGGTCAAGGTGAATGATCTATTGACTACATTAGCAATCGTGCCACAATCATGTGTAAATATCATTGAAGTGCAACCTGAAAATTTTTCTGTAACTTTAAGGCCCTGAACACTCCAATCACCATAGAACTTATGTAGAGTGATTAACTTGATCACGCCCACAATTACAAGGAAATAATCCCAGAAAATCAAAGCTGCTACGATTTTGCTATTAATTACAATAGGTTACTAATAATTGGTATTTACTTGAAAGACTTCACATCATAGAGGATCAAGCGAAGCAGCATCTAGCCAAGGCGCACACACTGAGCCAATTCACAGCCCCCTCCCCAAAACACCACCCCCACCCCCCCCTTTTTCAAAAATAAAAAAAAATAAATAAATGAAAGGCAAACACACCCGAAAGAAAACATGAGTTTCCGCTTTTTGGATAAAACTTTGGCATCAGATTTTGGATGCTAATGAGGCTCACCGCACAACATGCCTCCATTACTACCACTCAATGAATTTACCCAGGAGATCCATGCACTTGGATGGTGAGAAGGATGATATTCATCATGTCTCTTAATGGCCTAGGCAGATTAAAATCTTCAGCAGCCTCTTCCAGCTTCCTCTTAATTGTATGTAACTAAATTGGATTTCTCTTGCTATCATCCTAAGACAACTTATTATAAACCAAATAAAGAAGCACTGAACAGAGAGATTGGGACAGGATAGACAATCAATGGGAATGTCATGCCGCATAAGACATGCTAAAGCAGACACAGAACTGGATAGAACATGGTCCAGACACACAATTAATGGGAATGCCATACTGCATAAGAAATGCTAAAGAGGACACAGAACCCAATGGAAAATGGCCCAAGAAGTTACACATGCAAGTTTGTCATGATGTAAAACTTTAAGATAAATGGTGTCTTACTTTCCCACCAAAATGAGTTGTTATCCACGTTGGTCTTGGAATGACTTTGAAATCGGTCCAGCACTCCTCTTGGAAAGCAGAAAAATTAAAATCGTATGTAGGAAACATGCTTGCATCTGGGCTACTAGACATGGGCATAACCATCTCCGTGCATGCCTGTACACCACAATAGATCAAACGAAATGTACTAACATCACTAGGTCATTTTTCTTTTCCAGAGGCAAAACCTTTCATATTTTAACTTTAGGGAAACATTTAATAAAGAATATGAATAACAGTTTTAGACCTGCCAGTTCCAGCCATCCATTCCATGAGGATCATCATCCAATTCAAAGCAATCCACTTCTCCGGTGTAATTGTAATAGACACTAACACCTTCAAATACACGTTCCAGAATGCTAGTACCATCTGGACAACCATCAATCTTTCTGCAGACCTAGTAAAAAGATGGACATAACGTGCATCCAAATATGCTCAGCAGATATGTCTATAACATTGTTCTGGATATGCTATATTACGTGGACACTAAGTGATGAGATGTCCAGCTCACCTGACATTTAAAGTTCTAGGATAACAGGACTCAGCTGAAAAGAATCCAGAAAATGGAGCATGTAGGATGTAGCTATACTGCACAGAGTCTTGGATGTATATATACAGTATGACAAAGCTTGTGAGCAAGTTCAGTAAATTTGGAACATCCTTTTTTAACTTAATGGGGGGCTTAAAGTTTTGAAGTGGATGGTGTTGATTTCAGCCTGTTATTTTTTTTTCCCTTGGCTAAATCTGTTTCTTCATCTCCCAACTCGACACGTGTTATTTCAAGTCTTACTGGTATCTTTTGTGCAGAGTTTAATTTTGACATAAAATCTATATTGAAAGCAAGCTAAAAAAGGGAATTAAAAAAAAAAAAAAAAACAAACAGGGCATTCAAAAACAAATTAATTAGAGAATCATTAATTTGAGAATCATTATGATGCATCTCTGAACATTATGACATCAAATGCAGAAAATAGTCATGGATGATTTGTATTAAAATTCCTAGAAAATAGAAACCAAAAAAAAAAAAAAAAGATGGCATCTTGTCATAGTACTAGTTCAGATAAAAGGAAGTAGTGTCATATGGGACCAAGGTTTCATTTGATGATGAAGTTATATCAGAGTCTTGACTAACCTCTCTTATTGGGTATCCAGGTAGAGGCATAAGAAATTCAGAAGGATATGGATAGTCAACCATTGCCAAAAAGGAGTAAGCGGAATCCAGCCAATTAGCCAGCTCTTCTGTATTCTTTAACTCCCTACCAACATTCAGATTTCAATTAATTTAGGTTGCACCAAGGACAAGACAATGACATTAAGCATTAGAAGCCCATGTAAGCTCAATCAGGTGGGCAACAAATTGACTGAAGGATCATTGTCTTTGTTTACTTTACCGACATAGCCGGAACATTCTTGTCAGTTTTGAAAGACCATTCTCCTTCTGGCCTTCGGATATCAATGCATTCCAGGATGCTTTAATAGTGTTAAAGCAGCTAGTACTTTCACGCTGGAGTTTTCAGTTGAAAAATAAGATAACATGGATGCACATAAATATGTTCACTTCAACAAGAGAAGGATGGTTAAAATTGACCACACACTTTAAAATCATTGGAGACAATGTCGTAGAACGTTTCTGGTGGCACAATATCTTCAAACTGAAGAATCGGAGCTGAAGAAGCAAGTGCGCCTATGGCAATATGCGGATACTTTAGCCTCATCCATGATGCTAACACTGTGAAAGATTACCATGCAAAATGTTCAGTGAATCTCAAAGGGGGATAAGAAAAAAAATTCTTATACATCAAAAACTGAAATTTTCTGCCCAATCCAAAAATTTTAAAATGTTCAAGAAGAAGACCGATACATCAAAATTCTCTAGGAAAACTATTTTGACCAATCTATGCATAGAGAGACAGTAGACAGGAAAAAAAAAAATGTAGAGTTCAAAACGTAGTTCAAAGGGCTTTACTTACTTCCACCATATGAACCACCAAAAAGAACAACAGGGCAAGCCTCAGCAGACAAGTTTCGTTTCAAGTTTGTGATCAACACCGCGAAATCAGCGAGCGCTTGCTCCGCCGTAAGATAAGACAAGGAAGCGGCATTCTTGTACGCTTCCTCTCGACTCCCATATGGCGTTGACTCACCATAATACCGATGCTACGAAGCAATCAATCAACCAAGATGAGGGTAACTATTAGTCAAACTCCTATAAAAACCAGCCAAAAAAAAAAAAAAACCCATGATTGCAGAGGTAGGGATGCATTTGGGTTTCCGTGCAAACTTCACAATTTTCGAATTTCACAAAGAATTTGAGGAAATTAAAGAAATTATCTTATACCAAGATCTTCGAGTTTTCTTGAAATGTTCTCAGCATGGATCTTTATGGTCTAAATTTCGAAAATATTCCACACCAAACAGAAACACGAATTAGACGAGAGCACCTACTTCGGGGAAAACCACCATGGCACCGAAGCTCGGGGCGATCTCCCACACGAAGCCCGAGTTGGCAGCGAACCACTCGATGTCGCCTTCATTCCCGCAGTACAAGAAGATGGGTCCGAGCCGATCGGGCCCGACCCAGTGCTCCGAGTTGATGAGGTACCGCTGCCTGAACGTCGGCAGCTCCGCGAAGCTGAAGTGGTCGAGGCGCTGCTCGAAGTACCGCGTCTCGTATCGGTACCCAAGAAGCTGATCCGACCGCCGGTCGCGGGGGTGGCGGTGGAGGGGTTTGGAGGTCGAGAATCTGCCGAGGAACCTCGGGGCGCCGCGGGCGGAGATGGGTTTGAAGGACTGGGAAGATGAGGATTGCTGAGCGAGGATGGAGAGGAGGACGATGGAGAATGATAACGCGGTGATGGCGGGTTTCGCCATCTTCTCTGCACTTTGTTCGTTGTTTTCAGGTAGTTTCGTTCTGCATTTGTGGATGTTTAGATATGTGGCAATGGGAGCAGATAATCCGATTAAAGCAGGTAGGGGTTTTAATTTGGATAATGCTCCTGATTTTAATCAGGTTTTGGTTTCTTAATTTTGACAACTTTGGATTTTTCCTCTTTTGGAAGAAATCTAATCTCGTATGAAATATCCACGTTTCATCTTACATATCCCATTGGATGTTCATTTCTGCATTATGACCAATTTTATCATGTTTTAGATGGGAAGCAAATGATAAAATAAGATTAATTTTTATATTATCATGTCTTTATTTTTTATTTTTTATCATATCTACAAAATGTATTTTTATTATGAGTTTTCTAATGTTCTCAAGATATAAGAATATTACAAGTGTCAAAAGTTTTAAATAATATTCACTTTAGTGTCAAAAGTCCACTAACTCATTTAAGTGACAAATTGGATAAAATGATCATTTACGTACATTTGGCGACAAATTCCGGTCAAATATACCACATGGCTTTTTTTAATAAAATGTTATGGCCTGGCTAGCCTTTTAATGAAAAAAATAAAGTCCATATGGACGATGTGGTGCATATAATCAAAAACTGACATCGTATCAGAGAAAATCTCTTTTTTTCTTTCTTTCTCTCGATCTCTCTCTCTCATTCAAGCCCTCATGGCGATCGAACCTCCCTTTGCCGAGACGCTACGACCATCAAATCTTGCAAATCTCACGATTCCACACCCATGCCGCGGAGCGAAATTCGTCCTCGAGGTCAAATGATGCGACTGCAATGAGGCCGAGCAAGGTTCGACTAGGCTAGATGGATAGGGATTCCTCCTCATCCCTGTACAATCATCCGAACTTGGTAGAGATAAAGAGTGCAAGGATGGAAAATCGCGCTAGGATTTACGAATTCCTTCACGGGATTGGGATCATCCCCGACGAGCTCGACTGGTTGGAGCTTTCGGTCAAAATCAAGGTCATGAATAAGCGAATTGATTTTCTTGAAAAAATGGGGCTCACGGTCGAGGACATCAATAATTATCATCTAGTCCTGGGTCGTAGCATGAAGAAAAGCATGATTCCGGTGTTCGATTTGTTTCCATGCCTAATTTAGCCCCAACTGGTCAATTTGAGGAAAAATGGCAAACAAGCTTGGGCCGACTCCCCTCGTGTCGAATCTGTTGCTCACTCACTCTCCCTCTCTCCCCTTGCAATTTGTAGTTTCTCCACACATTCTTCTTTAGTTTGAAATCGATCGATCGATGGAATATCTCTCTTTGAGCTTCGACGGAGGATCTGAAGTCGGGCGACCCTCTTTTTCCTACGAACTTCGTGACCATCCACCATCTACGAGAGCAACGGCTCAAGCGACGGCAGCCGCAGCAAAGACCGAAGCAACTCGAGACACGGTGACGATCACCCCCAAGGAAAACCACCGCAACGTAGGACGCCCCCACCGCGGCTGCCATGCCCCCCTCTAGCGCAAAAGGTCCGGCGAAAACAACTAGAACAAGAGCTTGGGGCAAACATGTAAACGACTCCGTTTGGGATTATTAAAGTTGACTAGATATGCCGGCGAGTCCCGTGGGTCAAAAAAAGTGATAAAAAAAGAATTGCCATTCTCGATGACCCAAATTGAAGTTGACACTTAAATAATTGTCTTTAAAAAAAAAAAAAGGTCGACACTTAAGTGATTCGAAAAAAAAAAAAACATACCAAAATGAGTAGGACTTTTAGCACTTCTAATGTCTTTATGCCATGAATTCATAGTGGATTTCCTAGAAATTGACTCTCCCCGAAGAGTAGTTATTGATACTTGTACCAAAAAATGTGAATTTCAAGTGTTCTCATTGTTCCTCATTGATTATTCTAGTTAATTTATTTCTCTCGCATTTGACTTGAATTGCAAAATTAGTTAACTTTTGCATTATCTTTACAATATTTTGATGGAGCTAACAATACAACCTAGAATGGAGGTTAAATAGATTGAGTGATGATACTTTAAACTTTTGTGGAATATTAAACAATTAGCACTCAAGTAAGTATCTCAAATAGAGTAGCGATGTGAAGATGATAAGTAGATCAGAGTGAAGCAAGACAATCACATAGTGATTTATAGTGGTCCGGCTTAATAATCAAGCTTACGTCCACTCTCAGACTAGCAACATTAATAGTGGCCGCATTCTACTAAAAATTAGCAGAGCAAGTTAAAACTGAATAGGATTGTTCCTTTCAATTGATAGATCTCACTATTGAGAATTATACATTGCCCTTACACTCATAAACTTAACAATCAACTATTCTATTGCTAAATCAGTACAGAGAGCAATAAAGAATAAGATCAAATTCAATTTCTGTCTATGATAGTAATTGCAATATTCAAGATGTCCAACCCACTTCACAACATCATTGGTCTTTTTAGATTGAGGTACTTAATGAAATCGTTGGATATCTTCAAGTATGATTGCTAGCTATTGAAAGTCGTTGGGGGGAGACCTTTGACAAAGTTGACACTGTTCCCGCAGTCGCTTCCTCTAAGAATCTTAGGCTTTCTGAAATAGGCACGCTGTGTCTGTCGAAACTATTAACTCTCAGTTGCTTTTTTGATTACTTTCCCAGTTTTTCTGTTGCAGAGTCCAATCCTGTAATGGCTATATTTGTACTATCAACGGTCATCTTTTCAGCGCATATTTCACTCTTATCAGACCTAATGGATCACTATCACTATTATACGCACACCATCACTTATGCTGATTGTGAGTAACCTGGCTAACTATCTTCAATGACCGTACCGACTAAATGACACGAGACGTTAAGATCAATGATCCTACAATCCTTGTCAGTATCAAGGGACTTTTGAGAATACTAGCTTCATTGATCCTACCAGGTAACCACGAGACATCACCCTCCTCTGCACTTGTAAGTTCAATACATCAAAGCCTAATTTCTTGGTAAAGCAAGATCATTGCGTAAGAATTTTTTTGATATGAGCTAACATTAATTGATATTGTAATCTACCATCTTATGAAATTGATTTAATAAATTGAGATAAAATATTTCTTTATTAATCTAATATAGAGTTAGCTAGTGTGGGCCGAGTTGAATCCGGCTCGTGATGATAGGGTATGGTTAAAAACTCTATAAATAATACTCAATCTCTCATTTAATCCTGACACACAATTATCCTCAAATAAGGAAAGTTTACAAAACGTTAAAGGTGAGGCGGCCTCATTGAGCTACTGATACAAAGGGTAATAGAGGATAATCACTTGAACTTTGGATTGTCGCTATCCTGCATCAAGAACGATATATTCCAAATCAGGTGCACAAATCTCTTTACTTAATTATATATGTGTTCTTGATTCTAGTTATGAAGATCTTGAAATGTGTTTTGCGGCTTACATATGGTATCAGAATAGACATAATCTAAAACTCGAACGTATGGATTTGGCTCTTTTTTCATGACTTTTTTGTGAAGTAAAAATCAATTTTGATTACATAAACGGCAAGAGCTCGTCGAGACGAGCATTTTGAGTGTGGTCATGCGCCACCAGGAAAGGTCGCATGCACTCCCTTTCAAAACCACACACCGTTGGGAGGTAGCGTGTGTCAAGCATGCGCACCCACACGCGCCCACGTCCGTCGCTAATGCATGTATTAGGCTGACATCTTTGTTACGTCAGCAACCGGGTGACACAACCTAGATCTGACCACCTATGACTCAACCCAGTTGACTGTTGATCCGACTCGAGATCCGACCCATTTGACCCATCCTCTATTGACCGGTCGAACCGACGGTCCAATTCAGTTCAAGCGCTGTGCACATGCATTACACATGTTATGCACTCTGGAGGCTCATGAAAGCGCGTCAAAGCTCTGATTTGGCGAGTTCTTGAAGTTTAGATGCTCATATATAGATGCTCTATACTATGATATATTTATTTTATATTTTTGATGAGTTTATGGATGTGAAAATATATACGAAATCTTAAATATATGTATTTTTAAGATTTTTTTTATGTATTTTTCTGTATTTTTCCATGATTTTGGAAATATAGGTGTAAGCTTATTAATTTGTTGATAGCATGTATAAGTTTCAACATGTATCAACGTGTATCAATGAATGGAGCAATGTAATTGGCATAACATATGATCTTATTCTTTTGTTAATACACCCTGCATAATAATCTAAATTTTATTCATTGGAAGTTGAACAATAAACATTGATAGAAGGACGTCGATCTTCTACGCCGCACAATGTTTAACACATTGTAATTTTGAAGTTTTGGGTTTTAGTTACACATAGCAGACAATTAACGTAAAACTCGATTTTTTTCGTTAGCGTATAGGTGTTATTTTATCAATGAATAAGCATAATTTAGTCATACTGTTAAGAGTAATGTAGAGCTCGATTTTTAATATCATTTTTTCAATAATTGATAGAAATACGAGTTCATCGATTCGGATAACCATCGTAGGTTGGTTTTTAGCTTTTATATATAAGTGATACTATATCTTCATTGAATTTGTAAACTTATATTTCGATGGCGATATGGATTAGATATACTATGAGTTATGAAATAGCATGTTTATTGCATAAAATCCGAATTAAGCATTGACTACTGTTTTGTTTATTTGAACTGGAAACATTTATATTGCCTACCGTTTGAGTTGATTGTCCATAAATTGTTTGCGAAACCTTTTATGAAAGAATCGTGAAAAGTTCATAATTTTTATGAATATGGTTTATCAAAGGTAGTTTGATATATATTGAAGAGTAAAAAGTCATATGATTTTGTTTGTGAATCAAAGTATTGATATAGTTTTTGATTTTGGTTGTAGGTTATTGGAAATTGAGGATGATGGATTATGCCCAATGTCTCTGTGAATCGATTGAGGGGTTTGTGGATATGTATACTACTTTAAGGATCCTTATGGACCAACCATCGACAATATAGGTGGAGACCTTGCTAAGAGGTATGTTGGTCAATTTGTCATGGGACGTCATGTGTGATCATGGTTAAAGAGTTGAGCACAAGATCAATCAATGAAATGGACCATTAACATATGATTTGACGAAATTGGTTAGTGGACTATACTGGTGATTACTTGTTTTGATAATAGTGATGAAAATGATATTTTTGCTATAAGTATAATTATATTAAAGCAATACATAACTCATTTTGATCTTGTAAGTTTGTTATATTCTGGATTTGGTGGAGATGAGTTATGTTTTTGTGTCTTAATCGTGCATAACGGATTTTCAATCTGCTTTGAAGAGATGAATTATTCACTGGACTGTGGTTACTCATTACATTCATTTTACTTGCTTTTCAGGTTCTTTTACGAGCTACAAATAGGACAAAAGCATTACCGATATCAGGAGGACAATTTTATAGTGGAGGTTTTTGGGCATGAGTTATACATGACTTTAGTGGGCTTTTGAGTTAGTTGTTTATTGGAAATGTATGTATATATTCTTACGGATCATAGAAAACTCTAATGTTATAATTAGATGGCTTTTTACTTAATATAAATGGATCTATATATTTCGTTATTAGATTCGGACATGATTACGCTTCAGATTGCGTTCTTTAAAAGAGAACAGTGTACGATTGTCATTTTTATTGTTGATCGGGGGTTTAAATCCACGCCATTAGTTAAATATATAGGACAAGGGGGCAAAAAGCCTCATTTATATTACATATCACATCAGCTTAAAGGAGGACAAAAGATATAATTCTATTATTCACTTAAGAACTCCAACCGTCACACTTCACATCCACAAAAATAGAGTTCATCTTTTACACTCATAAAAGAAATTAAAAAAAGAAAAAGAAAAGGAGATCGCCCCAATAATTACGATGAAAAATAAGACGTAAAATCCCATCACCATCACCTTCTTCCTCCTCCTCCCCTCTTATTATTATTATTATTTTTTTAAACGTAAAGATTGTGGTTTTATGTCTAAAAAGACCAAATGAAAAATTTCTAGTCAGAGTGATCCCCGTCATGAAACTCCTTTCCATCTCATTCACTTACCTTCCACCTTGATCATAGTGACCACAACGAGAATTTGGATCCAGTCCATGCAAGAATACGCGGGCCTCATGGTTGTGGGACGCTAGCCGGAAAACCCACTTGGAAAACGATTTCTTCTTCGAGAAAATGGCCTTAATGCACCTCTGACCACTAATGGCCTCATCATGCTAGAGGCAGATTCGACTGTTAAATTATTGATCCAATTTCTAGAAACTTCAAGAGAAACATTAACTAGAGAAGTGAAGAAAAATTCTAGAAAAGAAATTTAGCTTAGGCGGCAGTGTAGAAGTGTAAAAGTGTTTAAGAAGATCACGTGTGGAGAAGAAGGAAAGTAAAAAAAATCTCTGACAAAGAACAGAGATTTTCCTTGAGTAAGTCGGTCACCTAGGCCTGTAAATAGGCTTGTGATCGTCCATTTTGGGCTGTAGCCAGTGAATGTCCATTTTGGGCTATAGGCCAACAAATTCAACAAATTCAGCTCCATCCCCTTTCCTTTGTACTACAACTAAATAATGAAATCTTTCCTTTCATTCCTTTGTGCTCCCTTGCCATCACTCTCTTATAAGCATTCTTCTTGTTTCTTTGCCCAATCATTTCTTACCCACATTGTTCTTAGTTCTTTTGCTCCCTTGATATATTTCACACACAAAACACTCACTTGCACACACTCACATCAAACACACGCTTCCGCAAATACCAATAGTATTATCAAAGCCATGTCTTTGGTTGGTAACGGGTGTTAGTCCTACCTACCCATTCCTAAAACTACCATTTCCAAATAACCAATGACTAAACTATCGCCAACTCTACCTCATCCTCATTTCCCGTCCCTATCTTTGATGGGAACATCGATGACTTTTGGAGCATAAAAATAACTACATTCTTGATGGCCCATGACTTGTGGGACATCGTGAAAAATAGTTACGATGCTCTACAAGAAGGTGCAAGTATTTCAAAGGATCAACTATAAAAGGATACAAGGGGACTATGCTTTATTCATCAAGCACTCTCAAAAACCATATTTTCGAGAATAATTGGAGCGAAGATTGCAAAGATAGCTTGGGCAATATTACGAGAAGAATTCCAAGGATAAAATAAAAGTATGCACTATTCACCTTCAAACTCAAAGAAGAGATTTTGAGAATTCTAAAATGAAAAATTATGAGACCATCCAAGAATATTGTGGAAAATAAAGGAATCGGCTAATCAAATGAGAGCCTATGGAGGTGGAATCACTGATCAAAGGGTTGTTCAGAAAATATTGGTGTCACTTACTAAAAAAATACAATCCCATAGTCACAAGTATTGAAGGAATTAAGGACTTGACGACCCTGCTAGTGAGTGAATTAATTAGCTCTTTAGAAGCACATGAGAAAAGACTAATGGCACAAAATGAAGATTCAATTGAAAGTGCCTTTCAGTCTAAAATAAACATGTAGTCTCATCGATCTAATGGAAGAAGTTCATGGAAAAATGAAAGAGGAGGATAAACTACCCAAAAGGAAAACTATCCACCTTGTGGTATTTGCAAGAAAACAAATCATTTGGAGAAGGATTGCTTGTTTAAAAGTAAAAAACAATGCCGCTTTTGTAAAAGATAAGGCCATATAGAAAAAGATTGTCACTTGAAAATAAATAATTGAGCAAACTATGTTGAAGAAAACGAAAGCGAAGAGAATACATTCTACGTAGGTCAAGTAGCAGATGATAAGAAAAATTATACATGGTACATTGATAGTTGGTGTAGCAATCATATGATAGGGGATGAATCTACATTCACCGATATTGATAAGTCAGTGAAATCCCAAGTAAAATTGGGGAACGACGCATTAGTGGATGTTAAAGGAAAATGTACTATCACCGTTGAAACAAATAAAGGACAAAAATATACTCATAATGTATATCTTGTCCCAGTCTTGCACAAAATCTACCAAGTGTGGGGCAAATGCTACAAAGTGGGTATTCTCTATGCTTTAGAGGAGATGCCTGCATTATCTACAATAAATATAAAAATATCATATTATCTTTGTTAAGACGGAAGATAGGAATTTTCCTTTTTGATGGAATTATGTCAAAGATTCAGCCATGAAGGCTTAACTTGATGATTCATGGCTCTGGCATCAAAGATTTGGCCACTTCAACTTTGCTAGGCTAAAAACTCTCCATTAGAAAAATATGATGAGAGACTTTCCAGCTATTTTAGAAATTTCAAATGTTTGTGAAGGTTGACTCATTGGAAATCAATAGAGGCAGTCCTTCCCATTTGGAGGTACATGGAGAGCTACAAAGTCATTAGAACTAGTCCAAATGGACGTGTTTGGTCCAATGAGGATGCCCACATCTATTCAAAATAAATATTTCATCCTATTTATTGACAATTACACAAGAATAACGTTGGTGTACTTTCTTTGAGAAAGATCAAAGGTTTTCTCTATCTCCAAAAAATTCAAGAACCACATCGAGAATCAAAGTGGCTAAAAAATCAAAGTCTTAAAGAGTGATAGAGGCACATAATACAATTCAAAGAGGTTTAATAAATTTTGTGAAGATGAAGGAGTCAATCATCAACTAACTGTTGGCTACGCCCTTGAACAAAATGGAGTAGCGGAAAGAAAGAATAGAAGCATCATAGAGATGGCAAGGTCTATGCTAAAGGAGAAAGGCCTTCCTAACTCTTTCTAGGTAGATGCAGTTTACATAGCCGTATACATCTTAAAGAGGTGTCCAACTAAAGCAATCCAAAATAAGACTCTAATCAAAGCATGAAGCAGATGGAAACCTTTAGTGAAGCATCTCAAGGTATTTGGATGCATACGCTACATTCGTGTCCCTGCTCAGAAAAAGAGTAAACTCAATGAAAAGATATAAAAAGGAATATTCCTCAGCTACAACAATCAATCAAAAGGCTATCAAGTTTATAACCTAAGAAGCTCATGATCAGTTAAGACGTCGTGTTCGACGAGAATGCTGTTTGGAATTAGGAGGACGAGAAGATCAAGAAGTAGTATGTCACCTTGCTAGAGACACAATTTGCTCAAGAAGAGTCAACAACGCAAGAAGAAGGAGAAGTGCCAGATTCCAACACTCACGATGTAACTCCACTAATCTCTCTAAGAGTAAGCAAGAAGAATCTACTCTAAAGTCTCTAGTACTGAGGGCAAAAACCCTTAGAAGAATTTACTATACATGTAACTTTGCTACTTTAGAACCAGAAAACTATGAATAGGCATCCAAAGAAGAAGTTTGTATAAAAGCCATGGAGGAAGAGATCAAGATGATCTAGAAAAATGAAACGTGGGAGCTCGTTGATCACCCCGAAGACAAAGAGATCATTGGTGTCAGGTGGGTTTATAAGACAAAGCTCAACTCAGATAGAACAATCTAGAGGCATAAAGCAAGGCTTGTGGTGAAAGGATACTTGCAACAACCAAGTATTGATTATATTAAAACTTTCACTCCCATGGCTTGCCTCAAAACTATTTGGGCACTCATAGCCCTAGCAACACAAAAAGAATGGAAGATCCATCAACTAGATGTAAAATCAGCATTCCTAAATGGATATCTTTAAGAAGAAATATATGTGGAACAACCCCAAGGCTTTATTGTAAAAGGCCAAGAAGAAAAGGTGCTCAAACTAAAGAAGGCCCTCTGTGTGTTAAAGTAGGCACCATAAGTGTGGAATAGTAGAATTGATGGATACTTCATCAATCAAGGATTCAGGAAGAGTATGAGTGAGACAATGCTCTACGTCAAGACCCAAGGTAAGTTCGACACTCTCATTGTCTCTCTATATGTAGATGATCTCATATATACAAGGAACAATGGAACAATGATCCAAGAATTTAAAGAAGAAATGATGAAGACATTTGATATGACGGACTTGGGCTTGATGCATTACTTTCGTAGCATCGAGATCAATCAAAATGAGAGAGTTTTTATCTTGCAAAAGAAATGTACTGAGAACCTCCTGAAGAAATTCAGGATGAACTATTGCAAAGCAGTTACAACTTCGCTCGTGACAAATGAGAAGCTACTGAAGGAAGATGGAATAGAAAAAAATGATGCCTCCCTCTATAAAAGTCTAATCAGTAGTCTATTATATCCCACTACCATATGACTGGACATCATGTACGCAACAAGCCTACTATCACGGTTCATGCAAAGTCCGAGTCAAATATTAGAGCTACTAAGAGAATTCTCATATATTCACAAGGAACTATAAATTACAGCATTTGGTATCGGCTAAGTGCAAACACCAAGCTCATTAGCTACACTGACATCGACTGAGTAGGTTCAACTAATGACAGGAGGAGTACTACTATGCAGTTACATTGGGTTCTAGAATCTTCTCATGGGCATCCAAAAAATAATACTCAGTGGCACAGTCTACTGTAAAAGCTGAATACGTCATAGCTGCTATGACCACAAGTCAAGCAATATGACTTTGAAGAATTCTAGAAGACATTGGAGAAGTACAAATGGAACCAACTCCGATACTTTGCGACAATAAATCCGCGATTACTATATCAAAGAATTCAGTATTCCATGGAGGAACCAAATATATTGACATCAAATATTACTTCATATGAGAGGTACAAAACAACGGAGAGATCGAGCTCAAATATTGTAAGACCGATGATCAAGTAGCGGACATATTCACTAAAGAACTACTACTAGACAAGTTTGAGAAATTGTCAAATATGCTTGGTGTAACGCGAAATTGGATTAAGGAGGAGTATTAAATTATTGATCTAATTTCTAGAAACTTCGACATAGACATTAGCTAGAAAAGTTAAGAAAATTTCTAGAAAATAAATCTAGCTTAGGCGGCAATGTACAAGTGTAGAAGTGCCTTGGAAGCTCATGCGTGGAGAAGAAGTACAAAAATCTCTGACAAAGAGCAGAGATTTTTCTTGACTAAGTCAGTCATCTATAAATAGGCTTCCGATCGTCTATTTTGAGCTGTAGACCAACAAGTTCAGCTCCTTCCCCTTTTCTTTGTACTACAGCTAAATATTAAAAGCTTTCATTATGTTCCCTTGTGCTCTCTTGTTGCCACTCTCTTGTACACTATCTTGTTTTTTCTTTGTCATGCCCCGATCCTCGAACGCATGCCCATCCCTCACCTAGTCGATTAAAAGCGATGTCTCAGGACGCATCGCCGACCCTTCTTTTCAATACGCATGCGAAAATAGATAAAAATCCCCAGACAATAAAACAATGGGATAGGAAAGTAGGACTCCAAATTTTCACCCTTTAAAAGCAACCACACTTATACACATTGCAAATCATAGTGCAAATATATACAAGGCGAATTGTTAAATCTGGTTTTAAATCACCATTTCATAAAACGAAGTTTGCAAAAAAGAATCGACTCCCATCAAAAAAAGAATTGTCCTATGACTAACAAATCCAATAGGATCGTCAATTCTTCAGGCTTCACCTTTTACACTTCGGGCCTCTGGTCCTTCACCAATGCCATCTAAGGACCTGAAATGATTATACAATAACTAATGAGACAACTTCTCAGCAAGTTCTACCCCCTAAGACCCGATTAGGAAGCCAATACACTTTAGAGGCTGTCTAAGCACAACACGAGTCAGAAGATTTACCTTGACCTCTGTTCCTTCCTACAAGTCAGTATATATCATATATACAAGAACCACATCAATTCATAGCACTAGATCAAATCATTGATCAATCAACCTAGTCGATTACATGTCATTTCGACCTTTTCTTGGTCAATTCATCTCATTTACTCAAATTCAATGCTGAATTACGGCTCAACGAGCACGGCTTACACGATCATCTCAAATACTCAATCTCCAACTCTAAATTATGGCTCAGCAAGCACGACCTACTAACTTTGGCGATAACATTGAATTACGGCTCAGTGGGCATGGCTTACTAATTCTTCGGCGGTTAATGCTGAATTATGGCTCAGCGAGCATAACCGATTCCAAATTCGGTGGTAATGTTGAATTACGACTCAGCGAGCACAACCTAGATTAGATGGTACCAACGGTCTAATAGACATAACCATACTTTGATGGTAATGACGAATTACAGCTCAGCGAGCATAACCGATTCCAAATTCGGAGGTTTCCATACCCTATTCCACACTGTCCCACACCCATCATACATCATTTCATCTTTCAATAGTCTTCTCAATGCGACTAATAATCCTCACACGATTAATTACTCTCGGCCAAGGATTGTATGCTTGACACTTAGAATCCTCAATCAAAATAATAATTGGCATATTTCCCTCGTATTAACGATACCCGATAAAAATTTATCGTGTGTGGGTACACAGTCGGTCTTAGCCAAAATATAAGATTTTCACTTTTGAACCTCCCACTATTTTCAGCAGTCCCAAAATAGATTTTTTTGCACGGTAGACCGACGCCCGATAATTTTCCACTTAATTACCAATTTTAATTAATTTAGGAAAATAATCATATAATCACAAATAATTCATTTCAACACAAAATAAAGCTCAACCATGATAATCAGCATAAAATTTCGGTCGTCGGTTATCCAAGCCTAATTTCCGGAAAATAAATAAATAATTAATTAGTAATTACGAAAAAATTAAATAAATGCAATAAATCCAATTTAGGCTCGTAATGCCTAATTGGAAGCCGAGACGAGCTCGGAAGATTACCGAGACTAGTTCAATAAATAATAACACTAGTCTACTTGCTAATATCCGTAACCATTTGCCTAACATGTATAGGTAAATCCCTAATTTAATTATTCCAATCTAATCTATCCACCTAATTGCAATTAATTAAATCTAATCAATCCCTAAACATAATTAACCGACTAACAAGGGATTAGTGAGTAAAACTCACTTGTTAAAAGTGAAGGCTGGAACACCACGACGGCGGTCGAAACTTGAGTTTGCGACGATGTCGACAGAGCTCGAACATGGCCTAAAACGGGCCCGACAAATCTCAGCCCAAATTTGAGATTTGTTTTTGCGTCGGACCGGGCTTCGTTGGCTTCTTGGGCTGACTTCAAGTGAGCTAGAATTGGGCCTCAAAAACTGGGCTTCTGGACTTATGGGCTGGATTGAAGATGGGCCGTGAAGACACGCGGACTAGGCTGAAGAAAATTCGCTGGGCTTGACTGCTGAACTCAAGATGGGCTGCTGCATAAGTGGGCTGGATTGAGTGAAATCGGTCTGGGCTCAATGGAGCCGTTGGGCTGAAGTTGCTACTGAAGACGCGCGACTGGCCCAAAGACGCATGCGCAGGAGAAGAAACAGATGCAGCTGCTGGCTTCACACGTTGCTGTAGGGATGGATTGTGGACTTCACTAGTGGAGGCATGGTGGACTCAAGCTGGAGGAGACGCGGCCACAGATCTCCTTCGGTGGAAGACCTCGCGCGGAAAAATGGAGTGATGAAGCCACGCGGAGACGGAGTAGCGAGACAAGTCAACTTCAGTGTCTTCAACGTTGCTTCGTTTGACTGGAACGTGGCAGAGATGGGCTTCTGTGGAGCAGAATCGCTGGCAGCTGGAGGATGGTGTGAGGGACGGTAAAGAAGCCAAGCTGTTCGGTGGAAATGAATTGAAGCGGCTGAGAGAGATAAGGCGTGCGGACGTGGCCGAAGCTGCTGGAGTCTTTGGTGGGCTGCTGCAAGGGAAATCTTCGATCTTGGGCTTGGGTTGGTTTGTTGACTGGTGCAAAGGGAAATGAACGTATGTCAGTGGAGTAATAGACACGAGAGGGAGAGATGCCAAAGAAAATGAAGGTGAAGATAGAACAGAAGGGAATTGGGCAGTAATCGAGAGAGAGGGAGAGCGGTAGAAGTGTCTTCAACAAGTTGGGTAAGAGAGAGACCAAAAAGTCCACAAGTCTTAGCAAAAGACTTAAATGCTTGGTCCCCCCTTTGGTGTTCAAGTCTATCTCAAAGTTCCTTAATACTTTCCAGCTTTATAATCCACAAATTACTCCAATTTGAAGCCAAAAATCCAACCCATTCCATAGCTCTGAATTTCCATTTTTTTTTTGTCTTCAATTTCTTCACTCAATTCCCCAAATTGAGGTCCAATTTCAATGAAGAAAAATCTCGAATAATTTTCTATAAGTCCATGACACTCAAAAGGCTTGGCTTGAAAGTCCAAACTCGCTTAAATTCGGCCCGTACGAATTTCCGTTAATTTTCCAAATCGTTCAAAACGATTTTCCATAAAAATCTCGGAATCTCTAAAAATTCTTCGGAAGATGAGTTGACGTTCCTAAAATAGATCGTGACATGACAGAATTTTCAATTTCTAAAATCGGTTTAAATTCGCTGTTAATTTTCATTCGATGCAATTTTAGCGTGACCTAGTCTACCGAGTCACTTTTAGGAATTTTTGGTGCAATTGACCCGTGATCGATTTATCTCGAGTCACAAAGTACATCTTCCACACATTGGCGAACCTCGGTTGTCGTGAAAATATCAAGGTTTCAATTACGGGCACCGGGTACCAAAATGATAGAAAAATCGGTTTAGTGCCGATCGACGAGTATTTTGCAATCAGGTGGAATCACCCACACTCTGATCACATATTTCAGTCAAATCGACTTATTTATGGTCTTTGATCGATTTCTGACAGTGCCGTAATGATCCTTGCAAACCAACACGATCAAGCAGTCGATTCCTAGTCGAATTCTCCAGTCTATTGCATTTAGATTCCCTAATTGTTTCTCCAGATAGTCTAGTTATCTCGTGAGTAATCAGCTCAGAGAATAACACTAATGACGTGTTGACGAAATGCCTGATTTATTTAATCGAAAACGAAATTTGAAAATTCAGGCTGTCACAACTCTTCCCCTCTTATAAAAATTTCGTTCTCGAAATTTAAACCTATTACAATCTTTAACAAAAAAGGTGCGGGTACAGTCGTCTCATCAATTCCTCAGACTCCCAAGTTGTTCCTTCAGTGCTATGGTGTTGCCATACCACTCTGACCAACATAATGGTCTTTGTACGCAAAACTTGCTCTTTTCTGACCACGATCTGAGTCGGGCTTTCAACGTATGACACTCGGTCATCCACGTCCAATTCCTTGAAATTGAGAACATGGGTTGGGTCAGGCTCATACTTCCATAACATTGACATGTGAAAGACGTCATGCACTTGCACCAATCTCGGCGACAACGCAAGACAATACGCTAGGTTCCCAATTCTCTCAAGAATCTCAAATGGACCTACGTACCTCGGACTCAGTTTTCCTTTCTTTCCAAAGCGCGAAGTTCCCCTCATTGGTGACACCTTTAGAAAAACGTGATCACCAACTTGGAATTCCAATGATCTTCGGCGCTTATCTGCGTAACTTTTCTGTCTGCTCTGTGCGGTTTTTAAACTGTCTCTGATCATTGCCACGACATCCACTGATTGCTGAACCAACTCTGGGCCTGTAATCTTTCTCTCTCCAACCTCATCCCAACATATCGGTGTTCTGCACGCCCTGCCATACAATGCTTCAAAAGGAGCCATCTGGATGCTCTGCTGATAACTATCGTTGTAGGAAAATTCCACCAGGTGAAGCTGATCTTCCCAACTTCCTTTGAAGTCTAATACACAAGCTATCAGTGTATCCTCGAGGGTTTAAATTGTCCTCTCAGACTGGCCATCCGTCTGAGGACGATAAGCCGTACTGTACTGAAGCTTTGTACCTAGAGCACTTTGCAAGTTCTTCCAAAAAGCGACGGTAAATCTTGGGTCTCTGTCTGACGTTATCGTAACTGGCACTCCATGCATTCGAACACAGATCTGCGTGTCTATCCAAGCTCAGATCCTTTCGAACTGCAATGAAGTGAGCCGACGTTGTCAGTCTGTCGACTACCACCCAAATCGAATCATTTTCTCTTTGACTCCTCGGTAGTTCGGTTATGAAGTCCATCGTGATATGCTCCCATTTCCATTCTGGGATCGCGAGAGGTTGCAGAGGTCCTCCCTGCTTGCAATGCTGGGCTATTACTTGTTGACATATCAAACACTTGGCGACATGCTTGGCGATGTACGTCTTCATACCTGACCACCAGTAGTGTTGACGCAGATTCTGATACATCTTGGTACCCCCAGGATGAATGCTGTAATTGCTACGATGTGCTTCTGATAAAATATATTCTCTAAGCTCTACATCGTCAGGTACAACCAAACATCCTCGGAACCTTAGTGTCCCGTCATCAGAAATCTAAAAGTCAATCTTTCTTTTCTCAGTATCCTCCTGAAGAATATTTTGTACGTCTGGATCTGTTGGTTGGAGCAACTTAATTATGATCTGAACATCCGGTTCAATTTTGATGGTGGCCATGAGACTGGAAAGGTGGCCTACCTCAAATTTGAATACCGAATCTTGAGCTCTCTCGATTAAGTTCCACTCCTTAATAAATATGTGAGCAACTGAAGACTTTCGACTCAGTGCACTTACGACTTAATTCATCTTTCCAGGGTGACACAAGATATCACAATCACCGTTCTTCTAAAATTCCAACTCATAACGCTGTCTTCGATATAACTTCCTTCGACGGATTAAACTATATCACATTGCAACAACAATTCATTACACAAAAGCTCCTCGAGCCAAACCTTTTTATATACGGTATCAAAGTTATACATATGCAAAGGATTTGAGTACAACTGTAACCAGTGATTCTGCTTTTCATTACAACAACTGAAGTTCTATAAACTTAACCAAAATTTTGTTGCGCCACTCTGATAAAATTGTTCTAGGACACTACCCTTCCTGCTTAGTGCATAACTTGATTCATCTTTGAGTTGGCGGTCTGTTCAACGGAACCATATCTATGATCACGTCAGGCGCAGCTTCGGCCTGACCCTGTGTAATTGCATACACGGTGCCCTGAGCTGGAGGTCTCAACTGTCCTCCATGTGTTACATTCTAAGGGACATACCCTCTGATATGTCTCATCTGCAGTGGTGGTGGCAACTGATGCGGTCTCCCCTATCTTCTGGGATAGTCCCTAGCTATGTGACCTGGCTGGCCACACCCAAAACAAGTACCCGGTCTAGAATGGCATGGGGCGAATTCGTGTTGCCTTCCACATAGGCGACACAAGCCATTCTGGGTAGACCCTGCCTTTCCAATTCCACCCTCCCTGTTGGGCGGAACTTGGAATCTTCCTCCAGTCATGGGCCTCTTTCCCATTGCGGATCCCTTCTTGATGAGAATTAAACCTCGATCCAGACGAGGTGGCTCTTTCGTTTTGATCTTTCTCGATCTTCTGGGCTCTCCCATATAGGTCATTGTAAGTTCTCAGATCCAGAGAGACCAGTATGCTTCTTAAGTCCGGCTTGAGTCCATCCCTAAACCTTCTCACTCGATTCGCCGGGTTCTCTATCAATTCTAGAGCATACTGCGAAAGTTCAGCGAACTTCACCTCATATTGGTCGACGGTTAAGGAACCTTGGCGAAGACGTTGAAACTCTGCCATCTTCACCTCTCTAGCAGTCTCTGTGAAAAATTTGTTATTGAAGGCTCCTAAGAACGTGTTCCACTCCGGAACAACACCCTTTGGAAATATTGCTCCTCTGGTAGTCTTCCACCAAGTATTTGCAATTTCCTCCAGTTGGTAAGTTGCAAGTACTACCTTCTCTATTTCATTGCACATCAGCAGTGCAAAAGCTTTATCCAACTTCTGAATCCATGAAGTAGCAGCTTCAAGGTCTCCTGTCCTAGTGAACTGAGGTGGATTCAGCCTCAGGAATTGTTCTACCAACTTATGGATTGGTCTTGCAGCGACCACAATCCCCGGTGGACCTTCAACATTCACTGCGGCGGGAGCAACGGCAAGTGCAATTGCAGGGGCAGCCTCAGCGGCAGCTGCAACAGCGGCGGTAGCGGCGGCCTGAGCGGCGGTTTCAACAATAGCGACTTGCTGCTCTATTCTTGTACCCATTGCTTTCAGTACATGCATGATCCCTTCTATTATGAGATCATTAGGGGCTGCTACCCTGGCATCTACAATAGGTGGAATCACTCCACTCGCGCTAGCCTGTGTTGGTGCTCGACCACGGCCTCCTCGGATACCGACCCTGGTTGGCGTTCTATCCCGAGTCACAGCACGAACGGTCCTCTTGGCAGGAGTCCTTGGCTCCTAGTCACTCATGGCTTAGCTTTACAAACTAATACCTGCTTCCAATTCCACAACGAATTAGAAACAGAGTGATCCAAACAACAAGCAATTCTAGCACTCAGCCACCACAGATATGCGCCAGCTGTGAATTTAAAGGCCTTCCTACTACTATCCCATGAACCATCGCTCCTTATCACTCCAATCTTGAACTTTGCTCTGATACCACTTAAACGGGATCTCACGCCCCGATCCTTGAACGAGTGCCCATCTCTCACTTGGCTAATTAATAGCGACGTCCCATGATGCATCGTCAACCCTTTCTTTTTAATATGCATGCAGAAGTAGATAAAAATCACCAGACAGTAAAACAATGGGATAGGAAAATAGGACTCCAAATTTTCACCCTTTAAAAGCAACCACACTTATACACATTGCAAATCATAGTGCAAATATATACAAGGCGAATTGTTAAATCTGGTTTTAAATCACCATTTCATAAAACGAAGTCTGCAAAAAGGAATCGACTCCCATAAAATAAAAGAATTGTCCTATGACTAACTAGTCCAATAGGATCATCAATTCTTTAGGGACCTTCTACACTTCGAGCCTCTCGTCCTTCACCAATGCCATCTAAAGACCTGAAATGGTTATACAATAACCAATGAGACAACTTCTCAGCAAGTTTTACCCCCTAAGATCCGATTAGGAAGCAAATACACTTTAGAGGCTGCCTAAGCACAACACGAGTCAGAGGACTTACCTTGGCCTCTGTTCCTTCCTACAAGTCAGTATATATCAGATATACAGGAACCACATCAATTCACAGCACCAGATCAAATCATTGATCAATCGACCTAGTCGATTACATGTCATCCCGACCATTTTCTTAGTTGATTCATCTCATTTACTCAAATTCAATGCTGAATTATGGCTCAGCGAGCACGGCCTACACGATCATCTCAATTACTTAATCCCCAACGCTGAATTACGGCTTAGCAAGCACGGCCTACTAACTCTAGCGGTAATGCTGAATTACAGCTCAGTGGGCACGGCTTACTAATTCTTCGGCGGTTAATGCTGAATTACGGCTCAGCGAGCATAACCGATTCCAAATTTGGTGGTAATGCTGAATTATGGCTCAACGAGCACAACCTAGGTCCAATGGACATAACCATACTTTGGTGGTAATGCTGAATTACAGCTTAGCAAACATAACCGATTCCAAATTCGGTGGTTTCCATACCTTATTCCACACTGTCCCACACCCATCATACATCAGTTCATCTTTCAATAGTCTTCTCAATGCGACTAATAATCCTCACACGATTAATTATTCTCGGCCAAGGATTGTGTGCACGATACTCGATAAAAAATTATCGTGTGTGGGTACACGGTCGGTCTTAGCCAAAATATAACATTTTCACTTTTGAACCTCCCACTATTTTCAGCAGTCCCAAAATAGATTTTTGGGGCTGTAGACTGACACCCGGTAATTTTCCACTTAATTACCAAATTTAATTAATTTAGAAAAATAATCCTATAATCACAAATAATTCATTTCAGAACAAAATAAAGCTTAATTAAATAAACGGACCACACCACGATAATCAGCATAAAATTTCGATTGTCAGCTATCCCAGCCTAATTTTCAAAAAATAAATAAATAATTAATTAAGTAATTACGAAAAATATTAAATAAATCCAATTTAGGCCTGTAATGCCTAATTGGAAACCGAGACAAGCCCGAAAGATTACCGAGACTCGTTTAATAAATAGTAACACGAGTCTACTTGCTAATATCAATAACTATTTGCCTAATATGCATAGGTAAATCCCTAATTTAATTATTCCAATCTAATATATCCAACTAATTGCACTTAATTAAATATAATAAACTCCTAAGCATTATTAACCGACTAAAAAGTGATTAGTGAGTAAACCTCACTTGTTAAAAGCGAAGGCCGGAACACCACGACGACGGCACGACGCGAGCCGAAACTTGAGTTTGCGAAGGCGTCGATGGAGCTCGGACCGGGCCTAAAATGGGCCCGACAAATCTCAGCCCAAATCTGAGATTTTTTTTTTTTTTTGTCGGACCGGGCTTCGCTGGCTTCTTGGGCTGACTTCAAGTGAGCTGGAATTGGGCCTAAAAAATTGGGCTTGCTGGACTTGTGGGCTGGATTGAAGATGGGCTGTGAAGACATGCGGACTGGGCTGAAGAAAATTCGCTGGGCTTGATTGTTGAATTCATGATTGAGCGAAATCGGCTTGGGCTCAATGGAGGCGTTGGGCCGAAGTTGCTGCTGAAGACGCGCGACTGGCTCGAAGGCGCACGCACAGGAGAAGAAACGGACGCAGCTGCTGGCTTTGCACGTTGCTGCAAGGATGGATCATGGACTTCACTGGCAGAGGCGTGCTGGACTCGAGCTAGAGGAGACGCGGCCACAGATATGCTTTGGTGGAAGACCTCGCGCGGCAAGATGAAGTGATGAAGCCACACGGAGACGGAGTAGCGAGACGAGTCAACTTCAGTGTCTTCAACACTGCTTCATTTGACTAGAACGTGGCAGAGATGGGCTTCTGTGGAGCAGAATCACTGGCAGCTGGAGGATGTTGTGAGGGATAGTAAAGAAGCCAAGCTGTTCGATGGAAATGAATTGAAGCGGCTGAGAGAGATGAGGCGTGTGGATGTGGCCGAAGCTGCTGGAGTCTTCGGGTGGCTGCTGCGAGGGAAATCTTCGATCTTAGGCTTGGGTTGGTTTGTTGACTAGTGCAAAAGGAAATAAACATATGGCAGTGGAGTAATAGACACGAGAGGGAGAGATGCCAAGGAAAATGAAGGTGAAGATAGAACAGAAGGGAATCGGGCAGTAATCGAGAGAGAGGGAGAGCGGTAGAAGTGTTTTCAACAAGTTGGGTAAGAGAGAGACCAAAAAGTCCACAAGTCGTAGCAAAAGACTTAAATGCTTGGTCTCACCTTTGGTGTTCAAGCCTATCTCAAAGTTCCTTAATACTTTCTAGCTTTATATTCCACAAATTACTCCAATTTGAAGCCAAAAATCCAACCCATTCCATAGCTCCGAATTTCCGTTTTTTTTTTTGTCTTCAATTTCTTCACTCAATTCCCCAAATTGAGGTCCAATTTTCAATGAAGAAAAATCTCAAACAATTTTCTATAAGTCCATGACACTCAAAGGCTCGGCTTGAAAGTCCAAACTCACTTAAATTCGGCTCGTACGAATTTCCGTTAATTTTCCGAATCGTCCAAAACGATTTTCCGTAAAAATTTCGGAATCTCCGAAAATTCTTTGAAGGGTGAGTCGACGTTCCTAAAATAGATTATGACACGACAAAACTTTCAATTTCTAAAATCGGGTTTAAATTCGCGGTTAATTTTCATTTGATGTGATTTTAGCGTGACCTAGTCTACTGGGTCACTTTTAGGAATTTTTGGTGTAATTGACCCATGATCGATTTATCTCGAGTCACAAAGTACATGTCACGCCTCGATCCTCAAACGCGTACCCATCCCTAACCTGGTCGATTAAAATTTTGCGATATCCCAGAACGTATCGCCGAACCTTTCTTTTTAATATGCACATGCGGAAGCAATTATAATAAATCCCTAGACAATAAAACATTGAGATAGAACAGTAGAACTAAATTGAATACTCTTAAAAATCTTCACTCTTATATTCAGGGTGAACTATTAAATTCAATTCACATTAAGCCAGTTTAAAAACAAGGTCTACAAGTGAAAGTGGGGTTCTACAAGCTATGGGTCCTGTCCTCCTCTTCATCATCCTCCACACTCCAACTGGAGCCTTCAGCAGACCACACCGAACTTTCCAGATCTTCAAAATCCAAGTCTACTGCATCTAGGGACCTAAAATGGTTATTCAATAACCAATGAGATAACGTCTTAGCAAGTTCTACCCCCTAAGACTCGATAAGTAAACTAATACACCTTAGGGCTGCCTATGCACAACACGAGTCAGATGACTTACCTTGGCCTCAGATTTCGCCCTGCATTTTACCACAGTTCAAATAGGCACCTAAGCAATCACGTCACAGATCAAAGCATCGATCAAATCGACCTAGTCGATTATGTCTTAATCGAACCATTCGCCGATCATTTCCATTCAATCAATCAATTCACAACATCAGATCAAAGCAATGATCAATCAACTTAGTCGATAACATGTCATCACGACCCACGCTTGGTTGGCACATTCAATTCTATCTATAAAGTCCTATCAAATTAGGACTGCTCACCCAAAACTGACAAATAGATAGTATAGCTCGCCCAAAGCTGATAATATAGTATACTATGTATATGCTCGCCCAAATATGATAGAATAGGGCCCCCAGGCCAATTTGATATACTATATATATGCTCACCCAAAGCTGATAATAAATTGTTCGCCCAAAACTGATAATAAGGTATACTACTCACCCAAAGCCGACATATTGCCCGTAAGTCGATATAGTATACCGGTATACTGCTCACCCAAAGTTGACATATCGCCTGTAGGCCGATATAGTATACAATTTCCATCATCCAACATTTCTATTATTTTTATCATACTCGATAAAAATAGCCGTGTGTGGGTACATGGTCGGTCTTAGCTAAAATACTATAATTTCTTTTCCACAAATCCCACCATTTTCTGTCGGCCACCAAAAGATTTTTGGCAATGTCAACCGATACCCGATTATTCTTCAATTGATTTTCCAAAATTATTCAATTTAAGAATAAATCCTAAAATCCCTCATAAATCAATTTCTCACAAATTAAGGCTTGAATAAATAAACAGACTGCACCACGACAATCAGCACAAAATTCCGGTCATCGGCCATCCCGGTTGAATTTCCTAAAAAGTAAATAATTAAATAATTAATTTCGAAAATTAAATAAATAAATATTAAAAATCCAATTTAGGCCCGTGATGCCTAATTGGAACCCGAAACAGGTCGGGAAAACCCCGAGATGCATTCAATAAATAACCGAACCTTCTACTTACTAAAGATTAGGTCTAACCACCTAACATGCATCATTAAGTCGCTAATTTAATTGTTGTAAACTAATCTAACCACCTAAGTGCATTTAATTAAATCTAACTAACCCCTAAGCATAATTAGCAAACTAAGAAAGCATTAGTGAGTAAAACTCACTTGGCAAAGCGAAAACCGGAACACCGCGACAGCGGCTGAAATCCAAACTTTTAGCGACATCGGCTGATACTCGGGCCGGGCCCAATAGGCCTTGCAAGCCCACAGGCTAAGCAACGGGCTGCTTCTTGGTTGGGCTTGCTTCGCGGGCCCAAGATGGGCTGAACTTCAAGTGGGCTGAAAACTACTGGACTGGGCCGGACTGAAGTTAACGGGCTGAAGCTAAAGTTCACTTGGGCTTAATTAAGGGCTTTGCTAGGCTGAGTTCGCTAATTCGGTGGGCCTGGCTTTTGATGGACTAGCCTTCGCGGACTGTTGCAGCTGAAGCCCATGGCTTCAAATGGCCTGACTGAAGTGGAAAGGAGCAGCTTCGATCGAGCTGCTAGGCTGGTCCACGAGCTGGCCTCGGCGTCGAGCTGGACGAAGAGAAAGCAGCGACGTCCACGAGCCGAAGAAGTTGGACGCTGGCGTCTTCGAGCTAGCTGAAATCCATGAGCAAGAGAAGACCACGCGGACAAAGATGAGAGCTGAATCTTCGGTGGGGCTGCACGGTGGCGCTGGCAGCTTCGTGTGGGGCCAGGCGGTCAACAAAGAGGAGCTTCGGTGGGGAAGGTTGACCAGCGTGAGGTGTGCTGGCTTGAGCTGAGTGAAGAAGACACTGGGTGGAGCAGCTTCGGCAGAAAATGAAGACGCGTAGGAGTTGAGCGAATTCGGTGGAGCTTCGGTCAAAGGTGGCTTCTGTGAGTGTGGCTGTTGACAGAATTTTCGGTGGTGGGGGTGCAGGGATTAATGGAGCGGCAGCAGGAGATGTCGTGGACGATGGCCTCGGTGGAAGGAGTAGGGGCGTGCGGATTCGTGGCCGAACTGGGACGTTGCTGAGGATGATCCGCGATAGAGAGAAACGAAGCTGCGGGCGGTGAAATTTTGGGGCGTGCGGATGAGCTGAAGCTTCAAAAGAATAAAGAAAGTGACGCACGGCCGCTGGCAAGTCTTGCCGAAGAAGCTGCGGTGAAGGAAGAAAATTCAGCCATCCTTAGCCATCCAATTAAATGCATTGTCTCCTTAATACTTTCTACCAAAATATCTTGATTCAAATAAAGATTTGTTCCCTTTTGGTCTTCAAGCTTATCCTCATGTCCCCTATATTACTTTCTTGCTCAATAATACCACAATTGATCCAAATTGATGCCAATGTTGCACACCCCCATGCCTAGTCCGAATTTCTTCAATTTTGGTCTTCAATCTCTTCAACAAATTCCTAAAATTGAAGTCCAATTTTGATGTAGAAAAATTCCATTCCATTTTCTGCAAGTCCCCAACAGTCAAAGGCTCGGCTTGGAAGTCCAAACCTTCTTCAATTGAGCCCATCCGAATTTCCGCTATTTTCCGCGACGTCCGAATTGATTTTCCGTAAAAATCCTAGACTCAACGGAATTTCTTCAAAAGATAAGACGACGTCCTATAAATGAATCATGACATGCTCGAACGTCCGATTTCTGAAACCGAATTCAATTTCGTGGTTAAAATCGACCGAACGCAATTTTAGTCCGATCCGACCTACCTGGTAGCTTTTAGGGATTTTACCGCGGTTATATCCCTTAACGGCTTCACCCAATAGATCGGTTAACTCATGAGTGATCAGCTCAGAGAAAAAGGA
The DNA here is from genome assembly GCA_017140595.1 of Eucalyptus curtisii. Taxonomy (NCBI): domain Eukaryota; kingdom Viridiplantae; phylum Streptophyta; class Magnoliopsida; order Myrtales; family Myrtaceae; genus Eucalyptus; species Eucalyptus curtisii. The sequence continues at coordinate 13,859,773 of CM029501.1, read as the reverse complement.
CCATCAGCGCGTCGACGAGATGCCCATTTCGTTTTATCAGGACGGGTAGAAAATTCAGGACGTCATAGTACATCTCGACACATTGGCGACTCTCGGTTGTTGTGAAAATCTCAAGGTTTCAATTATAGGCACGGGGTACCAAAACGATAGAAAAATCAGTCTAGTGTCAATCGACGAGTATTTTGCAATCAGATGGAATCCCCCACACTCTGATCACATATCTCAGTCAAATCGACTTATCTTCGGCGTCTGATCGATTTCTGACAGTGCCGTAATGACCCTTGCAGACCAACACAATCAAGCAGTCGATTCCTGGTCGAATTCTCTAGTCTATTGCATTTAGATTCCTTAATTGTTTCCCCAGATAATCTAGTTATCTCATGAGTAATCAGCTTAGAGAATAGCACTAATGGCGTGTCGACGAAAGGCCCAATTTATTTAATCGAAAACGAAATATGAAAATTCAGGCCGTCACGTTCTTTGCCCAATCATTTTTTATCCACATTGTTTTTAGTTCTTTTGCTCCCTTGATATATTTCATATACAACGCTCATTTGTACACACTCACATTAAGCTCACGCTTCCGCAAATACCAACATCGACGAATGCCTTAATGCGCCGGATGGCTATCTCGAGGGTTTCTTCGGCCATGTTCGCAAAGCACACTCGGAACCATCCTGGCTCGCTGCAGTGGCACGATGACCCTGGCGAGATGTTCAGCTTGACGTCGTACACGATCTTCTCCCACAGCTCCATTTCCGCTTCAAATGTGCTCGAACTCAACAGATGTCTCATGTCAACCCAGGAGAATAGCGCCGCGTTGCTCTTGAGGCAGCTAATGCCCGCGTTCTGGAGGCCCGAGATGAGCGACGAATGCCGTTTTTCCAGCCTCTTCTTGTTCTCGGAGATGTAGTTCTTGGTGAACTTCTTGTCCGAGAGGAGCACGGAGAGAAAGTACTGAGTCTGCGACGAGACAAGCCCGAAGCTTGACATCTTGGTTGCCGCGGCGATGATCGAACCGTTGTTCGTGTAAATAGCTCCAACCCGAAAACCTGGGAGACCGAGGTCCTTGGAGAGGCTGTACACGACGTGGACCCTATCCCAAACCTCCGCTTTCTCGTACTTTGAAAGAACCTCCACGATGCTTGTGTAGTTTGGAGAGCCAAAAACGGTGCCCGAGTAAATCTCGTCGCAGACGAGATGGATTTGCTTCTCAACGATAAAATCCATGAGGAGGTCAAGCTCGGCTCGGGTCATTGTTGTGCCAAGCGGGTTCGACGGGTTGGTGACGAGGACACCTTTGACTTTGAGGTTACGGTTTTGGGCTTCTTGATAAGCTTGTTGGAGAGCCCGAGCAGTGATCTTAAAGTCATTGGAGCTTGTACAGTGTATTGGCACAATCTCTGCTCCTGTTCTCCATTTCAGATCCCTGTCAAATCTGGAGAACATAAAGTACACGTAAACGAGTTGAAATTCGGAGGCAAAATCAGCAAATAGCCGGCGTCATGCAAAAGCAACGAGTAACTTGACATTGGAGCAATAAATATGGTCAAGAAAGAAGGAGGACATGGATTTATCTCAAAGAAGGGTGGCGCCTAATGCCGAAAATGAACCCCAAAATAAAAATAAGTAAATAAAAAAGCTTTTTGCCAGAAAAACACTAATGCAAGTCCTATTATTGTTTGCTCGAAAAATAGCTCGAAAATGACAGGATGTGATTGTTGGAAGTTGAAATGAATATAGGAAGCAGATAATCATTTGACTGAGTTGTAAATTCGATATAACATACTTTCCAAACATATCTATATTCATTAACGGAATGGTCTATAAGGACAATAATGCTAGTATCATATATACCCTAACATATATAGACGGTTGCACCCAATAAGTGCCCGTGTACCCTGGGTAATATGGGGTGGGAATGAGAATGGTGTCACCGGCTTTGGCGAGGCAGAACATGAGAGTCTCGTTTGCAGAAGTCGCACCCGCAGTCAGAACTATCTTGTTCGGGTCGAAGCTCACTTTGTTTCCTCTGATTTCCGCCATGAACTGCACCAAGGCCTGCAAACATCACAGCTGCGAAAAGTCAGCATCGATATTTACGTATATGTATACGTATATATTTGTATACTGTTGAAAAATAAGTCTCTGGAAAAAAAATGGGTTAGTATTACTGTTCTTAGTATTACTGTTCTTACTTCCTTGAACGCAGGAAGGCCGTGATAGTCCTGGAAGAGTGCGAGCTCTCTGAATATGGACTTCCCATTTCTCTTGAACCCGGCTACGTCTTGATTTTCGGACAGCCATGATTCAAGAAGATCAAGCGAGAGCTGCACGGAAAAGGAAAAGGAAAATAAAAGGAATGAAGTTAAGGACGAGTGAACGCATTCTGACAGCAACCATCGAAAACGACGCGGCCGGTGACATGACATGTAATCCAAACATGTATTGGAAAGTCCAATTGATTAAGCGTCAAACCCCATGGTGACACACGAATGTCATCTTGCATAGGCGAAAAGCATTCATGTATTTCTTTTCTCCCTGCGGATTCTGAATGCGTAAAATTCGCTCGAGAGAGAGAGAGAGAGAGAGAGAGAGAGAGAGGGAGGGAGGGAGGGAGATGGTGTTATACCTGATTCTCAGCGAGACCCATCTGAATGATGCCCTGTGGATTCCGGGTTTTGTCGTAGGGATTCTTCTCGTACGCCTGCAGTCCAAGGAAGTAAGAGGAGTCTTGGCCGTGAGAGTTGCACTTGGCTTTTCCTGACGGTAGTAGCCTCATCCTTTTTCCTTGTCCTTCTGGATTTCTTATAGTTTTGATCTTTGGTTCACACAGAATATGCAGATAGCGAGGAAGAGAGAAAAAATGAGAGAGGTTCAGGGGGGTTGGAGAATAATAACACCGCGATGATCTGTTTTGTCGTCCCTCTTTAATAAAGAGACGGTGCCTTCCCTGCCAAGTGATTTCCCAAAAATACCGATCAAATTGCTTACCCGGTTTCCTTCGAAGATTAGGAAGGAAAAGGAAAATATCCCTGAATGGGATGACAGTGAGATTACTTATATGGTAAAAATAAAATAAGGATAGTGATTAAACTGAATAAAATAAATGAAATACTTATTGCAGTATAAAATCTTATAATACTTAATGCTTTCCGCCATCTAAATTTTTTAGTCTATTACCTTTTGGATTTACTTTAATTGAATAATGTCATTAGGTTTATTTCTTACATAAATGCAAAATCATGATTTTTTGCTCCGCTTCCTCATAGTAGATAAGATAAAATGGAAATCAATTTAAGCAGGTTTCTTAATTTGGATAATTTTTGTATTCCTTAATTTTAAAAGGTTTATTTTGGAAAAATCTATTTTGTATATATACTAAATAGAATTCTATGTGAGCACGTACTAGAGCAAATGGTAAGAATGTCAGGATTTTTTTAGTTGGGAATTTTCTGTCATGGAATTGCACTTCAGCTATATTTGGTAATCTGAATTTCTAACTAAGATAAAACTTGATAGGATAGGATATGAAATCTAAAGAATTTTGCTATATCCTAATCACTATTTGGTGATTGCAATAATAAATTTGGATATATTCATATCATATGATATATATTGTTTGGTATAAATGCATATATATCACAAATTTTACAAACGAATATGGTAAAAAATCTTTCACAACACTCTTGTCTACTTTATTTTTATTTTATTTTTCTTTCTTTTTTAATTAATTTCCTTTTTATTTCTTTTTTTCACTTCCATCATCCTCTAATAAAATTTTATTAAATAGAATATTGTACTAAAACACCTCAAATATGTAATAAATATATATTTATATTATAAGATAGAATTAAATTTGAATAAATAAATAAAATAAGATTAAATTTAAAAATTATTTTTTATTTTCAATTTCTTATATTATAATTCAAATATTATTTATATTGAAATATAATTTAAATTTGTTAATTTAAGAAATTTTTTATTAGAGAAAAAAGTTTCCTATTTTGGATATTAGAAATCATATCAGTATTTACCAAAAAGGGGTTGGGCTTTAGCCTAGCTCCTCTATCCTACGAGGGCGATCTCAAAAAGTGATATTTCTCATATGCCCCTAATACATGTCCATGTCATGGTACCATGGCTCAGGCTCAAAGTTAGGCTCCAAGTTCGAGTCTGACTCTAGGTCAGTAGTCCACGACCATGGGGTCCTAAATGGCAACCTTGGATCCTCTGCCTAGAGGCCCGTCAAAACCCCGGAGAGGGTCGAAGAGCTCCCCTTCGAACCACACGTACCACACCATGAACTAATGGGGCGCTAGGTTCGTCAGCCCTTCATCTACTCAAATGGTGGTCACGTACTTCTCGTAAACGATGTTGGTCCTGTCTATTAGGAAGGGGGTCACCTGGGTGTCCTGATCTATGGGTACCCCAAAACATACATGATGGAATGGATTATTCATGGTTAGGGCTTGGAAAAATTTAAACAACAACGAGTAAGAAAAACTTAGTAAATGAACTCCATAAATCTTGCATAGGAGAGTACTTTACCTTGAAGATACCCTACACGTGTGGCTTAATTGTCGATGGTAGATCAATAGCAAAGCCATTGCTTTGCATCATCTATAAACATGAATTGAGCAACTTACCATACAACGCCCTAACAACATACCCAATAATAACATAAATAATTCTCTGGGTGAGTCCACAATTCCACCAGGCACATGACAAATATGAACAATAATCTAAATACAACCATGATCACTTCCATGCACAATGCATCCACGCGGCTCCAGATTATTACAACCGCTCTCGGCCACGATCAACACTCGCGTCGTTGGCCTTTTGGCATAATTGGGCATCGTTGAGCCCCATCAAGTGTGGCAATATCTCAATCTCACTCGAAAACGACATTTAATTAAGAGCATCATTCCAAAATCCATCTGCGAGTGGCATCTAGATCTTCGTCGGGCATCTGAAATCCATCGGGCATCATCCCTCGTAATCATGCAAGTAAGAGACCATTTAAGTGATCACCCAAGCACATTAACCACTTAAGCCAATTTTTATCTTCCAATTTAGCCAATGCAAGAGTGTTTAGTGCCTACACATAATACACTAGCAATTTTTACGCATAAAAATACTCTAAAATACTTCAACCGTGATCACCCATTGATTATATGTCCACCAAAATAATCATGCAATGGCCTCATTCCATTATTATCAATGCAAACATATATCATACCATGGGTTCACATAAATCATTCCTATCATGCCTTTCTAAGTTTCTTTTCAACCAATACTTTAGATCGAAGGTTATCAACTTTCATTCTCATGGCAATCACCCCTCAATTCCACACAATATCACACATGGGTTTACTTATCAATATAACTTAATACTTTTCAAATAAGATATCATAAGCACTTATCACATATCAAAATTAACTATCACCTTTACTTATCACTTACCAAGATAAGTTATCACATTTATTTATGACTTATCAAGATAAGCTATTACATTTACTTATCACTTATTAAGATAAGCTATCACTGTTACTCATCACTTATCAAGATAAGTTATCATATTTTTGTATTACTTATCAAGATAAGCAATCACCATTACTTATCACTTATCAAGATAAACTATCACAACTACTTATCGCTTACCAAGATAAGCTATCACATAATCTATCTATCTCTTAATCTAACTATAATTAATCATTAATCCTAACCTTAATCCCAATTGTAATCACCATCCTAATCAAGATTTAGGAAATCACTCAGAGAACTGACTTTTGATCTTTGACGGTGAGCGGTGGCGGTGGTAGCACATAGCTCACGGCGGTGAAAGGTGGCGACGGCGTGAGGCGCACGACAAGGAGACGGCATGAGAGGACAATGAGAGCGGCAACGATAACGGTGGCTCACGGCCTTAGGTGGTGGTAGCGATGTCACAGCGATGGATGACAACAGCAACAGCAGGCAGCAATGGTGCTGGACAAAGGACGGTGATGAGCAAGACGACGGATGACGCTGAAGGAGAGAGAGAGCTGAGGGGTCAGCCAAAAGGGAGGGGGAGAGAGAGTGTCGAGAGAGACGAGGGATGAGAGCGAGAGAAATGAGGGAGAGAATGAACGCTTCTCTTACAAGTTTCTTTCAAGTATTAATGAACTTATTACAAATTTCCTTGAATCACTCTTGGCCAAGTCCTTTGAATGACAACAAATTGCTCTTGAAATCTTCCTATCCAATCTTTAATTAATGCATGATTTCAAGCATGTGTCATAATTGGAAATGAACTAATGAAAGCTAACTAGGTTGACTCCCCCTTTTCTCTTCAAATGGGCACCCCCCCCCTCCTCTTTGGAAGACAACCAATCTTGTCCCATTAGACCAACAAGCTTCTAGAAGGGGTAATTTAGCAATTTAATCAAACTATAGTTCCAAAACATTATTCATGCACTTGGATATTTAATGTACAAGCTTCCAAAACACTAAATGTAGGCTTAATTGGCCTTGATGGGCCTACTTGGGCTGCCCAAGATAGGCGTGGGACCCATTGAGCTCACCCACGGCTTGGGCCCTTGTGGCTCCTCATTCGTGACCCGTTTCCACTTCTCCAAAAATTCATTGTCCGCAAATGAAAAATTGAATTTTTTTTTTATCCTAAGGTGACTATTCCTTGCTTTTTCATGATTTGTCGATTACCATCGTAATTCTATCCCTTAGATAGGGGTCAAATAAGGATGTCACAATTTTGTGGTAGTAGATACTTGCTCCTAAACTTTCAACTATCACATGCTATTATCCCCTGGACTTTCATTTTGTTATAGCGGCAACCCTTCAGGCTGTGTTTGGTAGTCAGGATAAAATTCAGGATATGATATGATTTATCCTATCCTATGTTTGGTGCTCGCTCAGGACATGATAAAGTCGGATATAAGGGGGATATAGACATGATAAAATTATCCCATGGGGGAGGTGGGATAAAGGTGGATATGATTTCTAATGTTCATAATAGGAAAGTTATTTTTCTTGAATAACAAACTTATTAAATTAACAAAATTGAAATTATATTTCAATATAAATGATATTTCAATTCTAATTTAAGAAATTAAAAATAAAAAAATAAAAATTTATTTTTAATTAATCTTATTTTAATTTATATATTCAACTTTAATTCTATATTATAATAAACATTCAATCTAAAAATTAAATATTTATATATTATATATTTTAGGTATTTGTGTATTCTAGGTATGTTAATACATTTTACTATTTGATAAAATTTTATTAAAGAATGATGAAAGGGGAAAAAAGAAATAATAATGAAAACAATATAAAAAAGAGGAAAAATAAATAAATGAATAGTGTTACGAGAGATTTTCACTATCTTCATTTATGAACATTTAGGTTCATTTATAATGATATACCGTTTATATAAAAAAAAAATATACATGATATAATATGAACATATCCGACTTTAATACTGTGATTCACCAAACAATGGATGGGATATAAAAAAATCCCAGGATTTCATATCCTATCCTATCAAGTCTTATCCCGATTAGAAATCTGGATGACCAAACGTAGCCTCATTGTATTTTCCGTTACCATGCGTAATGTACATGACTTAGAACAGGTAAAAAAGAATTTTTCATCTCATTTTGATATAAGATAATCTGTCTTTTAACCTTGGATTCTATTAAAAAAATGGAAACTTTAAAGGAGCGGAGAAAAATAAACTAGCTTAAACTAATATTAATAGTAATATTAATAATAAGAGTTGTCAAAATTTCATGGATATACTAATGGAACCAAAATAATATTTCAAGAAAATAAAAAACACAATTTAGCATAATTAAAAAAGGACAATAACAAAAAGGTCAAATTACAATAATTAGATGATCGTCATGTAAAATGGTTAATTAAATAAAAAAATTATTTATCAATAAAAATGTTTATAAATTTTACTTTGGATCGTGGTTAATTATTTCCTTTTATGAGTTGAGGACATCACTTATTTTTATAATATTTTAATTAATTGTTTATTTTACATTGAATAATTAGTAACCAATTTTTTCATTCACACTATTGTCGTATAGGAATTTTTCCTTTTTATTTAGATAATGTATATCTATTTTCCTAAAATATCTTATTTAGTTTTGGTAAAGTCGTTGTGTCAAACAAATTTTAATTATTTTATATTATTATTAATAATGGTTTTTTTAACTAATGATAAAAGAATGGGATGAAATTATACTTTTATTCCTTAAAAATCATGTACATTGCACACGCTAATGGGAAAAAAAAAGTTGATATATTAATGACTATAACAAAGGAACATTCAGAGAGATATTGCGTATTGATTGAAGGATTGGGGCAAATCTATCTCCTAATGTTTTGAGGGTTTTGTGTAATTTTCAAGAAAAATGGGACAGTTGCAAAAGTCATCCTCAAATTATTCATCATTTTATTTATCTTGCTCACATTCAAAACTTATTTTTTGTGTTTCCCTATTATGACGCTCCAAAACGTCATGCTTGACACATATCATTTCCAAATATAACTCATAATTATATTTAGCATGCGATAGCACAATAAAATTTTCACAATATCCATTACAAGAAATTGCACAAGTTTATAAATAAATAAATAAGCATACATACATACATACATACATACATACATACGTACATATGTACATATACATATACATATACATATACATATATATATGTATATGTACGTACTTCTTTACATTAACACCACTACTTAACAACACAAATAGTACATTACAAAAGTCAAGTCACTCTCTATGGATCGACTCTCAAGGCATTCCAACACATGGGGCATCTCTACTTTAAGGTATCCCAAACACTCCACCAAGTATCTCAACATACAAGGCATCTCCACTGCGAGGCATAGTCGCCAATAATATGTGGGCGATGAAAATAAATTTCATAATATTTTCCATACACCTAGTAGAAGTGTACATGATAAATTGTAATCACATTGTCACCCTTGCATCAACAATGAAATCAATACTCATTTCAACAATTGACATGCAATACACAACATCTTTTTATGCATATCATTACCTTACCCTTTTAATGATCGCACACATGGTTAATGATGATGAAAGACCTCCTTTCATTTCTCATCATACCTTTCAATAATCACATAGTAATTACATGCTTAGCTCCTTTTCATTCTCATGCAAGGAATAATGACATATTTTGAGAATTGGTAAATAGAGCATAATTGGCAACTAGTTATACCTAGTAAGAGGATATGAGTAATTAGTTGTTATACTCAACATGTGAATTATAAGTGGTTATACTTAACATGTGGATATAAATAGTAAGTGGTTATATCCAACAGGTGGAGTGGCAATGAGTATAAGTGGCGACAAGTGAGTAGAAGCAACGACCGAAGTTAAAATTACGAAAATAACACTTTCAAGCCTAGATTTGTCGTTTTCACACATACAACATGTTGCCACCACTCAATGAAATTAGTCAAACACATTTAAGCATGTACGAATTCATCAAAACAAGTTAAATCAATACAATATCTCAACACGCCACTTTTGAGACTTGCTCATGCTTACCACCAAATTCAACTAAAACTAAAATTAACGAACACTAACCAACCAATTCAAGAGTACAAAGTAGATTAACCCAATTTAGCCCCTAGAGTTTTCAATTACCTTGAATAAAAACTTGAACAATTCAAAGTCATAACCAACTTCAAGGCAAAATAAACAAGAATAAAGATTAACAAGTTTCAATCTTTTAATAAAATGAACTTGATAAAAGAGAATATAGCCCACAAATTCATCTTGTAAATTCTCGAAAGATAGAATTTTGAAACTTTGATAACACACTAATAGGATCATTGCTTTTACTTGAATGTTTGGAAAGTGAAACTAGAAGAGAAAAGTGATAGAAGATCTCTTTTTCCTTTGCAATAATAAGTTGGAAATCTTTTTTAAGCTTGAAGACATCAGAAGATCTATTTATAGGTCAAGGAAGATAAGAACATGCTAACCCAAGTTAAAAGAAATTATGACCTTGGTTTATCTTACATTAGGTGCAAAGAAAAGAATTGTGTTTCAATCCAAAATATACAAGTGGCCTAATAAGAGTAGCTAAAAACAAGATGTTTTGAGATAGAGCTTCTTGGCCAAGTAAAATGAATAAGTCATCAAGAGCATTAATAGGCTAAAGTTGAAATAGGTGATCTAATGAATGATATCAAGACTAGACTAGGTTCAGTGTCACTAAAAGTTTGTGGGTTAAATCAATTGGTGAAAAGTAAAGAGAGATGGCCCAAATTGAAGTGACAAATGGCTCAACTATAGTTTTCAAAGCAAATATTTTGTTAAGTTACCAAGATATTTAGTATATCAATACATAAATAAGGAAAACAGTATATGTTCTAAACATCAACGTCAGAAAAATATTTTAAAACACTATAATTATCAATAAAAAATATCAAATAAAACTCTTAAAATCATCAAATATGAAATGTGGAGCATATCGATCCCTTTTTGCAACATTATCAAGCGGTAAATATGAAAATGGCTTTGTTAGCATAACAATTTTTTGGGTACTATGAGAATAATAATCTATTGTAAACCATAAATTCTTGAAGAAATAAATCCCCATAAAAATTTATAATTATTTATAATTTAGTTTTTTATAGTTCATAATAGACTGTTATTCTCACAGTACGTTAAAGACTGTATGCAATCATTTATCATACGAAAAATAGTTGAAAACTTTGAATATCAACTTCCCAAATTTGAGTCAATTTGGCTCTTGGCAAGATTAACAGACGAAGAGAAAAGGAAAACATGGGCTGACTACATATTATTCTTGGTAAGAAAGTGGGCGTGTGATTGGAGCAATAGAAAATTAATGAAAAAAATCTGGCCGTAATTGTGGATAATGTTCTCAGCAAAAAATTTCAATTAAAGGTGTAATTATTTCCATGAAGCACTAATTTCTGCAAAGTTGAGAATGAAAAAGTTGGTCAAATTTGGTGAAGACAGGTAAGGATCAGTTAGAGGCGGCAAAATAGGTCTTAGATCCATATATGGCCTATTTAAATCATAAATAGGTCATGTATGGGTCATTTATTTTTTAAAGAAACTAGCTAAATTGGTTTAAAAATCGAAGATTTTAAGATAAATGGATTTGGGTTGGACTTAGAACCCATTTCCAACTAAAACGTCATGATCTCTCTCTTCCCTCTTTAACTTTACATTTTTTTTTTATAAAAATTGAAATTATAATTATTTTTTATATTTCAATTTTCTTTTCTTTTTTCTTTCTTCTTTCTTCTTCCTCCTTTCTTAGCCAGTGGCCGACACGGCGATAGTCGGCGACTAATCAGGCAAGGCTTGAGCTAGCCGGATTCGGCATGGCAAAGCCCTCATTGATCTAGCGAGACTCGAGCTCACCGACGTCTGGCGAGACTCTAGCTTGCCAACATCAGGCGAGGCTTGAGCCTCATCGATCTAGTGAGCCTCGAGCTCGTTGACGTCGAGTAAGCCCGGCAAGCTGGAGGCTTGCCTGTGGCCGGTCGCCAGCCGTCATCATGGTTGGCGGCCGACTAAAGAAGAAGAAAAAGAAAAGAGAAAGAGAAAAATTATATTCATAAAAAATAATTAAAATTCGATTTTTTAAAATAAAATTATAAAAATTATAAAAATTGTCTATTAAATTTGTATTGCATAAAAGTATTTTAACCATTCCATTTTTTTTTAAATCATAAGAAATAAGTTTTCTTTGGTTTAGTTAAATAAATCCGGTATGGGTTGAATATGAGTTATGTCGGATATGGATTAAAAATTTTGCATTACGATAAATGGGTCATAAACAAGTTAAATGAGTTGATTTGGGTCAAGCCAATTATGATCTGACCCACCCATTTAACAGGTCTAGGCTCAGTCATCTCACCCACATCATATCATCTGAAATCCAAGCTGTGGAAGAAGTTAAATGTTGATAAAACCGTGAAAGGAGTTGCGGATGAAGTTGCTCTCCAGTGAAGGTTTCCATGAGCAGGCGTGCTGTGATCAAGAAACGGATTCTGCAGAGATTTCAAATGGAAGGGTAGCCGAATCCGAAATCTTGGGGCAATAAAGATGAACGAGAATAGCAGATGATGGCCAAAGCGGATAATTTAACGGAAGAGAATCAAGAAATTAATACTACTCATGAGGATAACTGAATTTGGACACGCTTCCAGCGCGATATGAGTAAAAGAGCAGAGAAGGCAACCGAAAGATTTGCGAGGAAAGATGAGATCTGGAAGCACCAATTCATGGTGACAAATCAGGGCTAAGATTCGGCAATCGCCACAATCAAAAGGAGCGCGGGTTCAGGCTTTCCAAGGGTCTTTTGCTATTAAAGACAAGGCTTGTCGAGCCACTTGAAGGAGGGAGGGGGCGGAGAATTTAGTCTTACACAAGGGTGACCAGTACATGACAGTGTAAGAAAGAAATGCTGGACTATCGAAGCTGGGATCTCTCTCAATTCCAGTGTAAGATTTTGTGTGGGACCACTGAAAATTGGAGAAGCAAATGGAGCATGAAAAGATTTAAATTCGAGTTTGACATTATGTGAGATTTTATATGAGATCACAGTTGACTGTTCTAAAAGTTTAAGCTGTTAGATGAATGCGTGATTTATTATTTAAATATTTAATGTCTAGTAAGTTCGTCGGTTTTGCTCTGGTGTGCATTCAGCCACTCAAACGAGTATCCATCGCGTCCACAAGTGCGCCAGTGAGTTCCTACGTCTATCATGGATTTGTCTTGAGAAGTGATCAGCCCTAGAATTTCGCCCGACGAAACATAAGGCCCTTAGCCCTCCGCTGGTGGTGTCTCAGCCGGGAAAAGTACCAAAAAAGTCCTAAACCTATTACATTGGTACCAATCCAGTCCTAAACTTTTCAATTGAACCAATTCAGTCCTAAACCTTTTTACATCGGTACCAATTCAGTCCATCCGACCAATTTTGGCCTGTCGACGCTGACGTGGATATCGGCCGGTGACCGGATGCTGACATGGCAATTTTTTTAAATTTTTTTGATTTTGATTTTGATTTTTTTCCTTTTTCTTTTCTTTTTTATTTTTCTTTTCTTTTTCCTTTTCTTTTCTTCCTTCTTCTTGGACTATTCCGACGAGCCTCTGGTGAGGCTCGCCGGCCACTAGGCGAGGGCCTCGAAGCCCTCGCCTACCGCCGGCGAGGGTCGCGGCCCTCGCCCGGCCTCTCCCAAGGCCATCGGCGAGGCAGCTTCGCCCGGATCTAGGTGAGGCCACCTTCGCCTGCGGCAAGGCCAGGGCGAGGCTGGCCTCGCCCAGATCCGGGCGAAGGCGGCCTCGCTCGGGACCCTAGGCGAGGCCGAGCGAGGGCTGCAAAGCCCTCGCCGGCGGCCGACCACCGGGCGAGGGCCTCAAAGACCTCCTTCTCTCACTGATTCCTCCGTTTCCCTCCAGCTCCTCTAGTCAATCTCACTCGCCGCTTGCCGTCCTCTCTCCGCCGCCGCACCCCTTCCCCGGATCGATCTCCGCCACCTCCTCCGCGGCCAAAGCCGTTGATCATGAAGTCAACTTCGTCTCTCGTCTCCCTCTCCTTGGCAGCGGGCACGAACGGGCTCCTTCGAGGTAGCCTTCTCTCCGCGATCGGCTGAGCGAGGGCTTCACGGCCCTCGCTCGGCCTCGCCCAAGGCCGCGGGCAAGGCTGCCTTCGCCCGGATGTGGGCGAGGCTGGCCTCGCCCGGATCCGAGCGAAGCTGCTTTGCCGGCGGCCTTGGGAGAGGCTGGGCAAGGGCCGTGACCCTCGCCGACGGTAGGCGAGGGCTTTGAGGCCCTCGCCCAGTGGCCGGTGAGCCTCTAGTGAGGCTCGCCAGAACAATCCAAGAAGAAGGAAGAAAAGAAAAGGAAAAAGAAAATAAAAAGAAAAATAAAAAAAAATTCAAAAAAAATAAAATAAAAATTCAAAAAAATTGTCACGTCGGCGTCCCGGTCCGGCCGATGTCCACGTCAGCGCCGGCAGGCCAAAATTGGTCGGATGGACTGAATTGGTATCAATGTAAAAAGGTTTAGGACTAAATTGGTCCAATTGAAAAGTTTAGAACTGAATTGGTACCAATGTAATAAGTTTAAGAGTTTTTTGGTACTTTTCCCATCTCAGCCCAACAGACTCCATAGGTCCCCGCACCTATTGCTCCTCCTGAGGCACTCAGCTCCCCGACAGCCCTTTTCCAGTGTTTACCTAGGCCAGTCTTTGCAACTTGGCCCCGAGCCTTGCCCCTCTTGTTGCTCGCAGCAGTCGAGAACATTTCCGACGAACCAGCAAACCAATTAAGCTCTGATTAATTCTATGGCCAATGTGTCGTCAGCTGCAAAAACAACATCCAAAATTTTCATAGCTAGAATTAAAAGTACATATAATTGAGTAGAGATTCGCACATCTAATTTGAAATCTATCACTCTTAATGCGAAATAGCGAGAAGATCCAAAACTCGAGTGCTTTTCCTCTATTGCTCTTTTTATCACTCGCTCAATGAGACTGTCCCTAGCATTCAGCATTTTATAACTGATTCTAAGGATATTTGTGTCATAATTAGTGGGGAGACTAGAGTACTAGGCATTATCTCGTGCATGTCCTTTAGCACGTCACCGACGACCCAAGCAAGAGGCAGTCCAGTAACCTATTGGAGAAGACCAATATTCCCAGTCTTCATCGCGTTAGATGAGTCTCTTGCCTACGCGCTAGAGAATTTTTTTTTTTTTTCGGTGGGAGGATTGTAGGTGAAAATCCAACAATTTTGCCAACACTGAGCTTCACTTGCGACCGCCTTGCCCCTCAAGATAGCATTACTTTGGTAGCTGCTCGTGCTCGCTTTTGCTTCGTTGGTGTCGCTAGGTAAGTTCTGATCTTACTCTATAGTTTCATGCGTGTTATTTAGGATCAAACCATAGGTTATATCATTTATTCTTTAACCATTTCCCTGCATTAACCAAGGCGTGTTAAGCTTTCAGACCTTTAGGCACTAAGGTCGAACCCTAACATCATCTTGTGTAGTTTGCCGTGATTGCTTGGAATGTGATTGCCTTGAATTAGCTTGTGTTGGATTCTAGACATAATGTATAATTTCGAGGCATCGTAGAATTATTGCACATTCTAGTCTCATGCATATCTAAAGTTTATAGCACCTTCACAATTTATTATTTAGAGCAATATTTGCTAGTTCTAGAATGCATTTAGGAGGGTCTGCAGTTTTCATAAAAATCAGGTAAAAGAGTGTCATTTAGAATCCACTTAGATTCCATAGACTTTGAATTAGTTATTCTCATATCATATGGCATTGCATCATGTAATTGCTAGTTGTATGGCCAGATCATTCGAGTCATAAGATCTTATTTATCATTTTCATAAAAATAAAAAATAATTGAAAATAGCACTTCATATTGGTTTGCATCACAAGATTAGTTCATGGTTAGTCCTAGAACAGAAAATGCATGCACATTTGGTTTATAGACTTTAAGGGGGTCTTTTTGTTATTAATGAAGAAAAATATATATATGTTAGAGAGTCTCACGTGGATTACATTAATTAGGTTAATTATTTTATGTAAATTCTATATCCCGTGGCATTTAGTATCTCATTTAGAATTAGTAGGTAACATTTAGAATTAATTCCATAACATATCATTTAAAATTCATCATGCACAATCATGCATAACATTCAAGCATTCTATCTATATATTTTTAAGTAATAGTTTGCAGAAACCTTATGGTGATGGGCACCGATACGCTTTGCTTGCTTAACACATCTTGGTTCTCAAAGTATTCTACAATCTATTTATTGCTTTGATTATTGGGTGGTCCTTTTTTATTATGATCCCGCATGATCATTCGAAATCCAAGTGGTGTTAGTGGCATGGGATAAAATCAACTAAGATTGCTTGGGAAAAACATTTTCAAAATAAAGAGAGAAGCCACCAAAAGAACATTAGATTAACCTAGAATAATCAAGTCTTCAAATCTATTGAATCTCTAGTTCACGGAAGTAAAATTTACTCTCACATTTCACTTGAGTGTCTAATCAACCCTAACCGATTAGTAGTGACTCCAATAGGTTAGATTAATTGTATGATTGGATCGAGTATCAAGTTGCGATTGATAAAATTAAGGACAATTCATGCTAAGTGTCATGCTTAGTAATCCATTAACTTTCTAATGGTGATTCACTTCTAAGAAAGTGGCGACAGCTTGGCGATTCCACTACTAATTGAATTAAAATTCATAATAGACTTGGGCCTAGATTTATCTTCATGAAAAATGTTTATGCTTAGCAGCGCGGATGTCAAGCATGCCCTCTTTAACCTCACCAACCATGCCACATTGGACAATTGGTGCTAACTAACTCGCCCCATCAGCAATTTTTGATAAAAAATTGATTTGAATGACTAAATTGTCAAGTTATTAAAAGTTTAAGAATTAAATTGACACAATTAAAAAGTTTATAATTAAATTGATAAGTTTTCAAAATTTTAGGACTAAATAGACAAAACTTAAAATATTTGAACCGAATTTGCTCTCTTATAAGAAATTTATGACTTTTTGGACAATTTTCCTATATTTTTAAGAGTTTTATTGTTTTCAATTATTAGACATCGTGCAATATCAAATAAAGAATGCTTACTATGAGTTCATGCTTACTATGAGTTCCTCACAAGGCGCCAACCTCTGCAGAAGGGACCACTTTGACTCTATCGTTTGAGCGTCGCATAAAAACCCACCGGCCCTAATTGAAAGTCGGTGCCTTTTTTATTATGAAAAACCCTGCCATATTGAAAGTTCTTTTCATACAAAAGTTACCAAATCCAAGACATAGTTAATGATCCTTATGTCTACTTCCGTTCTTAATAAGCTCATTCCCATTGATCATCATTCATTCCTCAGCTCCCTCATGTTCATGAAATCTAGAAGGGCAGCGATTTTCATTCCCAATTTCTATTTCCGTTTTACCTCATTCCCAGTAACCAAACGGTGCCACAAAGAGAGAATGGGGCTTCATTCCCAACAACCAAACATTGCCTTAGCTGTGAAGAAATTATGCTCAATTCAGACAGCTTGGAGTCTGAAAGCCGAAACACCATGTTTCAAACTACAAATAACATAGCATCACCCTAAAGAGATGAGTCCAGGCCCGAGCCCGACGCATATGCACCGTGTGAAACCATGATTAATGTTATGGTATTGGACCTAGGCTTCTTTTATTTGCAGACCGAGTATGCAGTTATACACATTCAAGCAATAGATCCAACTTTCTCAGTTTTACCTACCTTCCTAGATATCACCAAAAAAAAAAAAACATAATAATCATCGACACAACTTCACTCGTAATGGAACTGCAAATTCTGTATTACTCAGTAAACACCATTATAAAACGAATTACCAATATTCAGTCAAGCCTTTTGTTTGTAAATACCCCATCCGAGCAACCACTGCCCGCAGTTATCATAAAATCATTTCAATTTAGTATGTGGACCTATTTACATGGATGTAGCCGTATTTTACTTGGCTGTGGACATGTTTACATGGATGTAGCCCTGTCGCCTGTTTCAACATTAGATAGTAAACTAGCTCCCTTCGCCTGATAATAGTCGCTCAACCACTTCTTAAT
Source organism: Eucalyptus curtisii (assembly GCA_017140595.1). Taxonomy (NCBI): domain Eukaryota; kingdom Viridiplantae; phylum Streptophyta; class Magnoliopsida; order Myrtales; family Myrtaceae; genus Eucalyptus; species Eucalyptus curtisii. The sequence continues at coordinate 13,842,062 of CM029501.1, read as the reverse complement.
CACCCTGATCTCAGTTGCTCTCTGTTCTACCAGCCAGTTGGGATCTTCTGCCGTTGCAGCACGCAAATCTAGGTGATGAGCACCTGACAATAAAATGCAAGGAACCAATTAATCTCTGCCTTGACGCCATCTGTGGCTGCTTAATCAATAGGAGATGCCTTATAAAAGAACCTCCAACAGTCTTCCTATTTTACTCTGGTGATGAATCGTGATACGCAAAACTGAAGGTGGCTACCAGAAGGGACCAGAAAAGAGTACATATTTAGCAATAAGAAAGAGTACCAAAAGTCAGATTGCCAAGGCAGAGGCATATAATAAGAAGACTAAACTAAAAAATTGTTAAATGGAAGGAAAGAACCATGCAAACCTCTTGTCGTAACCCACTTGGGAAAAATGAGTCAAGTCACAAGTATCATAAAATAGATGATAACTCAAAAACCAGCCGGGTTACTTATTAGAGAGCAAATTAGCAAGCTGCCATGCCTCATATAAAACTGCTTGAGATGTTAGGGAGTAGTGAATTCAATATCATGAAGACAGCACTGGAAATGGCACATCTTCTAAAATGATGGGTCAAATAGTGTCTAACTAAACCAAATATGATCTCATCATATGCTAGCATCTTGCTAAGTATGAACTTATGTGATATGATTCAAAAGATTTGGACAGGAAAAACGACATATTGTACTTGCTTTTTGAACAGTAACTGCACTTTGGTCCAATGTGCGGTTTGGTCCCTGAATTTTTAATTTGTTTAAATTGGTCCCTAAACTTTAGCCCAACGCAGAACTTTTAATTTGTTCAATAAAGTCCCCAAACTTTTGTACATATTCAAAACAGTCCCTAAATTGTATGAGAATGTTCAATGTAGTTGAACAAATTAAAGGTTCAGGATTATATTGTGCATTATACTAAAGTTTAAGGACCACATTGAACAAATTAAAAATTCAGGGACCAAACTGCACTTTAGGTCGAAGTTGAGGGACTGTTTGTGACATTATCCCAAGCAAAAAAAACAAAAAAGTATTGCTGAAGCAAAAGCAATCGCATGATAAATCTCCCCGAGTGTGAACTTAAAAGATATAAGTCCTATGACTTGGACAGGACCAAGGATAACATCTTGTACTTGCATTTTGAAGCAAGAAAACGGGAATGCTATCAGAATAAACAGAATGATACCATAGAATTCTAAGGGATTATTATATATGATGTCATGGAAGTGAAAATCGAGTAAGTTCATTTGATGAAAAAAGTAAATATTTCTTGATGCCTCAATTGGATGCTAATCTTTTGACCCAAAAAAAAAAAAAAAAAAATTGAGTGCTTATCTGAGGTGATTTATTCATTGCAAAAACCATCCCTAGAGACTTACCATCCCAACCCAGAAAAACAGAGACTACCTTATGGTCTTCACTGAGAACACAGTTTTCACTGAAGAATGCGGGACTTCACACTTGTAATTGGGAAGTTCATTCAAAAGTTTAGGTTCTGTCATCACTGTAGCTGCCTTGCAATTTATATAAGCCATCAAATAAGATAAAATTGTACAAAATGTAAAAGACTAAACACTGTTAAGCTTAAGAATACTTATTAAGTTTTAGGCCACATGATAGTTTGACAAGGTATTGACTATAATCTGTCCCTTATAACATTTGGGATTTACATTTGGAAGTTTATAACATGATCCCTAAATTCCTTTTATCAGTAAGTATATTTCTGCACTATCTAACAATGTGCAACACAGCATCCGTCCATGTTTGTTAGGTTTCTGCTCGTCAGCTTTTACATTTAAGCTCCTTTAGGTAAAACGGAAGATTATTCACTGTCATTGGAGAGAGTGGTAAGCTGACTATTTGTAGGCTAACATATTTTGTGGCCATGCATTCATATCCTACCTATAATATAGGTCACAGTGTTTTCATTTTTCAATCGAGTCACTCAACTTTGATTTCACTTTCGACCAGGTCACTCCGTCAAGTTTTTCAATCAAAAACTGACCGAGAAAAAGATTTGGCTTGTAATGTGCTTTTTCTCATGAGGTCTTCAATCTGCTGAATGAGGCACACTAACGGTTGATTGAAAGGACGGTAAGCTCCAATACCAATATAAAGGTTGACATGTATCATCACATTAGTATGTCGGCAGTCACAAAGGAAAAAATTATGCCACACAAAAAGACACCTTTTTTCAGGGGGAATTTGTCAAGAAAAATACTAAAGATTGCCCCTAGGGCACTTGTTAAGGGTTACTAACAATGCCTTGGTAATATAAAAGTTTCTATTTAAAGCATACTGCTCTCTTGAAATGTTCATGTTCAATTTTCAAAGTATTTTTATACGCTTTTGTACTATATTTAGTGGTTAGAACTAGTGCCCATGGAGCACTTATTAACAAAACTTATTTGTCAAAGACCTAACAAAATCAGCTGATTCAAAGTGAAATCAAAGATAATGGACTCGCTTGATATTATTAAAGTCATCACCTTCATAAAAGTAAAAGTAAAGTTCAATCATTACAGAAGGAACATACCCCCTCCCACTTCGAATTGGAAACTTTGGTTAAAACTAATCCCCGTACATTTCAATAAGGTCGGGGAAGTTACAGGGGCAGAGAGGGCCACTTGTAAAATTCAAAAGGTACAGGGACAGGGCTTTCCAAAATGAAAAGGGATGAGAGGATCAAATTATAAATGACCTGAACAAGAGGCATCTGGACATTCGCCCTATAAGTTAACACAAAGAAAATAAGGTCCATATCACAAGATGAAGTCACAATCCTAATGAAACCCACAGGACAACATGGACAAAGACAATGTAAGTGGGAATACGCATGGTGTTTTGCAATAGAAACACCATCTATGGAGTGCCCCATGACATATGCAGGTAAATGTAGCTTCAAGTCACTAGCTCATCATATGCCATAAAAAAAGGAGGAAAGAAATAGGACAAAGTAACATTTCAACTCAAACGTACCTTCTTGTGTGTTTAGAGCAACAATAGAATCAGATACATTCTGGGTCACACTGTGGCATAGGATCAACAGAATCAAAATCCCAGATAATAAATTTCAAACAACTGACAGCTCTGACATAACATATTAAAAGACCCACCTGCCACCACTCCAAGGATCAAGAAAGCCATTTGAGAAGATGATGTTGCTTCCAAAGGTCTTCAAATCAGTCATAATATCCTTCAAAATGCATCCAAAATTCATGTTGTAGGTCCATGTGAATGATCTATTTACTAAATAAGCAATCATGCGACATTCATATGTAAAAATCATTTAACTGCAACCTCAGAATTTATTTCTGCAACTTAAAGGCCTGCCCTGAACACTTCAATCACCATAGAACCCATGTCAATGGTTCACTTCATCATGTCCATAATTACAAGGAAATAATCCCAGAAAACCATGGCTGCTACAATTTTTGCTATTAATTACAATAGGTTACTATTGACTGAAGCACTCACTTGAAAACTTTCACATTGTAGGCGATCAAGCGAGGTAGACATCTGCCCAAGGTATGCACATTCAGCCACTTCATATCCCTCCCCCCCCCCTTCCTTTTCTCCCCAAGATAAAAAGAAGGAAACACACAAAATAAACACGAGTTTCCCCTTTCTCCTTTGTATAAATCCAAGGCATCGGATGTTTGGATCCTAATGAGGCTCACTGCACAACACGCCTCCACTGCTAACACTTAAAGAAATGATCGCTTAATTTACCTAGGAAATCTATGCACTTAGATGGTGAGAAGGATGATTTTCATCATGTCTTTTTTTGGCTTAGGCAGATTAAAATCTTCAGCAGCTTCTTCCATTGCTTCCTGGTAATTGTATGTGACTAAATTGGATATCTCTTGCTATATAAGACAACTTCAGCTTCTGCCTCATAAACCAAATAAGGGAACACTGAACGGAGAAAATGGAAGGGGACAGAAAATTGATGGGAATGCCATGCTGCTTAAGAAATGCTAAAAAGGACACAGAACTGGATGGAATATGACCCGAGAAGCTACACATGCAAGTTCGTCATGCTGCAAACCTTCAATATAAAATAAATAAATATATATCGCAGTGATGTCTTACTTTCCCACCAAATTCAGTTGTTATCCACCTTGGTCTTGGATTGACTTTGAAATCAGTCCAGCACTCCTCTTGGAAAGCAGAAAAATTAAAATCATACATAGGAAACATGCTTATATCTGGGCTACTAGACAGGGGCATAACCATCTCCGTGCATGCCTGTACAACAATGAATTGAGCAAAATGCACTAACATCATTAGGTCATTCTTTTTTTCCAGAGGCAAAACCTTTCATATTTTAAATTTAGGGGAACATTAATAAAGAGTAGGAATAACAGCTTTAGACCTGCCAGTTCCAGCCATTCATGCCATGAGGATCATCATCCAATTCAAAGCAATTGACTTCTCCAGTGTGATTGTAGTAGACACCAACACCTTCGGATACACGTTCCAGAATGCTAGTCCCATCTGGACAACCATCAATCTTTCTGCAGACCTAGTAACAAGAAGAATAGAATGTGCATCCAAATATGCTCAGCAGATATGTTCAAAACATTGTTCTGCATATGCTATGTTACATGGGCTTTACGTGTTGAGATGTCTGACTCACCCAACGCTCAAAAGTTCCAGGATAAAAGGATTCAGCTGAAAAGAATCCAGAAAATGTTACAGGTAGGATATGTATATACCATAGAAAGAGTTTTGGCTAAGTATCACAAAGCCTGTGAGCAAGTTCAGTAAACTGGGAACAACCTTTCTTAAGATAATGGGGGCGTAAAGTTTTAAAGTGGATGGTGTTGATTTCAGCCTGTTTCTTTTTTTCTTTTTTCCCCTTATTAATGCAAGTGGGCTTCTAGTGTCAGCAAGCAAACCTTGGCTAAATCTGTTTCTGCATCTCCCAACTCAGTAAGCAAACCTTTGCTTTGAAAAATTTACTATATGTCAAAAAGCAAGCATAAAAACAGGGAATTCAAAAAGCAAGCCTAAAGACAGGGCATTTAGAAACAAAATTAATTAGAGAATCATTTCCTTAAGATGTATAAACCACCAAATTCCCTCAGCTACCACTCGAAATCATCTCAAGACACAAATTCAGAAAATCTTCTAGATGATTTTAATTAGAATTCCCTAGAAATTAGAAACAAAAAGATGGCATCTGGTTACAGTGTTATTTCAGACAGAGAGAAATAGCATTATGTGGGACCCAGGTTTCATTTGATGATCAAGTTATATCAGAATCTTGACTAACCTCTCTTATAGGATGTCCAGGTAGAGGCATAAGAAAGTCAGAAGGATATGGATAGTTGACCATTGCCAAGTAGGAGTAAGCAGAATCCAGCCAATTAACCAGCTCTTCTGTATTCTTTAACTCCCTACCAACAATCAGACTTCAATTAATTTAGGTAGCACAAAGGACGACACAATGACATTGAGCATTAGACTCCATGTAAGCTCAATTAGGTTGGTAAAAAATTGACTGAAGGATCATTGTCTTTGTTTACTTTACCGACATAACCGGAATATTCTTGTCAGTTGTGATAGACCATTCTCCTTTTGGCCTTCAGATATCAATGCATTCCAGGATGCTTTAATAGTGTTAAAGCAGCTAGTACTTTCACGCTGCAGTTTTCAGTAATAAAATAAGATGACAAAGATGCACATAAGTATATTCACTTCAGACAAGTGAAGCATGTTTAAAATTAACAACACACTTTAAAATCATTGGAGACAATGTCATAGAACGATTCTGGTGGGACAATATCTTCAAACTGAAGTATCGGAGCTGAAGAAGCAAGTGCGCCTATGGCAATATGTGGATACTTTAGCCTCATCCATGCTGCTAACACTGCAAAAAATTACCATGCAAAACGTCTAATGAATCTCAAAGGGGGACAAGAAAACAAAAGAAAAATACCTATACATCAACAACTGGAAATTTCTGCCCAATCTAAATATCTTAAAATGTTCAAGAAGATGACTGATACATCAAAATTCTCTAGGGAAACTATTTTGACCAATCTATGCATAGTGAAACACACTAGACAGGGAAAAAAAGATAGAGTTAAAATGGAGTTTGAAGGGCTTACTTACTTCCCCCATATGAACCACCAAAAAGAACAACAGGGCAAGCCTCAGCAGACAAGTTTTGCTTCAAGTTTGTGATCAACACCGAGAAATCAGCGAGTGCTTGGTCTGCAGTAAGATAAGACAAGGTGGCAGCATTCTTGTACGCTTCCTCTTGACTCCCAAATGGCATCGACTCGCCATAATACCGATGCTATGAATCAATCAGTCAGCCAAAATGAGCGCAACTATCAATCAAATTCCCATAAAGCCAGCAAAAAGGTACCCATGTTCATAGAGGTAGGGGCGCATTTGGGTCTTCGTAAAAGCTTTCCAATTTTCTAAATTTAACCACGAACTGAAGGAAATCAGAGAAACTACTATATGCATGGAACTCCCAGTTTTCTTGAAATGTCCTTAGCATGGATCTTTATCGTCCAACTTTCGAAAAAGTTCCACACTAAACTCACGGGATGCAATCTCCCACATGAAGATTATCATGATTCCATAATATCCGAACTCGAGATTTTTTTCTACCAAACGAGGATGATATCAAAATTGGAATTGCTTACCTTGTTGCAGCCAACATAATTGCAATCCAAGTAACGATTCGAATTTCGTAAAAGTTAGCCACCTTCTTGTAACGCCAGTTACCATGACTATAATCATAGTAAGTGACATCACTAAGGAATTCGTATTACCATTAATGAAGTAATCATATTCTAGAGGATTTTGGATAGCAATAAAAGGCTTACCTTCGATATAACCTCCTGGAGGATTACAAGCCATCAAAAAGGCGACCAAGATTAACAGGACAGCTGCCCCATGACCATAATCTCCTCCATGATGAATTGCCTCGTTTCTTCTCCGAAAAACTCTCTTGTCGGGATGTGCTTTTTCTCTTTGATAAAAAATAATCTTTCTAACCGTCCTCGTTCGGTTGGGGACTATTGGAATCCCAAAGCACGTTGGGAAGATCACCCTCCATAAGAAATCAATTTTTCCTTAGACCCTTTCAAATCCCAAATCCCACGGCACGTCATCCCCTTACCATCCATAGCAAACCAAATTTTCCCACTTTCTCGACAAGTTAACACTTTCAAATCCCGAATCCTACTGCCCGCCATCCCCTCATTGCCCCTCACCATCAACACCTTCCTCTCCCTCTCCCTCCCCGGAATGTCCCCCTGCCTTGTATCCTTAACCCTCAAACATAAACTAAAAATTGAAGAATAAGCAGTTATGGATTAGGGATTTGAAAAGGTTAAACTGTCAAGAACGTAGGAAAAATTAGATTCGGGATTTAAAAGGGTCTAAGGAAAAATTAGTTTATTATGGATGGTGATCTTCCCCAACGTGGTTTGTGATTCCAACTATCCCAATGGAATAGGACAGCTAGAAGGATTATATTTTAGCAAAGAGAAAAAGTAAATCCGACAGTCTTCGGAGAAAAAACAACGCAATTCATGATGGAGGAGTTCATGGTCATGGGCAGCTATCCTCTTGGTCTTAGTCACCTTTTTGATGACTTGTAATCCTCCACGAGGTTTTAAAGGTAAGTTTATTATGGCTATCCAAAATCCTATAGAATATAATTTTTTCGTTAATTGTAATACAAATTCCCTACTAGCATCACTTACTGTAATTATAGTCATTATAAGTGGCATTAGGTAGCCAGTTTCTATGAAATTGGCGATAATTGTTACTTGGATTGCGATTATGCTAGCTACAACAATGTACGCAATTCCAATTTTCATATCATCTTGTTTGGTAGAAAAAAATCTCAAATTCAGATATTATGGATTCGTCATAATGGGATGGCTCATTATTACATGAATTCAACCGAAGCACTTACTTCAGGGAAAACCACCATGGCACCAAAGCTTGGGGCGATCTCCCACACGAAGCCCGTGTTGGCAGCGAACCACTCAATGTCGCCTTCATTGCCACAGTACACAAAGATGGGTCCGAGCTGATCGGGCCCAGACCAGTGCTCCAAGCTGATGAGGTATCGCTGGTTGAATGTCGGCAACTCTAAGAAGCTGAAGTGGTCAAGGCGCTGCTCGAAGTACCGCGTCTCGTATCGGTATCGATGGAGCCGCTCCAGCCGTCGGTGGTTGTGGTTGCGGCGATGGTGATGGTAGGGTTTGGAGGTTGAAAATCCGCCAAGGAACTTCGGGGCGCGATGGGAGGAGATGGGTTTGAATGGCTGGAAAGATGATGATTGTTGTGCGAGGATGAAGAGGACATTAGAGAGGAGTAGCAAAACAATGGCATGTTTCGCCATTTTCGCTTGCTCGTCGTCGTCGGAGAGCTCTGTTCTTCATCGAGGATATTTAAATATAGAGAAAATTCCAAATAAGTGTCAGTTTTCATTTTTTCAAATAAAATTTTGAATTAAATCTTATTTCAAATAAAGACATATGGTGCCATCATTTTATTAAATAAGGGTACGAAGTGACTATATTTATTTCAAATAAAGGCCCAACTTTTCAGCTATTTAAGGACATTTTCATCATTTGCCTTTTGAAAGAAATTTTCTTTTTTTTCCTCTCTTTTTTTCTTCTTTTTGATTTTTCTTCGATTGTGGCCGATCGGCCATAAGCAAGGGACAATCTTGCCTAGGCAAGGCAATCCTCACCCTAGGCGAGGCTGCCCTTGTTGGCCCCAAGCGAGCGCAACCCTGGCAAGGGTGGCCTCGCCCGCAGTTGGCGAGGTCTTGTAGGCCCTATCGGCCCTTACCAGCAGCCCGCGAGGGTCGTCAAGCCCTCGCCGGCCCTTGCCAGCAACTATCAACCCTCGCTGAAAAGGGAAGCGAGGGGGGGAAGAAGAGAAGAATTAAAAAATAACGTAAAATAAAAATTGTATTTAGATGAAAATGCCGTTTAACGATCAAAATATATAGCCGATTAGCAACCGATGAGGTCAGACCCTCATTTGAAATAACCATGGCCACTTTAGGCTTCTATTTGAAACAACTATAGCCATTGCAGGGTCTTATTTGACACAAGATTTATTTCAGGTCCTTATTTGAAAAGTTGGCACTTCAAGCCTTTATTTGGAAATTTCTCTTAAATATATGTGGTGATATGAGCAGGAAATCTAATTTAAATAGTTTTGTAATTGGATTATCACAAAAAATTCCAAATTAAATTTACTTCAAATTAATTTTTTGACCATCAAAATTTCAAATTAATACATTTACGACAAATTTACAATTCAGAAATTTCCATTAAATTTTATCGTCAAATTGTTGAATTAGATGACGACCACTTTAGGTCTTACCCTCTGTTCAGATTATGGTTTTTCTTGATATTAATCTAATCTAATGAAAATTGACATAGGATAAATTTGTTAAAAATATATCGTTTGGGGTTCAAGATTCATTTCAGGTATTTATTTGAAAAGTTGGCACTTCAAGCCTTTATTTGAAAATTTCTCTTAAATATATGTGGTGATATGAGCAGGAAATCTAATTTAAATAGTTTTGTAATTGGATTATCACAAAAAATTCCAAATTAAATTTACTTCAAATTAATTTTTTGACCATCAAAATTTCAAATTAATACATTTACGACAAATTTACAATTCAAAAGTTTCCATTAAATTTTATCGTCAAATCGTTGAAGTAGATGACGACCACTTTAGGTCTTACCCTCTGTTCAGATTATGGTTTTTCCTGATATTAATCTAATGAAAATTGACATAGGATAAATTTGTTAAAAATATATCAGTTTGGGGTTTTTGATTGCCAAAAAACAATTATCCGGGATAAATTTGTCACGTATGCTAGTTTGAGATTTTTGATGATCAAAATTTTAATTTAAGGTAAATTTATCACAAGTAAAAGTGAGCAGTTCCAAGTTACTTATAGGTTCTACCTGGAACTTGAAATCTACTCGTCGGTACAAGTTCCTTATTTTTTGTTACCTAAAACCTACCCATCAGAGCTCAGAATTCGAAACCTAGAACCTACCTAGCTACAAGTTCTAGGGTTGGTTCCGGGGTGCAACGGGTTTGGTTTTTCTTTGGTTTCTTTTTTAGTTAAGCAAAACAAAGATGAACGAAGCTTCTCATTTGTCAAAAGTAACAATCCATAGAAGATGAACATGTAATCTGCACCTTATTCAACTTTTTCACCAGAAATAACCATGCTATATTGTCAAAATCACATCAGATCAAGATCAGCAGCTTCTCACAAAGGTCACCTGCTTCTAGTTGAATTCAGCTTATAAGTACCCAAATTCTGGGACAACGGGTGCGATAGTTACAAAGTACCCTCAGCTTAGAATTTATATGTCTAGCAATTAAAATTTGAAGCAAAACATCCACCACTAGCCCAAGCACAATAGAAACACACATTACGATCACAAAATCCAAATCAGAACAAGTCGAGATCAGCACCTTCCAACAATTCCCAGATATAAAATTACAACGACAGAGTCACCTACTATCATACTAAAATCAGCAATTTAAGCAGATTATTTCCCATGCAAGGAGTTCTTTGCTGGATTATAACAACTCAACAACATTACCTCCATGCAACACAAATTCTAGGAAGCACGGACATAAAAACAAAATTTTAATTCTAGAGCTTGCTCTCCTGCTGTTATTATCTTGAAACAGAGCATGAAATAGGCATTACCCAGTTCATGTTACTATTAAGAGGAATTTCTGCATGATTAAACTTGTAAACTACATAGATCAAACAAACAAATTTGGTGTCATTCACCTTCACCAACAGGTCAGTATACAGAAGATCTTTAATACTCATATCAGATCAGAAAAGGGGACAAAAAGAAGCGCCTCATCATCATAAAATTACAAAATGCCCAAACTTGGGCCTTTGGGAGAGAGCTCTTCCTCTGTGTGCACATGCGCTGTCTCTAACTTTTCTTAACAGCATGCGTAGTTTGGCAATCCATTGAGAAAATATGTTAACAAGTTTTCAGATATGATGATATCATATATCATTTCTCAATCACGCCTTCGGGGCATTTTATCAAACATCTTATGGCCGACGATTTGAGGAGTAGATTTCACTCACTCCAATTCTAGACCCGTGGACCGACTCAAATGCCAATGGTTCGAAATCAAACGACCCAGTTCATTCAAGCCCGACACACGGTTGGACACAGAAGGTCGAACTTCGGTTCCAACTGCAATCAAACCAACGCACAGCAGCAAAGAATCAGACGTTACCTGATTTACAGACTATGACGAAGCCGCGACCCGTGAGTCAAAGGGAGTAACAAGGCACCGGCACAAGTTGAAGGCGCTGGAACGAGAAAAGGGAGAGAGCTTTGCCGGAGAGGAACGGTCGCCAGTGATGGAGGCGACGCACGGGAGGTCGTGCGGCTGGCGGTTTCGGAGAGGAAAGCAGGAGAAGGACGAGAACCGGCGGTTCTTTGAAAAGATAAATAGAACGGGAACCGAGCCACACGACTCCTTAGCCTGCACGAGAACATTTCTATTCTTAAGAATTTATATTCTTTTGCTCGCCGAACAAAAAAAAAATAAAACTCATTTGATAACGTTAAGTTGATTTTTATTTTCCTAATAGAAAAATTAGGCTTTTAAATAAACGAAAAAAAAAAAAAAAATCGCTTTTTTTCCATTTAAAAACAGTTTAAAATAAACAAATTTTCTTTTTTATTTTTGTTTTATTTCTCTTTTTACGCGCCACCTCCAACCATCCGGCCATCACCACCGACCGCCGCCGCACCACCTCCGGTCCGCTGGCCGCCGCCGCCGCCGCCGGCCGCCGCCGACCGCCGCCGCCGCGTCGACCGTGAGCAAGAATAAAAAAACAAATAAAAAAAAATAAATACAAAAAAAACAAATAAATACGAAAAAACAAATAAATACAAATAAAAAAACAAATGCAAGCAAATAAAAAAATACAAAAAAATACAAAAAAATACAAAAAATAAAAAAACAAAAATAAAAAACAAATAAAATACAAAAAACAAATAAATACAAAAACAAATAAAAAAATAAATACAAAAAACAAAAAAATACAAAAAAAAACAAATAAATACAAAAAACAAATAAATACAAAAAAAACAAATACAAAAATAAATACAAAAAAATAAATAAATACAAATAAAAAACAAACACAAGAAAATAAAAAAAAAAAAAAATAAATACAAAAAAATAAAAGAATAAAAACAAATAAATACAAATAATTACAAAAAAAACAAAACAAATAAAAGAATAAAAAAATAAAAAACAAATAAATACAAAAAAGAATAAAAAATAAATAAATAACAAATAAATACAAAAAAGAATCGTTGCATTGCCAAACACATTTCTATTCTTTTTCTATTCCAAGTAGTAGAAATTTTGTGCGCTTAACAAACGGATTCTTTTGCTCGTAAACCGTTTCTAATAGAAATAGAAAAGAACTATTTCTAAAAAACTCTTCCCCAACCAAGAAATTTTACCATGCGCACCCTTAGAATCCGAAGCCAAATAAGTTCCTTGATTCTCGATTCTACCCAAGAACCGTTCTCATCCTAATTGCGGGTGTACCTAATTGGTAGTTTTTGTGGCGTTAATCCTTTTTGATTCGGATAATTTTCTTAATTTCAATTGGGTTTTGGTTTCTTAATTTAAAAGGGTCAGGAATTTCCTATTTTGGGGAAATAGCATCTTCAAATTTTGCTCCTCATGACAACATAATTTTCTTAATTTCCTATTGTGAGATATAATTCTATTAAGAAGAAGGGACAGCTGCAAAAGCATCTTCAATTTTGCTCCCCTCGACAGTATATCATTTGCACGCTTCAAAATTTTACATTTTGCATTTCTCCAAAATAAAAAATAAAAAATAAAATACTAACCTCGTCTAAATTCGACGACGGCATGTATTGAGCCGACCCCTCCAATGGTGAGGAGCCATCACCCAACAACGACCCTATCACCTTCTCCCTTAGCCTCGCCCCTTCTCTAACTAGGCAAGCTTGCTCAAGGCTTGCCGCGGCACGGCCATGCAAGCACGACCTGTGAGCTCGTAGCTAGCGTTCACCAAGGTCTCACGAGCTCACGAGGGTCATGCCAGACCGCGAGCCTTCGCAACAAACCTTGCGAGCTCTGCAGTTGAGCTCAACCATGGCGGCCAGATCAAATCTTAAATGGTCTCAACCCACACAATGATCATTGTCCATCCATCATACTGTTTTAACCTCTTTGTCAAAAAAAATCCTGTTGATACATGTTATCAGTCATTTGTTTGAATCTGGTAACACAAGGTTTTATTTATGCTGAGAAAACCTCTTAATATATTTTCAAATTGATAAACTTATCAATGGTTTATAGCAATATTGATAAATGCATGAAATGTTTATGTTTCAAGTAATACTCGCACTTCAAAAAAGACTCTTTATACCTGAAAGTCCTACATGAACAAGTCTTAAGTCATTATCTTCAAGGAAAATTTTAAATAAGGGCCGAAATGCTCTCATTTTTTCAAAAAAAAAAAAAAGCCCGAAGTGAATATTATCTCAAAGAATGGCTTGAAATGACTATATAGTCTCAAATAATGACTTAAAGTGATTATAACTATTTCAAATAAGGGCCTAATCTTGTCAGCTCGCTAATTGACAAAATATTCCAGCCAATTGAGGATATTTTTTGTTAAAACGCAAGTTACATTTAAATTAGATTATATTAAAAATTAAAAAGGATAAAACTTGGAAAAAAAAAAAAAAAACGGGAAAAATGCACCTTTTGCCTATGGTCGCCACCCCACTAGCCATGGGGTAGCGACGACAAAGACCGGCAAGGTTGCTTGCTAGAGGCAAGGACTGAAGGCAGTTGGTGAGGGCTGCTAGGCTTGTGTGAGGGCCGACAAAGCTCTCTCCTTTTCTAGAGAAGGTGGCGGCGAGGTGGTAGCCTTGTGTTTTTCCTTTTTTGTTTTTTAAAAAAGAAAAAAAAAGGAGAGAAAAAAGGTACAAAAAATAAAAAATTTAAAAGACAAAATTGCCCGTTACAGCTAGTGAGTTTAGGCTATTCTTTGAAACTGATATGAGCGCTTCAAGTTCTTATTTAAAATAAGGTAAACTTTATGTTATTATTTGGGAAAATGAGAGACCTTTGTTCTCTTATTTGAAAAAATGATGGTATTTCAAGCTCTTATTTAAAATTTCTTCTTAACTTCGATAAAAAATGGGTGTTCATATTTAAGAAGTAGGAAGCAACAAACTTGGAGGATATCAACAAGTGTTTTACTTGAATATTAGCAAGGTTAATTAGTGAGTACTAACTATCCTATTGTGTAAATATTGCAATGACAATCTTAAAAAGAATATCCATATCTTTTAAAAAGGAAATCCATACTAGATCACTACAAGAAATCTTAACTAATTGGCCATCATCCCTTAGACAAAGTCTTTTCCTTAATGAAGTCTCTACTTATGGATACCAAAATTTAAATGCTTGGGCAACCAAATCAATGGGATCATCTCTGTGAACTACCTTAATCTTCTCAGCAATTGTCCAATGACTAAGTATGTAAATTGATCCTCACCGAGATTATTGAATAGGAAGTTTTGGATATCGAGGAGTATAAAAGAAAATCAAGATGCTCAAGAGGGATATATTAATAGAAAACAACTCCAAAGCTCAAGAGAATTTCACAATCTTTTGTTACCTTTAGAGAAAGAGCGAGAGCTTACCATTGTAATTATTTGAGAAGTGTTGATAGAATGTCAATGTTGGATAGTGCTGCCTATTAGTTTGTGTATGAGCATATTACCAACTTTGAGAAGAAGTGCTTGTGAATAAGCAGCAATACTCACTATTATAATTTATCTTTCATTAACTAGGGGAATCCAGTCACTAATTTATCTCTCAGCTTGTATTCATTTATTATCTTATAGAAACTTCTACACTGCTGAAATCACCAAAAGTCTGATCATATTAACACTCTATTTCTAATAGTTATACTCATGTTGATGTGGACATCGAGCCATATCGAGGAGGAGGTGCTAGAGACCCATCGTCTATTCCTACTGGTTCGATTACTCGAGCGTGGGTCAAGCAATTTAGGCAAGCTGTTGGCGTCATGGTTTGTGATCTTTGGCGTAGAGATGACCTTGGATCAAATCTTGAAGAATCTTGGAAATCTTGGCGCAATTTGATTATCTGGTCACCAAATATTTGACCAAGTCAAATATATATATACATCTTATTGTTTAGGAATATTCTAGAATATGATGCATTATATCTCTAGGGTTGGTTTTAGGGTTTGTGTGGCGGCTAGAAAGCCTATATAAAGGATTTGCCAAATTTCTTTGGAGACAGATATATTGTATTTTTGAGGAAAAAGTTGAGAGATTCTCTTCTACTGTTCTTTTGAGGACTTGACCTAATCAAGGTTCCCTTGTGACGGTCGATTCGACTTATCGAGCGAGATAGCGAATTCTTTTGCTCGTGGCGTCTATAACGTTGGTTGGTTGACACGCGTTCGTCAACAGGTCACGTTCATACCGAGGTTGCTAATCACAGGTTTGATTAGAGGTCGAGGTTTGCAATTCGCACCATCTGGGCCTTCGTAGAACGATCCTTCCGCAACGATTCACATCAGTTGGTATCAGAGCTTGCTTCTACAAGGTCTATTTATCTTTAATTTTCTGTTGATATTCAGCAATTTGAGATTTTTTGAGCTAGGGTTTCGGTTCTAGTTAATTTAGGGATCCGATTGCTTTTGTGCTTCCATACGTAGTTGTTTGCTGTTAGTTTTAAATTTTCTTTTCTAGCATCTTAAATTGTATCTGAGTTCGTCAAAAAAAAAGAAAAAAAAAAGAGAAAAAAAAAAGAAGAGAAAGAAAACGCACAAAAAAAGAAGTGCGCAAGAGAAAAAGAAAAACAGATTCGGCAAAAAAAAAAAAAATTAGCCAAACAAAAAAAAAAAACAAGAAGGCGACTCGTTTGTTAGTCGACCGAATTGAAACAAAATCAGTAGTGATTTGCGTTTCAATTGGAATTTCGAAAGTTGTACTTGTTGGTTTGAAATTATTACTTGCTGAAACAAAATCAATAGTGATCTAATCTTGTTTGATTAGTTTGATTGATTGTCGTGAGGGGGTTGAGAGATAGGTTTTGAGTCCAAGAAAGAGCTTGTGAAAAGAGAATACGAGAGGAGAAATGCAAGAGTGTGTAAGCTTAATTGAGGGTGGAAAAAGCCTAGACTTGAGTTAAACACGAGGGGTGTGACAAACACCTTGAGAGAAACACGTGAGGGAGCGATTGGTGAGGATTTTTGTGACTAACGTTTACTTGTAGGTCTAAAATATGTCGCGCGAAAAAAGTGTGAATCAAAGGGAGGTTGACTCCATACAAAGGGATGAAGCGCTCGTGGAAAGCATCCAGCAATTGAGGGCCGTAGTGGAGGAGCTTAGTGGCCGAATGATGGGGAATGGCATGAGGGTTGATGGTGACCGAGAGCTACCTCGGGGAAGGCCGCAACATCAGCGAGACACCTCTAGAACACGACATAGAAGGCAGCGGCATTATGATGATGATGATGAGGCTGACATGGAGGATGATCGAGATGCTCGATTTGGAAGGTGGAATGGAGCTCAAGGATTTAGACCCCAAGAAGATAATGAACTTGGCAATATCCAGATGAAGATTCCTTCTTTCCAAGGGAAGAATGATCCCAATGCGTATCTAGAATGGGAGAAACGCATGGAGATGGTATTTGATTGCCAACGATACTCCGAGCTCAAAAAGGTAAAAATTGCAACTGTTGAATTTACCGATTATGCTATAATTTGGTGGGATCAACTTGTGACTAGTAGGAGACGCAATGTTGAAAGACCGATAGAGACGTGGGATGAGATGAAAGCAGTGATGAGGAGGCGTTTTGTACCAAGTCATTGCCATCGAGATTTGTTTCAAAAGTTACAAAATCTCGCACAAGGCAATAAGAGCGTGGAAGAGTATCACAAGAAGACGGAGATTGCCATGATCCGTGCTAATGTGGTGGAGGATCGTGAGGCCACAATGTCAAGATTTTTGAGTGGTTTGAGTCGAGACATAGCAAGGGTGGTGGAGCTGCAACACTATGTTGAATTGGAGGAATTGGTGGACAAAGCTATCAAAGTTGAGCGGCAATTGAAGTTGGACCGAAATCACAAGAGTGGAGGAAGTTCAAATCAGAATTGGAGATCCAATTGGAAAAGAGATGAGAAGCCAAATTGGAAAGGAAACAACACCAAAACCGAAAACCTCAAAGAAGAAGGAGAGGGATGGTAAAGTTGGAACGAATCCGGCTTTAGGTAAAACCGAAAATCCTAACACTAGAACTCGTGAGATTAAATGTTTTAAGTGTTTGGGCAAGGGTCATATGGCAAATCAATGCCCTAATAGGAGGGTGATGATCATGACTGGACATGGTGTTATTGAGTTCGAAAGTGAAAGGGAAGAAGAGGATGATGAGATGCCACCATTGGAGGATTGTAGTGATGGAGAAGTGGCTATAAAAGGAGACTTATTGGTAGTTAGGCGTTCTTTGAGTGTGCAAGTAAAGGAGGAGGAGCATCACCAACAAAGAGATAACTTGTTTCATACAAGATGTGTAGTGAATGGTAAGATCTGTAGTATGATAATTGATGGAGGTAGTTGTGCGAATGTGGCAAGTTGTACTATGGTGGATAAGTTAGGTTTGAAAATGACAAAGCACCCTAGGCCTTATAGACTTCAATGGTTAAATGATAGTGGTGAGGTGAAAGTATCAAAGCAAGTTCGAATTCCATTTGAGATAGGGAGATACAAGGACAAGGTAGAGTGTGATGTTGTACCTATGCAAGCGGGTCATATCTTACTTGGAAGACCGTGGCAATATGATCGAAAGGTACATCATGATGGGTATACTAATCGTTATTCATTGGTGATGAATCAAAAGACTTGTACCTTGGTACCAATGACACCTAATGAGGTGTATCAAGATCAGTTAAAGTTACAACGAGAAGCCGAGAGAGATAGAAAAGGTGAGAAATCCGAGAGCTTGCGTGGTGTGTCTGAGACGCAAGGAAAAGGAGAGGCCGAGAGAAAGATTGTGGTAAAAACCGAGGGAAAAGAAGAGAGGAAAGAAAAGGGGCAAAATAATTTTTATGCAAAATCAAGTGAAGTGAGGAGAGCCTTAGTTCTAGATCGACCAATGCTTGTACTTGTATACAAGGAGGTTTTGTTTTCTACTAACCATCTTGACCCAAGTTTGCCTAGTCCTATTGTGTCTTTATTGCAGGAATTTGAAGACGTCTTTCCTGATGAACTTCCTGGAGGGATACCACCGATTCGAGGCATAGAACATCAAATTGACTTGATTCCTGGTGCGCCATTACCTAATCGACCCACCTATCGAAGTAATCCCGAGGAGACAAAGGAACTTCAGCGGCAAGTTAGCGAATTATTGAAACGGGGGTATGTGAGAGAGAGTCTTAGCCCGTGCGCCGTCTCTATTTTGTTGGTGCCAAAGAAGGATGGAACTTGGCGAATGTGTGTCGATTGCCGAGCAATCAATAATATTACGGTAAAGTATCGACATCCTATTCCTAGGTTAGATGACATGTTGGATGAGTTGCATGGTTCTTGCATTTTCACTAAGATCGATTTGAAAAGTGGCTATTATCAAATTAGGATGAAAGAAGGCGATGAATGGAAAACTGCATTTAAGACCAAGTATGAGTTATGTGAGTGGTTAGTCATGCCATTTGGATTAACTAATGCACCGAGCACGTTTATGCGACTTATGAATTATGTTTTGCATGCTTTTATTGGTCGATTTGTGGTTGTCTATTTTGATGATATCTTGATATATAGTCAAAGCCCTGATGACCATATTGAGCATGTGCGAGCTGTCTTGCAGGTTTTAAGGGCCAAACAATTATACGCTAATCTAAAGAAGTGCTCTTTTGTTACCAACAAATTAGTATTTCTAGGATTTGTTGTTAGTGCTAATGGTATACAGGTTGATGAAGAAAAGGTCAAAGCAATTCGTGAATGGCCAACGCCTAAGACCGTAGGAGAGCTGCGTAGCTTTCATGGATTGGCGAGTTTTTATCGACGATTTGTGAGAAATTTTAGCACCATTGCCGCACCTTTAACTGAGGTTATCAAGAAGCACGTGGGTTTCACGTGGGGAGAAGAGCAAGAGAAAGCATTTAATCTGCTAAAAGATAAGTTAACTAATACTCCTTTGTTATCTTTACCGAATTTCAGTGCTACTTTTGAGATACAGTGCGATGCTTCTGGTACAGGAATTGGAGCCGTTTTGATGCAAGGAAGGCGTCCCATAGCTTATTTCAGCGAAAAATTGAGTGGAGCAACATTGAATTATCCTACCTATGATAAGGAGATGTATGCTTTAGTGCGAGCTTTGGAGACTTGGCAACATTATTTATGGCCAAAGGAGTTTGTGATCCACACCGATCACGAGACCTTGAAGTACTTGAAAGGGCATCAAAAGTTGAATAAAAGACATGTCAAATGGATGGAGTTCATCGAGACTTTTCCATATGTGATCAAGTACAAGAAAGGTAAGGAGAATGTGGTAGCCGATGTACTTTCTTTTAGGTACGCGATTCTAACTATTTTAGAAGCAAAGTGTCTAGGTTTTGAGCATATCAAGGGCTTATATACTGATGATGATGACTTTGGGAGAGTGTATGAAGCATGTGAACACGCTGCATTTGATAAATTCTATAGGCATGAAGGTTATCTTTTCCGTGAAAACAAACTATGTTTGCCTAAGTGTTCTTTGCGTGAATTGTTGGTGCGAGAAGCGCATAGTGGTCGTTTAATGGGGCATTTTGGCATTAATAAGACTTATGAAGTGCTGCATGAACATTTTTATTGGCCACATATGAAGAGAGATGTCACACGTGTCTGTGAGAGATGCATTGCTTGTAAGCAATCGAAATCTACAACTAAACCGCATGGCTTGTATACAACATTACCTATTCCAACGCATCCTTGGACTGATATTTCTATGGATTTTGTGTTAGGATTGCCTAGGTCTAAGAATGGTAGAGATTCTATTTATGTGGTAGTTGATCGGTTTTCAAAGATGGCTCATTTTATACCTTGTCATAAAACTGATGATGCATCTCATGTTGCTGATTTGTTCTTTAGGGAAGTTGTACGTTTGCATGGCATGTCTAGATCGATTGTTTCAAATCGAGATTCTAAATTTCTTAGCTACTTTTGGAAAACATTGTGGAAAAAATTAGGAACACGGTTGTTATTTTCTACTACTTGTCATCCACGGGCGATGGTCAAACCGAGGTAGTTAATAGAACCTTAGGGGTATTGTTGCGTGCTATTATTAAAAAGAACATAAAATCTTGGGAAGATTGTCTGCCGCATGTTGAATTTGCATATAATAGGAGCATGCATTCTGCTACTAAATTTACACCATTTGACGTTGTCTATGGTTTTAATCCGTTTACCTGTTGATGAGCATGTGGATTTAGATGGAGCAAAGAAAGCTGAATTTGTCAAGGCGTTACATGAGAAGACGCGTGCAAATATTGAGCGCAAGACTGAGGAATATGCAAGGCAAGCCAACAAAGGGCGCAAGGAAGTGGTGTTTGAACCCGGCGATTGGGTTTGGGTTCATATGCGCAAAGAGAGATTTTCTGAGCAGCGACATTCTAAGTTATTACCGCGAGGGGATGGACCATTTATGGTTTTGGAAAGAGTTAACAATAATGCCTACAAGCTTGATCTTCCAGGTAAGTATGACGTTAGTGCTACATTTAATGTTTCTGACTTGACTCTTTTCGATGCCAATGATGATTTGAGGGCAAATCCTTTGCAAGGGGGAGGGAATGATGTGGACATCGAGCCATATCGAGGAGGAGGTGCTAGGGACCCATTGTCTATTCCTACTGGTTTGATTACTCGAGCATGGGGCAAGCAATTTAGGCAAGCTGTTGGCGTCATGGTTCGTGATCTTTGGCGTGGAGATGACATTGGATCAAATCTTGAAGAATCTTGGAAATCTTGGCGCAATTCGATTATCTGGTCACCAAATATTTGACCAAGTTAAAGATATATATATATATATATATATATATATATACACATACATATATATCTTATTGTTTAGGAATATTCTAGAATATGATGCATTATATCTCTAGGGTTGGTTTTAGGGTTTGTGTGGTGGCTAGAAAGCCTATATAAAGGATTTGCCAAATTTCTTTGGAGACAGATATATTTTATTTTTGAGGAAAAAGTTGAGAGATTCTCTTCTACTGTTCTTTTGAGGACTTGACCTAATCAAGGTTCCCTTGTGACTGTCGATTCGACTTATCGAGCGAGATAACGAATTCTTTCGCTCGTGGCGTCTATAACGTTGGTTGGTTGACACGCGTTCGTCAACATGTCACGTTCATACCGAGATTGCCAATCATAGATTTGATTGGAGGTCGAGGTTTGCAATTCGCACCATCTGGGCCTTCGTAGAACGATCATTCCGCAATGATTCACATCACATGTCCACTTAACTCATTTTCTTTCTATTTTTGGTCAAATACTTAACCATGTTGTTGATTTCGCACTTTTTTTGTCAAGTCTTTTTTAAATTACTTGTTCACCCCTTCCCCCCAAGTTGATATTACTAGTTATTTCAATTTATAGGACAATCTTTTGAGAAAATTAATTATTTCCACAAAAAGGAAAAGAAGACGTGATCTACGTAATGCTAGACGTCAATGCAATTTGTTTTTGCACTAGTCTTCTTAATTAAAAATTGAAAATATCATCAAGGCTCTGTTGGATTTTTTTTTTTTTTCAAATTACTGCATCATAGCAAAATTATATGATGTATACTTGCATATTAGGGGTTTTCGCCCAAAAGAAAAAGAACCGACTTTAACCTCGGGAACAATTTTGTTACTAAGTTCTCAATGTTGCATAAGAGGACCTCAACTTTCATCTCTTGGACAATTTTGGCACTGTTCTTCTCGTCAGACGTGTGTTCGTTGCTTCTGAGATGGCAAACAGATGCTGACATGAGTGTTATGCTAGCGTATATGACTTTGATAAACAATTAAAACGACGTGGTCTCCGAGCCAAATCTTAGGGCTTCAAATTGTATGGATGGACAGAGAAAGGGCGAACTGCAAATTTTGTACCATAGAATGATGAACCAACATTATTATATTCGGTCTCGCCTTTTGTTTATGAACACGTTTACGAGCAACGACTCCCCTCCATTCTCTTTCCAAGCAATCTATAAAAAGGGAATACCATGTACATATTTACATGCATGTCAGCCCTGTCCCCAGCTTCAACATTAGTTAGCAGCTCCCTTCGCCAGATTATAGTCGCGCAACCACTTCCGGATCAGCTTGATCTCGGTCGCTCTCTGTTCGATCAGCCAGTCGGGATCGTGCGCTGTTGCAGCACGCAAATCTAAGTGATGAGCGCCTGCAAAATGAAAACACAAAAACCGAATTAATCTCGGCCTCGACATCGTCGTCTGTGGCTAATCATGATATGCAGAACTGAAGGCGACTCCTAGAAGAGGCTAGGAAAGAGTGTACAATATTTTGCAGCAGTAAAAAGAAACAAAAAAGTCAGATTGTCAAGGCAGTGTCATCCCATAATAAGACTAGACTGCAAAATCGTCGAAGGGAAGGAGAGAACCATTCAACCATTTTTGGCGTAACCCACGTGAGAAAACAAGTCGAGTCGAACTGTCACCCGACTTGATGTGATAACTCAAGAACTCGCTGGGCGTCGTGGGCAACTTATTCTAGATCAAATTGACAACACTACTAAGTTGCATCGTATAAAACTGCTAGGGATGTTAGGATAGAGAGAACTTAATATCGCAAAGATAACATTGGAAATGGCACTCTTCTATACCGACAGATCAAAAGGTATCTTGCTGAACCAAATTGATCACATCATATGCTAGCATCTAGTATGATGTTATGTGATAAGATTCAAAAGACTAGGGACAGGAACAAGGACATCTTGTGCTTGCATTTTTCGAAGCAAGAAGAGGTCTTACTCAGAAAAATGCAATCACGTGATATGTTTGCATCTTGCTAAGTATGAACTTAAAATATATGTGTCACATGACTTGGACAGGAATAAGAATAACATCTTGTACTTGCATTTTGAAGCAACAAGGTGGGAATGATATCGAATTAAACGAAAAAATTCCACAGAAATCTAAGGCATTTTAAAGTGTGATGTCATGGAAGTGAACACAGTAGGTTCATTTGATAGAGGAAAGGTAAATATTTCTAGGTGCCTCAACCGAGTAGGCTTACTTGAGCTAATTTATTCATTGCAGCCCATCAAAAACAGAGATTACCTTTTAAAAAATCTTAGAAATAGAGATATGGTCTTCACTGAGAACACTGTCGTCACTGAAGAATAGAGGACGAACACTCCTATTATTCAAGATTTTAGTTTGTTATCACAGTGGCTGCCTTGAGATTTATATCTTCGCACTGATCATCTATCTTTGAAGAGCCATCAAATAAGATGAAATAGCACACAGCGGCCTGAACACTGTTTCGAATTGGAAACTTTTGTAAAAGTTGCTTGTACATTTTATAAGGGTGAGGGAAGTTAAGGAGGTAGGAGAGGAGGCCCTTGTAAAATTTAAAAGGAATGGTGACTCTCGAAATGAAAAGAGGTGAGAGGATCAAATCAAAAATGATCTGAACAAGAGGCGTATGGACATTTCGCCCTATAAGTTAACACGATGTAGGCTTCACATGAAGCACATTAAGTCTATATCACCAGATACATTTTCACAGGGACAAAAACAACGCAAAGTAGGCATAGGCATGGTGTTTCACAGTAGAACACCATATATGCAGTGCCCCTATGACATATGAAGGTAAATATAGCTTCAAGTCACTAGCTCATTCTATGTCCTAGAAAGATTTTGAAAAAAATGGAGGAAAGAAATCGGACAAAGATTTCAATCCAAACATACCTTCTTGTGTGTTTAGAGCAACAATAGAATCAGACACATTTTGGGTCACACTGTGGCATAGAATCAATTGAATCAGAATACCAGATAATAATTTCAGTCAACCGACGGCTTTGACAAAATATATTGAATGATCTACCTGCCACCACTCCAAGGATCAAGAAGGCCGTTTGAGAAGATGATGTTGCTTCCAAACGTTTTCAAAGTGGTCATGATATCCTTCAAAATGCGTCCAAATTCCATGTTGTAAGTCCACATGAATGATCTATTTACTACATAAGCAAGTGTCCAACAATCATATGTAAATATCATTGAAGTGCAACCTTAAAATTTATTTCTATAACCTAAAGGCCCTGAACACTCCAATTACCAAAGAATCCATGTCAAGTGATTGACTTGATCACATCCATAATCACAGGTAAAAAATCCCAGAAAACCAATGCTGCAACAATCATTGCTACTAAATTACTATAGGTTACTGATAATTGGTTGAGCATTTACTTGAAAACTCCCCATCATAGGCGATAAAGCAAAGCAGAGGTCTGCCCTTCTTATCTATGAGGCTGAGAGTTTAGTTTTTTATTATCATGTATTTTATTTTATTTTATTGGCTTAGGCAGATTGAAATCTTCAGCAGCCTCTTTCACTGCTTCCTCCTAATTGTATAAGACTAAATTGGATATCTCCTACCTAATGTTATCAGACAAATTCAGCTTCAGCCTCATGACCTAAATAAAGGAGTTCCGAACAGAGATAATGGGACACGAATAGACAATCAATGGGAATGCCATGCTGCATAAGAAATGCTCAAGAGGTCACAGAACTGGATGGACTATGGCCCAAGAAGCTACACATGCAGGGTCGTCGTGCTGCAAAACTTTAAGATAGAAATAATAAATAAATAAATATCACAGTGGCGTCTTACTTTCCCACCAAATTCAGTTGTTATCCACTCTGGTCTTGGATTGACTTTATATTCGGTCCGGCAATACTCTTTGTCAGCAGAAAGATCAAAATCGTATCTGGGAAACATGCTCGTATGTGGGTTACTAGACATGGGCATTACCATCTCCGTGCATGCCTGTACACCACAACGAAACAAGCGAGGACATCATTGGATCATTGTTCTCTCCCAGACGCAACACCTTTCATATATTAATTTTAGGGGGAAAAAGAGCAGAATCAACAGTTTCAAACCTGCCAGTCCCAGCCAGCCATGCCATGAGGGTCATCATACAGATCAAAGCAATCAACTTTTCCGGTGTAATTATAGTAGACACTAACACCTTCAAATACACGTTCCAGAATGCTAGTCCCATCTGGACAACCATCAATCTTTCTGCAGACCTAGTAAGGAGCCAAAAATGCCGTGCATCCAAATATGCTCAGCAGATATGTTTAATATATCGTAATGCATATACTATATTATGTGGACACTACATGTCGAGATGTCTGACTTGCCCAACACTTGACATCACAGGATAACAGGACTCAGGTGAAGAGTTTAAATTGTATCTTGGCTCCTTGTGTCGGTAAGCAAACCTTGGTTAGATCTGTTTCTGCATCTACCGACCCAACTCGTATTATTTCAAGTCTTACCCAGTATTTTTTTGTGCATAATATACTTTCGATATACAAATATGTAACGTGTGCTTTCAAAATTTACTAAATGTCGAAAAGCAAACATAAAGACAGGGAATTCAATTAAGCTAGCTTAACGACAGGGCATTCAAAAACAATATCAGTTACAGAATAATTTCCTCAAGATATAACGACCACCAAATTCCCTCTGCTATCACCATGATGCACCTCAAAACACAAATTTCAGAAAATAATAAAAGATGGTTTTTGTTAGAATTCCGAAGAAACTACAAGCAAAAAAGAGGGCATCATGTCACAATACTATTCCAGATAAAGAGAAATAGAATGATTAAGTTACATTAGAATCTTGACTGACCTCTCTTATCGGGTATCCAGGTAGAGGCATAAGGAAGTCAGAAGGATATGGATAGTTGACCATTGCCAAATTGGAGTAAGCAGTATCCAGCCAACCAGCTAGGTCTTCTGAATCCTTTAACTCCCTACCAACATTCAGACTTCAATTAATTTAGGCATCACAAAGTACGACGAGATGACATTAAGCATTAGAAGTTCCTTTAAACACATTGAGGTTGGTAACAAATTGACTGAAGGATCATGGTCCTTGTTTACTTTACCCACATAACCGGAACATTCTTGTCAGTCGGGAGAGACCATTCTTCTTCTGGCCTTCAGTTGTCAATGCATTCCAGGATGCTTTAATAGTGTTAAAGCAGCTAGCACTTTCACGCTGCAGTTTTCAGTCCAGAAATAAGATGACATAGATGCATGCGAGTGCATTCACTTCAGACAAGCCAAGCAAGGTCAAAATTAAACAACCCACTTTAAAATCATTGGAGACGATATCGTAGAACGAGTCTGGCTCCGCAATTTCTGGAAACTGAAGTATTGGAGCTGAAGAAGCAAGTGCGCCTATGGCTATATGTGGATACTTTAACCTCATCCATGCTGCTAACACTGTTAGAGATTACCGCACAAAATTTGTAAAGGATCTCAAGGGGAAACAAGAAATTGAAAATGAAAAAAATGACCTATACATCAGCAACTTCAATTATCAGCACAGGCCTAAAATCTTAAATGTTCAAGAAGATGAACAATTCATCAAAATTCTCTGGGTAGACTATTTTGCCTAGCGAAACACACTAGACCAAAAACAAAGAAATAGAGTTCAAACCGGAGCTTAAAGAGCTTACTTACTTCCACCATATGAACCACCAAAAAGAACAACAGGGCAGGCCTCAGCAGACAAGTTTCGCTTCAAGCTCGTGATCAACTTGGTGTAATCAGCCAGCGCCTGCTCTGTAGTAAGATAAGACAGGGTAGCAGCGTTCTTGTACGCTTTCTCTTCACTCCCAAATGGCATTGACTTACCGTAATACCGGTGCTGCGAATCATCAATCAAACAAAATGAGGGAACCGTCAATCAAACTCCAACAACACCAGCCAAAAATACACATGTTTATGGAAGAAGAGGGCATTTGGCTTTTTTTTATAAGCTTTCAAGTTCTGAAATTTCACCACGAATTCAAGGAAATAGAGAAACTATTCTATACCCTGGGGCATTCAGTTTTCTTGAAATGGCCTTAACATGATCTTTATCGTCTAACTTTCGAAAGTATTCCACACAAAAAAGATGCACGAGTTTGATAGGAGCACCTACTTCAGGGAAAACCACCATTGCATCAAAGCTTGGGGCTATCTCCCATACGAAGCCCGTGTTCGCGGCGAACCACTCAATGTCACCTTCGTTTCCGCAGTACACGAAGATGGGTCCGAGCCGTTTGGGCCCAGACCAGTGCTCCGAGCTGATGAGGTATCGCTGGCTAAACTTCGGGAGCTTCGAGAAGCTGAAGTGGTCGAGGCGCTGCTCGAAGTACCGCGTCTCGTATCGGTACCGGGGAACCTGCTTCAAGAGCTGGCTGTCGTATAGGCTGTGGACCTTGGAGGTTGAGAATCTGCCGGGGAACCTCGGTGCGCGACGGGAAGAGATGGATTTGAAAGGCTGGGAACATGATGATTGCGGAGCGAGGGTGAGGAGGGCGATAGAGAATGATAACACAGCGATGGCGTGCTTCGCCATTTTCTGCATTATCTCAAGGAGTTTGCCCGATATCCATGCAAACCACTCCACGATGGTTGATGATATATATTCAGAAATTCTGTGTCTCCCCCTTAGATTTTGCATATTTTTCAGGATTGGCCATTACCTTTCTCTGGATTGTCCATATCTTTCGAGATCGTGCATTACCTCCTTTTGACTGTACATATTATCAATATATTCTGATTTATTATAATTGATATTGCAATACTCTGTTATTTTAGATGGTCATTAAAAAACTTATAGGTTCATGTAGAAATTACACAATTCTCTTTTTTCGCTTTATTTGATCAATATCGCTAAAACCCCTTTCTTTTAATTCACAGCAGATTTCCCGATGTATCTGCAGTGAAATACTGAGGAAAAGTTTGATTTATGAGAATAGTTTTTATAACATAGTATATGTTTTCTTTCCTTCCACTAACCAAAAATAATTCACCAAAATGAGATTAGGTAGCAATTTACAGAACTTCTTTAATGCACTCTATGTTGCCTTTAAATATATCTCATGTATTGCAGAAGCTAAAACTTTTTGTTGATCTTATTCCATTAATATTTTAGCTAACTCCTGAAAAACGTCCTTTGATTAATTTTTTTCAGATTGCACCATGCAGAGTATGAATAAATCAATTACTTACGAAAGATCCTACTTTTAAATATTATTATTATAGTTTTCCCACTTATGGAACTTCCTTAGAGATTCCAAATAACCTTCTGAACAAAATGTTTATCTCTTTATAACGTGTAGCATCAATTAAAATCAATTTATCTTCTTACTTAAATCAATGATCCACGTCAACTCTTCACCAAAATAATTACTTTTATTTTTTTGCAAGAAAGCTAATTACGGCTAAACAAGCCACCTTACTTATTAGATGTAAATTTTATTAGTCAAGTTTTCGTACATCCATTTAACCAAGGGTGTATCTAAGTGATTTTCTTCTTCTTCTTTTTTTGGGTAAGGTAAGAATATATTGAATTAAACCAAACTATACAACTTGGAAACTGGCATAAAAAACTTACACTCAACGAGGCAACAAGCCAAGTCAAGTGGAAGTATGCCAGGAAAAGGAAGCCAAAAGCTACCAAGGTAGCAACAGGAAGCTGAACGACATCCACGAAAAGGCCAAATAGAAAGAAAAGCTACAAGAAAATACAACCAGACAAGCGAAAACAGCCAAAAGGAGCCAACGGCCAAGAACAACACCAACCCTCCGAAAGAAAAGGCAATGAGACCTTGACACGCTGGTAGCCGATGAAATGGCAAAGGCCGAGGCACTTAGTCCGCAAAGATGGCCGGGGCAATACCCCAAATTCGTTGAGTTCTTCTATCTCTCGGAGTATCCGTCACCTGGCTAAGGAGATGGCTTTGTCCCTCACAACTTTAAGTAGGTGGTTCTTCATGGTAGGCACAACGAGAGTCTTGCCCCGAAAGAGAATGCCATTCCTAGTTTTCCAAATAAGATGGCAAAGCGCAACGAAGGAAAATCTAGCAATCGCCTGAGAGAAGTCATCTCCTGAGAGAGCTTTAAGGGCCCAAGAGATAGTATCTTGCCATGGTTTGGTATTATGCCATATAAGGTTGCACTTAGAAGCCCAAAACGAAGCCAAGCCAGCAGTAATTCGGCACCCAAAGAAGAGATGATTAATGGAATCCGGTCTAGAGTTACAAAAAACACAAGCACCATCAGGAATCCTACCAAAGGAAAGAAGAAAGACCTGAGTGGGAAGACGGTTCCTCGTGATGAGCCACAAATGGAATTGGTGCCTCGGGGTAATAGATTTACTCCACACAAAGGAATGCCAAGGAACCACATTACCCTTCGCACGAATAGCCTCCCATGCCGAGGCAGTAGAAAAAACGCCTGAGGTAGTCTCAAGCCACGAAAACCGATCTGGGGACTGAGACAACAAAGGTAGAGTGTGACCCCACTCTTCAATAAGACGCTAAGTGATTTTCATCTTTAATCCTTATTTCATGCAAATTCACTTATAAACTAAATGAATACTCATATTCTTAAAAATCATTCATCAAACAAAATTTGTTTTCAGGATAGGAGTAGGTGCTTTTTCTTTTTTGGGCAGGGCATCGAGGTCAATTACATCGAGCCACCTTTATAATGGGATTCCAACTCAGCACCTTTTGAGAAGAATTTCTCTTTGGAGAGCATATTAGGCATACCGGGCCCAGAAAGCCCAGAGGATGAGGCTATGTCTTACTATCACCCGAAATAGGCCGAAAGATTATGTCACATATTATTTTTGGCCGCACTTTTTTCATTCATTATTTAGCTTAGACACTTTCTATTACAGTGTTTTGATCATATTTTCTCTTATGTGGCTTTGCTTTTAGCATTATTCTCCTCTTTTTATTTGGTCAAATATATTGTCCCTCCAAATTTTTCGTCTTATCTTTCCTTGGGATCTCACTTTCCGTTTCCTTCTTAATCTTTCCATACTGCCATCATAGAGATTCCCCCTCTATCCCACATTTTCCATTTTCCATGAAAATTATCCAATCATTGACTATTATTATTGGAGGTACTTCCCGCAAGGATTCACAGAATGAAACAAAGTATGAGAGATTTCTTAGGCTTATCAAGGGCTATGAAGCACGGACACGTTTAGAGGGCCTCTGTGTTGTGTCAGACATGTTCGGACACGCGGTCAACACGTGTTGGAGTTTCCAACACATGGTCAACTCTTTCCGACACGTTCTGACGCGCATGTCCGGAGGTTTGTGGGCGGGTCTGCAGGTGCGAAAAGAAGAAGGTGATGGAGGGTGGAGGCAAGGGTGAGGGAGCGGAGGCGATGCCGTGAGCGACAGCGAGGGAGGGTAGGGGCAGAGCAAAGACCAAGACCATCAAGAAGGCTGCGATCGCCAACCGCAACGCCGAGATGGAGAACCGTAATGCCGCGATGGAGGGCTGGACGCGAGGCTACGACTGCAAAGGGGGCAATGGAGGCAAGACAACGGCGAGCGATTATGATGAGGCGCCCGAAAGAGAGCAAAGATCAAGAGGTAGAGACCGAGCAAGGGAGATGAGAAGGAGATTGCTAGGGAGGCTATTACTTTATTGAGGTTGCTTTTTCAGTTTTAGGAAGAAGAGCAAGGAGAGGAGACGACGGCTTCTAGGGAAGAAATGAAAGCCTCGTGCAGCGTGACTTCCATTTTGGGAATGACAGACATAGGCCCATTTTGGGAATGACAGGTGCAGGCGGTGGGTGGGGTGGGGGAAGAAAGTAGAGGGTGAAATTAATGGGTGGGACACGTTTAGCTCCAAAAATAAAATATTGAATGTTAAATAACTTTATTAATAAATGGTTAAGGCTAAAAAATAAATAAATAGGTGGGTTCAAAAGTTATTTCAAAAAATAAAAGCATTAGATGTTAAATAATGATAAATTTTGATCACCGTAGAAAAATATAAATTTATTTTGACTCTAATCTCTCGTTAGTTATTTATTTCATCGATAACTTTTGTTAAAGTCAAAAAAATGTATTTCCAATTTTTTTATAAATAAATTTATTAATGTTATTAGTATAGATTCATTATAGGTTCTTTTTTTATTATTTATTTATGAATTTGAATAAATTAATTTAAATATAATAATTTATCATGTATATATCAAAATATTCATTTAATATACAACGTGTCCCAACGTGTCGAAATTATCTTTTTCTGAAAAATGACGTGTTGGCATATCGTGTCGTGTCGCATATCATGTGTCTATGTAGGTGCTACTTAGATCGGGGAGTGCCGCAAGTGCATTCTAAATCCCCACGAGATCGCTTTGTTTCTTTCACATACGTATCGACATATACATACATACATATATATATATATATATATAACTATTAAATTATTGTTGATTTTGCATTCGGTTTCTTAAACCAGTAAACTAAAAATTTCATCTGTACGTGCATTAAACATCATGCACTTGGACTACCTCAAATTTATCTTCCCTAAGGAGTAATAAACTCGAGGGCAATTTTCAAAATTAAAGACAAATTTATAGTTTTGGCTAAAAATCATAGACAGTAAATTCATGAATCACTTTACTGTATTCCCATACATTATGTAGATGAGATTAGATTGTAACTATTTTCTCTCTTTTATTTTTGATCAAAATTTTCTCTCTTTTCAGTCGTAACAATTTTCCTTCCCTAATTCATGCAATGCAACATTCATTATTCGACGACTCTTCGTTTCCTCCCAAATACAATTAAGCCTTGTTCATGCATTTAATGGAAATGTATCAATCAGCCCTCATCAAAACTTTTATTTTCTCTCTATATATTATCTATAAAATGGAAACATTTGAGCAAAAACAAGCAAATCAAATTAGCAATCAAGCTGCTAGGACAATTAGGAGATGGCATCCATTGAAGTCGATCATCCTATCCATACCCAGATCGATAAGTTGCTCCTTTCTACCGTATTTATTTGGATAGTATATGCCTGCAGGTTCTACTCATCCGTTGGGATCTTCCATAATCTTTTTGTACGAACTTTTCTTTGCATACATCAGAAGTTTAAGATGATCGTGCGGATCCGTTAACTTTTGTCAGTAAATTAAAATGATACTAAATGTTAGCAATTTTTAAATAGAAATGAAAATTGAATTATTTACATGAAAATTGCTTCAACAAACAAGATATCTAATTTATCAAATTCTTTTCCCTTCTACAATCTGAAGTACGGCGTATCTAATCATAAAGATGGGCAAAAATATTTCAAAAAGAATAAACGTTGTATAGAACTTCGATGATATTGAACATAAATTTAACATCTGTATTGTTTAAGGTAAAACACCTGGTCGACTCACTTTGTGTTTTTCATTAAGCCTCAATAGGCTTATTTTTCTTAGTGTCAATCAAAGAGGAAAAAAGAAAAAGAAAATAAAAGTGACCAGAGAAAGAAGAAGGAAAAGGTAAAACAAAGAAATACGTGCTCAATTTCTGTTAAGAAAGGGCGCCTAATGAACCAGGTTAATTGTCTTTATAGGATAATGAAATTCATCCTTGCACCGTATGTGACAAATTTAAAATGTGTCCCTCGTGGCTATCAAACCCCTGAAAGCCTCCGATGGGAAAGATTGTCTAATGTGGGAAGGTAAAAGCATTGGATCTTTCTCTGTCAAATCAGCATGTGAAATTATTAAAGAGATCGACAATTAAGAAACCGACAAATATAGCCCCTTATATGGAAAAGATTGTCTATTGTGGGAAGGTAAAAGCATTGAATCTTTCTCTGTCAAGTCAACATATGAAATTATTAAAGAGATGGACAATCAAGAAACTAACAGGATATAGCCTCTTATATAGAACTAGAGGGGACCTCTACGTATTGGAACTTTTCCCTGACTAGCGGCACATAAGCATTTATTAACCAATGAATTGAGGATGTCTCGCAATCTAAGAGGTAACCCCTACTGTTTGTGTTGTAAGTCTTCGATGGAAACAATTTTTCATGTTTTGAGGGATTGACCACTTATTCATAACATATGGGTCAACTTTGTCCTACAACATTGTCTTGAAGAGTTCTTCTCAATGAATTTATCTCAATGGTTGAAATCAACCTAGCTAACAATGGGATATTCAACTCCCATTATGATTTGAGTACTACTTTTGGCGTGAGTATATAGCTTTTTTGGCAATGGTGAAATAAGTCACTTTTCCAAGAAAATTTTGTTTTATCTTCCAACCCTCTACAAGTAATCTCACACAATAAGGAAATCATGGCTTCATCATCTTGTCTAATAGTGGATCACGTACTTCTCCCACTATGGTTGCCTAAGATCCTCCACCTTTGGGATGGATTAAATTGTATACCAATGGAGTATCTAAAGGTAATCCTGTACTGGCAGGATTTGGAAGATTATTCTAAAATGAAGGGGTTGACTGGTATGGTGGTTTTACCTCATTTCTTGGAATATGTTTTTCTTCACAAGCACAACTATGGGCGCTATAGTTGGACTTACCATCGCAAAGCAACATGACTTCCATAAATTCATCATTGAGATGGACTTTAAAATTATCACTGAACTAATTAACCAAGAGAGAATAGTAGATAATATGAACCAATACTACTTATGGATTTTAGAAGAATACTGATATGCTTACCAATATTGGCATAGTGAAGTGATTGGATACTACATTCTACTTGCAGCCTTCTAGAAAATTTTCCCATATTTTTCTTAGTGATAAATTTAGGATTGTAGACTTTAGACATTAATTTTCTTAACTTTGTACCTTATGTTTATAAAAAAAAAGTGTTTCCCTCATTTTTCATTTATGTTATGAGTTTTAAATAACGTTTACTTTTAATTACTTAAAAGATGGTAAAATGTTCATGATTTTCTTTCATATGAGACTTTGTATAGTAAACAAGAATATAATGTTGAGTTTTAATTTTAAATTTTTTTGTACAATTAAAGTTATGAATTCTAAAAAAAATATCGGCTTATAATGTTGCACGGTAAATGGGATATAATTGCGCACACATACATTAACTAGTAATAATCTAAGAGGTTGACTTTCTTATTTTTCTCGAAAGAGTTGTTATATCCATCATTGTTAGTTTACACTATAGAAACTTATATTTTCATAAGTTCATCCATTAAAATTAGGAACAATGTGTTCTATTGGAGAATTTAGAAGTAACTCGGTGCAAAGCATCTGTGTGTTTACAAGTTCAAAAGTATAGATGACCTATACAATTTCTCTAAAAATGTAATCACATTACATTTTTTTCCATAAATGGTGCCACGTTTTTGTCAAATAGTGTTCTTATGCCAATTATCGAATTAAAGAGAAAAATTGTTGCATTTTTTTAAATACACCTTACACTATATGATAATTTTTTTGTAAAAGCTTGTTTTTCATATAAACGACATTGGGTTTGCACCCAGCTACTTCTTTTATCTCAAATCCTATAGTATCTTAAATAAATTAAATGGAATGGAAATTGAAAAATATGTTTCAAAAACCATAATCGTCATATCACAAATACCTTAGTTTTAAAAATTCGGCAATATGAAAAACCAAATTTCTCCTTAAACCCACAACCATGACACAATGGCTGCGCATGGGAACATTTCTGTTTATTTGAATTTCTATTATTTTGTTTCTCGGAACAAAAAAAGAACAGAAACCTGTTTGGTAACGCCAAGTTGTTTTTCTATTCCCCGAAATAGAAAGTTAGCCCGGGAATAGATTTGGAGCAGAAACGAGAAATAAAAAAAAAAATTGCTTCTTGTTCCCGGGAACAATTTCTAGAAATAAGTCAATTTTTTTTTTTATTTTATTCTTCTCTCTTGTCGGGGCCACCTTCAACCGCTCGGAGCCACTTCCGACCGTCGGCTGTCGTCGCCTGCCACCGGTCGCCGCCCGTCGCCTGTGGCCGCCCGCCGCCGATCGCCGCTTGCCGCCGCTGGCCACCGCCGCCCACCCGCTGTGCAACGGCGGTCGGCGGGCAATGGCGGGCGGGCGGGCGGCCGGCAATGGGCGGCGGCCGGCGACCGAGGGCGATGACGGCGGCGGCGGCCGGCGGTTGGCAGTTGGCGATCCGTGAGTAAGAATAAAAAACGAATAAATACAAAAAAAAAAAAAAAAAAAAAAAACTATTGTGTTACCAAACGCATTTCTATTCTTTTTCTATTCTAAGAATATAAATTTTGTGTAGTTACCAAACACATTTTTTTACTCAGAAATTGTTCTTCAGAATAGAAATAGAAAAGAACAATTTCTTAAAAAAATTCCCCAGCCTAGAAGCGTTGTGGTTCGCACCCAATGTGTGTATATATATATATATATATATACACAAAAAGCTGAAAAGACCAAGCGCCAGGGAATTGGTCAGCATTCAATGCACATCAGATTAATTTCCTGTTAAATGTGCATCTGTTATTTTATTTATTCGCGGTAATTAATAAGAACGCTGTAAATATAAACGACCGTTCCTCTTCTTTTTTTCCTTGTAACTGCTTCAGAAAACGCTCTCTCTTTCCTATATATAATACAAAATGAATAAGATGAAGGCAACGGCGAGAGAACGGAGGAAGTAAGAGAACGCAGAAGGACTGGAGAATCGAGTCTCCGTTCCGATCTGATGGTGATAGAGCAAAGCAGGAACCGGCAAAGCCCCCACACCCGAAGAAACCCTCTTTCTTGCTTGGACTCGTCTTCAGAATCCAACCCCGAAAAGGATGGGACTGCACTGTCGAGCCCTTCTCTAAGAGCAAGAAGACCACGCTAATGAGATCTCAACCGTCGAAGAAGCGCCCCACGAAGAGGGCAAGGAAGGGCGGCGACGCTGAGGCCGGGTGGCAGGGCAGCGCATTGGGGAGGAGTCTGGGAAGTTTAGGCGCCTCTAGAGCGAGGGTGATAAAGATCGTGCTCCTCCAGTCCATCAATGACTACTGCGATAAGAAAGGCTGGAGCTCTTGACCGACGTCCACATATTCTCTGATTTCTGCGCTAAAAAAATTCTGTGAAGTTCAAGAGCTGAGGCATTCATTGTTAAATAAATCACAGAATGCGTCCACGTTAATCAAGAGCTCCTGCCTTTCTCATCGCAGTAAGCGTTTATGTCCTGGAGGAGCACCATCTGTCTCGCTCGCTCCAGAGGCGTCTGAACCTTCCCACTCCTCCCCAATACGCTGCGCTGCCGCTCCAGTGACACTGTCGGTGTCGCCGCTTGAAAGTGCTTAGGATTTGTAGTTTTTTTATTCAGCCAATTTTGAGATCACCAAAATTGTTCTTTTTGGCCTGTTGGTGGCTGGTGCGAAAGGATTGACTCGGGCCATTTGGTTATATGTACACCCATGTATTTTTGCAATTTCTGCTGTTTGAAGGACTTTTGTTATTTCCATGTTATTTGGGTTCTATTTTTGTATAAATCTCTTTTCCTTGCCAGTCATTCGTGTGTTGGACTTCCTTCTTAGCATCCAATCATCACTGTTTTCTTTGCATTGATTGGGTTAACAATCTTACCAAGTGAAGGCAAACAAGCAACGATTTCCTGTAAGCCGATCGGTTTAAGCTATAAAATTAGGTGGTCCCCTCGTTGGTTGGTACGTTAGGCTGGTCATTCGAAGCTCAGTCTCGCGTTCGTGTCTTGGATGAATCGTGTTGGTGTACTTTCCGAAGGTTGCTTTCTAGTTTTGTCTATGCAACTCTATCACACCACCCATCTACTATCCAAGATTGGACCACTGATTCTTGCTTCTGCTTTTAGTTTCACTGAACGGAACCTTCATGATCACCGTGATAAATCCAGCCAACGACAATGTGTAAAAACTGTGAGATCATTGAGGTCTTCATTGATTTAGAGGCATTCTGGAAAGCATTTCTTTGGCACTCTTCAAAAATTGTAAGGCTATTGTGGAGGCTCTCTCTTTGGTTGAATTAATCCTGACTCGTAATGGCGTCAAAGTTTGTTGTCTCCCGTTCATCTCCAATTGCCAGATGATGAAATTCCTTAAGTTATATACACATTTATCTCTAGTATGGTCGATTAATATTACCAGCTAGAGAAGAGCCACATATTCATCTCATAATTCAAACATGTTCTGGTTTTAGTGTCGATCATCTTCTTTGTTGTTGGCTGATTGAATTTGGAAATCGGCATCCAGAAAATGAATCAAGTTCTTAATTGCCAAATTTTTTGGAGTCTCTTGATGCATTTGCTTTTGCTGCTCAAATGAACATCCAATTCCAGAGTTGAGGACAGCTCTGGCGTAATTCGAATTGTGAAAGAACATTTTCACTCTGGCCTCTGAGGATGCTTTATTAGATCATGTTCAAGCAGCTAGGTAGTAGCAGTTTTCAGTTGCTCATAAGTATGCTTACTTCATAAAATGAAGCACGCATGGTCTAAATTGACGGCCCACTTTAAAAATTACTGAGGACAACAGTATCAGAGCTTCAAGTGCTTGCTTCTTCAACCATATGAACCACCAAAAAGAACAGAAAACCAATCTCTCTTCACGCTTGTGATTGACACCGCGAAATCATCCCTCTCAACTCCCACATGACATTGACTCACCTCAATGTCGATGCTATGAATCAATCGATAAGGGTAACTCCAATCCTATGAAATCAGCAAAAGTCTACACATGTTTGTAGATGTCAGGGCTGCATTTAGTGTTTCATAAAATCTTTCAAACTTTTAAATTGCGCCAAGAAACTTGACAGACCCGGAACATGATCGAAGAGCAGCAATGGTGTGCTTTTACCATTTTCTTTACTTGTTCGTTGTGCTCGTAGAGAGCTTTCTTGAGGAACTTTGGCAATGCTTTGGCTTTAAAACTTTCCATTCACATAAAAATCTTGACTCAAAGCGTTTTTAACCAAAAGTGTTTAATAATCAATTTTAAGAAACTGCGAAGCTACTTTGTCATGATTTTTCCGTTTGGTAAATAATTTAGATGGAGTATTGGCATTTGCTGCTTAATTACAAAACCAACTTGGTAATTTTCAAGAACTCTCTAAAAAACTTCAGAATTCCAAATATTTTAATGCATGATTAATAAGTAAAAATCTCCTCTTTTTCTATTTTTGGCGCAGTTAAAAATCAACGAAAAGGAGAAACGAAACAACCAGACCTCCGTGGTAGCCCATCGTTGTTGCACAAGCAAGCTCTTGCTATAGTCCTCGCGCGACTCTCGGGTAAGTCATCCAAAAATGACAACAAATTTTATGAAATGCTTCTAGTTGAGTCAAACAACATAGACTTAGTCGATGCTTTAAGGCGTCCAGATGAGTTCACTTAGGAAGCTGGTGCTCTTATCATCAAAAGTAATGATCATCTGCTCTTCTTTTCGGACATTTGAATTTTGAATAGCTCATTGCTTTAGAGAGACCAATTGAGTGGCGGTCAGGATCGCAAAAACCCGTAAATAGAACTTTTTGCCTTCGAAATGGGCTTTATCCCCTCCTCGAGTGCTTTAGAATCAGGGCTCGACTATCTTGATTTATTAGAATGAAATAATCACTATCTGACAAAAAGAAGATACAGAAAAATGTTGAGGAAAAAATTGACTTATCAAACCAATTCCCTTTCTTTCAAATAGAGTATATGTTTTCTTTTCTTCCACCAACATAATTGAATTCTCGAGAAATGCGATTAGTTAGCAATTCACTGAAATCCTTCAACGCTTTCTCTATTTTCTCTAAATTCAGCATTATTAGTTGATGGATTTTATATCATAAATTACACAAACTAAAACTTTTTGTTGAACTTAAACCAGTACTCAAAAAAACCTTATATTTTAATTGATTGGTAGCTTCACATTTACTGCTTAAAGACCTCCAAGTTGGTGTTTGCATTCAGTTGCATTATTAGGTGGGTCTGGGGAGAAGTTCCTCGCTTCTTGGCTTGCGCGCTCGTCGTGTTTAGAGGCAAAGGGTCTAACCAAACAAATCTAAAAATCCATGTCCAAGGACAGGAAGTCTTGTTCCCTGTTTTCCCTTTTCCTGTAACTGCATAATGCATGCAGGCTGCCCACGCAGGTACAGATTCGACAGATCGTGACAGAACGACGCTCTGCAACTGAAGCATTATCATCGGGCCGTCCAACGCTTCAACGAGGCCATCAACATCAGAGTGCAGTACTCCCGCAAACGCTTCAGCAGTAACACACTGCTTAGGCCTCTTTTTTTTTTTTTTTTTTTTGCATTTGTAAGTCTTTCCAAGCAGTTGTTCCCGAGAAACGCTCATGGTAAGTTGCAATATATCCATTACTAACTCATAATTAAAAGTCTTGTATGCTATCTCCGTGTTTATATCATAATTTATTCTATAAATCTATATAGTTGATCTTACTATGTTTCTTTACATGTTCGTTGTGTTTATAGAGCTTTCTTATACGTCGACAGGAATCTTGGCGATGTTTTGGCTTTACTTTCCATCTAAATAAAGAACCTTAACCCAAAGTGTTCCAATTGAAACAAAATGTGTCAAATAATCAATTTCAAGAAACTGCTAGGGGTGAGCATCGACCTAGAGTCAACCTTGGACCAACTCTAGACTAGCTCAACCCTACTAGTCCTGGTTCGGTTCCTAGGAGCACTAGGTTGATCCTTGGTCTTAGGATTTTTAAATCAGTATTGTGCGGGTTAGTTCTCGGTTTTGAGAGTTTATGGTGAATCTAACCCGAACCAACCTTGATTGTATATATATTACATATCTAATATATTATTTGTAATTTTTTATATAGAGAAATCATTAACTCAAATAGAGTCAACAATATTAAACGGCTGAGTGAAAAGTCGAAGTAATCTTACAATATTCTTTAATAGTTTAGACTTTTAATATCTTTTACGACATCAACAGCCATAATTTACAAATGAGAAAATATCTATGTGATGAGTCCTCACAGCGTTGAAAATGGCATAAACAACTCCTCACAAGTATCCTCATCCAGTACTCATTTTCTTTTATCTTCTTTGTCCTCTTAGTCTTCAATTTCCCAAGATCGAAAGAAATGATTTCCTTGCTCGCTACTTGACACTTGCCTCGCTTACTTCTAGTCAGTTGTGCCGCTTGTCGCTCACCCCACTTGTTGCTTGCCGCTCGCCTTTCGCCTTACTTGCCGTTCACGTTGCTCACTACTCAATGCTTGCCCCACTTGACACTCATCGCTCGCCTCTCTTTGTTGACCTGCTTATTACCGAATCCATTGGGTCGGTCTAGTCCTCGATTACCTTTTCAAGAAGTACAAAAAATGAAACAAAAAAAATTATCGATTAGTTTTGAGTTGACCTTGGAACCTGACGGAACCTATTAGATTAGTCCAGTCCTCAGTCGCTTTTTCAAGGAGTACAATAAATGAAACAAAAAAAATTATTGGTTAGTCTCGAGTTGACCTTGAAACCAGACTGAACCCATTGGATTGATCCAATCCTCAGTTCCAAGCTCAATAGGATCAGTCCTCGGTCCCAAAAATTAAGGACCAACACTATATGGATTGATCCTACAGTTAATGGGTGGACTAACCCAACCCGAACCATACTCACCCTTAGAAAATACAAAGCTTTTTTGTCACAAATTTATGCTTGGTGGGAAATTGGATGATGATATATTATAAATATTTAAATGGCCAGAAACATCACACATAGATGAGTGAATAAGTGAATTAAAACAAGCTTGACAAACAAATGCCGAATAGAAAAAGTCAAGTGGACAAAAGTGTAACTATGAGAAACAGAGTATCGGTATGACTAGATTTTATGTAATATTTAGCAGTGCAAAAGTTTCTATAAAGTAAAAAGGGAATATGAGCACAGATATGAGATAATAATATAAATGGTCCATGCATTTTGATTTAATATGCAATATAGTCTCTACACGTTTAACTTGTTCAATGCGGTCCCCAAGCTTTTCAGTATATGTTCAATGTAGCCCTTCAATTAATTCAAGATCGGAGGCAACATTGAACAATCTCCATAGAGTC
This sequence comes from Eucalyptus curtisii, assembly GCA_017140595.1. NCBI lineage: Eukaryota > Viridiplantae > Streptophyta > Magnoliopsida > Myrtales > Myrtaceae > Eucalyptus > Eucalyptus curtisii. The sequence goes on along the minus strand of CM029501.1, from coordinate 13,800,844 downwards.
CAAGGATTAAATTAAACATGTATCAAAAGTTCAAGAACTACATTGGACAAATTAAAAGTTTAGGGATTTTATTGCACATTGGGTTAAAACCACATTAAATAAATTAAAAGTTCATAGATCACATTGCATATTACGGTAAAGTAAGGGACCATATTGAATAAATTGAAAGTTCATGGACCACATTCAATGATCATTTATGTTATTTTCCTTACAAAGATAAAAGACTTTGCACATTGAAAATTTATAGCGATTCAACTTGGAGTAAGCTTATGTCCATTTTCTTACGCTGACAGCCTACTAATTGGATTTCACTATTAAATCAAAGTAAAATTATAGTAGTGAATGTTGCTTTTTCACAATCTCTTCTTCCCGAAGTTGGTAATGCTCATGCACAAGCTAATAGGGCTCATTATCTCATACTAACACTCTGTCAACACTTCTCAATTGATTACAATAATAAGCTCTAAGAATATAACAAAAGATTGTGAAGTTCTCTCGAACTTTGGAATTGTTTTCTCTTGCTATATCTCTCATCAACATTTTAATCTTCTTTTATACTCCTCGATATCTAAAACTTCATGTTGGACAGTCTTGTCAGGATCAATCTCCATACTTACCTATTGGACAATTGACGAGAAGATTAAAGTAGTTGTTGAGATAGAACAATCAGAAATTTGATTGATTTGATCACCCATACAATCAAATATTGATTTTCATAAGTGGAGTTCTTTAATAAAGGAAAGGACTTTGTCTTGGGGGATGATTGTGAACAATTCTGATTCCATGCGTGGTTAAATATTACAAAAAATAATCTTAATAAAGAAAGTCAAACAATATCTTCTAAAATTGGCATCCATACCTATTAAAAGGACAAAATAATAGTCTTGCAATTTGCAACAAGATTGTCGTTGTAAGTAGGGTAGGTATTCTATTGATATTCAGTCATTGTATAACTCTGATAATATTCAGCATCTATAAATTATGATAATATCCTCACAGTTGTTTTGCCAATATTCAGTAATTACCTTGTTGGTATTCATATATAATTATTGATAATATCCATGCAATAAATTGGCTAATGTCCAATTTTTGCATTGCTGATATTCAAATATAATCTTTGCTAATATTCAGGCGGAGCACTTGTTGATATCCACGTGGTTCGCTGCTTCTTGCTTCTTGGATATGATCAACAATTTTTGGCAATGATGGTGATGTAGATGACTTGCCTCATTTCTCGACGAATGGTGCGATTAGTCTTATAGAGGACTCTATCTCATGGACTGGCTCCAATACAATATGAGAACGTTTTATATAGCTTGGCATAAACTTCTTAAACTTTATAAGTTGAAACTCCCATGTCCGCCCAGTACCTGAAATTATGTTCACGTAGGTCCTTTCGTCATTAAGAGTATTTTCAGCATGAGAATGACCTGAAACATAAAACACTTCTTGCATTTATGAAGATTACTGTAAACCATGGATAAGTTTATCAAATTTAAATATATTATGAGCTTTTCTCAACATTTTTTAGTTGTAATTACAATACCAACTCAGTAATTTTTTCATTTTCTCTAATATTGTAAAATTTCAAATATTGAAGTTAATGATTGACGAAGCTAAAATTTTTTGTCATCTATGTTTCGGTACATTTGAAGAATCAACAAAAAGGAGAAACGGAACCTCTGGACCTCCGTAGTTGTCCATTGTTGTTCGTCATCGTTTGCCATCGAAGATGGCAGCGGAACTTGCATAAGCAATCCATAGTCCTCGCGCGCTACTCTACGGCGGGTCGTCCAGAAACGACAACAAAATCATGAGATAAATACAGAAAAAAGAGGAAACTTTTGACTTATCATAATAATTTTTTCAAACCGAGTATGTGTTTTCGTTTCTTCCATATACAAAAACGAATTTTCCAGAAATGTGATTGTTTAGCAATTTACTAAAATTCATTAATGCTCTAGATATTTTCTTTAGGTTTAGCATAATTATTTGATGGGTTTTATTCAAGAGCAAAAACCGTAAAAATTCTTAAATTATACTCTAAACTTTTTCTGTGACACAAAAAATCTCAAATTTGTATTTGTGTGACATATTTATCTTTTGGCAAAGTTCTGTCAAGGAAATTTGTTAAAAGTCTGCCTACATAGATGCCAAAGTGAAAAGTATTGACCTCATGACCACGTGGCTTAAGTGAAATAAAAACAACGGTGTTTTGGCTTAAAAATCACTTAACATAATCTTAATAGAGAGTAAAAGTGTCACGAATGTACAAATTTGAGATGTTAATAGTACAAGAAATTTTTTTGGGTAAATTTGTTATGGTAGGACATCGTTTGGGGTTTTTGATGTAAAACAACATTCAAAGAAATATGTCGTAGTGAGTATAATTTAAAACCTTTTTTGTAGGTTTTTTTCTTTAATTAATGTGGTGCAAGCATTACAAATTTTTGTTGAACCATCCCAGTGGATTTTGTTAGTTAGCACTCGAAAAACTATGCTTTTGGGCTGTGAGAGCGTTCTTCTTTTTTTCTTGGGATAAATTCACTAGAAATTCTAAAACTTGTTATAAATATGTAGTTGAATATGAAAACTTACAAAAAGTTCAATAAAATCTTAATTGATGTATTCAAATCTTTCCGTTAACACCGTCAATTCGTCAAAAGGAAATGGTGACATTGCACTTTAAAATTTATTTGTCTCTCCTACATGGCATTATTTATTTATTTTCTTTATCCAAAATTATTTAAATTAGATTAATAATTAAGAAAAAATAAAATACTATTTAAAAAAATAGAAAACAGAAAGAGAGGGGCAAGGCAAGGCCTTGAGGTGGGTACCTTCGACATGAAAGAAATTTCGGGGTAGAGATGGGCGACTCGTACTACATGGTTGTAGTCGGAGTAGTATCCACCTCAACACCATCCTATGTGATCCTATGCGGCCTAGGTCCGGCGGCAGGTTGTGTGTGCTAGGGTGTAGTGTAATGCAAATGATACACGCACAACAATTAATAGGAAAACAACACTTCATATATTCAAAACATAAACATCAATTCCCAACTCCACACCTGCAAGACAAGGAGTCAACAATCACTCCTCCCCTTATAACTCCTAACTACAAAAACATTTAACACCTAACACATTAGGGACATACCTGATATCCTCGCCGCCAGACAAAAATATTTTTGAACAAGATTAATTATGGCCTAAGTCCTCTAAGGTTTAAAACCAAGTCCCAAGTGGAGTCGCCAAGCTATCGCGACCTACCCTCGGGGGGAGGGAACAGGTTTAGGAGTATTGCCCAAAGGACGGGCCTAAAGCCCATGATTAGGCACGGGCTCTCCCAAGCCCATACCCCGCGTGACGTTGGGATATTCTTAAGAAATTTTGCACAAAAGGAGTCGCCACTAGCCTATTGGGGTCGACTAGAAACCAAGTGAGGCATGGGAGTGTACCTCACTTCTTACACAACCAGAGAATTTAGGGTCGGGGACTTGATTACACTAATTGACTAATTAGTGCCCTTTCGGTACCTAATCTTGTTCATTTTAAAATAAATGATTTTTGTCAGGCAGTTTGAATTGATTTTATACCTATCCTCTAACATGCGAGGTGATCATGCGAGTGCGCAATCATTAAAGCAACAATCATAGCTACCGAGATCTTAATTGCAATAAAATTAAACACCGTGCAATTAAACAATGCAAACATATTCAAATATAGAAATTAAACATGCAATATAGTTAATATGCAAGTAAATAAAGGCCTAATTACACTAAAAAGGGAATACATGACAAATCCTAATCGAACCCCATCATTTTTGGATTTTTTTCGATTTAAAAAAATTATTATTATTATTTTTTAAATAAAAACTAATTAATTAATTTTTTTTTATAAAAAGGTCGAATTTTTTAATGCTTTTCGAGTTTTGAATTTTCGGAAATATTTTTTGAATATTTTTATTATTTTTTCGAAAATTTTGATTTTTGATTTTTGATTTTTGATTTTTTTTTTTGAAAGCTTTGAATTTTTAATATGTTCTTAATATTTAATTCGGGAAAATGGGTCTGGATCGGGTAAACCCAATCCAGCTCGCGGACCCAACCCGAACCTGAATCCATACACTTTCGATTTTTGATTTTTAAAAAAAAAATAATAATAAAAAAAAAGAAAAAAAAAAAAAAAAGTTAAATTAAATTAAATTTTCACTATGCACTTCCCTCCTACGATTCCTCCTTCCCGAGACCAACTTTTGCCCCTTTCTTTTATTTTATTTTATTTCACCTTTTTACTTTTCCCATACTTTTCTTTTTTCTCTTGTTTTCATTTCTTTTCTTTTTATTTATTTTTGGTTTAGGTCTTCTTCCCCTTCGTGTTTGCCCTCCTCCTGCACGCTTATAGCCCTCTTTTTTTACCGAGACTTTGTTCCTCACAGAAGCTCGTCCAGACGGCGCCGACCGAAGTGACCGGCGTTCCACCGTCGAACCTACCATCTACCAGTCGTCCATCCCGACCGGCACAGACCACCGTCGACCGCGAACTCCGGCGACTATAAACTCATTTACCAGAACGAAGAAACACGACCACTCGACGATGTTCGATTTTTTTTTCGTGATAAACATACAAAAGAATGGATACAGGCAAAACAAATGTCTTTGCGGATATAGGAGCAAGAATGAGCCGATCCCCATGTCAAAACGTGAAATATTCTGCCGATTCTCATTCGAGCATTATATCAAACACTTGGTGTACACTATTGATAAACGGGATTTTCGACTTGGTACAGACACGAGCACAAATCTAAACCTTTAACGACGCATCTAAAACAACTATCAGCTTTCAGGGAAGATCGGCTTGGACCGAAACTCGCGTGAACTAGTCAGCGCGAGCTTCAGCCCGTCGTCTTCCGAAAAACAAGACACGCACGATCGTAAAAAAAAAAAAAAAAACCTACCTGGTTCGAGGGGGGGCTGTAGCGGACGGTGGCTTTCGGGCGGATGACCGACCGCGGCGGAGGTTTCCTTCGAGCTCCTCCTCTCCCTTCGGCTCGTCTCTCTGTCTTTCTCCCTCTTTTTTTTTCTCTGTGCTTTCTCCTGCTTTATGCTTTTTTTTTTCTCTTTGCTTTCCTGCAGGTCGTCGCGTGAAGACTTCGCCACGCCGCCTGTCAACCATCTGCTTCCTCGACCCGCGGATCGTGCCGAAAGCCCTGCCATGCCGATCCTCTGCCTCGCCTCCTCTTCATCTTCCCGTTTCTTTCTTTCCTTCTTTTTTTTTTTTCTGCAGGAACTTGCGCGAAGACTACGGCCGAGCCAGTTGCCGGCCGGCTGCTCCCGACCCGCGGATCATGCCGCGCGCCTGCCACACCGATCCTCTGCTGCCGTTCTCGCTGCTGTGCTGTTGCCCTGCTTTTCTTTCCATTTCCAGCTCTCTACTTTCTGCAGGTCCTGCAGGTCGTGCGAAGATCGAAGGAAGGGGAAGACCGGACGCGGGCCGGGTCGAAGGAGAAAAGAGGTTGGGCCGGCCAAGCGTGCGGGAGGAAAAGAAAAGGAAAGGCGGGTCGGGCCAAAGCTGGGTCTGACCCGACCCGACCATATTCTTACATATTCTTTTTTTTTTTTCGATTTAAAAAAAAATTTAATTTAATTTTTTTTGTGCTTTTTATTTTGGTTTTTTTTTTGTAAAAATAGGTGTCAACAGCCGCCCCTCTTTGAATGTAGTCTCGAAGAGATTGCGTTCAAAGATAGAAGACACCTAATTTATTTCGACGATAGAACGACCTTAGGTGCGTATGCACGTATCAGGTCGATGGAAAGGACTCATAACTATGAAAGTGCGTCTTGTCAATAAGAGGATGAAGGACTCCGGGCTACAAAGCTCTTTGGGTTACAAAAACTCTCCGGGCTACAAAGCTCACCGTGTCATAGAAAGAATGACTCCGGGCTACAAAGCTCTCCGGGCTGTAAAAGCTCTCCGGGCTACAAAGCTCACCGTGTCATAGAAAGAAGGACTCCAAGCTACGAAGCTCTCCAGGCTACAAAAGCTCTCTGGGCTACAAAGCTCACCGGGCTACAAAGCTCACCGTGCCATAGAAAGAAGGACTCCGGGCTACGAAGCTCTCCGGGCTACAAAAGCTCTTCGGGCTACAAAGCTCACCGTGTCATAGAAAGAAGGACTCCGGGCTACAAAGCTCTCCTGGCTACAAAAGCTCTCCGGGCTACAAAGCTCACCGTGTCACAGAAGGAAAGCGAAGTCTCACCGTGTAACAACGAGTTTCAACCGGGCTGAAAATACATGGTTTGAGGAGAACCCATGAACCTTTATAGGTTACATGGTTTAAGGTTGACCATAAACCTTTGGTTTTCAAGGAAGCACCCGCTAACCCTTTGAAAACTGCATGGCTTCAGTGAGGAATCCTGTCAAACTCAACTTGAGCAAATATCATTAGAGATGTCATCAAAAGACGTATTGGCAATATTGCAGCATTAATTGAACAAGCTAACCAAACTAAGTCCGACTGCTTTGGAAAAACATTCAATGTCAATCAGCATTACGTGGCGCAAAATTGCCATCTTGCTTGGGGGGATGTATCATTAATCATCAAATTCTCTAGGAGTCAAGTTCTCATCAGAATGGCTACGACTCGTGAAAAGATTCATTAAGCATGCCAAACTAGAGTTTCTTAGTCAGAAAGGATTTCTCACACTCTCGGTAGAATGGCTGTTTGATCCCATCCATTCATGTGGGAAATAACTTATTGTTAAGGGTATCTCACACAACCCATGTCAAAGGCTTTCAGAAACATTCGCGACGAGCACAATCTGATCGATCGAAAAAGTCTTTTGAAAGGATCACAATATGGGTTTGGTTATGGCTTACACAAAGGAATTATCGCTTTGAGGCTAGGTAAATGAACATTTGTTGCTGTATTCATCGGGTTTACAAGTCGAGAACTTGAAAGATAAGACAAAATAGAATTACTTCCACTCCTTCAAGCAATAGCTTCTTTGTGGCATTCTCATTTTCACTCAAACCCTCCCAATCAGAAGAGACTTCGGAAGAGGGTTGTAATGTTGGCTCAGGAAAGGCTCGAAAGGCTTAAACTTTTCAGAGGGTTTTTTTAAGAGTCGGTGATCATCATGGCACCGTGACCAGCTCACTCGATCTTTCGAAATCATTGGTCTTTTGAAACAGAGCGCATCTCGAAAGTCTCTTGACTAATCATTTTCACATGGGAGCTTTGCTCTTTTTTTTTTCTTTTTTTTTCTAATTTCCTTTGCACTTGTGATGATTTTTTTTTCGCAGGCACTTTGACTCTGATCATCATCATTTTTTTTTTACATAAGATGCAGCCTTTTGGCTCTTTTTCTTAACGGTATTGGCCTTGCTTTTACTAGGCACACTGCTTTTTCATGCCCCCTAGTTTGGTCGAACTTTTTTTTTTTTTTGAACTTTTGAGATGTTTTTCACGTTTTCTTGTGACTGTCAATTGTATTCGATTAATTCTTATGCCTTGCCCCAATGAAGGGAGATGATCATCGCTCGGGGTTCAGAAATGAATAATCAGGCCCAAATTAGTTTAAGCAATGGGTATTAGTGTTTGGATAGCGAATGAAATGCTCTTCTTCACATTGGGATGAGTTAGGCTCTAATGAGAATTCCTCTGAAGCTATCACCAGAAGATTAATGCAAGTGAAAGTAGTAAAATCTTTCTCAACCTTTCGCTCTTCAACATGACCATAACCTCTTATGCTGCCCCAATGTAGGGTCGTTTTTGACAGGGATACTTCGAAAGATTATCTATATTCGACCCAAAAGGATAGGAAGAGATTAGGACAGTGCTTGGGATTGATGAAGGAAACGCTTTTATCATTTCAATCTTTGCGCTCAATGCGAATGAATCATTCGTCCTAAAAGAATGTCGCTTTTCACTCAACTCTCAAAGGTGTTTGAGGGATGTGTCTGGAAATGGGTTTGCCTTTCTTCATCCTAAGTACTTCTCATTTGGCATGGTTAACGTTTCACTCTTTTGCCCGAATAAAGTCATTTTTACGAGCTATTTTTCTTGCGGGTTGCAGACGTGAAGCGCCCATAGTGACACCAGAGAATTAGTCATACGAATCACGTCATGCATTTTGGTTTTTATCCTTATTCTTTTTGCTTGTTTGTTTTGCTTTGTTTCGCCCCTTTTATCGTCTTGACTTACCTCTCAAAAGAGACATTCAACCGTTTGTGCGAAGACTTGATGGATTCTTGAGTCGGCTCTTTCCCCGCCATTTTCTCGTCATACGGTAGGGTGCCCGAAATACAAATAGATATGCGTGTATGCAATATTTATGCATGGTATCTACAATGCTATGCATGATGCTATGCGACTTGAATTGTGCATGAAGTGACCCTCGGCCTTGATTTCATACATGGAAAATACTTCTTAACTGCATCAGCGTTTACAGGTCTAGGCAATTCACTGCCATCCATTTCAACTAAAATCATGGCACCACCAGGAAGAATCTTCTTAATGACATACGGCCCTTCGTAGTTCGGGGTGAATTTGCCACGAGGATCTGGTATGATCGGAAGCACCTTCCTCAACACCAGGTCATTGACTTCGAAGTATCTGGGACGCACCTTTCGATTGAAGGCTTTTGTAACTCGTCTCTGATAGCATTGACCATGACACATAACTTGCAATCTCTTCTCATCGATCATGTTTAGCTATTAATGCCTTTGTTGCTTCCACTCGGTTTCATCAAGTTTAGACTGGGAAATGACCCTTAGAGAAGGAACTTCAACCTCAACAGGTAACACCACCTCCATCCCGTACACCAGTGAAAAAGGAGTTGCCCTTGTAGAGGTGCGGATAGAAGTTCGGTACGCCATTAGTGCATAAGGAAGTCTCTCATGCCAATCGCGATAATTTTCAGCAGTCCTTGACAGGATTTTCTTTATGTTCTTATTTGCCGCCTCCACTGCTCCATTCATCTGAGGGCGGTAGGGTGATGAATTCAAACGTTTAATTAGAAACTCACTGAGCAAGCCATCCACGACTCTATTGTTCAAATTCGTGCCATTGTCAGTGATGATTGCCTCGGGTACCCCGTAACGGGCAACAATATCACAACGAATGAACCTGGCCACATTCTTGGCGGTGACGTTAGCATACGAGTTGGCCTTGATCCACTTGGTAAAGTAGTCAATCGCTACCAAGATGAATCGATGCCCATTTGAAGCTTTAGGGTTGATGGGCCCGATCACATCAATTCCCCACATTGAAAATGGCCAGGATTGAGACATTTGGTGAAGTTCATTTGGAGGGGCATTTATCCTGTCTCCATAGATTTGGCACTGGTGACACCGTCGTGCGTGCTTGAATGCGATCGAGACTCCATGGTCAACCAATAGTAACCGAGTCGCCTGACCTTTCTCACCAAGAGGTGTCCGTTCATATGGGGGCCACACTCCCCTTCATGTATCTCTTTCATCAAACGTCTTTAGAGTCAACACACCTTAGTAATGTTGAGTCGAAAGACCTTCTATAAAGGACGGCTCCACTAGCGAAGAATCTTGATGCCAGCCTCAAGATATGCTTCCCGTCTGCGGCTTCGCTTCCTTCGGGAATTCGCCTTTCTGCAGTACTTCAATATGTCGTGATACCATGGCTGTCCGTCGGGCTCCTCTTCGACCGTCATACAATAAGCTGGGCGCCTAAGGATCTCAATTCTCAATGGTTCAATGTCTATGCCTCCATCTACTTGTAACATTGAGGATAGGGTAGCCAGGGCATCCGCGAACTGATTTTGAGATCTTGGTAAGTATTCGAATGCTATTTCTTGAAATCCTTCTGTCAACTCCTCCAGGAATTCATGATACGGAATCAATTTAGAATCTTGTGTTCGCCATTCGCCTTTAGTCTGTAAGATGACAAGGTTCGAGTCGCCATAAACTTGCAGCTTCCGGATTTTCATATCTATGGCGGCTTGGAGGCCGAGAATGCATGCTTCGTATTCAGCGACGTTATTCGTACAAGGGAACGTCAATTTAGCGGCGACAGGGTAGTGTTGTCCATCTGGGGAGATAAGGACTGCCCCAGTACCAGACCCGGCTAAGTTAATTGCACCATCGAAGTACATAGTCCATTTGTCGCTTGATACAAGTAAAATTCGCTCTTCCGCATCACTATCTTCATTAGATGCTCCAGACCCCTTGGAACTTTCTGCTAACATGTCTGCTATGGCACGACCCTTAACGGACTTCTGTCCTAGGCTCTGAACGTCGAACTCTGAAATTAAGATTTGCCATTTAGCTAGCTTGCCAACCAATGCCGGCTTTTCTAATAGATACCTCATGGGATCATTTTCGGTCACTAGAAAGATTCGGTGATGAAGCGTGTATTGCCGCAGCCTGTGCAAGACCCAAATCAAAGCCACGCAAGTCCTCTCAACTTCTGTGTAGTTCCTCTCAGAAATGGTGAACTTCTTGCTCAAGTAGTATATCGCACATTCTCTCCCGTCGTTCGGTCTTTTCTGTGCCAACATGGCTCCCAACGATTCGTCATGTATGGTTAAGTACAAAATCAGGGGAATTTTAGGGAGAGGGGGCACTAGGACCGGCGCGTGAGTGAGATAGTGTTTTATCTTCTTGAAGGCGCCTTGACATTCAGCATCCCACTCAATCTTTGCATTCTTTTTCAGGAGCTTGAAGAATGGCTTCGCTGTTTTAGATAGTTGACAGATAAATCTCGCTACATAATTAAGTCGTCCCATCAGGCTGCGGACTTCTCTGGCAGTGGTCGGGGGTCGTAAATCACAAATGGCTTTAACCTTCGACGGGTCAATCTCTATGCCCCTTCTACTAACCATGAATCCTAATAGCTTCCCAGATTTCACTCCAAAAATGCATTTTACGGGATTGAGGCGTAACTTGAACTTCCGAAGACGTTCGAACAGCTTTCGCAAGATTTTAACATGATCTTCACCACGTCTCGATTTCGCAATCATGTCGTCGACGTATACTTCGATTTATTTGTGCATCATGTCATGGAATAATGTGACCATGGCTCTCTGATACGTTGCCCTAGCATTCTTTAGACTGAAAGGCATCACTTTGTAGCAGAAAGTTCCCCACGGAGTTATGAATGATGTTTTGCTCCTATCTTCCTCCTTCATACGGATTTGGTTATATCCAGAAAAACCGTCCATGAAGGAGAATAATTCGAATCCCGTCGTACTGTCAACCAAGACATCGATATGCGGGAGCGGAACGTCATCCTTGGGACTAGCTCGATTTAGGTCACGATAGTCAACACACACCCTGATTCGCCCATCTTTCTTCATTACAGGCACAATATTTGCTACCCAATCAGGGTAACGCGTCACTTCGATAAAATCTACTTTCAACAATTTCATCACTTCTTCTTCGATCTTCTTGGACAACTCTGGTTTAGTTCTCCTGAGTCTTTGTTTCTTGGGTGGCATATTGGGATCTGTCGGCAGAGCATGTTCCACAATTTCGGGGTCCAATCCCGGCATGTCGGCGTATGTCCAAGCGAACACATCTTGATATTCTTTTAGGAGAGTAGTCATCCTTTCCGCCTCTGACTCTGGAAGACTTGCACCGATCTTTACTTCCCTAATGTTCTCCGCATCACCCAAATTTATGGTGATCGTTCGTTCTTCTGTCAACGGCTTCGATTCTTCATGTCGATTCCATTCACGCTCGATTCCCTTATGATGGTCATCGGCATCATCGAAATCTGAGAGACTCTCTTCATGCACATCCAAGTCACACGAGTCTTTATCATGATTATGCATAATGTAATGCCTGAGATGTGATGAGATAAGTTAGGGCAATGATGATAATAAAGGGGTGCATGTCATTTTTGAAGAATTTTCGAAGTATTTTTTGTAAAAAGCTTTAAGAACTCATCCTCATATCTTTGGATTTCCTCGTTCTTGCAAAACAATCAAACAAGGGAGCATGTGGAGGCCTAGGCCTCAGCGACCATCATAGGGCTAGTTTGATGTGCTTCCACATGTCCATAATTAAACATGTGTCTACTTTATTGAATGGGAAAAGATAAGGCCGTATTTTAACCCACACCGCCCTCGACCAACGGCTCAAGATCGGGGTTGACCATAATTCACGCTACAAATGACACAAACAGGAAATAAAGAAAGAAAGACCACGAGGTCCCACGTAGGGGAGAAGACATAAAACGAAAGACTAGACTAAACGAGAACCGCCCTACTCTGGAGGGATAGCCATGATTTCAGAGGACTCAGCTTCCTCGTACGCCAGGATGGTGCATATGACTTCTTCTTCGAATAGCTCGGTCACACCATAGATGTCATCTTCTTCCTCAAACAACATCCTTGGAGGTCCTAGAAACGTCTCTTCCAGCAACGGGGGAAACAGGTTTTGATCGCCCTCGCCCTCCTCGGTTTGGGCAATGCGCTCGCTTTGGTTTCTATACCCACCTCAGCCTCCTTGGGCATTTCGGCCTCTCTGTCTTCCACGGCCTCCTCGGTTGCCATGACCACCTCGCCCCTCAACATATCCTAGGCCTCTCCTCTTCGGATTTTTATGAGCTTCAATGGGTTTTTGCACACCTTGACCGTGTGATCCAAGGCCCTCTCCAGGATTATACCCGCTCGCCAGCATAATCTTTCCTGCAGCTATGGCCGGCTTGGACAATTCAGGAGCCTTCGTGAAAGATCCTACAGGCACGTGGACCATGGACACCAGCTCGAAGGTTTGAAAGCTGGATTCCTCATTACACTCAGGCTCCACATACGGGATGGCTGTCTCGTGGTAGATCTTGAAGTCAGATTCTCCATGGACCGTGATAAGCCTGTTATCCACCACAAATCGTACCTTCTGATGGAGGCTGGAGGCAACAGCGCCTACGGTGTGGATCCATGGCCTCCCTAGCAAGAAATTAAAAGCGCTCGGTATATCTAGCACTTGGAACAGGACTTGGAAAAGTACAGGGCCAATCAGCAGCTTGAGTTCGATTTCTCCTATCACCTCCTTCTTCATCCCATCAAAAGCCCGCACAGTTGACTTGCCAGTACAGATTCTCCCAAGATCAATGCCAAGACGGTGGAGTGTAGCCAACGGGCATATATTGAGTGCCGAACCGTTATCAATCAACACTCTGCAAACGAGAGTGCTCTCATGCTTCATTGAGATGTGCAGCGCTTTGGTATGATTAGGGCCGTCAGGAGGGAGGTCCTCATCGCAAAAAGGAAATTTGGTCTTTCAGTAGAATGGCCCCAACAAATCCTTCCAATTGGACTTCATCGATTGTTTCGGGCACGTGTACCTCATTGAGGACCTTCAACAAAATGTCTCTGTGCTTCTCAGATGATTTAAACAATTCCAAAAGGGAGATTTGGGCCGGCAACTTCCGCAGTTGGTCCACTACATTGAACTCGCTGGATTTTACCACAGCCAAGAATTGTTTTGCCTCCTCTTCAGTCACGGCCTTCTTTTCTACTCCTTTATCAGGTGTATAACAGCGGCCTGATCGTATGACAGAGTCCACCTCGTTCGTTCCATAATTCCAAGGTACAGCTTTGGGATCGAATTTGGGAGGATTCTCCAACACTATCACTACATCTTTCTCCTGGGATGGCAATTCAATCGTGATCGGTGTTACATTCCCTCCCGTGACTTGGATTGCCGACATCTCCTCGACCATAAGGTCAATCACCGTGGGTTCAACGATTTCCATCTCGATATCGCCGGCGGGCTCCTCATCGGATAATTCAATCACCATCGGGGTTATCATGGCTATCAACCCTTCCTCGTACAAAGCTGGGGTCTTCGAAATTCCAGGCACGGCTTTTCTCATCCGAGATATACAAGCAAGATTGCAAAAAGATGAGCTGAATGACGATGGCATTATCATGGATACAACCTTCTCTTCTTCTTCTCCGCGTCGGATTACTCCCATGGCTATTATCGTGCGGACGCGGTTCAGTTTCTCTTCTGGGGTCACATCCTCCTGACCTCCGTAATATCCTACTAGTACTAAGGACCCATACAACTTGGAGGCATCCACCACTAGAGGTTGTTGACACGCCCGTGTCTCCTCGGAGATTGAGTTCACTCCCTCCGTATGATTTGGCAAGTGGTTTTGCTGCACATTAGGCTGAGCTTCCTTGGAAGTCAAAATATTTTTGTCCAGCAACTGTTGGATTTTGTACCTCAACACATTGCAACTATCTACGTCATGCCCCCTTTCTCCCATGTGGAATTCGCAGGTCTTGGTCATATTGAACCCCGGGAATCTTGGGGAATTGTCTCTAGGTACCTCCTTCGTGACCATCCTCTTTTCGAGAAGTATGGGCAACAGCTTTGACAATGGTCGTGGCAGTGGGGAAAATTCCTTTCGAAAGGGCCTCTTGCCCTTGTCATATGCTCGTGACGAGCTCCCCTGAACGACCATAGGATTGTACGTGGGTGCTATGGGCGGCCTAGGGAAAGACGGCTCCTGCACAAGCGCTACTTCAACTGCGGCTTCCTTATCTTTACGTGTCAGGAACTTCTTCGTGCCTTCGGTGGATATCTTCCCCTCAATAAACGCCCATTCGACTCCTTCGACTACTTCTACCAGCTGTGAAAACGTCTGGCATCCCGAAAACACTAATCCTTTGAAGTATTCAGGGGGTAATGTCTTGAGGAAAAGTTGCTTCATCTCCCTCTCGTTCAAGGCCGGCTTTACCTGTGAGGCCATGGTCCTCCAACTTTGCGCGAAGGCTTTAAGTGACTCATTTCTCTTTTTCTCAACGCGGGTCAACTCTTCTCTCATGGGGGCAAGATCAGTATTGAACCGGTACTGTTGCAAAAACTCATTGGCTAAATCTTCCCAAGTTGTGAATTCTTCAATGTCTAGTGCGATGAACAACGTCAGGGCAATACCTTCCAAGCTATCCTGGAATGTGTGTATGAGGAAAGGCACATTGTCAACATAGCGAGCCATTTTCCTCACGTAATACCTAAGATGGGTGTTGGGGCATCCCGTTCCATCATACTTTCTCGTGAACTCGGGTTCTTGAAAATTCTCTGGGAAGTTTTTCTTGGCATATGAAGACAACCTATCAGCTCCTTTCAGCTCGTACCCTTGCAAGGCACACAGTCGCTCCTCCATTTTGGCCAAGCGTCTTGCACTTTCTTCATCGAAGCGGACGACAGGTTCCTCCTTTGGAGGAGGATCCAGATTGATGATTGCCGGCGTAATAGAAGGGGCTTCCTTAGAAGCACCTTTCTCAGCAGGATCGGTGACATGCGGCTCTCCTGCTGAGGGTGGAGTGTGTCCCAACAAAACGGGAGTAGAGGTTCCAGCTATGGCCGTGACCGGAGGTTCACTGATTTTTCGACTTATCTCAGCCATCAAGGCAGTGAGTTGAGCCAGTTGGCTCTCCATGTTGGCCATGCGTATGTTGACATCTTCATTTTCCATCCTTGCTTTTGCGCGAGTACGGATTGGAGATCTCCTCTTAGCCGTGTTGATAGTTAGACGAAAATAGACAACTCGTCGCACTGGAACAATGGTAGATAAGCATATATAAGCACGAGTAGTGATTAGGCGGTCGGCCCATGACAGAGATCTAAACGCCCCAATTTATTCATTTCATCGAAAACCAGGTTGCTACATAATACAGAAAAAGACAACAAAGGGAGAACCTCTGAATCACAAAACTATTTTGAAGACGGAAATATGTGACATGGTCCTATTACACATTACACTTGACTCAATCTAACTAATGAGGACAACTTTCGTTTGTGGAGCCCCCAGTAGCTCGGGTCGACTTTGAGGCACGCTCCTCGGCCTCCTTGAGCTCCCTTTTAAGGCGCTTGATCTCGGCTCGGTGGGTGGTCTTTAATGGCATGTCGAGAATCTTCGGGCGTAGGCTCTCTGGGATTTTATGCCTAAGGATGTACTCCATCGAGGCATAGTAGGTCTTCTCTTGCCCTTCCAACTCCTCTTCGGGCCATATTAGCTTCCGGGGGTGGCACATGTCCCACATCGACTTGACTAACACGACGGAGTCTTCGTGATCTTGGCATCCATCAGGGAAATCTATCCTAAGCGGGTCTTCTTGAATCGTCGATGGAAGCTGTTGAACCTCTTGGAACTGGCGGGCAACTCGGGTCGGGTAATACTCAGTGACTCCGGTAATTCCCAACAAAGGAACAGTCCAAGAAGCCCACACACGAATCGCGCTTCTCGAACTCGGAACCATTTGGCGTGCCATAGGAAATCTTCGGGTCCAAGGTTGGTCATGAAAACCAACCACTCAGAATAATGATAATCGGGGGCAAACATCTTCCTATCTTTAAACTTCAGGATGGGGTGGTTAGAGTCAGAGATGTCGTTCAGGGTTATCAAGCTACCAAACCCCTTAACGTGAGAAAAGAACCAAATTTGCAAAAGTTCAGGAGGGGCATGAAAAACCTTGTCTTTGTTTTCTTTAAAGCGGGTAAGGGAAAGAAAAGTTTCAGTCAGGACGGCATTAACAAAACCCTTTCCCATACAGACCTCACGAACTACCCATGCCACTGAAGGGTTAATAGCGTTCCTATAATGTGGGAATAACATGAACTCGAAGAAATCTAATAAGAAGATCCTATTCTTTTGAAAAGATGGGGCATTTTGAAAAATCTCGTTTAGGAATGAAAATGGGCAGGTCTTACGATTAGCTTTCAAAATTTTCCTCACATCATCCCCCTTAACTCTAAGGAAATCAGATAAGGTCGATGCATGCTCAGTTCGTATAGGTGGGCCAATTAACTCCGACACCAAAGGCTTTCCCATGACAACACTGTATTCTTCCAGGGTTGGTGTGAGCTCGTGGTCACCGAACATGAACATGCAAGTCTCGAGACACCAAACATGCGCCAACGCTCGTACAACACCATAATGAGTTTCTATTTCTAAGAGGGGAAGTAGTCGTCCAACATAGGATCGCACCCAATCATGGCCAGTCGGGTCTAGTCTATCCCACCATGTGTGAAGCTCGGCTTTTGGGGTAGCGATGATGTGAAGCTCGGGTATCCCCATCGTATACTACTCACAGCTACGATCAACCTAATTTGCCATGAACCGACCAAAAAAGAAAGCGAATAAGTAAATTACGAAGGAGAGAATTCAAAAAACTTACCCTACTTATTGAGTAGCAAAGCTGATGACATAGACATACGCATGGACGGTGGTTTGATTTCTACTCTACCTGGCTCAAAATGGAGCCACAGGATCACCGGACTAAACCAGCAAGGTCGTGGCTAGGTTGGGTTACCCATGACTCCGGCTTTGTTAAAGAACCGACCCGTGTCGCGCAGTTGCAGACCGGGGTGGGTACCTTCGACATGAAAGAAATTTCGGGGTAGAGATGGGCGACTCGTACTACATTGTTGTAGTCGGAGTAGTATCCACCTCAACACCATCCTATGTGATCCTATGCGGCCCAGGTCCGGCAGCAGGTTGTGTGTGCTAAGGTGTAGTGTAATGCAAATGATACACGCACAACAATTAATAGGCAAACAACACTTCATATATTCAAAACATAAACATCAATTCCCAACTCCACACTTGCAAGACAAGGAGTCAACAATCACTCCTCCCCTTATAACTCCTAACTACAAAAACATTTAACACCTAACACATTAGGGACATACATGATATCCTCGCTGCCAGACAAAAATATTTTTGAACAAGATTAATTATGGCCTTAGTCCTCTAAGGTTTAAAACCAAGTCCTCAGTGGAGTCGCCAAGCTATCGCGACCTACCCTCGGGGGGAGGGAACAGGTTTAGGAGTATTGCCCAAAGGACGGGCCTAAAGCCCATGATTAGGCGCGGGCTCTCCCAAGCCCATACCCCGCGTGACGTTGGGATATTCTTAAGAAATTTTGCACAAAAGGAGTCACCACTAGCCTATTGGGATCGACTAGAAACCAAGTGAGGCATGGGAGTATACCTCACTTCCTACGCAACCAGAGAATTTAGGGTCGGGGACTTGATTACACTAATTGACTATTAGTGCCCTTTCGGTACCTAATCTTGTTCATTTTAAAATAAATGATTTTTGTCAAGCAGTTTGAATTGATTTTATACATATCCTCTAACATGCGAGGTGATCATGCGAGTGCGCAATCATTAAAGCAACAATCATAGCTACCGAGATCTTAATTGCAATAAAATTAAACACGTGCAATTAAACAATGCAAACATATTCAAATATAGAAATTAAACATGCAATATAGTTAATATGCAAGTAAATAAAGGCCTAATTACACTAAAAAGGGAATACATGACAAATCCTAATCGAACCCCATCATTTTTGGAATTTTTTTTTCGATTTAAAAAAAATTATTATTATTATTTTTTAAATAAAAAATAATAATAATTTTTTTAAATCGAAAAGGTCGAATTTTTTAATGCTTTTCGAGTTTTGAATTTTCGGAAATATTTTTTGAATTTTTTTATTATTTTTTCGAAATTTTTGATTTTTGATTTTTGATTTTTTTTAAAGCTTTGAATTTTTAATATGTTCTTAATATTTAATTCGGGAAAATGGGTCTGGATCGGGTAAACCCCATCCAGCTCGCGGACCCAACCCGAACCCGGATCCATACACTTTCGATTTTTGATTTTTTTAAATAAATAAAAAAAGAAATTAAAAAAAGTTAAATTAAATTAAATTTTCACTTTGCACTTCCCTCCTACGATTCCTCCTTCCCGCGAACAACTTTTGCCCCTTTTTTTTTTTAATTTTATTTAACCTTTTTACTTTTCCCATACTTTTCTTTTTTCTCTTGTTTTCATTTCATTTCTTTTTATTTATTTTTGGTTTAGGTCTTCTTCCCCTTCGTGTTTGCCCTCCTCCTGCACGTTCACAGCCCTCTTTTTTTACTGAGACTTTGTTCCTCGCAGAAGCTCGTCCAGACGGCGCCGACCGAAGTGACCGGCGTTCCACCGCCGAACCTACCATGTACCAGTCGTCCATCCCGATCGGCACAGACCACCGTCGGCCGCGAACTCCGGCGACCATAAACTCATTTACCAGAACGAAGAAACACGACCACTCGACGATGTTCGATTTTTTTTCGTGATAAAAGTACAAAAGAATGGATACAGGTAAAACAAATATGTCTTTGCGGATATAGGAGCAAGAATGAGCCGATCCCCATGTCAAAACGTGAAATATTCTGCCGATTCTCATTCGAGCATTATATCAAACACTTGGTGTACACTATTGATAAACGGGATTTTTGACTTGGTACAGACACGAGTACAAATCTAAACCTTTAACGACGCATCTAAAACAACTATCAGCTATCAAGGAAGATCGGCTTGGACAGAAACTCGCGCGAACTAGTCAGCGCGAGCTTCGGCCTGTCGTCTTTCGAAAAACAAGAGACGCACGATCGAAAAAAAAAAAAAAAAAACCTACCTGGTTCGAGGGGGGGCTGTAGCGGACGGTGGCTTTCGGGCAGATGACCGACCGCAGCGGAGGTTTCCTTCGAGCTCCTCCTCTCCCTTTGGCTCGTCTCTCTATCTTTCTCCCTCTTTTTTTTTTTCTCTATGCTTTCTCCTGCTTTATGCTTTTTTTTTTCTCTGTGCTTTCCTGCAGGTCGTCGCGTGAAGACTTCTGCCACGCCAGCTAGTCAACCAGTCTGCTTCCCCGACCCGCGGATCGTGCCGAAAGCCCTGCCATGCCGATCCTCTGCCTCGCCTCCTCTTCATCTTCCCGTTTCTTTCTTTCCTTTTTTTTTTTCTGCAGGAACTTGCGCGAAGACTACGGCCGAGCCAGTTGCCGGCCGGCTGCTCCCGACCCGCGGATCATGCCGCGCGCCTGCCACACCAATCCTCTGTTGCCGTTCTCGTTGCTGTGCTGCTGCCCTGCTTTTCTTTCCATTTCCAGCTCTCTGCTTTCTGCAGGTCCTGCAGGTCGTGCAAAGACCGAAGGAAGGGGAAGACCAGACGCGGGCTGGGCCGAAGGAGAAAAGAGGTTAGGCCGGCCCAGCGCGCGGGAGGAAAAGAAAAGGAGAGGCGGGTCGGGCCAAAGCTGGGTCCGACCCGACCCGACCATATTCTTCCATATTCTTTTTTTTTTTCGATTTAAAAAAAATTAATTTAATTTTTTTTTTGTGATTTTTTTTGGTTTTTTTTTTTGTAAAAATAGGTGTCAACACATATATATTCAAAAAAAGAAATTCCATCTCAATTACGTTTTGTAATTTTTCGACCAAATATATATACATATATGTAGTTTTATAGCTATTGGATATTATTGACTAATTTTGTCTCTTGCATGTGTAATAGAATTAACCCCCCACTTTTAAAAAAAAAAAATAATCCATTTATTTACTTTCTCAACCAAAACAAAATAAATAAACTTAGAGTAAGGAGAGAACCAATTAAAGATATCCATAAGAGCAACGGTTCATTTTAAGAGTGTAATTAGGTCTTTCCTTAGCCATTCCCATGATTTAATTAGGTTGACGTTCAAAAAAGATAAAAACAAGTGATTAATGTTTTAACTTTAGTCGAGTTTGGGACTTTTAACATGGAGTCTAATTTTCCACTTATTTTCGATGTCCAGAAACTTTAAGAGAACCACACCATAACCTTTGAAAAAATTAAGTTTTTAGCTAACAGTACTATCTATATGTTTTGGATTATAATTTTAGATTCTTAATCAAAATCAATGGCTTGTAATTCAACTCGAATACAAGACGAAACAAGTTTTGTAGGGATTGAGGACCAATTCCATGAACCCACCTGGGAATTGAATCGGATTGGTGGTTCGGTTCCCAGGTGGATCCATGGAACTAATTGATGGGTCTTAGTTCTAATTATTCTAAATCGATTCTTAGCAGGCGATTCTTGGTTTCAAAGTGGGGACCGCTCACCCGGACCATACTCACCCCTAATAATGAGTAGTGGTGATAAAGTTCAGTTTCTCTTTCAATTTTTTTTTTTTTTGTCAGTTTTACTCTACTTCTATTCTAACTTTTACTATCACATTTTTGCCATGCCTCCTTATAAAATATGAAAGTTGACACCCACACTTGAAACTAAATTGTCCCCACCTCAACCCTCTGAGAAAGTGAGATTCAAACTCCCCACCTCTTCCTTCCCGCCATTGGGACAAACTCTATTGGTTATTTATCTTTCAACTTAAAGCAAAGCCCATAGTAACTCTTTACCATAAAAATTACTTCTTTCAGTCCCCATAAGCTAATTATTGCTTAACAAACCACTTTACTTAATGGAATTTCATTACATCTTGAGTTCTCATTTATTCATTTAACTGAGTTTATGTCTAAATGATTTCCATCTTCAATCTTTATTTTATGCAAGTTTACTTATGAAAGAGATAATACTCATATTTATATAAGTCATTCACAAAATAAGTTTTTTATTTTGAGATTACTTTCACATGTAATGTTTTTATGGTTTATGGTTTATGGTTTATTATGAGCCTATTATCCCACACATGCATTGAACTTGGTAATAAACTAAGAGGTCTACTTTCTCATTTTTCTCTATAGATCTTCCACATCTACCATTGTTAGTTTACACTATAGAAATTTATACTTTGATAAGTTCATCCATCAATAGTAGGAACATTGTGTTGTATTCAAGAATTTGATGACAACTTAGTGCAAATCATATGCATATTGACTAGTTTAAAAGCATAGATGGCCTGCACAATTTAATAAGGGCACGTTTGATAACTGTTTTGTTTCCAAGAACAATTTTTTATCAGAAATGGATTTTTTGGATTTTGTTTTCGGGAATAATTTCTAAACAAAAGAATGTATTTGATAACTGCATAAAATTTCTATTCCTGGGATAAAATGCGCTTGGTAGAATTCTAAAATTTTCTTGTTTCTTTTAATTTTTGATATTTTCATTATATTTTTCCTATTTTTCTCTCTTTCTTTTTCTTTTTTCTTTTTCCTTTTATCTTCTTCTTCCTCCTTCTTTGTAGTCGGTCGCAGGCTAACGACCCACGACTAGCTGGAGCCTTGTCGGGCCAAGGCAAGGTCTGGCAAGCTCACCGGAGGCTCGCCTAGCCACAACAAGCATCGGCCTTGCCGGATCTGGGTGAGGCAGAGCCTTACTGGGGCCAAGCAAGGCTTGACCTCGCCCAAGCGATGCGAGATTGACCTCACCTTAGCCTAGTGAGGTCGATGCTCGCGGTGGCTAAGTGAGCCTCCGGTGAGCTCCCGAGCCTCGCCCAGCTGGTCACCGGTGACTAATTGGGACTGGGAGGAAGAAGAAGAAGAAGAAGAAGAAGAAGAAGAAGAAGAAGAAGAAGAAGAAAAGAAAGAAAAGAAAAAGTTGGGCTTAATTTTTCAAATTGTTTCTGGGAACAAGAATTAATTTTTTTTTACTTCTTGATTCTGTTTCAAATCTATTCTCGGGAACAAAAAAATCAGAACAAAGAAATAGATTTTTGTTTGGGGAAACAAAATTTTTACTAAACGGACTTCTATTTTTCTTTGTGATATGTTCAGTGGAAGTCCTAAAACTTGTCAAGAAAGTGCAATTGAGTCCTAAAACTTGTAAAAACTGCAATCAAGTCCCAAAACTTGTTAAGTTGGTTCAATTGAGTCCTTCCATTAACACCGTTAATTTATACTAACGGAAAATGCTGACATGACTTATTTTAATCATTTCTCTCTCCTACATGGCAATTAGGGCAAGGAAAATTGTTTAGGCCAGCAAAACGACGTAGTTTTGGATACTCCTTATTTATCCAAAACGACAACGTCTCTTCTCTCCTATTTTTACATTCCAAAACGTTTTCCTTTTGTTGAACCCTTCTCCTTGCATTTTCCTTCGGTCCCTTCTTTCTTGTCTGAATTAACCCTTCCTTCGTATGAACCATAAGCCCTAAATCTAGATGCAGATCATGATTTGGTGCCTCGCAAGTTGCAATTCTTCGTTAAATGTAAGCATGAGTGACACTCGTCCCGCAAGAGCCTCGGTGGCGAATCGAGCGACATTGACGATGGAGGCGGCCACTATGACTGAGCTACTCTCCTCTTTACTCATTTGAGCTAGGTTTGTACTTCACTGTCAATTTCATCGTAACTTGTTGATTATGAGATTTTGGGTTTTTAGTTTTCGAAATCTAAGCCCTAAATGTGATATGTGTGCTAACTTTCCCCAAAATTTCATTTCGAAATTCTTGATTTGAAAGAGATTGGTGAAGAAAATGAGCAATCTTGCAAGAAAGGAGCACAACCCCAAAATTTGTGTTAATTTCTGTCTGTCCTGCTTTTTTTTTTTTTGGCTCTATCAAGTCGGTTTCTAGCGTCAACTTTTCTTGGCTTTCTTTTGCCAAATTCTGGACAAAAATCTTTCAAGGGTCCTTCTTTACGATGAAAATAATCTGGAGATAGGAATTTTTTTTAATTATATCATGGTTTTTGGAACTTTTCCTTCTTTATGAGAAGGATTTTAATGTGAAGATGGTCTTCCTAAAAGGTTTTTTTAATGATTGTTAATAGCCCTCCAATATGCATTAGTGGAAATTTCAGAATTGTTAGCCTTGAGATTTTTTTTTTGGGAGATTGGTAGACTTTTTTTTTTGCGTTGTGAAGATTGGTAGAGTTTATTGGACTTAGCTTGGATTAAATTCTTTTGCTGCTGTACCATTTATGGACGGCACTCATATATAAATACTTTACAAAATGTTTATTCAATATATTAATATACCTAAGGAGTGAGGTAAATTATATTTTGTTAGCTTCTTTGATTGCATTTAAAGGTCTATTTTTTTGGTTAACATATCATATACATGGGGACCAGTAATATACAATATAGGAAACAATACTGGAGCTTTAGGGATTTGGATGGCCTTTCCAATGTCTGGTTTTGAGTTGTAGAGGGTGTACTATGGCTTATAATTATTGTTGGTTGTTTACAAATTTTGCATTGGTCAATCATTCGAAAGGGTAAACAACCTGAAGATGTCTTCAATTGAAGTGGTTCATATCCACCACAGCTTAATCAATGTCCATATATTTACTCATTTAGCATCTTGCAGAATGAGTCCTTACTTGAATGAAAACACATTCTTTTTTGTGATTCAAGATGTGATATGAAGTTGTGGATTGAAAAATAAAATGGCAAAATGTCATATTGATAAAAGAAGCAATAGAAGAAAATGGCAAAATATCCTTACCCCATACTTAGCATGATTAAGAGCTTGGACCATAGTGATGAGAGCTAATCCTACACCAATTTCCTCGTACACACTAGTCAAGTAATTGTACTAAATTAACTTCCTAAATGGGTTGTGCTGCAATAGATTCTAAATAATTTGAATGCTGTTGGTGCTTAATGTATTCAAACAATTTCTTTCATTACTTAAGATACTTTACAATGAATTAACTTGCCTTTATTCTCTTACGGTGTAGGTTTTGCTAGTTTGCAACTGTGATATGCTTTTTTAATATGGCGACAAGAAGAATGAGGGCAACAACTTCTAAATCAAGTGGTGTAACTCCTAATGAGGTCAAGTTAGAGTTAACCTGCTATTGCGGTCTTCGATCCCCAATTCTTATTGCAAAAACAAAGAAAAATGCAAGAAGAATGTTTGGTTGACCCAAAAATACTAGATCAAGCGAGGGACATGATAGTCGACCTGCTTGAAAGAAATCAAGCACTATCGGAGTCAAGCCAATCGAGATGCGACAAAGATTATGTAAGCTCACTAACAGCTAAAATGAAGGTGTAAAAGGCAAAAAATAGACTTTTAAATGAGGAGCTTTCACGAGTGAAGAAAGAAAAGACACTCTATCAATTGGCATTTTTTTTTTATGCATGTGTTGTATCATTATGAGGGTTATATTTAATGTGAAAGCTAGTGAGAAGTTTCTAAGTCTTCCATAGTATCTTCTTTCTAAGTTTATATTTAATTGCTTTATCCCGATCCTCTTTTGTTTTGTAAAATTGGGAAACTCATGTTGCGTAGAAATGTAAAGAATTTTAATTCATTTCGTGTGTTCTTTCACATCTAGTACAAAAGCACAAACTATAGACTTTCATTTAGTGAATGCATATTTGGATGAAGATGTTTAAATGTTCCATCAAAGGAAATTTGTTACTTAAGACTATTTGTGTTAGAGCCTTGTTTGTTGGGTGCATTCTCACTGAGCTGTGAGCCATCATTTTCTGAAGATTCAGAGACTTGCTTGCATTCTTTAACTAGCTTTCACTCACTAGGAAGAGCATCGGTAGTGGCTAAAGTATGAAAATTTGAGTCATTTATTAACGTTGACACGGAAATACAAAAGTTCAATGCACAATCTTAGTGATGGAAGCTCTAGTATAAACAAAATGTTTGAGGTGATCAACAAACATGTCGAATCCTTCCCTGCTCTGAAAAGGAATTAGAAGAAGTATTACATGGATGGGGCATAAACTCTAAGAAAGTAAATTTTGTACTGGCTATGCTTGATCTTAATCAAAATGACAATTCATCAAACAACCTTTGAAAACTTGGTGTTGGTGTGCTTAATGCCAAAAACATTACTAAAACCAAACTATAAGTCTCTCTGTGTAGCCTTTGGTTCAACTTGTTGTGCCATGTTAAAATCAAGAAAGGCACATTAGTTTCTTTGAAAACCCAAGTATCTTCACCAAATCACACAAACGGCCTTGACCCTATCAATTGAAAAATTTCTTAATCCATGCAATTGGTAGCCTCAAATAGTTGCAACGTATATCGTTTAAAATGAAATGTCCTTAAGAAGGATGATTTGAGACTAAATTGATTATTAGAGAGAACTGCTGGACAAGCCAATCAAGAATGCAAGAGTCATGTTCAATTTCTCTCTTAATACAAAAGTGCAAAATTGAAACAGATTTCAACCGAAATCCTGAATCCATATGGTTTTATGGCCTATTTTGGTTTCCAATCTATCACACTAGAATAAACAAGAGAGATGATTGAAATGTTAACTTCATCATACCATACATGACAAAAAGCTCATAGTAAACTCCCAATGTATTAGCAAGTACATTAATCCAAGTCTATTATCTCAAGTGGTCCAGTAGGTTCGGTGTGCGCTTGATTCATAAGTCTTGAGCTTTTCATTGTATATGGTGTGCCTCCTGTGACTCTCTTCCAAATAAGCTTTGGAGGAGCAATTAAAGCATGAGATGACTAAGGCTGTGAACTCACTTGCGGTTGTGATGGTGGTTTTGGCCTTACGGTAACATGTTTTCAAGACTGAGGCTAAGAACTTGCCTAGGGGCGTGATGGTGGCTTTGGCTTTTACAACGATGTGCTTTCGAAGATAAGTTCTTAATGATTGAAGTTGGAAACTGTCATAGAGTTGCAATGGTGGCTTTGGCTTCACAGCAACATGTTTTCGAGGAGCACTATGAGATGATTGAGGCTGTGCATTGGCTTGGGGATGCGCCTTTAACATTGAAGCTCCTAAACTACTCCTTTATCCGGTGGTTTCAATAATCTTGCACCAATTATGCCAAGCTACAAAAGAATGTGTATGTTTTTAGCTCAAGGAGACAATCAGTTCCTATTATAAAATGTTAAAACATAATTCACATTGAGAACTTGAAGGTTTGTTTTAGGATTTGTGTAAACACCAAATCCTATCCCTACCATTTTCTTCTTCTTCGGTTGTGATTGTCATTGCATCATTTCCATTTCAATGGCTGGTCTTTTAAACTGAAAAAGAGAAAAATCGGACGTGAGAATGTAATCACAACACATGAATGAATGTGTGGTGAGGTATTACTCACTAGGATTTTTTTTAGGTTTGTTACATTGGCTTAAGCACAAAAAAATCCTTGTCGTTGATTAACAATAGCTTCAGCAAAAGTATTGGCTTGTCCACCACATCCACTTACATTAACAGTAGCCCAGCATTCTCTTCCATCTACACTAGACTGAGCAAAAGCATTGGCTGAAGTATCTTGCATTGGTCCATTGAGTTCTCCAAAGGCATTGCTTAAAGTATCTTGTACTAGTGCATCGACTTGAGCAAAAACATTGGCTGAAGTATCTTTTACTTGTGCACTGATGTCTACAAAAGCATTAGCTGAAGTATCTTGTACTAGTGCACTAGCTTTTGCAAAAGTATTGGCTAATGTATCTTCTACTAGTGCACTAGCTTCTGCAAAAGCATTGGTTGAATAATTCGCCTGTCCATTATTGTCTTGTACAGGTGCACTAGCTTCTGCAGAAACAATGACATAGCCTTTGGATCCTCCTTGAGTTGTACTTGTCGTTGTTGTAGTTTTAGCTTGAATATATATCTATTATTAGTAAATCAAACATTTACATTTATAACTTATAATGCATGAATCTATCACAAATTACTTGTCTTTTTTTGGGCCTTGATCCACTGGAATTGGCATGAGATTGAGCATAAAATTGAGCTTCAGGTGCATTTGTAAAGGCCTAAAAAGCACATAATAAGCATTAATGACAAGACAATGAGCTTATAATCAAAAGATCAATTAGTTAAGAAATACCTTTTTCAAAGGACATCATTTGCAATTATGTCCAACCACATTACAGGTAGAACAAGTCATTTGCTTACCCTCTTTAGTCATTCTATTATGTCTTACAAGCTCAATTGGTTGCTTTCTTCTGTTCCTTTTTAGCCTACCAGACATCTTTTTGATCGGTGGGGGCTAAGGTGTTTCTTTATTAATTTTGTCCCAAAATTTATGTCCTCTCACAATAAGCAACATGAATTGATAAGCACTTACGTATTTGTTCTTGTTGAAGCACTTAGATGGGTAGTCACTTGGATCATTTTTCTTGTGGTGTATTACACATATGGCATGGCAACATGGAATTCCACTAACTTCCCAAGCTTTGTAAGAACAAGTCTTCAAATTCAAGTCTACAACATATTTGTCACAATCTTCAGTAATCCCGTATCCTTGATCTCCATTCTATATCAAATGGTAATATTTACTAGTAGTTCTATTTTGATGTAACTTATGCACAATCTTTGGATCATAATTTTGTGTCCACTTAGCACATGCATCCCTTTGACTGTGCATTTTATTCATAATCATGATTCTAATATCTTCTAGCATACTCACAATGCCTTTGCACCTAACTTTCATGCATTTACCATTGAAAGCTTCACTAAGATTATTATCAACAACAACACATTTTATGTTGGTGTCAAAGAAGGTTTTACATCAGTGCTTTGGCTCAATCTGGAATAGATCATCATGACCCTATGGAGTCATTTCCTTCAACCTCTGTTTATACACCTCAAAATCTAACACAATAATACTCCTAGCACATTTCCAAAATTGTCTCATCAACTGCTTTCCTTTGTATTTTTTTATCCCAATTAGAATATATATGCCTCGCAAACATTCTATGTTCCCCATTTGGCAAAAGTTAACTATTGAAGGGATGAGACCCTGATTAAAAAAAAAAAAGCAAAACATTAATATTGGAAATCATCATATACATTGTTGCAAATAAATTCAAGATGAGCAATAATAGTATTACATACCTTTTGTTGGTCACTTACCCAACCATTGCCATTAACCATGTCGAGATCTTTCTTCAACAAGTTGATAAACTAGGTTCATGTATCCTTATTCTCAATTCTTACAACTGCCCATACTACTGGATACATTTGATTATTAGCATCTCTCCCTACAGCACACAATAGCTCACCCTTGATCAATCCCCTAAGAAAACATCCATCTAATCCTATGATCTTCCAACACCTTGCCAAAAATCCTTTCTTGTAGGCATCAAAACAAATGTAAGCCCTATCAAATAATGGTAGGGAATTTGGCAGTGGTCTTTCAACTTTCATTTTAAATGTACTCGCGTGGCTTGCAATGTAAAGCTCTCTTAAGTAATCGTACATCAGTGCATACTCTTTTTTATAATTGCCTTGCAATTCCTTGAACACTTTTAGCTTTATTCTCCTACATTGAATCAAAGTGGCATTCACCCTCAAGTGTTCTCTAACTAGCTTCTTCAACTGAGGTGCATTGATTTTAGGCATTGTAGAAATTAGAATCATAAAGTGTTTAGCTAAAAAAGAACTAGAAACTCTCTTATTCTCAAAAGTGATAGCACATATATGCTCATCAATGTACTTTTTCAAATGAAATGATCTAGTTTTGATATCGATAGCACTATAAATCATCTAGTTACAATTAGCCTGGACACACCTACCTCTTACAAATCTAGTAGTGTTCTTGGTGTATCTAATTGCTCTTTGCTCAGCCACCGAGTACCTCAAAATTATATCTTTGAACTCACCTGAATCCTTAAATGTCATGTCAACAACAAATACTGGATTCTTACCTGATCATATGATGGAAACCTACTTCTCCTTCTTGAAATAACATCATCTTCTTCAATTTCACTCTCATAATCTAAATTTGAATGAATACTTTCATTTTCATCTGAATCATAGTGCTTTGTTTCATATCCAAAAGCATCCACCAATAACGAATCAACTGATAACTCTATTTGAGAATGAATGTCTAATTGGGAAGTTTCTTTAATGTTAGTTCCAATTTTGAGTCTATGTCTTGTTGAAAATTCCTTTAAATTTCTTCTTGCATTAACCAATTCAAAATCATCATTGTCACTCGACTGTTCTACATCCACCAAATTACATGCATCATTATTCTCATCACCCAAATCCCTATTTTCACCTTCAACCCAATTCTCGTCATCATCGACATTTCCAATTATATTTTCGAACACATTATCAGCCACATTATTAACACTTTCCATATTCACATCAAACAAACCTCCAGTTTCCATCTCAACTCCCCCTATCTTAGCAATTGTTTCTTCATCATCGACATGCTCAACATACAATTCAATATTTTTAGAATGAATATAATGATAAATTTGATCTATTACATTAGAGTTACCCCATAAGTACTTAAGAATTACCCCATCTTCAAGAATATTACTTCCAGGAACTTCCTTTTTCTATTTTACGCCCACACTAAACCTCAACAGCTTCAATTGTGTTGGACAATGAACCCTTACTTAAGTCTACTTCAACAACATTGACCATTCCATCTACATGTTCTAAAGGAAGTCTAACTTGAAATTTACCTCTAAAGAAAACAATGACATAAACTTTGTTCTTGCCCATTGGACCTACAAAGGAATAAAAACAAATAGCACTTTCAATCGTAAAATTTCAACTAAAAACTACTAATGACTTCACCTGTAAAGAGAAATGGTTAGGGTAAACATGCCCTTATTAATGGATGACGGGAGAAGTACACTATCAGTGCCATAAGTTGTGTACGACGCTCACTTTGGTGTCAAAAGTTTCTGTCGGATCACTTAAGTGCCAAAAAGTTTGAAAAACGATCACTTTGGTGCCAACTCCGATCCGGTTGGCCGGAAATCCGACGTGGGACTTTTTTTTATTAATTTTTGAATGTGATGTGGCTCGCTAGAGAGTACAGTCAGCATCCTAACACCAAAACGACGCCGTTTGGTGTCTCCCCCAATTCAAAACCCTAAATCTCCGACCAGTCGTCGTCCTTGACGGCCCCCGCGCTCTGCGGCCACGGCTTCGACCCCGACCCCGACCCCGACCTCGACCCCGACGATGGCCACTCGGCGGCCGTGGCTCCGAGCCCAATCCTGACGACGGCCACTCGGCGGCCAAGTCAAAGGCCGTGATCTAACCGGTGCTCGGGGAGGCCGCCAATGAGTGTGCCGCCATTGATGTCTCCCTCTCCATCTCCGATCTCCCCGACGAGTGCTTGGCCTGCGTCTTCCAGTACCTAGGCTCCGGCGATCAGGGCTGGTGCTCCCTCGTGTGCCATCGAGAGCATCCAAACAGTGCCGAGCAATGGCGGCTGAGCGAGCGACGACGGAGGCCAAGCGACGACAGCCAAGTGAGCTAGGTCGGAAAAACCCTAATTTCAATAAAAAAAAAATCCCTAAATGAGTTAAACGGCGTCGTTTTTGTGAGGCCATCCATGTAGGACGGCAAAACGACGTCGTTTTCTTAAGGAGGACCGAAAACGACGTCGTTTAAAGGCCTTGTCGATTTTTTTTTTTTAAAAAGCCACGTAATCATTTTGGCCGGAATCTTTCACCGGTGGCACCAAAGTGATCGTTTTTCCTCCGATTTGGCACTTAAGTAATTCGACGGAAACTTTTGGCACCAAAGTGAGCGTCGTACACAACTTATGGCACTAATAGTGTACTTCTCCCAATGGATGACTTTGAGAGTAGTCAGCCCTCCAATGAACTCATTCCAAAGACAAGCAACTGAAATCAGTAAGAAAAATTGTGTCAAGAGGGTAGAACGAACACCATATAAATAACATATAGAGATCAAGCCTCGTCTAAAGCTAATCCACAACGTGATCATTTTGATAGGTTAATGAAGGACAGATTAAGAGGATTGACACAATTGGCACATGAAACTTGGGAAAACTAAGTGCATCTACTTTTATTGGATAAGTACTCTGTGGCTAATATGAACTACTTAAATTATAGACATTTTTGGGTTGTTTACCCTTTTGAATGATTAAACAATGCAAAATTTGTGAACAACCGACAATAATTCTAAGTCATTATACACCATCCGCAATTCAAAACTAGACATTGGAAAGGCCATCCAACTCTTAAAAGCTCCAGAAATGTTTCCCGCATTGTATATTACTAGTCCCCATGTATATGATATGTTAACTAAATGCAACCGAAGAAGTTGACAAAATATAATTTACCTCGCTACTCAAGCATATTAATATATTGAATAAACATTTTGTAAAATATCTACATATCAGCGCACAACCATAAATGGTACACCGGCAAAAGAATTTGATCCAATCTAAGTCCAGTAAACTCTACCAATCTTCACAACACAAAAAAAAGCCTAAAAATCTCCCAAAAGAAAATCTCAAGGCTAACTATTCTGAATTTCCACTTGTGCAAATTGGAGGGCTATTAATTGTCATAAAAAAAAAACCAAAAAGCTTTGTAGGAAGACCAACTTCACATTAAAATCTTTCTCATAAAGAAGGAAAAGTTCCAAAAACCACGACATCTGCAAATAAAAGCTTTTTCCTGTCTCCAGATTATTTCAATCGTAAGGAAGGGCCCTTGAAAGATTTTTGTGCAAAATTTGGATAGATAAGTGAAGAGAAACAAGACAATTTGACACCAGAAAGTGACTTGACAGAGCAAAAAAAAAAAAAAAGAAGGAAGAACAAATAACAATTGACACAAATTTTGGGATTGTGCTCATTTCTTGCAAAATTGCTCATCTTCTTTACCAATCCCTTCCGAATCAAGAATTTCGAAATGAAATTTTGGGAAAAGTCGGCACAAAGATCACATTTAGGGCTTAGATTTCGAAAAATAAAACCCCAAAATCTCGGCATCAACAAGTTACGGTGAAATCGGCAATGAAGATACAAACCTAGCTCAGACGAATGAGGAGGAGAGTGGCTCGGTCATAATGGCCACCTCCATCATCAACTTCGCTTGATTTGCCACCGAGGATCTTGTGGGACGAGTGTCGCATGTACTCATGTTTGATGAAGAACTGCAACTCAAGAGGCACTAGATCGTGATTTGCGTCTAGATTTAGGGCTTAGGGTTCATATGAAGGAAGGGTTAATTCGGACGGGGAAGAAGGGACCGAAGGAAAATGTAAGGGGAAGGGTTCAATGAAAGGAAAATGTTTTGGAACATAAAAATAGGAGAGAAGAGACGCCGTCACTTTGGATATGTAAACAATATCCAAAACTACGTTGTTTTGCTGACTTGGACAATTTTCCTTGCCCTGATTGCCACGTAGGAGAGAGAAATTATTAAAATAAGCTATGTCAGCACTTTCCGTTAGTATAAATTAACGGTGTTAACGGAAGGACTTAATTGAACCAACTTGATAAGTTTTAGGACTTGATTACACTTTTTGTAAATTTTAGAACCCAATTGCATTTTTCTGACAAGTTTTAGGACTTCTACTGAACATATCCTTTTTTTTTCCCTAAATGATGTCACCCTTTTTTTGTCAAATTGCGCCTATACGTCACTTGTCAAGTAATCAAACAAGAAAATTGCGGCAATTTTCTCACAAGACACTTTACATTATATAATAAATCTTTAAATCAAAGAAATCATTCTCATGGGATTTTGCACCTTGCCAAAATCCCAACTAGTTGCTTCTTTTATCTCCAAATCTATTTCTAAACAGATTATACCGCAATTGAAAGGACATGTTTCGAGAACCATAATAATTATTTTAATAAAATTTTATAGTACAGATACCTTAGTTTGAAAATTCAGCAATATGATTTTTTTCTTAAAACCAACATCCATTAAAAAAAAAAAAAAGGTTCGAACATCCATTAAAAATATAGAAAGTTGAAAAGACGGGGGTGCTAGAGACTAGATTGGCAATGGTTTCTTCTTTTTGTTAAATGTGCACCTATTATGGTATTCATTCGCAGTAATTATTAAGCACATCGTAAATATAAACAACCCTTCGTCTTCCCCACGTTGCTTCAAAAAATGTTCTCTCTTTACTTAGGGCGTGTTTGGTAATGTTTCTATTCCGGGGGAACACTTTTTGAACATAAATAGTTTTTTTTTTTGTTTTTATTCCAATGACCAATTTCTGAGTATAAAAACGCTTTTGGTAACTACAAAAAATTTCTACTCCAGAATAGAAACGCGTTTGGTAAACTTGTTTAATTTTTTAATATTTTTATTATATATATTTTTTCTTTTTTTTCCTTCATTCTTACTTTTGGCTAGTGGTCGGCCTCAACCATAGCCGGCGACCGGCCAACGAGAGTCGGCGACCTCGCCATGGCTGGGTGAGACTCGGCCTCACCTTGGTTGGGCGAGCTCGAGCTCGCCCAGATTCGGCGAGGCCAAGCCTCGCTGGGCCACCGCTAGGCGATGCCGACCTGGCGGTGGCCTGGCAAGGTCGCCGGTCCTCGTCGGCTGGTCGCCGGCCATGGCCGAGGCTGGCGACTGGCCAAAAGGGAGAAAAAAGAAAAAGAAGAAGAAGGAAAAAAAAAAGTGTTTCTTGGAAGTGTTCTCGGGAATAAGAAATAAGTTTTTTCTACTTATTGTTTCTGTTCCAAATCTATTCCCGAGAATGGAAGCAAAAGTGTAAACAAACGCGTTTCTGTTCTTTTTCTCCGGAACAAAAGAACAAAAATTTGTGTTCCGGAGAAGAGAAACACATTTTGCCAAACACAACCTTAGTTTCCATTGCGAGAGCACGGGAAACTAGAGAGTGTAGAAGGAGGACAAGAAAAATCGTTGGGAGAATCCGACTCCATGTCCGATCCGACAAAAGAAGTAGAAAAGTCGGGAACAGCCAAGGCCCTTCCTTGGCTCTGGCGGATTCCGCTTCGCTGCTTTGCTCTCGGCTTAGGATTCGGACTCGGATTCCTTGACAATCCCTGTGCTGCCGGAGCTGGGATTGAAGTTGCCGTGTGGGGATGATTTGAAGAGATTAGGAATTTAAGGATAGCAACTACCGATACTAACCATCTTTGACAGGAATGGATGGTTTGGCCTGGCAATTTTTGGCCTTTTGTTTTGTGGGTTGTGCATTTAGCTGATGATGAAGGTTTTTACTTGATTTGGATCAGTATTATAGTATTGTATTCAGTCAGGCTTTAAGTTTGCCAAGAATTGGTCTTTTTGTGTGTGTTGGTGGTAAGGGTGACTGGATCGATTTGCTTATTTGTACACCCATTTTATTTCTTGGAGGGAAATCTACAAATTTGGATGGCTTTTGTGAGTTAATGTTTTTTTTTTTTTTTTGGGTTCTATTTTTGACAAAATCCTTTTGCCTAGCCTGCCCTACATGTGTTGGAATTCCTCCTTTAACATTTAAGTATCACTGTTTTGTTTGCATCAAATGCTTCGACAATCATACTAAGGTTAGGCAAACAAGCACCTATTCCGTGTCTGGTTGTTCGAAAGCTCTGGTCTCGTGTTCGGTGTCCAGATCGATCGGGTTGCTGCACTTATTGAAGGTTGCTATCTAAGTTTTTTCTCTGCAGCTATATTATACAAACCCATTACATGTCCAAGACCAGACCACTGATTCTTACTCTTTGCTTTCAGTTTCATCGAATGGAACCTTGATGATCACCACCATGTCTAACTCAACGAGAATGATAACGTGCAGGGTCCATCTAAAGATCATTTTGGTCTCGATTGTTATCGACGCCTTCCAGAAATACGACGCTACGAGAATTCCTGTATATTACTTTGGAACTCTTCAGTTCTTACCTCTTAGTCGATCGTGGGGCATTTTTTTCTCTTTGGTTGAAGGCACCCTGACTGCAATGCTGCTATGTTTGCTGTGTCTGACTCATCTCTGATGC
Source organism: Eucalyptus curtisii (assembly GCA_017140595.1). Lineage (NCBI taxonomy): Eukaryota > Viridiplantae > Streptophyta > Magnoliopsida > Myrtales > Myrtaceae > Eucalyptus > Eucalyptus curtisii. The sequence goes on along the minus strand of CM029501.1, from coordinate 13,765,445 downwards.
CCGGACGATGGGACTCCCTGAGTTCTGCATGTTCATCTCGAGCTGGGTGAATTAATACTAATGAGCTGGAGAAGGGCCACATCCTCGTCTCTGAAAATCAAACAGATTCTGGTCCTCGTTTTGATCATCTCGCTTTTTTGGCTGATTAGCTTTTATCTTGTCCCTCATCTATTTTTTGTATCTATTTTCTTTTTTTGTTTTCCTTTTTTTCTGTATATTTCCTTCATCGTTCTTGATCTATTACTTTAGAAAATTATTGCTCAAAGCCTATAAATGGGTTATTGTATTTTTCACTTAATAATAAATAAAATATTATATTTTTCTATTATGTCAATTCTCAACTTTCAAAATTTGAGAAAATTTCCAATGAAGACTTGAAATGTTTCCATTTTCTTAAATAAGGACCATGTAAGATTGAAATTTATTTTAAATAAGGGTTTGGAATTGCCATATCAATTTAATATAAAAAGGCATAAATTCTAAGACCGAAGGACATTTTCATCTTTTAATTTTAATTTTTTTCTGTTTATTTCTTTGTCTTTCCTTTTTCTGTTTTTTGTGTGAGAACGAGCGAATCTGACAAGGCAACCCTCACCCACTCATCCCAAGCGAGGCCACCTTGCTTGTGGCCTCTAGCCCTCACACAAATCTAGGCAAGGTCGAGTGAGGGCCACTTTGTGAGCCTTGACCCAAAGCCTCGTGAGCTATTATGAGGAAAAAAGTATGGAAGAAAGACAAATTAAAAAAAAAAGGAGAAAAAATAAAAAATCTGAATAAAATAAAATATTATAAAAAATTATCCACGCTAGTGTTAATTGAATGATTGTGTTCACGTGAGCGCCAAAATTTGACTAAAATTGGTGGTCGGATGGATGGACACAATTACAAGAGCTCTATGATTTTTTTGGTTGTTTTTCTTTCGTGCATTACATTCTAAAATTAAAATATTTCTAAAATGTGTTTTCGTATCCAATAAGCTAACTAAATCACTAGCTCGAGTCATCAATGAGATATCAAAACGATGGTCCGGTAACTGGGAAAATCATCATTGTAGCCGTGGCACGAAAAGCTGGAACCTATACCCCCAAAACGACATTACAATGCGTGGGAACGTGGAACAGACATTCCCCTTCTCTCTCTATCTCTAGCACGGGCCCTCTTCTTAATGGGCCGAGAGCCCAGAGAGCCCAATCCAATCCACGGCGGGTGGTGGCCAAAGCTCTGCCTCCGGATTCCGCTCACATGCTTTTCGTCCCTTTCCGTGCGTCTCTCTCTGTAGAGGACGAAAGAGAGATCAATGTCATCACCGATCACGTCCTTCACGAACCTCTCTCATCGCTGCGAAGCTTCTTGATATACCGACGGAGTGGTGCTCCGACAGCGACAGCTGAGGTTAGTGTTCCTGTTCTTCCCTTCGGCCACCGTTCGGAATCGTCGCTCCCCTCCTCCTCCTCCTCTTCTTTCGACCGCGGAATCGCTTCGGAACGCCGCATCGGCGATCCGGGATCTGGCGCGTCCCCGGATCACGAATCGCGGGGAGGACGAGCGAATTCCGGCGATCCCCTAACGTCTCCTTCGCCTCCGTGGCTTTCGCAGGGCGTCGAATTGCTGCCGACCGGCTTTACTGATATCGAGTTTGGATCCCCCCCCCCCCTCCGATGGACCAGGCGGAGTTAACCACCGATCAGGTTCGCGTTCTGCTCCCCAAAACATTGCTACCCACATTCCATCCGTGCCGAAAAGGAGGGTAATTTACGATGGGATTACGGCTCTTTTTTTCGGCACGGCGAAATGGTTGGTGATGTTATAGCATGAGGAAATTAGCCAACTTGCGAAATGGGTTGTTCTCTAGTTGTCGTGGGAAGCTTTAAAAATGAGGACCCGATTCAGTCCTGCTGATTAATTCCTTCCTGTATTACTTAAGGTGTTGAGAAGGGACATCCCATGGGAGACGTATATGACGACGAAGCTGATTACGGGGACGTGCCTCCAGCTGTTGAGGCGATATGACAAAAGATCGGAAAGCTATCGTGCTCAGCTACTCGACGATGTAATGCTCGACTGCCCGCCTTCGATCATCAGTCTTTGGGGATGAATCTCATGAACGTGTGCAATCTTGAGACAATGTGAGCGAATGGTTTGATAGGATGGAATTCTTATACTATCTCCCAACTTCCTCTTTCAGGATGGACCGGCTTACGCACGGGTGTTTGTTAATATCTTGCGCGACATTTTCAAGGAAGAAACAGTAGAATATGTTCTAGCTCTAATTGATGAGATGCTCACAGGTGCTTAAATTGACTTTTGGAATTGTCGGCTTTCTGTTGATCATGAGAAGTTGACCTATCTTTTACCCTCATGTGCAGCAAACCCAAAAAGAGCCAGACTGTTCCATGACGAGTCTCTTTCGAATGAAGATACTTACGAACCTTTCCTGAGTTAAGTATTTAATGAGAACTTTGGGACTTGTTATTGTATTTGTCATAGTCCCGCATTTTCATGTTATATCTTGCTTCCTTCTGTTTTCTTATGCTGAAACTTCTAAGGATGAGGGCTTTTCTTCGACTCATTGTCACGTTAATATTAGCGTTGAACATGGTTTTTGGCACTATATTAATGTTTTAATATATCTCCTTGGGTTTGCTATTCTTCCTGATCTGAGCAATTTTATACTTCTTTTAGTTTGGTTTATCTTTTGTGTAGTCCTAGAGCATATGGTTCAGTTGGTTGTGCACCATTGTCTTCTCTTGGAAAAGCACAGTAAATCTTGAAGAATAGTATTCAACTTCTAATGATAAGAACAACGAATATGTAAACTTACTAGAACTTATCTAGCATAGGTTTCTCGAAGAGTTTGGCGATTGTGTGGGCTGCTGGTCTAACTTTGATCCCAGTATAATTGCTTGATTTGGTTCCTGTACCTATTCATCATGGTTGATGCTTCTTCTTGTTGTCATTCCTTTGACACCAATCATGTAAAGAACAAACTGGATCAGCATTTCTTCATCAAAAGTTGGAGGTGGAATGGTTGTCCTGCTGAATGAGAACTTAAGTCTAGATGGTAGCAGAAGTCAGAGTCAAATTTTGGGTTTTGGTTTCCTCATTTAAGGCTACATGAATGTTCTAATATGGTAGCCATACTTTTGGGTTTAAGTCGATGAAGTCCATTGATTTAGGGTCTATCATATTACCGCATTTAAATTGTGCTTTCTGATAGGTTTCTAGCTGGCAGTTGTATATCAGCAAGTAGTGCCGATGGGAAATGTCCTTGGAAATTGTAATGATTGAGCAACCATCATCTATGAAGAGAGCAAATCAACTAGTAAATTACGTGCTAAAATTTAATGTACTTGCTCTCCTAAAAGTGCATGTCATCATATGATAAACTTGAGTGTGTCCAATTTGGCAAGATATTGGTTTCTGGAATCGAAGTCTCTTATTTGTTGATTGATTCTTCAGATTGCTCTGGAAAGGCAACTGGTTCATACAAGAGAAGTGTTGTAAGATACTCTCTCTGATAGTGAGGTACGTATTTAATTTTGCTCCATTGATAGTGAAGATATCGGGAAAAGGAGACTTTTGAGTAATTTACTTTCGATGAACTGCTTATGTGGATGTCAAAACTCTGTATGTTGTTGCAGCGCTAGGCCAAAAACAAGTGATAGTTCGAAAAGAGGATTTACCACCATAGATGATGTTCTGAAAGGACTTGTGGATTGGCTATGTGCACAGGTATTTTTTTGAATCCATAAGTGTATTCTTTGAGGATGGATCATTAGTAGAGGCTATTGATGTTTGGAATGTGTAGTCTCTTCATGAAAGACTCTGTAGGTAGCTTTTAATGCTGCTAATTTGGCTGCTGAAAGTATAGAGTGTGGTGACAATCGGAAGTAGGCATAGGGTTAGTGGTTTGAGCATCAAGATAGTATCGGTTGAAGATGTTAACCTGATGCTGTTCGTGACTGTGGTATATTTAAAGATTTTGTTGTCTTTCACAAACATGGTCTTGATGCTGAATTGGCTTTGCAGCTTAAGAAACCTTCCCACCCTACTCGGGGCATTCCTACTGCAATTAACTGCCTTGCAACATTGCTTAAGGAACCTCTGGTCAGATCATCTTTTGTTCAAGCAGATGGCGTTAAACTGCTGGTTCCTTTGATATCCCCAGCATCTACACAGCAATCAATCCAGGTACGATTATTTTCAACAGAACACTTTATATTGAGCATACTATAGTGTTCTGGTTTTGACCTCATCGTTGAAATGGTATTGGTACTTTAGCATATCTCTGACAATCTTTTTTTGGCAGCTTCTTTATGAGACTTGTCTGTGTATATGGCTTTTGTCATTTTATGAACCTGCCATAGAGTACTTGGCGACTTCCAGGACACTTCCGCGACTTATTGATGTTGTCAAATGTTCCACAAAGGAGAAGGTGTGTGGTCTGTTCTGCAAGTGGTTTCTCTCTGGTTTTTTGAGTTTAATTGATTCCCACTCCTGCCTCCCTCTCAAGCACATTAACCATTGAATTCAATTCTTTCTACATTTTTCATGTTGAAGGTCCCTTTGCCCTGAGCAAGTTTGCTTTCCTTGTTTTTTTTTTCCTGCTTGCTATCATGTTTCTCTAGATGATTGTGAGACTACACATGCTGCATATGTCTAACATTAAGTTTTTGGTAGGTTGTCAGGGTTGTCATTTTGACATTTAGGAATTTGCTGCCCAAAGGGACATTTGGTGCCCAGATGGTAGACCTTGGACTGCCTCAGATTGTTCAAAGCTTAAAATCCCAGGCATGGAGTGATGAGGTGAGATACTTATGTACTCGAATGGGCGAAAATTGTGATATCATGGCTTCCAATTATTTGTCCAGGAAGTCACAATCTTTCATTGACCTTCTGTCTGCTAGAGAAATTTGTCTGGGAATTCTCAACTCTTGCATCCTTGTTGATCTAACATGGTTTAGTCCAGGAATTTAGTGTGTGGACTCTGATGTGAATGTCGATGACAGTATCAATTTGTGAATATTAGTTTAAATCTGGCCCTAGCTTTGGTTACTTTATCATTGATGTTAATACCCCAGGGATGTACATTCAGATTGACAAATGAATTCACTTGCTTACCGAAGAGAAAAGACATCAAATTGTCCTACTTACATTCTTTGTCCACCTGTCTTGGGAAGGCAATCTGTGCCATCAGATAGTTTTGGTGGTGGTAACTTATATCATTTGTAATCCCTGTGAAAATAGCTGAATTTACATGGAAAAGGAAGTAGCTTTTCAACATGATGAGTCAAGTTTGTGCTTCTCTTAGAATATACTCTGGTTACTCTACTGTTGGGCCAACATATCATGTCCAAAATTGCTGCCACTGCCCTTGAGCTCTATGTAGCACATATTCATGTGATTCTTGTTTATTCGCAATTGAGTACATTCACCTTATTAGTTGATACTTTTCCCGCAATCACTTTGGCACATCTTGGTGTCTTTTTGGCTACTTTCTTTCATTAATTAGTAGCTATCGGATTTTTGCTATTGATCTTTACATTATAGTTTTCAGTTGATTGGTCTCTAATGTATACTTATGGATTGTAAGAAATTAAGCCTAAGAGCATTCAAAATTTTATTTGAAATGTTTATGTGATGGTGGATGTGAGTCCGGAGTTTGTGATCAGTATTTATCCATCATGTACACGTGTCTGTCTTACTGGGTGCTTATGTAGTTGATGGTTAATGGGACGTGGAATCTTGTAAATCTGTCAAGAGTACTTTTTTCAGCCATTTATTGTAGCCAGCCTATGATGAAAATTAGCTTGGAGCAATATCCAACATTATGATGCAAAGAACTCTGAAATGGATGTTTTCACTTCTTGCAGCGGGCTCCGATTATTGGTGAATCATATCGATCCATCATGTGGCAGAGCTAGTGCATAGTTTATGGTCTCATATAATTCAAAGCTTTTATTCTACTCTAACTGGATGCTGAAACCTTTTCAGGATCTACTGGAGGCTCTAAATGAGTTGGAACAAGGATTGAGGGATAACATTAAGAAGCTGAGTTCTTTTGATAAATACAAACAAGAAGTCCTTCTCGGCCAGCTTGACTGGTCTCCTATGCACAAAGATCCAATCTTTTGGCGCGAGAACATCACAAGCTTTGAAGATAGTGATTTCCAGGTTTTCTTTCTAACGTTCTTATACTTTCAACCGTACTTGGTTTTTGATATGCACATAAAATAAGGATGGAAACTTGGCTGACGCTATGGCCTTGGCAGTATTAACTTATAAATTTTTGGGTTGTCTGGATTTGTGGACTAGCTGATATTTTTATCAGTATTTGTACTTGTGGTTACATCTGTTGACTATTGTTTTTACAAAACAAGTGAAACTTTGACTCTATTTATTTCATGGAAAGTGAATGATATGGAAAACATTCTCTCCTTTTATTGCTTACAAAAATAAATAGATGAAAAATACGTTCATTATGAAAACATTTTCCATTGACTAATTATTTCAAGTGATACAAGTGATCATTTTTTGGAAACTATTTTTCAAATCATTCATTTTTCATGAAACAAATGGAGCCTTCATGTGGATGGCCATCTCTCTTTTATCTTCTGTCATTTTCATTGTGAGTTATGGCACACTGAAAGACTGATTATTTTCTGCAGATTTTGAGGGTCCTTGTAACAATTTTGGACACCTCAAGTGATGCAAGGGCTTTGGCTGTCGCTTGCTATGACCTCTCACAGTTCATCCAATACCACCCAGCTGGAAGAATAATATTGTCTGATTTGAAGGCAAAGGACCGGGTCATGAAGCTTCTGAATCATGATAATGCAGAGGTCACAAAAAATGCCCTTTTGTGCAGCCAAAGGCTTTTCTTAGGTGCCAAGTATGCCAGCTTTCTACAGGTCTAAGCCAAATTCCAAGCAGGCGATCTTGCAGGATTACCTTACTGCTTGTGCTTTCTTGTTTATTGGATGTTATCTTCAAGAGGATCAATGTGTTGTTTAGTTATTTGAATGCCCAGGTCTCTCTTTTGGCTGGGATAACATATGGGAACTATGAGAGTTGTTCATTAAATTGGACATGGAGCGTGTGATGAATAAGTGGTTGTCTTTGAAGTATTTATTGATTGCCCTTTATGCTTAATAAAATTCTTGTGAAGTTACCAAGTCCCAATTGAAGACTGCGAGGATGAGAGCTGCCCCAGTATAACTTTATACTTTTGGATATGCTCTGGCTTAATCTTCTTGTATACGATAATCTATGTCAATGAAGCTGCTCTAAGGGAAGGTCAAGTGTTGTTTAAATTATCAGAAAATGGTGAATGATCTTGGAATATAAGATCAATATGACCAGGCCCTGTAGACATATTTTTCATTTCTTCCAGTATTTGCCAGTGATGTGAAGTTTCGGCTTGGAAGGGTCGGCTTGATGCATTTCGCCTGTGAACCTGTGGTAGTACAATGACGGTTTGTAGAGGGAGTTGGATTTGTAAGAAGTTGATTGCTTGCTTGAGATGCGGCATTTCTGCTCTGCGTATTGCTTGGGGATGCGGAGCGCAAGCGGCGTGAGAAAGATTTGATCCATCCGTGTCTCACCAAGCCCGGATAAGCCATGGGAATATCCATTTGAAGGACTTACGTACTGAACTTGCGACTCTCATGGAGGTGATGAAATCTTGGCTACACGATTCGCAAATTCGTGTATAACTGATGACATTAGAGAGAGGACTTCTGACAATTTTTGAGGGTGAGTTTTCTTTCATTTAGAAGGTTATCAGTTCATATATTCGGACGGATTGCATTCAATTTTCAACAAGTTTAATGTCTAGTCAATATACTTAGACAATTTTTGGGAATTATGTCATAATCTTCGCAGAGAGGATATCACAGATAGATTGTGTATCTAGTTATTTTGGATAATTTTCATTTAGTTCAATAGTTCAATGGCGATAATACGATCAAAGAGTGTTGTTTCCTAGTGTCCAAAAAAAGGCCAATTGGTCTTTTTCTAACGAGGAAGGCAGGCATTATATTCAGCATACTGCTCTAGTGATTACTTGGTCTTGCCATAGTTCTAAGAGCCCGTCTAGTGTAAACCTGGCCAAATTATAATTATGCCGTGAAATGTCATAACTTAGGTGTTTGGTTATATATATTTCAAAACTATAACAATTGCGGATCACTTTCTTAAAAGCTGCTGTAGTTGTGAGTTGTTTGTTAAATATAGTAGTTGCAACGCCTTGTTTTATAGTAGATTACTTGGTCTTACATGGTTCTAAGAGCACATCTAGTGCAAACCTGGCCAAATTATAACTGTGCTGTGAAATGCTCTAACTTATGTGTTTTGTATTATATATATCAAAACTGCGACAATTAAAAAGCTGTTGCGGTTGTGAGTTGTTTGTCAAACACCTTATTAAAGCTGCAACGCCTCATTTCATAGTTCAATTGCCGTAGGAATATTGTATCAAACAACCCCAAAATGACCTTTTCCATCGGACTCAATATTATACAAATCACCTCTTTCACCGATATTTAAATGTTTAAAGCAAACGAATCCATTAAATCTCAACCGAAAGTAATGAACAGTCATAGAGTTCGCTACTTCCCCACGGGCTCTATTCTCGTAACCGAAAGTTACTTAGCAAGAGGGTAAAATTGGGTGATCTTAAGGCAAGGCAACCCCAGAATTTCCATGAGAGAAAACACAAAGTCATCACTCAAGTGTCTTCTTTCTAGTTTCCACAGCTGAGCAATCTTAGGGATGCACCGCCCACTTTGAAAGCAAAGGAAGAAAACAAATTGACAAAAAGAGACCATGAGACACACCTCAAAAAGTCGCCTGGTTAAAGGAGTAACATGTCTCAGCCATTGTATCTAAAAAGTTGCTTTGTCGGGCTAATGCTTGGATAAATGACAAGTTTGTGGAGTGACCAGATTTTTGTTTAGACTTGAGAGCTTTCTGCACAGACGACTTGACTTTTGAGCACTTGGTGAGGAGTTACCAGCCTTCAAGATCGGAATTTTGAGCTGGAAGTGATTATATAGGCTAGCATGTTCGATAATTCTACCAATATGAAAAGTAACTTTCGCGAAATTTCCATGTCCTAGTGTTGTTTCATGCGCTAACCCTCCACTCTTAACTTGATGGATACTTTCCAAGATTACGATCTTCTGTAAAAATTTCTACTTACACAGACTTATCTAGATAAATGTCTTGTGTTTTTCAAAAGTTATTTGTCGATATTTCTTTCTTTTTAATCATTACAGCAATTTTGTATTAAATTTAGTTGTATATATAGGATTCATTGATACGGGAAAGATTTGGGCGGTCTCATTTTTATCAAGATAGTTAGTGACTTGTCCATTCATTTTGAAAGTAAGCGCACAAAATTAAACCTTATATTCTATCCCGCTTTATGTTGTCGTAAACCGTACTCTATTGTAGCCACGAAGTTGCCTCACAACCACATCTTGACAACTCTCTCTCTCTCTCTCTCTCTCTCTCTCTCTCTCGTGCGCACGTACACATATATGAGGGTGCGATTTTTTTTTTTTTTTTTTTTTTTTTTGATTCGGGAGGAACAGAACTGCCCGCGGTCTTGCGCCGTAAACCCCCCCGTGACGCTAGCGGGAAACCACCACCCTCGACGTCACGCTTAAATCACCACTTCACGTTTCAGCCTCCCTGCTTCGCAGGGGCTTCGAACCTTGGCCTCCACCGGGGAAACCAGAGATCCTACCCTCCACGCTATTTGGCCGGTGGTTATGAGGGTGCGATATTTATCTCTGTTTACACTAGACATCCAGACACTTTAGCTAAAATGATTCTCCGTTGTACATGCAAGTCACCTTATCTACATGCATCATGTTAGGCTCCACGCATAGGTTAATTGGCGTGACCCTATGAATGAGTTAATGAGTTAAACTTCGCACGTGTTACAAGAGGGGTCATAATAAATGTATTAGGGTTTAGACCATCCTTAATAGATGTGCGTTTTGAGGGTAGAAAGGGTCCTTAGTGATAGGAGTGGACGCCAATGAGAATATCAATAATTTAAATAAAGGAATTTGTGATATCCCGAGATGCCATTTAAAATTAGAGAGGCCCTTTGAACCAATTCACATATAGGTCTACTTTTAAATAGTCACCACCTTGAGTAATCGCATACTGAGTAATATTGTGCTTGACTTGTTATAGGTGGTCTAGCAAATAAATAACGAAGACGCTTCCTTGGATCCAGTTGCTACAGTTAGGTGCAAAATAGGGACGACTCCAAAGCTAAATTTGACTCTCTATGGGGCGAAAATTCAGAGCCATCTATTAAATACTAAAGCCAAATTGCTGCTTCAAATTACCATTATCTTTGATTATTTGCCTACTTCATCTGATAGCTTATTGAAAATTAAGCAAATTTTGTGAGGATGACCATTGATAGCCGGAAAGGTGAGAATCAAATGGTGATTTAGCAATAACTAATGATTAATCAACCGCAACCTCTTAATCCGGCTCTTGATAGAAACCTCAAACTGTTATATTTTAATATAAGTGTCTTATAACAAGTACGCCCGAAAAAAGGAAGTCCTATCACTCCACTTCACTTCTGGGGATTTATTACATCCATTTAGAGAGAATGATGCATATGGTTGTGTGGAGATCCTCTATCCCGTGCGGTGCTTCCTTAGAGTCTTAATGAATTCTAGCCATTGATCAAAACCTGATTTTCTTTAAATCAACAATTGAATTGAATAATGTCACAAAGAGGATCATCAAATGGAATAGAGGACACCTACAGATTATCAATTGCTAAATAACTAGTCCTCTAAACCCAATATGATTGAAAGAACTTTACATTGAATATTAATTCCAATCCAATTTCTTCAACCGCAGTATGATTATGTAAGTTTCTAACTAGGATATGCTATAGATAGAGTGGGTCTTCAAGAGATACCCTTGATGGTAGAGATACTAAAAGGGTTAAGTTTCAAGTATGTCGCCGATCTTATGTTACCTTAATATGGACTGTGAACGGTAAATAATTCTTTTGCAATCTCAAACTAGCATGACACGTTTTAAGGTTGCCCATACATGGCTAAGTTGCAGACAAGGTAGACAATTTCATGCTAGCGCCAAGGTGGTTTTGGTTTCTTCTTTGTGGTATTAGAGTCACGTGATGGAGATATTAGATTTCAAATGTGTCTCTCATCCCATATCACCAAACTATAGGTTGTTGTGCTAATAGATAAATCTTTGTCCTCTAATAAATAAATATGTCTCAGTGGTATTAGAGTCTATGAGCCAAGTTCCATAACATCCACTGGCCTTGTGAAATTCATTTCGGCTCACATGAGATTTGCATAGTCAATAGTTGTGATTGATTTAGTCCAGTGGATTTGGGTCCAACAAAGAAATTCCCCCTCGAAATAGAAGGATGAAGTAGAAATCCCTGCAGTAAGCTATCAAACTTTCTAAAATTCTAATTTATTGAGGAAGAACAGCAATTATAAAAGACGAAAAAGGGAGCTGGTAATGTCACGCCCCGAACCTCGAGCGCGCGCGCAACCCTTGGTGGTCGATAGAATTTCGCGACGTTCCTAGGACTCGTCGCCGACCCTTTTTATTTTATTGCACATGCGGAAGTGAATTAACTAATCCCCTGACAACAACATACATGGGATAGAAAAGCAGGACAACCGGTTTCGAATCAAATACACTTTTATAAACACTTCAAGCTTATACGGAAGGTCTATGTCATAAAAAACTATCGAGCCACCTATGCTCCCGACCCTTCCGCTTCAAGCTCCCGGCTCTTCACACTAGGGACCTGAAAATGGTTATTCAATAACCAGGTGAGATATAAATCTCGCGAGTTCCACCCCTAAGCCCCGGTTAGTACACCAACTCAACTCAGGGTATCTATCCAGAACTACCCCACCACAAGCAACAACCAACGGTCGATTCGCATACAACCTTACCTATTATGCCATACCCTGTACGTTATAATTCAACACGATACACGCAATGCACATGGCCATTAGATGATACATTTCATCAATCACATACAAGTCGCATCGCAAGCGATCTCACCTGGCCATTGCCACACCCTGCACGTTATCGAGTCATGCGTGCGTGCCATAAACAATGTGCTTAACTCCTGCATGACTAAAATCACAAATGCCATGATTCTCATGCATTCTTGCACATTATCACAGTTCATAAACACAATGCATATATTCAATGCATACAACAATTGAAACGCCTTACTCATCTCGAAATCAATCACATGGGTCCCGATTATAAGACCAAATCGTTATGACACGTCCCATTCCGTGCCACACAATTTCGTCCCATAATCCGGCGCATCAATAACACTCGGCATGCGTTCCAATTGTTAATCACGCCACACATGGGCATAGCCTACTCGCGGTTCGGCTATCTACGGCATTTAACCAGGTATCGTCTCCCCCGTGGAGCACGGCTTCGTCACTACGTCGACGGCATTCCCGAAGGAGCATCGTCTCCCCCTTGGAGTACGGCTTCGTCACTACGTCGACGGCATTCCCGAAGGAGCATCGGTCCGATCGGCCTAGCTTCTCTGCGACCGGCATCCATTGCGCGGGCATCCCATATAGGGGCACGTCTAGCTCAACACTCAGACGGTTCCTCATTAGCCAACACACGACAATTCATTATCGGCTCAGGATACTTTGCATTTCACTCAAATACCTCGATTAAAATAGTAATCCCGGCCTCTTTTCTTCGTATTAAAAACATCCGCGAAAGTAGTCGTGCGTGGGTACACGTCAATTCGAACCAGAAAACTGATACATTCCTTTTTCAAACCCCACTGTTTGATATAATACTTAAAATCCATTTTCGGTGTCCAAACCCGACACCCGGGATTTTCTGAATAAAATCCAATTTTCCAATCACCACACAATTGCACAAATCATCATTCAATTCATGCAGATGTTTATGCAATAACACATCCAATCACTTCATAGGATTAAACCCACATGAAATTAGAAACTTTTCGTTCTCGAGTGAACAGTGTTTTGTGAACAGTAACTCGTGAACAGTGCTTCGTGAACAGTAACTCGTGAATAGTGTCGAGTGAACAGTAAATTTCCAGAATTTATAAATGATAATTTAAACTCAGAAATCATTGAAAACATTAATTAAAACAATCAAACGATTAATTAAGCAAAACAAGCTTAATTAAACACATAAGCACAATTAAGCAAATAAAGCAAGATTAAGCTAAACTAATTTAATCCATCCATCTAACCACCTATCTTAGAGCTAATACAACTTAATTAAATCACCTAAACTAGAATTAAATCTAACTAAACCAACCCTAAGCAAGTTTAGGCACTAAACGAAGGATTAGGAGCTAAACTCACCCGTTAAGCGGGCCGGAGGCACCGACGCGGCGGCGATGACGGTGGCTACGCACCGGGACCTCTACAATGATGATCCAAGGCGGTCTCAAGCTCAACACAGCAACCACAGCTCGGACTCCCACTGAAAACACTGAAAAACAGCCCTGCCGGAGGAGAAACTGAGTTGAACGGCTTGGCCGGAGCTCCGGCGAGGGGTTTGGCCGACAACCGGAGGCTCCCGGGGGTCTTGGGGATTTTTTGGGTGGCTGGGATGGGAAAAGGAAGGGCTGGAATGGGAGAAAACGGGCTGCAAAGTCGAAACAGTCCAGGCTGCAGGCGGACCGACGGACCGGCGACCGGCGGCTTACGACTGCCGTACAGGACGGACAGCGACTCCGTTCGGGACGAAATCAGTCTCTTTGGAACGGTCTGTCTCTCACGGTCACGGTGATAGGTGGCTCGTTCTCTGATTCAACCGGGAGGATCACTTTTGACTCGATTCTTCACCGAAGGGTCAGCTGGAGCAGAAACTGGAGAAGAGGAAAATGAGGAGAGAGAGAGCTTCGTCGAATTGGGGACGAAGGAGGGGAGAGAGAGAGTGATGGGAGGGCTGTCAAGACCCCCATAAATGCTTGCTTCAAGTCCCCATGCCATGACATCATCTTCTCTCTCTTCCTTTGCCTTATTCACATGCTTTTAGGGGCAATTTGGTCATTTCCACCTTGCACAAATTACACATCTGACCTTGGGCTGAAATTGGTGGATGGGCCTAAGAAATGGGCTTGTCCATGAATAAGAGTGGGCTTGGAAATTAATTGGGCTTGATTGGGCTCAAAGTTGGACCATGGGCTTTGAAAGATGAATAGTTGGTTTGGCCCAATGGGCTCATTTGCTTGACTTAGGCCCATTTGGTGGCTGTCCCAACTTGGGCCTAAGGCCCACACTGGCTTAGCCCGGCCCACGTCCTCACGGGCTTGCTTCCTCGGTCCGAAAACCCGTTTTCCAATTACTCGGCTTAACTAGTTCTATCGACTGTTTGATGTAGCTTCATCCAAAGTCCGTCCCGGACATTCCCGATAATTCGAAGTGAAATACTAAGTTCTCTTGCCATGTCAATTTCGCCCTAATGCCATTTTGGTTACAACTCAGACTGACGGGCGGCTCCGAGGATTCACGCGTAACCGACTCATGCCAAACCACGTTCAAGACATCTCGATGCATGGACGTCCTTGACTGCATGAAATTACAAAGGATAGATTCTTATTTCAAAGTACACGATCACTAAGGATCGACATAGGGTCGTTCGCGAGTTCAATAACGGTAAACGGAATCACCCGTCGTTCCATTATGTTCTGTCCGCGAATCGACTTCTAATCGTTCTTAGAATCGGTCTGCCTATCTACAGGATCATCCTCACGCAAGTCTCATGGTCAAGTCGTTTTCCCAGGTCGAGTTCTTTAGTCGTACGGGTTCTCTCCTCATTAGCCTTTCCCCTCAAGGTCAGTATCTCAAGAGTGATCAATTCCGAGTGAGATCAACCAACAATGCATTGACAAAATTCACTTTCACTCGTCCTTTAGAGGGCTCGAATTTTAGGATGTCACAGGTAAACTCCTGAGACAGTAGCATGGAAAACTTTGTATGGTTTTTTCTCTACAATCTCTCGAAATGCAGAGCTTTCTCTACCGCCATGGTAGCTAAATTTCCAACCCTAATCTCATCGTTGATACCACCATGCTTCCCCTTTCCGTCGAGCTTGGCTATCGAGCCTCCACTGCAATTTCCTCCCTTTACCGCCATGGCAGCTGAATTTCCAACCCTAATCTCATCGTTGATACCAACATGTTTCCTCTTTCCATCTGAGTTTGGCTATCGAGCGTCCACTGCAATTTCATCTCTTTCCCCTACCAATTGCCCACCCACTCTCACACTCATCTTTCTCTCTATCCGATAGGTTTGCCCGGTATCTTGCTCTTCTTCATCTCCCATCCTCCTCTTCTGCATGCCTCAATTACTCTGTCCCACCATCTCCTCTACCATCTTGCCCGAATTGCTGCTATTGTCGCTGGCATGATTGTGGCGTACTTGACTAGATTGTCGCCCAAACTATCTCGCTTTGATGGACTTCCTATCCATACCAGTTAACCCCTCCTAATGCCGTCCTCCACTATCTGATCGAAAATGGAGCACAACAACCAGGAAGAAAATGTTCGCCTTGCTGCTCTCTGCAATAGGTTGGGTTGCCTTTGGTTTGAACAGGAAATTGAGGTATGGGATGAGGCTGCACCAACAGAGAAGCTAGAAGAATGCAAACTGATTTTGGTGGGTAAAATCCTATCTAACCCATCCATTAATTTCCAAGTATTTCAAAATACCATGAAGCGCGCTTGGCGCACTGAAAACGTAGAAATTTCCCAACCTGAAGCAGGGTTATATGTTGTAAAATTTACTACTAAAGTAGAAAAATAGAGAATTTTAGACAATAGACCTTGGCTTTTCTCGAATCACTTAGGAATTTTGAAGCCTTGGATACCGAACACACCACTCCACTGTTATGACTTCACCACTTGCGCATTCTGGGTTCAGATATTTGGGCTTCCTCTAGAAAGGTGTACCGAAAGTATGATTAATAGAGCGGTGAGACATGTGGGAAAGGTGCTAGATGTCAAACTAGAAAACAGAGAATGTACTACCTGTAGAGCTGGGCGAGCCAAAGTGGAAATCAAACTTCAAGACCCGCTAAAACCTAGCCAGCTGATCCGATTAGAAGGAAAGAATATATGGCTGGACTTTCGTTATGAAAGACTATCCCATTATTGCTATTCATGTGGAAAACTTGGTCATTATGCTATGCATTGCAAAGATTTTCCTTTTGACAAAGAAAAATGGACAGGAAAGATAACATGTATTATGGTCAATGGCTTCGTGCTGAAGTTAGGGAACATAGCCCTTTTTGGGTAACCTTTTATGAGACAAACAACAATAATGAAGAGCCAGAAGATGTCATTCCGAAAACTCCTCAGCCATCCAACCAACTAATACCTGTGGAAGAGCCAAGAAAGGACAAGAACAAGGTACTTGTCGAGCCTCTAATGGACCAATCTCTTCTTACCCTAGCAGAACCACTTTAGTGGAGACACCAAGCTGGCCTTTCAGAAGGAGTAGTAGTAGCTACAGCAAAGACCCCTGCATCAACACACCTTGAAGATTATAGAAATGCAGCTGTTGGATCATCCAAACCGAAGAAAATAAAAAGCACTCGCTTAATTCCAAAAGCAAGCCCTACCAAGAAAGTTAAAAGGTATAATCCTTACGAGTTGAAATCTCATGCACTAGAGGAGTTTGATGAAATGCACCTGATGGATACACCAATCATTGAGGTCGAAGAACCTAACAAATGGGCTGTGGTGGCTAGCCCTAATAAGCCGCCCCATGACAAATGAAGATTGTTAGCTAGAACTGTCAGGGTTTGGGCAATCCCTTGACAATTCGAGCTTTACGGGCCCTAGTGGCCCAAGAAAAGCCCCATGTAGTGTTTTTGATAGAAACAAAAAATTAGAATGTAGTGCTTAAAAGAATCCAAAAGAGGTTGAAATTCCCCAGCTGTCTTATTAAAGATCCTATTGGAATAGCAGGAGGTTTGGCGGTGTTTTGGAATGAGCGGGTTTCTCTGGCTATAGACCATCAGACTTCGGACTACATGGATATGATCTGCACGGATATTGAGAATGGACTACCTATGTGCCTCACTTGTCTTCACTCGCCATCGGTGTATTCACAAAGACAAAGATTATAGGATGAACTGCACCAGATCAGCAACTATAACACGTTACCATGGGTGTGTGTTGGAGATTTTAACGAAATTATTTACCACTGGGAGAAAACTGGTAAGCGACTAGCGGACCACTATCGTATGCACTCTTTTTGTGAATTTTTAAATACTTGCTCTCTCATGGATGTTGAAAGCAAGGGCTGTGCTTTCACTTGGGTCAATAATAGAGATGGAGAGGAGTTAGTTAAAGAAAGACTTGATCGTGTCCTATGTACAATGTGTTGGAGAAAGCTCATTTACTGTTTTGAAGTTGACAAAACCTTTCCAATTCTATGACTGAAGACTTCAAGACTTTATCATCATAGTCTGAAGACCGTCAGACCTTAGTCTCAAAGTCTACCCTCACTGACAGATCCAGATTGAAGAATGAAGACTTATCCAGATGCGAGATTATCTTTAAGAATTCGATTCGTATGGTTATTGGAAGACCTTATGGCTGGATTTAGCATTTACTTGATTGATTATTTTTATTGGAAACTACTCCGATATGAAGATCGTTGAAGACCGAACAAACTTGGAAGGTTCTACTTATGGAAACTAAAGATCCTGATTGTATGGGCGAACATGATTGACGGGCTTTCAACACAAATCATCTGACGACTCGAGATCACCTTAATTGATTCTATCCAACAGGTAGATTGGAAGAATTCCTTTGGAAAGTGCTAACGGTCGAAAATGTATGAAGGAGTATTTAAGGTTGACTCTTTAGTTGTTCGAATGAGTGCTTGAAAGAAGAATTCCGAAGTCAGAAGCTTTCTAGTCTCTCGCTTTTTCATTGATCAAGTTCAAAACTTGTAAACAAAAGAGTGAAACTCTTAGTGAGACTGTGTGAGAAGTTCGGTGGAGACTCATTACTGTGATAGTCAAAGATCACAAGTTGTAACATCTCTTTTGATTCATAGTGAAATCTAGCCAATAGGTTGTCAGCGTGGAGAGTGGACGTAGGCTTGATCTAAACCGAACCACTACAAATCTTGTGTTCTAACTCTCTTTCCCTGAACTCTTTACTTTCATCTGTATATCTGCATATTCATTACGTTCCTAGTTGATCATCTTCTAAAAGCAAATTGCTTTTACCAAGTCTTGCGAAAATTTTTATTTACACCTATTCACCCCCCCTCTAGGTGTTTGTACTAGCCCTTTCACAATGGATTGGTGTCTGACATTTTCGGAAGTTGAAGTTTTTGCCTTACCTGCCCTAGGTTCTGATCACAGCCCACTATTATTAAATACTGAAGCCACCCCTAATAAAAGGAAGAAGAGCTTTACCTTTGAGGCTTTTTGGCTTCAAGATCAAGAGTGCCGTATGGTTATCGCTGACTCCTGGGCTTCCTCACCAAGGTCAGGCCCAACTATTTCCAACAAGCTCAAAGCTGTTTCAGCCGCTCTTGCTACATGGAGTCGAAGAAAGTTTGCCGAGGGACACCATCAAATCAACCTTTTGAAATAGAAAGTCCAGCACCTCACAAATCAACCTAACAGTCATTATGATAAAGCGGAGGTCACTCGTCTAAAAACGGAAATCCAGCACCTATGGCAACAGGAAGAGCAATACTGGGCGATGCGATCACGGGTCAATTGGCTTAAAAGGGGGGACAAGAACACTAAGTTCTTCCACACCACCACTATCCAACGCAGGCAATGCAATCGCATAAGTATGCTATAGGACGAAGATCAAACTTGGGTTCGAGATAAAAGGCAACTGAAGGAAATGGCAATGGCTTTCTTTAAAAAGTTGTATACCTCTATGGGACATCGTAACTATGGGCCTATCCTGATGCAATGCCCACAGGTGGTAACTGTCACGCCCCAATCCTCGGGCACGCACCCATCCCTCTCCTTGGTCGATTTAATAGTGATGTCCCAGGACGCATTGCCCACCCTTTTCTTTTTAATATACGCATGCGGAAGCATATAAACAATCCCTAGACAATAAAACAATGGGATAGGAAAGTAGGATTCCAAAGTTCCACTTTAAAAGCAACCACCCCTATATACATTGCAAACTATCGTGCAATTATATACAAGGCGAATTGTTAAGTCAGGTTTTAAACTACAAGCTCATAAAACAAGATCTGCAAAAAGGGAATCGACTCCCATCAAAAGATAATTGCCCTATGACTAACTAGTCTAATAGGATCGTCAATTCTTCAAGCTTCTCCTTCTACACTTAGGGCCTTCGGTCCTTCACCAACTCCAACCAAGGACCTGAAATTTTGGCCCACAACGGGGTGAGACATCGTCTCAGCAAGTTCAACCCCCTAAACCCCTATTAGAAAGAAAATACACCCAATGGTGGCCTAGCCACACCACATAGAAGACTTACCTCATCTTAGTTCCTTCCTGCAGATTAGCACAATTCAAATCACTCAATCATGTTCATATCACTCAATCACAGATAATAATAAGAACTTAAACAACTGGAATGCCAACAATCTCATTTCAAACAATCACAGGAGTCCGGATTATAAGATCAAACCATTATGACACGTCCCATACCATGCCACAAGATTCCGTCCTATAAGCCGACACATTAATAATACTCAGCATGCGTCCCAATTGTTATTCACTGCCACACAATGGCATAGCCTACTCGCAGTTCGGCTATCTACTAGCATTAATGCCAGGCGTCGCCTCCCCACCTTGGAGCGCGGCTTCGTCACTACGTTGACGGCGTTCCCGAAAGAGTATAGGCCCAGAATCAACTGCGACCCAAGCCCGTTGATGTGGGGCCTCCCATATAGGGGCAAGTCCGGCTCAACAGCCCAAGACAAGTCCTCTTAATTATCACACAATGAAATCATACTCGGCCCAAGGACACTTTGCATTCCACTCAATGCTTCCACTTAAAATAGTGATCCCGGCCATTTTTCTTCATATTAAAAATATTCCATAAATTATTCACGTGTGTGAGGGCACGTTAATTTCGAACCAGAAAGCCGATAGCTCACTTTTCAAACCCCACTATTTAATATAATCATTAAAATTCAATTTTGGTATCAAAACCCAACACCTGGGATTTTCTGAATAAAATCCATATTTTTCACAATCAACACTCAATTTGCAATATCCACTCATCAAATTCATAATCTGACTACACAGCAGCGATCAACAAGAAATTCTAAGAATTTAGGGTCCCGAAATAATTTTCGAAATTTAATAAATAATTAAATTTATTCAGAAACTTAATTAAATAATAATATCCATATTTTTCACAATCCACACTCAATTTATAATATCTAACCACCAATTTCAAAATCCGAATACACGGCAGCGATTAGTGCGAAATTCTAAGAATTTAGGGTCCCGATAAAATTTTTCGGAATTTAATAAATAATTAAATTTATTCCGAAATTAATTAAATAATAATATTTTAATAATTTCGAATAATAATATATTATTTAATTATTTAATAATTTCGAAATATTTAAATAAATCAAAAATAAATTCCTTTAAGTCACATCAAGACTTATATTAAAATAAACCTATTTAGCTTTAATTAAACATATTTTAACTTAATCATACTCTTAATCTAATTTACACTTAAATAAACTAAACTAACCATCTAAGCTCAATTAAATTAAGCTAAGCACACCTAAATCATAATTAACGCTCTAATCGAGGTTTAGTGAGTTAAACTCACTCGATTAGTGAACCGATCGGACCAAAACGACAGGGACGTCGTGGGGATCGACTTTCCTCAAAGCGGGCCAAGCATCCGGGGTCGGGAAGCCTGCCAAAATGGGCCTTAACCAAGCTGAAATACCCACAAAACCAGATGCTGTTTTGGGGCCGAGAAGGGTGGATCCGGCAGTGGTTCAGGCGGAGAAACGGCGGAGGAGACGAGCGGCACCTCGGCGGTGGCTTGATTGGACTTCTGGCGGCGTGCAACGACGTCGAGCAAGCGGCTAGTCAAGCAGATGGAGGCGTAGTACGAGGAGGGGGCGTCGGATGGAGGCGGAGCGAGCTCTCGAGCTAGCCGGCGAGGCACACGCGGCCTTCGCGCGAGAACAGGCGGCGACGGAGCGGCTACCAGCGGCATGCGGGCGGCGGCCGAGCGGGCGGTTGGGCTGGGCGAGCTGTTGGTCGCACGGTGGCTTCTCCTCCCAATTCCAAGAAGAAATTCCAATGAAGAAGATGATGGTGATGGGTGCTTTTTAGGGGCCAATCTACACCATCCACTTGTCAAGATCTCCTTCAATTTGGCCCAACTACCATGACATCACATGATGTCATACTCCACTATCTCCAATCTCCCACAACCTTATTCCAATGGTTGCAATTTCCTTTTCCGCCGTGGCTTGACATCTTGTACATTAAATTCTTCAATTCCAATCAATTCTCTTCCAATTGAGCCCAATTAAAATCCATAAATTAATCCAATGTTTCTAATAAGATTTGTGACATAACAGGACTTCCAATTTTTGAATTCGCTTTTAATTTCACGTTTAATTTCACTCTGGCACGATACTAACGCGTCCTGATCTACTAGGTAACTTTTAGAAATTTTCGTGCATTTGACCTGTGGTTGATCAATTCAAGCCACAATATACATCTTTGACACATTGGCAACTCTCGGTTGTCGTGGTAACATCAAGATTTCAAATACGAACACAGGGTACCCAAACGACAGAAAAGCCGGTCTAGTGCCGATCGACAAGAATTGTGCGATCTGGCGGAATCACCCACACTCGATCACATGCCTCTGTCGAGTCGACCTATCTCCAGTCTCTAATCGACTTTTAATTGTGTCGTAATGACCCTTGCAGATTAGCTCGGCTGAAAGGTCGTTTCCTAGTCAAATTCTCGAGTCCGATGCATTAGAATTTCTTAACGGCTTCACCTGATAGACTAGTTATCCCATGAGTGATCAGTTCAGGGAAAAGAACTATATGCGGGCAGATGAAATGCGCATTTCAATTTACTGAAAATAGAATTGGAAAATCTGGATGTCACAGTAACGGAGGACATGAATACTACTCTCATAGGAGTCGTTACTCGAGAGGAAGTAAGACAAGTATCTTTTTAGTTGGGAGCCACAAAAGCACCAGGGCCGGATGGATTGAATGGGCTTTTCTACCAACATCATTGGGATATTCTACAAGAAGATCTCTTCCTTTCAATGCAAGAATTTTTTAACTCTGGTGTTATGTGACCTGAGCTAATCAGACAACTATATCTTTGATCCCCAAAGTACCCAACCCGGAACGTTTGGACCAAAACCACCCGATCAACCTTTGTAATTATGTTTACAAAATCATCTCTAAGGTACTAGCAAACCGCCTTAAACCTTGGTTACCTGAGCTGATTTCCATGGAGCAATCTACTTTCGTTAGTGGCCGATAGATCCAAGATAATATCTTAGTTGTGCAAGAGGCCTCCATCAGCTTAGGATCAGAAACAAAAAGAAAACTTTTCAGGCAGTTCTGAAGTTAGATATGCAGAAAGCCTACGATCGGGTTGAATGGGATCTCCTTCAGGATTATTTACTCCAATTGGGTTTCCAAGCAAAATGGGTTCAATGGGTGATGCAATGCATTACAACTGCTTCGCTCAGTGTTAAATTAAATGGAGAAAATCTACCTTATTTTAACCCATATAGGGGGCTCCGACAGAGAAACTCTCTATCTCCATACCTTTTCATCCTGGTGGCGAATGTACTATCCATACTTATCTATCAAGAAGTGGGCATAGGAAATATCAAAGGTATTCAATTAAATAGGTGGTGTCCTACCATTTCTCATCTATTTTTCGCAGATGATGCTATATTTTTCCTAGATGGCAAACTATAGGCATGTCAAAACTTAGCCAATCTCCTCAACCAATATTGTTTAGCAACGGGTCAAGCTATGAATCGGAACAAATCTGGCATTCTCTTTAGTAAGGTGTGTCCCGTTCGTCTACAGGAAAATATGGCCCAAGAACTTCGAGTACCTGTGCTTACCAAGTCTTGTAAATACCTAGGTATACCATCTAATTGGGGGAGATAAAAAAAGGAGGTGTTCGCCTGGATATTAGGTCGAGTGAATTCAAAACTGGAAGGCTGGAAATAGCAGTTCATTTCCAAGGGTGGTAAGGAAACTTTACTTAAAACCATAGTTCAGGCAATCCCACAGTATGCCATGTCTATCTTTAAGATTCCTGTGTCCCTTTGTAAATCTATTGAGCAAAAAATTGCCAGATTCTGGTGGCAAAATCATAACAGCAAGTCAGGCATCTATTGGAAAAGATGAGATTTACTTAAAACTAGAAAGGATACTGAGGAACTTGGTTTTCGTGACTTCATCACTTTTAACAAAGCCTTACTAGAAAAACAGGCGTGGCGTCTCATACAAAACCCAACCTCCCTATGGAGTCAACTTTTTAAAGGTCTTTACTATCATTCAAAGGAGTTCTGGAATGCCGAAAAAGGGGCAAGACCATCCTGGGGCTGGCAGAGTATACTGACCGACAGAGACTCTATATTGAATCACATACAATGGTCAGTTGGAGATGGCAAACGGATCTCAATCAGAGACGATAAATGGCTTTCAAGAGGCATCATCGGTGCGCCTGCGCCCAGAGGAGAACCAGTGAAGGTTGCAGACTTCATCCTACCGGGTCAGAATAGCTGGAATGAATCCCTATTGCGCAGTAATTTTGATGATCAAATGGTCAAGGAAATCCTTACTATTCAGCTTCGCACTCAATGTACAGCCGATCAACTCATTTGGAAGGGAACTCAAAATGGCGTATATACAGTAAAAAATGGTTACAACTCCCTCCGATCTACAGAAACTACTAATGCACCAAGCTGCGCCTCTTCCTCCTATCAAACTCTACGACAACTTTGGCGCAAGATTTGGAATATGAAGACCCCCCGAAACTACAAATATTTATGTGGTCATTATGCTACAATGCTCTATCTACAAGGGATAATCTCCACCACATACGCATCATTCCAGATTCAATGTGTCAACTTTGTCAAGCGCACAACCTAGAAACAACAGAGCATATATTCCTATTATGTCCATGGACACGCAACGTATGGTCTCTCCCACAGGTTCAAATCACACTGGCACCATATAACACACATCACATCAATGCTTGGTTAACAGCTCTGTTAGAACAAAGAGATCTCTTACCTGATCTGGAGACTATTGCGCATATATTGTGGCAGATCTGGAAAGCTAGAAATAATTTTGTTTTCCGCAAACTTCTCCCTAATCCCGCATAGGTAGTTACAGCGGCTTTTGCGTATGCCCACGTTGCTCATCGTTGTAATGGAGTAATGTTAGGATCTCGGTTTCGCTCCTCAGATTTAGATCGGGTGTGGCACCCACCGGATCCCGGAACTCTGAAGATCAACATCAACGGAGCGTTTCCCACTGCACCAAACGAGGGTTTGGTGGCGTCTATCAGTCCGGCCGGCTCGTTGATGGATTCACCAGCAGTATTACAGCCTCTTCAGCTCTGTAGACAGAGGTACAAACCCTCACACTCACCCTCCAAAACCTGTTGCAAAAAGGGATGGAAAATAAACAACTTATCTTGGAATCGGACTGCCTGGTACTTGTCGAAGCCGTGAACCTTCCTTGCTCTACGCCATGGGAGATCTGTGCGCTGATCTCAGAGGCTGCGGCGCTGCTCCCCTGTTTCCCTAACTTATGCATCGTGCATTGTAGGAGAGAAGCAAATCAAACTGTTGACTGGGCCGCGAAATCCCATAGGTAACAAAGTCTCCCCACGAATTGGGTTGTTTCCCCTCCCCCACCTCTTTTGGACCTTATATGTACTGATATTCTGGCAAATGGTGGCACTCTACATTAGATTATATAATATTTATCCATTTTCGATCAAAAAAACAAAAAAGAAACCCCTGAGACACAAAGGAAGCGCGTAGACACCAGCATTCATGTTCTCCGTGACCATTCTTGTCCTCTTCAACCTCAACACCACCGGAACCCATCACATACTCCCTCAGGTGCACAGGTCTCTCCAAGCTCCATCAATGGCGATTCGACTTTTTCTTTTTCTCTTTTTTCGTATAACTACTGCAACATCTTTCATACAGTCTTAAAAAGTATATGCATGGTGTCTTGTGTTTCCCCCTCTATCTTGTTCATACGCACGGTTTCATGTCACTCCCACATGCCATCCCATACCCCAAATCGTCCATTCAGGTGGCTTGTATAATGTCGGATTGTCGATGCCGATTGCAAGAAACATGTCGACTTCATTAATGAGTCATGGTGCAACTTGTTCTATGAATCTTTGATATTTCAAACCATAACAAATCTAAACGAACTCTGCAATCTCCTTATTACATCTGAGAGAAGTTATAATTATTTCGATTTGTATACTATATGTGATGTGTGTAGAGACTTGATGGGGAAGGAGCGGTTGAAGGTCTTAGATTATTCTTCTCTCATAAGGGGGCGCTTGATGAATTAGAAGTAGAATCAATTTAGGTTTTTTTTTTTTTTTTAATGGCCTTTTCATAATGCGCTCTAGAAAGGATAACGGGAAATCTTACAGGGTTATACATTAGTGATGTACAAGTGGAATCGAACATAAATTAGGCAACAACAGATTTTACAAAAAAATAAATATGGTTATGTACGTGCATTATCGATTGATACCATCGACCGGTCATGATTAGTTGTCATAAAGCCAAATAAGTTGCACGTATAAGCAAAATCTCCAAGCTATAAAGTTGGACTTGAGTCTCGGTTGTTTAGTTTAGGACGTCAGCACGGAATTTCATGTTTGATTTTATCAAACTTAAAAGAGATAAAATGAACTGGAAAGGCCTTCACTATGTATAGCTTCGTTGTGACTGTCCCTATAAGGTTTGCTAAAGCAATACCTACAGAGATACTTGTGTGTTGCTGTCTCATTGCGATGGCGATGTCTCGAAGTGCATGTCGGCAAGAGGTTCGGTTCTGTACCTGCCTAGTGCTCTCTCCCCTTTCCCATTTTCATTTCATTTTCCCCCCAATTATCAGAATGGTCTGGACATAATTGTACTGCCGGCCAATTCCCCAATTTGCTTGTTCTTTTTGGGGCCAATCCCTCCTTTGTTTATTGAGTCCACACGACAGTGACATTTAGAATGATGGGCGTTGAATATGATATTCCTAACTTGACGAATGAAGTCACAGCACAACAACCCCCCGAAATTAAATTTGAAAAAAGGCACAAAAGAACATTACTTTCTGTCACGTCAACTACAAAATTGAGGATTCTCCGATCCCGCGAAGAGAGTTTCCTGCCGCCCCAAGAATATCAGATTTGCTGAACGAATTACTCTATAAGAAGCATCATAAGTCCTACGAGGGTTAGCTGACCACCGGCAAATCCAGGCGACTCCCATTGCACGTGCTTTTGGTCAACAGGAACATGTGAAAGTCGACCAAAATTATTTGTCGGTGCATGTATCAAAGATTTGTCAGACTCAAATTTTAGGGCCACACGGAGGATGTCAGCCACCATTAGCGCCTTTCGGTCTGTTAGAAATTTGAAAGATATGGGAAAGTTTTCCAAATCGCCTATATTGTTCAGATTGTCACTGGGTTCATGAAAGTGCCACTTATGACTCACTTTGCTACAATTCTTTGGATTATTCATTACGTTGAGGATACCTTATTTCACGACCTTCATTTTTTTGGTAACTCTACCCTAGATTGGAGCACTTGTTCTGATGTAGACTAGGTTAGTGACCCTCTCAATTGTCATTCAACTGTAGGCTTTTATTCCTAGGTAACTCACTTATCACACAGCATAGTAAGGAACACCGTCATAGTTTGCTCTAGTACAAAAATAGAATATGGTGCTCTTGTTGATACGACATCATAATTACTATGGTTGCAGTGGTTACTATAAGATATAATTCTTCGTCATAATGGTGGGATGGTTATGTACTGTGATAACCGAATGGCTATTCAAATAGAACATGATATATATATATATATATATATATATATATATATATATACACATTGAATTAGACTGTCATTTCGTCCGATATTATGTGCCTTGTAGTACTATTCATCTCATTCCACTTAATTGACCAATAAGATTGCTGATATAATCATTAAAGCACATCCACCCGAGCTTTTTCGGATCTTTTCTCTACACTCCAGTTGGCTTCTTTTAAGTTATCTTGAGTTTGAGGAAGGATGTTAGAGATAATCGGCACATATTATGAGACTTTTCCACATCCTCTCTAATTGACCGTGATCGATATTGTAATATCTTATTATGTGAAATAGTTATATTGTAAAGCTTATAAATATACTCATATACTCTTCAATATCGAAATATATATATATTGCACGATTATTTTTCCACATAATCTTAATTGGGTCAACCCATGGATTACTTAATTATTGGATAATAGGATCAAAATAAACCATGTGTATATTTACGGTTTGAGGGTAAAAAATACAGAGGAAAGTGATACTCACGAATTGAGTGAATAGCAATGTGAAGATTCTTTTTGGCCAGTTTCGAAAGGTAATATTCGGTTTAAAAATCTTTTAATGAGATTGGTTTTTTTTTTTTTTTGGTCTGGAATGACATAAGTAGTTCAATTGAGGGCATTTTGAGAAGGATAAAAAAAAATCTTATTAGGACAACTGCTTTCTTTTTTGGCTCTATATTATTATAGATTAAGTATTTCTAATTAATATAATATGTCCGCCAAATCTTTCCCTAGTCTGATCATGATTTGGTGGCACCTTAATGGATTCTAGCAATTTAATATTTTCCAAAGCGGGAGCCGCATATTATGCACCTTAAACAAAAGAAAATTGCTTTTGTATAATATGCAAAGGCAATAAGAAATGGTAATTGGAAATGATTCCTCTCCATATTTTTTATTAGGGATAAGTTTATTAAAAGTCCTAAAAATTGTCATGAAAGTATAATTGAGTCCTAAAACTTGTAAAAAGTGCAATCAAGTCATAGAGTTAACACCATTAATCTATTTAAAGGAAAATGCTGACGTGGGCAATTTTAAATTAATTTCTCTCTCCTAGTTGGCATTTTTTTTCTTTTTAATATCTTATTTAAATCATATTAAAAAATTGAAAAAAAAAATCTAAAATTTTATTAAAAAATAAAACTGAAAAGGGACAGAGAGAGAAGAGAAGGGCAAGGCGGGGCCACGCATGTAGGCGTCGTTGCTGCTGCCACCCATCACCGAAGGGGCCAGTGACCTCTGTTGGCCTTGGGTGAGGGTGGCCAAATCTAATGACGCCAATGCTCGTTTGGGCCTAGCAAGTGTTGCCGGCCTGCGCTTGGTGTCGGCGAGGCTTGCTGGCTCTAGGCGACAACTAACATCACCTAGATTTGGGTGGGTACCCAAATATGGGGGCCCTTACTCGGGCTAGCAAGGCCTCGCCCGAGCTGGCGAGGGTTGATCACTCTTGCCACTCTTGCCCAAGGCTGGCGACCTATGCCGACTCCTCCGACAATGGGTGGCAGCGGTGGTGGTGACCACTGCCGTCCTGCCTTGCCCTTCTCTCTCTCTCTCTCT
This sequence comes from Eucalyptus curtisii, assembly GCA_017140595.1. Classification (NCBI taxonomy): domain Eukaryota; kingdom Viridiplantae; phylum Streptophyta; class Magnoliopsida; order Myrtales; family Myrtaceae; genus Eucalyptus; species Eucalyptus curtisii. The sequence continues at coordinate 13,736,701 of CM029501.1, read as the reverse complement.
CTCTCTCTCTCTCTCTCTCTCTCTCTCTCTCTCTCTCTCTCTCTCTCTCTCTTCCATTTTTGTTTTTTAAATAAAATGTTATCTTTTTTTTTTGTTTCTTAATCTGATTTAAATAAGATTTAAAAAAGAAAAAAATAAAAAATGCCAATTAGGAGAGAGAAATTAATTTAAAAATGCCACGTTAGCACAGTATTAACTTTAGGACTTGATTGTGCCTATTTGATAAGTTTTAAAACTTGATTGCACTTTTTGTAAGTTTTAAGATTGAATTGTACTTCTATGATAAATTTTTAGACTTTAGTTAACTTATCCCTTTTTATTATCATAGGAAATGTCAACTTTAAGGTGGGAAACTAGAAAAAATTTGGTTTCTTCCACAAAAGTAGCCCATTTAATGATCTAAATAGTTACAGATTCGGAAGTAGTTAAGATTAGTTTGAAGGACGTCGGACACGGACATTTTACTAAGTACGGTGCTCCCGTTAGCGTCTTAATATATGTTAGATGATCCATGTTTGCCTCGAATACATGCGTCAACAGTTAATAAGTGGTTCGAACATCACTCCAAGCACGCACGAGGTAGAGGATCTTCATCCAAGGATGTCACTCGACTGTGCTGAATGATGTCAGAATGCCCGAAAGGACCGTAAGAATTAAGTGTGCATAAAAAGTTCAATTATTTATATCAAGATGATAAATACTTTATTTTACTTGGACATATCATAAAAAAAAATTATCCATCGCCTCTCCTTGTTACTAAGAACTGGAGAGTGATGGATCAATGATTTCTCTCCACTCTTCGGCAAAAAAATGACCTGTTGAAAGATCCGTGGAAGGTTGATCATTTGTACATAGTAACACACAAATGGTAAATTCAAAAAAGTTTATTCTCGTAAAATGAAAAAAAAAAAATGAAACAAAGTTGATTATTTTTCATAGTAATATCACATTTGTCAGCTCAGGTGCATGGAAGATTGCATTTATACAGTCATACCTAATCTTCGTAGACAAATGATATGGGATATCCCTTATTGGATTGGGAACAACATATGGCATTGACAAACATGGAACTGCACACACAAGTTAACTAGGGCAGAACCTCACTTAGATATCATGTTAGAATGTTCAATCTAAAAATTTAACTCAAAAGGTGAAGGGAGAAATATGAATATAAAACCCATATCTAGTGGTTTAATACTAAATATTCTAACAAATATAATTGGATGCTGATATGAAAATTGTACTGGTGGGGGGGAGGGGTGAGATGTCAATGGATGAACTTGCACATATGGTGAACATCTAATGATATATTCTATAAGGGATAGTGACTGCCACCAATATGGTTGGTTTAGTGGTAAAGGGATCCTCTATCTTTTACAAGATCACGAGTTTGATTGATATCCTGAGTGAAACTTTGAGCAACTTCTGTTGCATTGTCTAATTGTGACGTATCTCGTGTATGAAATTCTAATTACTAGCATCTTAGTAGGGCTGCATCAAGGAGGTAACTAACTTTAGACCTTTGGTTCACGGGTGATGCAGGTAGTTATGCCTTAAAGCAAATACTCCGAAACAAAAGTGAGACTATAATGATAAGGACTATGAGAGGTGTTTGCGCTATTTACCTCTCTCTCCCACATTTTACAGATAAAAAAAGGGAATCAAGGCAATGGACAGGCATATTTTCCTTCATCTCTAATTAGGGCGGATCTAGAGCTTTTTTTGTTAGTGAGGGCAAATTCAATAGACAGCATAAAGTAAATAAGGTCTATGGATTAAAATGGTAAACGCAATATTTTTATGCTTGATAAGATAGAACATTGAGTAAACTTTCAGTAGATCCTGTTTATGTTTAGCAATTAAAACCACTACAATCATACATCTATGTACTGCAATTCTCATTATGGGGGCAAAATGACCCAAAAAGAGCGAGGAATTTATACTTTCTCATCAAATCTCCAGTAGCGTTATTATTATTATTATTTTAAAAACAAATTGCATTGTTAAGCTATACATTTGACAGATTGCCCCCAAATCTTGCCACTTTGCCCCGCAGATTCGTCCTTGTCTCCGATTAGAGGAAATCTGGTCCAATCATGCCTCCGATTAAGGGGTCATGAAGTGGCCATAGGCCCATAGTGAGGTTGATTTGCTATAAATAAGCCAAATTGGACACACCCTTTATAGATATCTCACCATTATGGCTGCTATTTTGTTTACATCCCTTAGCAGTTAACATGTCTCGTGACCATATTGTTGCCTGTTTTAACTACAATCTCTTTTTTAATCATAAAAGATGTCAGGATTAAGAAGATAGATACTTTTACGAATATAATCGAATGCTGATATGAAAACTGTATTTGATGGAGAGAGAGAAGCCGCCCGTTGGGGGGGGGGGGGGGGTCGATGTCAATGGATGAACTTGCACATATGGCACACATTTAACAATATATTCTATATGGGCAAAAGGCTACCATCAAATGGTTGGTTTAGTGGTAAAAAGGTCTTTTGTTTTTTACAAGATCACAAGTTTGATTAATATTGTAACTGGACCTTTGACTAACTCTCATTGTGTTGTCTAACTGCGACATATCTTGTATGTGAAATTTTGACTACTAGCATCTTAGTGAGGCTGAGGCTGTAGCAAAGAGGTAACTAACCGTAGACCTTTGGTTCACAGGTGATGCAGCTAGTTATGTCTCAAAGCAAATATTTTGAAGAAGGTGTGGGACCCCAATGATAATGTCTAGGAGAGTTGTTAGCATTGTTCACCACTCTCCCCCCGCTTTTTACAAATAAAAAAAAAAGGAATAAAGGCAAGAGATAGAAGCCCTCGTCCAAACGAATATTTTACAAAGAGCCGACAAGGAATTCCATTAATAACTGGCCGTTTTGACCCTTTGGAACAACTCGATGAATTTAGTAGATCTTTTTAGGAGGACCCAATGACCATAGATCGAACCTATCCAATTTTTACAGTGTGATGGTTAGCTGTTCATGGACTAGCTGTACCTACCGTTTCTTTTTTAGGGTCAATATCATCAATGTAGTTCATCCAACGATAAACCTAATAAAAATTATAGAGCTACGACACAATCAAATCCGAACGAACAAAATGTTGAATTGAATCGTACCAATCTCTACTGGGGGTTATTACTCATTTTTGTACTTGCTGTTTTATTTTCCAATTATTTCTTCAATTAAGAGAAGAAAAAAGAATAGTATAATATAATTAAGAATTATCTTAACCCATTCGGAAGGATCACCTCTCATAATTATCTATGGCTGTTTATGTCTTTAGCATGACAACTTTGATAAAAGAAATGGTGGAGGGAAGCGGGATAAATGGCCGATACTACTGGAAGGATTCCTCTTTGGATAATAGGTACTTAAATGGTATTCTTGTGATTGGTTTAATAGGTATTTTCTTTTATGGTTCATACTCCGGGTTAGGTTCATCTCTGTAATAATCTAATAATAAGATGAACTAAGTTGGAGACATGAAAGCTTAAGAAGGCAAGGGGATCCTTCTTAAGCTTTCATAATATTTTATTAGTCTAAATAAAAAATAAATAACTTTTCCCGATTTTGAACAAAAAAAAAAATCATTTCATTTTTTTCTGATAGTGTTTTTGAAAATTTCATTAATTGATTTAGAACATCTCTTATTCGCTGATAGTATCTTATCTATCTTTCAAAGTTCGAAGAAAGAAGGAATCGCTCGATTTGATTTTCCTGAATGAAACAATTACAATATATATTTCTATCAATCAGATATTATCCAAAGCAAATCCTTTTCGAATAGATCCTTACTCTACTTTATTTAGTATCTCATCAAAGTTGAATTTTTTTCTAAGTTCATTAGAATAAGTTCTATTTTATCAAAAGATTTCCCTATATTTTTTGTTTGTTCACTACTTTATATATGTATACGTAATAAATATAAAGTAGGGGTTCGATAAACCTGGAAAAAATAGAAACTAAAGATAGTAATCTTTTACTAACGGGATCAAAAACCGGTTTTCTTTGACACAAGAAAGGAGTGCAGAAAATTCCTTTCTTGTGTCAAAGAAAAGACTAAGAAGAAGAAGGCGAATAATCCTTTGTTTGTATTCTCCACTTACTTATTTTATGTTTAGTATCCAGTGAAATTTTCAATTTGATTTATTCTATTAGAATAGAAAACGATTGATCCATTCTATGACATTTCAATCTCACAAGAGTGACCTAGTGACACCGCTCGAATTTGGCTTAAAAAAAAAGGATAAAGTAAAATAATCTTTTTCACAATATACATACTATGACTAGTAATGCGGTACAAATAATTCCCAATATCGACATTTGGAATAGAAACAAGCAAAAAGCTTTTCATAATTTTTAATCATACATAATATAATGGAATTGTCAAAACAAAAATTTGATTCTTTTTACAAATTTGATATTGGAAATCCGCGAATCTAGAAATTCATTTCGGACAATTGAACCTTCTCAAACTGTTTCTTCTTAAGAACCAAAAATATTTTTGCCAAAATAACAGATGCCAAGAAGAACAAAAGGCCTTGGACACGGAATGGATCTTGAAGTACTATTTCCGCATCTCCTTGACCAAATCCACCCACATTAGGATTACTCGTTAATGGCTGATCAAGTTTGATAGATTCGCCTTCGGAAACAAGAAGTTCGGCCCCGGTGGAATAATATCAACCACTTGACGTTCATCGACGCATCCGATATGGTTATTTCGTACCCCCCCCTTTTTCTTTTCGTATGATTTTACTTACTACACCAGCCGCTATAGCATTATAAACTGTATTGTTACTCTTGCTCCCATCGAGATAAATCTGACCCCTTCCTCTGTTCCCACCTACATATATGGGATATTTTAAGAAGTGAACATCTTTATTAGTAGCGGGGTCCGGGAAAGAATAGGAAAGGTGACTTCACTATATTTCGACCGGAAACAGGACCTATCACAAGAATATTTTTTTTATTGGGGCGATAGCTCGAAAAGACAGATTGCCTATCTTTTCTTTCATCTCGGGCAAAATACGATCGGGAGGCGCTAATTCAAATCCCTCGGGTAAAATAAGAACAGCCCCCACATTCAAACCTCCCCTTTTACCATTAGCAAGAACTTGTTTAACTTGCATATCATAAGGAATTCGAACAACCGCTTCAAATACGGTATCGGGAAGTATCGCTTGCGTAACCTCAATATCCACAGGCTTATAAGCTAAATGGCAATTGGCACATACAATACGTCCGGTCGCTTCTCGTGGGTTTTCATAACCCTGCTGTGCAAAAATGGGATATGCATTTGAAATGGATGTCCGAGCTATGATATATATCATTAGCGATACGGAAATAGATCGAATAATCTCTTTCTTTATCCAAGAAAAGGTGTTTTTAGTTTGCATGGTCCAATCATTGATCCCGAAAATTTCTACAATAAAATTAGGTAGGTCGCTTGTATAGTTCCCTATCCACAATTCTGCTATTTACTTTATTGAAATCATTTTACTGGAATATAAGGAGTAGGAAAAATCCTGTAGGGTAGAAAGAGTAAGTACGTCTTAAAATGGAAATGCTTTGCTTATGTACCTTATGTTACAAAGTAACAAATATTCTAGTTAGATCAGTCATTCATTGAATGATAAATCACTACAAGTGATGGAGATATACGATTTAAATAACGGAAGATCCAATATTTTAAAATTGTATCCAGAATGACTGGAAAAGTAGAAACAAGACCCGATATAATTTGATTGTTGTGAGCAAATCCAAAATCTTTGTAGACATAGCCAATCATTAGTTCCCAACCATGGGGCGAATGGAATCCGATACATAAATCAGTTAATAAAAGAATAGAAAAAGCTTTTATTGTGTCACTTAAGTTATATAGGAATTCTTGAACCCAAGAGTTAAGAATAGCAAGTTCTTCATTACCCAGAATAGAATAACCACTTAAAATAATGAAAGAGGTTATATTTGTCGATAAGTGCAAAATCATATGGATATGATCCTCATTGTGCATCTTGATCAATTGGATCGTTTCTCTGTGGATTCCTATACGAAGTGTTTGTAGATGTGTTTCCGGGTATTCTTTTATCATTTCGTCCAAGAGTAAGAGTTCTTCCAATTCTATGAATTTTTCTAGAATACTCTTTTCTTGAATATCAGTCAAAAAAGTTTCGGATTGCCTAGTGTTCCACCAATTAGTAATCCAAAATTCAAGACTTTTATTAAATGAGAGAGAGATCCACCAGGGCAAAAATACTATAGATGCAAGATATAGAAGAGGAAGAAATGCTTTCTTTTTTACCATTTTTTCATCTTTGAATTGTTAATGAACCCACCTCATTTGTTGAATCTATGTGATCTACTATTTCTATTAACCCTAAGTTCTATTACAAGGCATAGGATCTATGAATCGATTCCCTGTTTTTTATTTGTGATTCAGTAGTTAGTCCTTGAATTTAGAAAGAATACAGAAATAGAATAAGAGCCCGTTTCAAATGAAGAAATAAGAAAAAATCTTGTTTCCAGATACCTCAATTGAATTGATCAAATTCGAAGCCCTTTTCGATAAATGCTTGAAAGAACCAATTCAAGCAAGTAATGAATAGCAAGTAATGAATATTAGTAGGGTTTTAAGCCAAAAGAACTCCCTTTGTCTTTTCTATCAAAAAAGAAAATCTTTCGAAAAAAAAAAAATGGTCGGCTACCCCACGGTTCTAGTCCAGGAAAAATGGAGAGAGATTTATTAAGAATATTGTGATCTACGATCATAAATTCAAAACCTAATGTAATGATCAAAAATGAGTGGCAAAACAAGATAGAAAAGTTATCCTTATAAGAGATCCAAGTAAGAAAAACAAAAGAAAGGATAAAAAAAAAAAATAAAAAAAAAAGAAAGGTCGATTGACAAAAGAAAGGAGAGAGAATTTACAAGATATGATCTATTTGTATCAAACCTATCAATTCATATTGAAAATAAAAAGAGAAATCCTTTATTCCGAAATGTTTTGATATACGAGATGAATCTATTATTATTATTTTATTTCGATTTGTTACTTTTACTTGTTTTTTACTAAATTGAGTTGAGTGGATTTCCATACGCATAAATTCTTTTTTATGCATACAAAAAAAATTTCGTTTTATGGATGTTCCATATACGTATACTTTGGCTCAAATGAACGTTCTGAAAAAAATTTATTAAGCTATGCTATGCTGAAGAAAGAACAGAGAATTCTTGAATTTTTTCCCTGCCGCTGGGAAAGAATTTCTTCTTCAATTCAAGTTCATTTCAAAATACTTCAATCGGTAAGCGCAAGAAATAGGCCAAGTCGGCGGCTTTTTGCTCAATTTCACGCGGAGTCAAATTCTCATCAGTACGCGTCAAGGGAACGGCCCCCTGTCCTTTGATTTCCATATAAAGGACACGACGAGCATAAATACCCTCTTTAACTTCGATTCGGATGGACTGAATATCTTTCATACGAAATCGTAGAAAGATGCGACGATTTTTTCCAGGAAATCCCCAACGAAAAATACACACTATTCCTTCTTTTTTATCGAATCGATCATAGCCACTACCTACATTCCACGAGATTGTGCACCACAAATAGGAACTAATAAAGAGACCTGCGATACCGTAGAAAGACATCACGATCCCTTGTGGAAAAAAAAGAATTTGTTGAGACGGAACTAAAGATATCAAATTCTTACCGAGATAACTGGAAGATCCAACTAATACGAATCCTAGTGAACCTAAAAAAAGGATAAAGGCCCAGCAGAAATTACTTATTTTTCGAGACCCCACTATAAGTTCTATCCATATATGTTCGATCGACAACTCATACTAGATCCAGTTGCATTTTATTGGAATTGAGAAAATAGTCCAAATGAATTTGACTTTCGTTTTTTTGTTTCCGAAGTAACTCTCATCAACTAGTGTCATTCGAATGTAAGCCTTTAGGAGTAATTCATCTAATTGGTTAGATCAAATTGGTTAGGTCTAAAATAAGAATATCCCTTTTATATGATCTCCTATAGATATCCACATATAGATACATTGACTTTCCATTTCCTACATCCACCTCGATTCCGATCTATTTGAAAATTGCTATAATTTATTTACCCATATATTTACGCATACATAAAAGCTATGTTCGGAGGAAACTGCCATATTCTACTAAATAGATATATGTGTTATCTATATCTAAGTCTTGAAAAAAAATAGATAAGATTTGCACCTATCGAATCTAAAAAATCTTGTTTTTTTGAACATGAAGAGATAAAGAAGCCATTGCAATTGCCGGAAATACTAGGCCCACTAAAGGCAAAAGAAAGAGGGTAAGTTGTTAAAAATTATCATAGAATGGGTACCTCGATTTAATATTTGTACCTGTTATTGTTAGAAAGATATCTTAGAATAATTATAATTCGTATATAATTATATTGAGTATATCGAAGTGACTCTATATATTAAATAATAAGTGTAAGGAATGGATAATTAAATAAATGAGACTTATTCTTCTTTATCTTTCTACATGAAATATAGAAATATACGTATGATAATCTATTCTATTCTTGTCTTCAAATTCGAATTGAATTCGAATTTTTATTTTATTTAATAAATAAAAATAAAGAGTTTCTTACAAATTCACGAAGGATTCGTTAGAATTCAATCCAACAACAGGATTCTTAGTAAAAATAGAGATTCTCGGAAGATATAGTAGAAAGAAAAGAAGATATAGTAGAAAGAAAAGATACTCTATATCTATCTTTTCTATATTTGAATTATATATACTATACATACAAAGCAAGAAGGAAAGATGACCTTCGGTTTATTTTATTTGCCTTGCCCAATTTGAATTTTGAAGAAGGAACCATTTTTTTTATCTTGTTGCTAGAGGTTTCCTAATTAATAATCAGGAATATCGGTATAAAAAAAAGAATTATCCGCACGATTCTTTCTACAATTTACAATTCAATATTATGATGATTATGTCACCAAAGAAAAAAGAAATTCTTCCTTAGAATTTTGACTTTGATTCCGATAAACTACCTAATTGTTCGCTACAAATACAAAAATGTAACTAAATAAAATAAAAATAATTTGACTTAAGGCTCCACTAAACTTAATAAGTGAATTTTAATTCAAAGGAAAAAAAGCGTGAAGCTTAAATAACTCACTTAGAACACTCTTTAAAGGATTACGTGGTACGATTGGATCGAATAAGCCCTTATGGAATAAATATTCAGCCACTTGTGAACCTTCAGGTACCATCTTATTCAATGTTTGTTCAATTACTCTTTTACCTGCGAATGCAATGTAAGCATTAGGTTCGGCAATAATAATATCCCCCAACATCCCAAAACTAGCCGTTACCCTACCAGTAGTAGGAGATGTAAGGATTGATACATAGAATAACTTTTTATGGGATTGATAATCATATAAAGCAGCAATATAATGCTTGAATAGATAGAACGTTGAATAAACTAATTTATGCTTTCTCATCAAATCTCAAGTGGCGTTATTGAATTTTTTTTTATAAACAAATTGCGTTGTTAAGTTGTACATTTAACGAATTGCCCCCAAATCTTGTCACTTTGCCCCCGTAGATTCGTTCTTGTCTCCGATTAGAGGAAATTTCTTCCAATCAGTCTCTGATTAGGGGGTCATAAAGTGACCATATGCCCATGGTTGAGGTTGATTTGCTATAAATAAGCCAAATTGGACGCACCTTTTAGAGATATAGAAGAAGAAGAAGAAGAAGAAAAAATAGCTAATTTATGCTTTCTCATCAAATCTCAAGTGGCGTTATTGAATTTTTTTTTTTTTATAAACAAATTGCGTTGTTAAGTTGTACATTTAACGAATTGCCCCCAAATCTTGTCACTTTGCCCCCGTAGATTCGTTCTTGTCTCCGATTAGAGGAAATTTCTTCCAATCAGTCTCTGATTAGGGGGTCATAAAGTGGCCATATGCCCATGGTTGAGGTTGATTTGCTATAAATAAGCCAAATTGGACGCACCTTTTAGAGATATCTCACCATTATGTCTGCTATTTTGTTTACTAATCCCTTGGCAGCTAACATGTCTCGTGACCAGTTGCCTGTTTTGACCATAATCTCTTTTTCTATTGCAAAAGATGTCGGATTAAGAAGACAAAAAGCAAAAGTGCTTAGGGTAAAAACAGTCCCACTCTATTAAAATTAGGTTAATTGGTTGGCTCCAAGTACTATAGATCCGGTGGGCACTGGGGTCAACAAAATCCTACTGTGAACACCTGACCTTTAAGTCATCACCCACTGGAAGTTTAACTAATTACAGATAAGCCATATAATTGTGCATCAATAGATTAATTTCATAATTAATGAAAAAATTAAAAGAAATTTAGCCGCAAAAACGCGTGACTTTATGACGAAAAATATTAAAGCAAAAGTCATGTTTTGACTTTCGAGCTTATGCCAAGCAATGCTCGAGATCTCAGCTTGCGTATTGGGTGAAGTGACTTTGTAATGACCGAACCATTTTTTTTTTTCCCTTCTTTGACTAAACATCTCATTAGCTTTATAAATTATATAGACGTGAATAAAAAACCTCAATATATTTTCTTTAATAGATCAAATCAGCTTCTTGATAATCCATGATCCTCTCTTTCAATATACTACGCTAGGACAGCATATATACCCTGGTTGCTTTTATAATAGTGAAACCGGAACATAATTTACAAGTTGTTTTTATAAACTTAAACCGAGTCCTTCGCCATGCGATGAATAGTGTTTATTACTCGAGAGCATCACATAATGGATTTAATTACACGGTTGGAAAGTTTAAGTGTATTTATCGCTCTTTTTATACCTCAAACATGAAATATGACTAGCTTAACGTCCACTACACTAATAGTGCATGTGCCTGCTCTCTCAATCTTTAGTATTTATTGTTGAGACAATCCTATATGACGTCTTAATCTTTAGTATTTATTGTTGAGACAATCCCATATGACGTCTTGAAGATGACAAATGATACTACCATTGCGTGTAAATACGTGTGGGACAGCTTCTGTATGCACAAGTCAACATGCAAATCAACTCGTAAACACGGCATTTAAAGCATGGTGAGACTTTACTTCTACAGAAAAACAAGCATATTGATGTCAACTTTGGTGGGATTTGTGGGTAGCTAGTATTTTTGTATCAGTAATTGTTCTTCTGGTTATGTCTGTTGACTATCGTTTTTGCAAATTAAGATAAACTTCATGCGGAGATGGCCAGCTTTTTAATTTTTTATTTTCTATCTCCTGTCATTTTCTATATGCGTTATAATACATTGAAAGACTGTTTGATTATTTTCCACAAATTTTGAGGGTCGCTATGACAACTTTGGACACCTCTAGTGATGCAGGGGTTTCGGCAGTCGCTTGCTTTGACCTCTCGCAATTCATCTAGTACCACCTTGCGAGAATAATCATACTGTCTGCTTTGAAGTTCAAGTGCCATAGCCTGATATTTGAGATCAAGACCATGCAGTAACTTAGGCTTCTTTTTATTCAACGGGTCACCTAAGCTAAGCTTTTTTCACAAGGATCCATCACTTGCTCATTATTCATTAACTCACTCGGATTGTATATAGATAAAGTTTTTATAGAAAGTAGCGCTATAGAGAATGTACTTTTATTGCTTAAATGTTGTTTGATACAAATGAGGGGAAAGCAACCCTATTTATACATGAGGTCTTTCCATTAAGACCGCCCCAACTACCATTTATCCTATTAAATCCAAGACTACCATCTATCTCATTAAATATAAGATATATCTTAAATACAAGTATACATTTTCAAGAAACCATAACCCTTTATTAATTCAAGGCTTATCCCATTTCCTTGGATTATTTATCGGGACATTGAGCCTTGAAAATCTCGGGACCGTGATACAAGGACTGGGTCATGAATCTTTTGAATCACAATAGTGCAGAAGTCACAAAAAATGCCCTTCTGTGTAGCCTACGGCTTTTCTGGGGGGTCAAGTGCGCAAACCCTTTTTCAGCCCTAAGCGAAATCCCAAGCAGGCTATCTTGCTGAGTACCTTATTGCCTATGCTCTCCTGTTCATTGGATGTTCATTGTTGAATAGAATTGGATGTTCATTGTTGAATAGAATCGATGTATTGTTTAGTTATTTGAATGCCAGGTATAGGCTTAATATATATTAATCTACAATATGTATCTTTTTGATATATGTATTGATATATGTAATGTACACAACATCCCAATTTTATTTCTTTACTTCATCTATTTAATTTGTCTTGATTCCAATCAATATAAAAGAATTAAAAATCAATTCTTAATAGTACGCTTCGAATTCCTAGATTTCTTATTATTTTCAATACGAATTCTTATATTCATCGACGGGATCTTTTTTTTGGTTGGGATAATACGAATAACTTTGGAAGCTGTTCACTTTATTGGACCTGGAGCGGTGTGGCGAATGAGCAGTTGTCTTTGAAGTATTTATTGTGCTCTATGCTTAATAAAGTTCTCGTGAAGTTATCAAACAAGTCACAATGGAGCACATGGTATGGTACTCCGCAAGGACAATAACTGCCCCACAATTTAACTTTGTTACGTGGGACATGGTCTGGCTTAATCTTTTGTATAGGATAATCTGGTCGGCGAAGCTCATCTACGTGAAGGTCAAGTGCATTCTTAATTGTCGGATAATAGTGAATGATCTTAGTATATAAGATCAATATGACCAGCCCGTGGATATTCTCTGTTTTCCTCTGGTACTTGCAGTGATGGCAAGTTCAGCTTGGAAGGTTCGTCTCGACCAATTTAGCCCGGAATCTTTGCTGCTAGAACAATGACAGTTTGTAGAGGGAGTCGACCTGCAGCGAGGTGATCATTTGCTAGAGATGCCACCTTTCTGCTCTGCGTAAGCTCGTGGATGTGGAGTGAAAGCGGCACAAGAAAGATTGATCAATTCTGTGTCTCACTAAGCCAGGATAATCCCTGGGAATATCACAGTGGGAAGTTCATTTCTAAGAGCCTGTCCAGTGTAATTGTCACCAAACTGTAATTGCACTGTGAAATGCTGTAACTTGTATGTTTGGTAATACATATTTCAAAATTGTATCACTTAAAAATTAGGTGGATTGGCTTATTAAAAAGTAATTGTAGTTGTGAGTTGTTTGTCAAACACCTTATAAAAGCTACGGCACCCCATTTCCCAATTAAAACTGCCCATTGAAAAACCATACCAAATAACTTTTAAGTGCTCTTTTCTCAGGTAAAGATTCGATATCATATAAATCCTCTCTTTCTCTAATATTTTAAATGTTCAAAGCAAACGACTACACTAACCCTCAACAAGAAGCAAAGACGAATCAGAGACGCTGGCTAATTTCTCATGGGCTCTACTTTTAGCATCTGAAAAATACTTAAAAGGAGGGTAACATTTGGTGATTTCGAGGCAAGGCAACTAGAATATTATGAGAAAGGTACAAAGTCATCATCATTTACTTTGAAAGCAAGAGAAGAAAACAAATCAACCCAAAGAGACCACGAAACACACCTTAAAAAGTCACCTGGTTAAAGAGTGACATGTCCCAACCATTTAAAGACTCTTGGTACCCAGAAAGTTGCTCCAATCATGGCATCTTTGGTCATAAAATGACGGTGTATCTTATTTTGTCGGGCTAATGCTTCTGGATGAATGACAAGAATTTGTGTTAAGACTACTTGACCTTTCAGCACTTGGTAAGGAGTTACCAGGCATTGCGATTGGAGCTTTCGAGCGGGAGGTGAATGTACTGGCTAGCCTATTCAATAATTTCACCGACATGAAAAGTTAACTTTTGCGACAATTCGATTTCCTAGTGTTGTTTGGTGAGTGTGCCTTACACTCTAACTTGATGGATACTCTCAAGACTTCAATTTTCCATATAAGTTTCTACTTATGCACTGAGTGAATGTTGAGTGTTTTCCAAAAGTCGCTTGTCAAATCAAAACCCTTCTTTCTTTTGACAAATCATTTCGACTATTTTACGTCTAGTAATTATGCACACACGATTCATCGATGAGCGGACTATTTGGATGGTCTCACTCTTATCAAGAGTTAGTGACTTGTCCATCCATTTTGAAACTAAATGTATTAAAATAAACCCTATATTCTATCACAGCCGCCAAATTGCCTTGTCACCAGGTCTTGGCGTCTCTATCTCTCTCTCATATGAGGATGCCATATTTATCTCTTTTTACAGTGGTTATATATCCTTGCCTATCCATCCAAACACATACATACATACATACATACATACATACATATACCCTCGTCTGTGCCTTTTTTTTCTTTCCTAAAACTAAATCTTAATTATTAAGGGGGAAAATCACAAAAAAATTAAAATTAAAACTATCGACACTTCATGGTGCGTTTGGTAATATTTCTATTTTCAGGAATAATTAATGTTCAAAAATAGTTTTTTTCTATTTCTATTCCTTAGATGGGTTTATGAAAATTCGAATGGGTTTCGTAACTGCACAAAATTTTTATTTCTAAAATTAAAAAAAAAATGAATGTGTTTAGTACGATTCTCAATTTTTTTAATGCAAAATTTGTTTTAGTTTCTTAATAGTTTCTTGAGATTTCTCTATTTTTTCCTTTTTCTTTTTCTTTTTTTCCTCTCTTCTTCAGCCTCCTCTAGCTGGTTGCTGGCTCTCGATGATGGCCAATGACCAGCCAAAGAAGGAAGAATAAGAAAAAAGAAAATGACATGTTTTAGAAATTATTCCTGGAAATAAAGAAATAGATTTTTTCTACTTCTTATTTCTATTCAAAATCTATCTCCTGACCCACTAATTTGTTCTGAGGAATAGACAGATTAGTTGGTGTTACTAAATTGATTTCTATTTTATTTCTATTCTTTTTTTGTTTCGGGGAATAAAAGAACAGAAAAATTGAGGAATAGAAACATTACCAAACAGGGCTTCAATTGCTGCTTTAAATTAGCATTATCTTTGGTTATTCACCAACATTCTACGTTTACTTATTGAAAATTAAGCAAATTTGTGAGAATGATCATTGATAGCTGGATAGGTAAGAATCTAGTGATAGCTATCAACAACTAATAAGTAATGGCTTATAACTTGTTGGCCTAAAAAACTGTTGGGCCTAGATATGTCTTCAATCTTGCATTGTCTAAATATGGGTTGTTGACGGCAGATAAGTCTTATGCAACCTTAAACTAGCACAACATATTTTAGGCTTGGCTAGGCATGATTGAGCCACGACCAAAGCAGACAATATCACGCTGTCACCATGGTGGAGCTGGCTGTGTTTCGTTGGTGCCTTAGCCACAAGATGGATATGCTGGATACCATATATGTTTCCCATCCCATATTGCCTAAATCGAGGTTGTTGCGCTAGTATAAGTCTCATGAATCCTTACTCTAGCACGGTGGTTTTAGAGCCATGTGAATGCGAGTGAGTCGTGGCCGAAGCGGACATTTTCATGTCAGCGCCTTGATAGGGGCTTCATACAAAGAACTTGAGATAAATCTTGTCTGCAAAGAGATTTGCCAAAGATCACTTGATTAACACCTAAACAACCGAGTTATGTATAGAGCAATCCATTGCCTCTTTTGAGAGCTTGTTCGCAATGCGTTTCCATCCTTAGACCAATAATATAAGGGTAACAATACAAAGCAGTCTTATTCCTCCAAAGACAGAGATGCACCATAAGCAATGCTTCAAAGCACCGAAAAAGTATCCCTTGAAATGGATGTTTACATGCTCCAGGAGCCTTCATCCCAATGCACGTCAACCGTTGCGTCAATGGAGCAAGACATTTAATAATTTTATGCATCTAACGGTTGATATTCATTGACTATTGAGAACCTAAATGACTTGCTCCTTTAAATTGAAAAATTCCTTGAAATTTTGAAATGGGTGATTTTAAATTTGGACCCTCAAAGAGAGAGCCTTGACTGGACCTTTGGTCCAGGAACTGGGCGCGATCACTGCCATTGATGTTGTGAAATCTCATACATAGGTTCATATAGGACCTACATAATTAATAGTTGCGATTGATGTCTGGTGAATCTAGGTCCAAGCAAGAAATTTTCCTCTCAAAGTAGAATGACCCCTTAGGTGGAAGTCCTTGCCTTAAGTTCTCAAGCTTTCTAAGATCTCAATTTATTAAGCAAGAACGAACAGCTATTGAAAAAGACAGATAAAGAGAGCTAGTAAACACCTGGGACACAAAGGGAGCGCGTACGCACGAGCAGTCACGTTCTCCGTGACCATCCCTTGTCCTCCTCAAACCTCAACCCCACCAAAAGCAACCACATACTCCCCGCAGGTGCACAGGTTTCTCCAAGCTCCATCAATGACGATCCATTTCATTTTCTAGTTATTATTGCAACGTCCTTCACGCACTCTCCAAAATCATATGCAGGGTGTCTTCTGTTTCCCCCCCTTATCACGGTTTCATGTGATGCCCACATGCCGCCCATACCATCGCAATTAATCCAAACTGTCCATTCTGGCCTTTGAATGCAGAAACTGTCTGATTTTTGGCTTATACAATGTCAGATTCTCAATGCCAATTTGCAAGAAACGTGTTGACTTCATTTAACGAGTCACGTGCGACGTGTTCTACGAGCCTTCGATATTTCAAACCATAACAGATCTAGACGAACTCTATGGTCACCTCATTATGTGGGTGAGAAAGTGCTAATTACTACAGTTCGTATACTATGTGTAAAGGGTGTAGAGACTTGATGAGGAAAGACCGTGTGTGCGCTAAAGGAAATAGAAGAAGTTAGGGTTTCCACTTGATGACATTTATGTCGGGCACTAAAAGAGTCGACAGAAAATCTTATAGGGCCATACTCCAGTGAGGTACTACAGAATTTAGGCAACATCAATTATTACTTAACGGTTATGTATGCATATTATCCATTGGCTCTATCCCCAAAATAACACTTTTGAGTACTACTCTCTCATTTATGAGTTACTATTGGTCATCACAAAGCTAGATAAGTTACACACAAAGGTAAGATCTCCAACAAATATGTTCATATTATAGAGTTACGACTTGAGTCTCGGTTATTTAGTTCACGATATTAGCACGATGAGAAATGATTATGTGACAATCTTTAATCTATTGTTAGAATAACAATATGTTCTAAATACAAAAAAATAAATAATAAATAATTATAAATTATTATGTGGCCCACTTCTTTAATAAGTTGTAGCTCACGATAAGCTGTTATTTTCATAATAGTCCAATGACTGTTATATTAGCAAAGCTCTAACACGGTACTTCATACCAAGTTCACCCACCTAAAAGAGCTAATGAACCATAAAGACTTACCAACAAATTCAAAAGTCTTTTTCTCTCCTCTCTCCATTGTTTTCTTCAACCTTCAGTCATGATGGGAGGGTTTGAGCTAATCTCTCCCTCCAATCCCTCCCTTCTTCATTTTGTTTGTATTTTATTATTTTATTTTGTTTTTCTTTGTTGACGCATAAATTTCTTTTTTTAATTACTTAATTAGGTTTTTTTTAATTATCAATTTTGCCATTTTCGGGTAATAAATAAATAAAAAAAACAAAACAAAAAAATAATAATAATAAAAACAAGCAAAAAGTAAAAAAAAGCGGCCAGCCCCCTTTTTTTTCCCTTTTTCCCTTCCGCGCGGGCCCAGGCCCAACCTTTTCCCCCCAAGGCCTGGCCCGGCCCTTTTCTCCCTCCTTCTTCCTCCTTCCCTCTCCTTCGCCGCGCAACTCACGCGCGCGAGGAGGCCGACGCCGCGAAGGACGGCCTACGGCCGAGGTGAGTAGGCCGACGGCCGGCCGAGAGGACAGATCTCGGCGCCATTAATGGCTGCCTTCAATGCCGAGCACGCCTCGCTGGAAAAGCTCGGATGGGACGCCGGTTCGCCGAGGAAGACCGGTCGGCAAACCGAAGGCCGGCGGCCGAAGCCCTCCGCCGACCGGACCCCCTCGCCTATAAATAGGCAGCAGCAACCTCCGTCGCGCCCATCGCGAACTTGGAAGCCTTCGCTGAGAGACTTCGGGAGGAGACCGAAGCGAGCGCGGGGAGGACTTGAGCCGCGAACCGCCCCCTTTCACCGAGAGACTTCGGGGAAGGCCGGCGGCGAGCGGATTCAAGAGGGTCGATCCGGCCGGTGGAGGCTCGAATCCGGCCTAAGGAGAGCGACCGAACCCTTCCACAACCCCGACGCCGTGCCGCCGTCCAATCATCGTCACCGCCCGGAGGGGAAGCCGTCCGACGCCACCCCCCGTCGCGCCATCGCCGTGAACAGGTAGCCCATCATTTCTGTCGCCGTCGCCATCGTCCCCGCCGTTCATCGCTACCCCACCCCGTCGCCGTCGCCGTCATCGTAGTCGCCATCGTCGTTGCTGTCACCGCCGGAGCGCCTCGGTCTCGACCCCGGCGCCGGATTCGCAAACCCTAGGGTTTGCGATTTTCCGGTCGCGAACGGATCCGGACCCGAAAATCGGGTAGGGATTCCGTAGGTTCCGGGGGAGGCGGAGGTCGGGTCGCGAGTCGGGTAGGGTTTCGCCGAACCGGGTCGTCGGGTCGCCCCGTTTTTTTAAACGGGTTCTTGGGCCGCGACGCCGTTTTAATAATAATAATAATAAAAAAGACAAAAAAAAATCCGAGTCGGGCCCGCGTTTGGGTCGCCGACCCGGGTCGGACCCAACCCGCGGATCCGACCCGGGTCAGTTTTTATAATATTTTTAATAATAAATAATAAATAATATTTCAAAAAAAAATCAAAAATAATTTATTTTCGAAAAAATATTAAAAAATGTTTTAATTTCCAGAAAATCGAAAAATATTTAAAAAATGTTGAAAAATGTTTTATTTTCTAAAAAAATCGAGAAAAGTCAAAAATGATTTATTTTCCAAAAATATTTTTAAAAAAATATTAAAAAATATTTTATTTTCCGAAAAAAAAAAATAATCAAAAATATTCCATATTTTCTAAAAAATGCCAAAAATCCAAAAAAAAGCCAAAAATTCATGAAAAAGCCAAAAAATTCAGAAAAAGCCAAAAAGACTTGTATTTTCCAAAAAAAAAATACCAAAAAATCCCTTTTATGTCCAAAAATTAGAAAAAGACTCAAGAAATGTTTTTCCTCCCAAAAATGCATGGAAAATCCCTCGAACATCCAAAAAACCTCAAGGTTTAAACAAGATTAGGTACCGAAAGGGCATTAGTGATTAACTAGTGTAATCAAGTCCCCGATCCTAATTTCTCTGTTGCGCGAGAGTGAGTATTTCTCCCAATACTTCGCTTGGGTTTCTAATCAACCCACCCCAAATCGATTAGTGGCGACTCCATTTTAAAAATTGATTTACGGGTTAAAAACTTGAACCATTAAGTCGTGAATTGGTGGACTTGGGAGAGTCCGGGCTTAATTAATTTCAGCCGAGCCATTAGCCTCCTTAGGCGCTCGTACCCGATTGCGGGCGCTGAGAAAAATAGAGGTCGCGACAGCTTGGCGACTCCGCTGGGGACTATTGAAGACTTAGGCCATTTTTGTCTTGTTTAAATTCTTTACTGACTTAGGTTTTTTTCTTTATGCAGGTCAAAAGCTTAGAAATTTATTTTAAGTTTGCTTAAAATAGATTATCTTGTGATTATAAACTGTTGTGCATGCTTTACTTGTTTTAAACACTACACATGGCACACACACCCGGCCGCCGGACTGGGGGCCGCCATAGGATATTTAGGATGGTGTTAAGAAAGATACGACCTCGAACGCGAGACCGCGATGTAGAGGTTGCCTTTCTTTTCCCGAATTTCTTAGCCGAGGTTAAGAGGGTACGCTGCCAACGCGAGACTGCGACGGGCGGATACCTTTTTAATTTCAACAAGCCTTCTGAGTTAGAAATCGAGCCGCACGTCCCATGTGCATGTCTCTGTGCTTGCCATTTTATTTAAAAGTAAAGTAATTTCTTTATTTTTATACAGTCTTTTTATTGGCTCATGGCATAGGGTAGGATCGTGTAACTCCCTTTCTCATATGTGATGGGAAGAATCGATATCCAGTTCATTCCTACTCCCAAAAAGAGCTCCTCGAGATGGTGGAATCGGTTAGATCGGCTCGGCCAAGAGCGTGTCAAAGCAAGCATCGGTCATCTCCTTCCGTTGCTCTAGGTCAATATCCACTCTGGCGTCATGCAAGCACTGCCACATTTCTGGTGCCCTGAAACATCCACCTTCATGTTCGGCAAATTTGAAATGACTCCAACCTTGGAAGAATACAGTCTCGCCATAGGAATGCCTCACGGTGAGAGAGCTTGTTAAGCCACCGATCAGCATTGACCCCGTGGGTTAGTCTATCACGGTTTTTGAAAAATCATTCGGTAAGAGAAATTGTTGAAGCCAACAACAATGCTTTCCCGCTATCATCTTTAACTGAATGTTTTGAAAAACAATCGATGAACCAAAAAAGCAAGATCTTCCTCTTAGCGTTCTTCGGATTTATTATCTTCCCCTATAGGAAGAATGCCATAAATCCTTCAATGGCATGGGTGATAAATCAAGTCACTTTTGGGGCAGGATATGTGAACATGGTTTTATCTGAAACATTTTTATCCCTTAACCGTTTTAAGGAAAACAAAGAAAAAATCATGAGGGCCGCCCCAGAAATTTTACAAATGTGGTTCTTTTCCCATATCAAAGGATTTGGGCACCTCATGCAAATATTTGAAATCAACAAATTCAAACATCCACTTCAAAAGTTTCAAAACTTGGAAAAGTACTCTCCCAGTGAGGAATATTCTCGATGGATTAACTTATTAAAAAACCCCGTCCACGAGACATTCCTATGGCGAACTAAATGGTTCATTGCGGGAGAGGCGCGTTTGCGCTTGATTATTACAACCCTATCCCACTGCTTGGGCCTCTCCGGAGCTACCTCATATTATCCACATAGGGTGGCTCGTCGGACGGTCCTCCAAGAAATCCCACCGCCACTCAAGCCGGGGTTGTTCCGAATCCCTTTCACCCATACCGGTTATGATTACTCGGAAAAATCTGCATGATCCAAGATGCATGGAGTAGATGTCACCCGAAAAGATTATCGTACCCGGAAGATTGAAGGGGCAAGAAAAGGCTCATCATGCATCCACATTCTACATCCTCAACCACATAATTCCCGAGGAACCGCAACCAGCAATCCCCGACGTGGCTGATAAGCTTACTCTGCAAGGACGAATTAAAACTCTGGAAAGAAGTCTGGAGACAAGCAGGAAACACATATCAAAGCTAGCACGAAGGAGCAAGCGGCTTCACAAGACTGGAGCTTCCCATCACATATGAAAATGGGCGTCTGGTTTTTTGTGAATATGTCTAAATGTAAATAGTTAGGATCGCTCTATCTTTTGTACCTTGTTTGAAGAGCCCTTTCGGCATTGTATATTTCCCCGTTAATAAATAAAAATGACTCGACCCTTGCCATGGGCCAATATTCCGTTTGTTTCTCTCGCTTATGTTCTTTCCGTTTTGCACAAATACAGTAATCACAACATAGTCGTATTCGCCAAATCCAAAAGTTAGGATGGCTGAAGAAAATGTGCCAAGCCGTGTCGAGATTATGGAAAGTGAAATGAAGCAAGTCTTCAATGTGCTTCAACAACTCTCAAAGCGAGATAGATTCCATCCAAGGCAAATTGGCCCCCGCCCCAAGAAAGAATCGAAGTATTGTTACCACAATCGTCCACCCGAGGTGATCAAGGAAGAGATACCGATGATAATATGCCTGAATTGGAGGATGATACGCACCAAATCATAGTTGAAAAAGCAAAACCCAACGGTTTGTCTAAGACCGAGCATGACAAACGCCTTGAGAAACTTGAAGAAAGGCTAAAGCAAGCTGCGGGCCTTCAAGATCCTACTCCAAATGACCTCTCCATCTACTCTAAGGTCAAAATGCCAGAAAAATTCAAAATGCCCGAGTTTGAGAAGTACGATGGCACGACACCGCCCAAGGGCTCACTTGCAAATGTATTTGGTTCGAATGACCCGATCGTTAATAATGTACCTTTAATGATCCAGTTGTTCCGGTCAAGCCGGTAGGTCCCGCCCGAGGTGGTACATCAAAAAGAACATAAACCTCATTGAAACATGGAGTGAAGCAAGTGAGGCATTCCTCAAGCAGTACAAATTCATAATGGACATTACCCCTTCTCGTGAGGATCTCGATCGCACGGAAAAGAAAAAGCGGAATCTTTCAAAGAATATGCTATTAGATGGAGGAATCTCGCCGCCCGATCGTCCCGAGCCAACCGACTTTGAACGAGAAAATGTTCATCAAAACCCTCCCTATGAATACCGCACCGTATGGTGACTACGATCGCTGAATCATTCAACCAGCTCATTCCAAAGGGAGAGCAGATTGAGACAGTTTAAGGGACGGCTGGTTCACCGAGCCTACACCTGTCGTGAAAAGGCTCAACATGAAAAAAGATAAAGAGCCCCGATTGATGTCAATGCCACCTACATCGCAAACACCGGTCACCTCCCCGACCGTTCGAGACAAACACAGCCAACAAAGCAGACTAATAATCGTCCACCCCAACGCTACAACAACAGAAGACAATTCACTCCGCTTCCTGGATCTCCCTCCCAGGTTTTGGCAATCCTCCGGAACAGAAGCCTCCTTTCAACTGAGCCAAGACGACCCAACGCCGAAAACTTCTCCAGCTATGACCCGTCCAAAAATGTGACTATCACATGGGAGAAGTAGGCCATTCAACCGATGAGTGTTTCGTCCTTAAGCATCGAATCCGAACCTACTTTGATACGAAGGCCTTCTCATTCCAAACTGCAAAGCCAAATGTCCAAAGCAATCCGCTCCCGATCATGCCGACAAAGTAAACATGATATCCAAATTAAAGCCGGTCAAATCAGAAATGTCAATACACATATTGTTGACATCTATCGAGGGCTAGTAGAAACCGGGTATTATCCAAGTGATGAAATACCACCCTTTGCAAAAATGAAGGAAAGGGTGTTAAGAATGATAGAGGCCAAAATAATCATGTACGCCGGCCACGCCAGCATAGTTTCTACCATATCGCAAGTCCTCATCAATTGGGAGGAAGAATTTGCCGCGCTAAATGCAGAAAAGGAAAAGAAGAATTCCGCCTCACCTGAGAGCGTCTTTCAAAGGAAGAAAGCCATTGTTCAAGCATCAACAGCAGAAGCGGCTATAGTCATCGAGATTCCCCAGCCTTACAAATACGAGTACAACAATGCAGTACCATGGTCTTATGACCTTGATGTTGGTTTAGTCACGAGATCTGGGAGAACCTATGCTCAAGCAAATACTCAATCTGCTAAGCCCGTCACTGACGAAGAAGCCAGGAATTTTTGGCCGTAGTTAAGGCCGGTGAATATAATGTGGTGGAACAACTACGAAAATCACCAGCACGGATCTCTCTCGCTGGAATTACTTCAAACATCTCGTCAAGCACCGTAAATCCCTCATGAAAGTACTAAGTGAAGTACATGTCCCTGAAACGATTGAGCATGACAAACTCGAGGAATTTGTCAGTACCATCCTTTTAAAAGATCAAATGGCATTTTCTGATGAAGAAATTCCTGAGGAGGGTAGAGGACATACCAAGGGCCTCTACATATCGATCCAAGTACAACACATCTCACGTCGCTCGAGTGCTGATTGACAACGGATCTCGCTCTTAACATATGTCCACTAGCGACACTCCATCGCCTTAAAATAGAGAGATCATGGATCCAAGTACCCAAGACTTCGTTCGAGCATTCGATGGAACAAAGAAGGAAACAAAGGGGAGAGATCGAGCTCGACATTCAAATTGGCCCAACCATATTCAAAATTTTGTTCCAAGTAATGGATATCCCCACTTGCGTTCAATTTCCTCTTAGGGCGCCGTGGATCCACGTCGCAGAGCAAGACCTTCAAGCCTCCACCAAAGTGTGAAGTTCGTGGTTGGAGGAAAACTGATCACGGTCCGAGGAGAAGAGGATCATCGCATCTACCACGAGACGGCCATCCCTTATGTCGAACCTAGTGACAAAAGTGAAGCCAGCTATCAATCGTTCGAGCTCGTGTCTACTATACACGAAACTCGAGGGACTTTGCCTCTCGTCCCCGAGGAATCAAGCGCTGCAATCATGGTAGGAAAAATCATGGTTGGACATGGTTTCATTCCGGGACGAGGGCTTGGTAGGAGAGGCCGGGGCATCCGTAAGCCTATTGAAGCCTTGAGGAGACCCTACACTATCGGTTTAGGATATTCCCCGGATAGAAAAGCAAAGAAGAAAGTCGGCCTCGTATATCCCCGTCTCAAGGAAACTTTCCCGAGCCCCCCAAGATGATGCATGAGGAAGAAGAAGTGAATACTTCAAAATGGTTCAGCCCCGGAAGTGCGAAGTTGCCTATACTCCAGAGCACACGACTTGGCCCACACTTATAAAGAAGGAGGGGCCGATGACATGACCACCATGTTCGGGGACATTTTCATAGGTGCCATTGAGGAAGAGCAGTTAGAAGAGACAGCGATAACTTCTCGTTCATCCAACTTCAACACCAAGTCGAAGAATTGCGCGAGACCGTACACCACCTGACGAAAACTTCGCTCAAGCTACCCGTGCATTCTCGCTCTCGTCACAATGAGGAGCTGGTAGTAAATGAAGAAGACCCTATCGACACGATTTGGCAAGGGGCACGGCTACCCTTGTCCCAAAGAAGCACTCGACCATATTCGCCTCTTCCTAAATCAATGGCCATTATTCTCCCCATCCTCCTAGAGCAAGGGATAATCGGTAGGGAACCGAGCCATCCTACTCCCGAGTACTTCCTTGATTATGACCCATCCAAGCAATGTGATTATCATTCGGGGGAATTAGGACACTCGCTAGATAACTGCACCATCCTGAGAGACAAGGTTCAGGATTTTTTAGATGCTGGGGTATTCACGTTCCGCTCTCCATGGTCAGTGTTTTGGCAAGGATCACCTTCTCGTGGTACCCACCCGTACCATGTTCCTCGAGCATGCTAAGGAAGCACGTAGAGGAGAGGCGATCATGGACACCTTGGGCCAACCAAGTGGTAAATTTGACTACTATGTCGACTATTCAATCCCCCAAAATTTTTATGACCATCATCACAACATCGTCCCTGATGGATGGGAAGGCATGGATGATCTAAAATCCGCAAAACCGGAGCACAGGGAGACACGGCCGCGGCGGTATGAAGACTTCTTCGTGGGCGCTATCAACGAAGGACCGTCAAGGGAAATGGGTGCAGACCCGCTCGAGTAGAATCCTTTTAATTCCTCTGCATACTCCCCTACGTGGGAACCTGTACATATTTCTTAAAGTCTGGCTTGTTTTGTTTTCAACATCAGTTCCACTCAAGGAACTATTTTTGAAATCACCACGTAAATCCGTCTACTAATAAATAAAGTTGAAAACATTTTGAGGGCATGAGGAGACACACCAAACCGGCCCGTTGATGATAGCCGGCCGTCAAAATGAAAGAAGAAATCTGAGGCCCGGGTCTCCTCATGTTTCCTTGTCCTAAATCTTCAAGAACAATTTATCACCTTTTCAAAAGAAGAAGCATGCATGCTACTAACCTTATTGGTTCCCTTAGCCTATCTACTCTATGACACAGGAATAATCTAGCGACAAGCGAGGGTATGGGAACGGTCCAGACCAACACCGTAAGTAGCCATGATAGCAATTCTGATGACTCAGATGATGATTTTGATGATTCCGACGAAATTCAACGGAATTGGAAGCGCCACGAAGAAACAAGGCCCCCTACTACTGAAGACATCGTCATTGTCAATTTAGGCAAAGCACTGAGAAGGTCCAAGGGAGATAAAGATTGGCGCAAACCTTCCTAAAGAAGAAGCTGCAAGCTTAATTGCCCTCCTAAAGAGGTATCAAGACGTATTCGCATGGTCATATGCCGATATGCCAGGCCTCGATCCAATGATCGTGGAGCATAGCTTGCCAACCAACCCCGATGTAGCCCCCAGAAGCGGCTAAGAAGAACTAAGCCCGAGTTGTCAAAAAAGATTGAAGAAGAAGTAATGAAGCTCCTGGAAGTAGGCTTCCTCGAAGTCTCGCAATATCCTAGTTGGGTAGCAAATATTGTACCGGTGAAGAAAAAAGATGGTCGAATCCGGGTTTGTGTCGACTACCGCGATTTAAACAAAGCAAGCCCAAAAGATAATTTTCCGCTACCTCACATAGACGTTCTTGTGGATAGTACTGGGATTCAAACTTTTCTCTTTCATGGATGGATTCTCGGGATACAACCAAATAAAAATGAAGGAGGAAGACAAGGAAAAGACGGCGTTCATTACTCCATGGGGGACTTTTCACTATAAGGTCATGCCCTTTGGCCTGAAAAACGCTGGAGCAACTTACCAACGTGCCATGACCACCCTTTTCCATGACATGATGCATAAAGAAATTGAAGTATATGTCGATGACATGATCGCCAAAACCAGACACGGAGAGGACCATGTAAAGACCCTAGAAAAATTATTCAATCGACTTCGCCGTTTAAGTTGCGCTTGAACCCAAAGAAAATGTGTGTTCGGGGCAACTTCGGCAAATTACTTGGATTCATTGTGAGCTGTAAAGGGATAGAAGTGGACCCATCAAAAACTAAAGCGATATTTGAGATGCCTCCTCCCTCGATTTGTAAAAGAAGTCCGGAGCCTCTTGGGAAGACTAAATTATATTGCACGATTCATTTCCCGGCTCGAAAACCGCAAAACCTTTCTTTAAACTTCTCGGGAAAGGTGCACAAATCAAATGGGATGATGACTCACACCGGCGTTTGAAAATTTAAAGCGTGCTTGATGAAACCCCGGTTTTAGTACCTCCGACTCCAAGACACCCTTTGACCCTCTACCTTACCATCAATAATGAATCCTTAGGTGCAATGTTGGCACGTAAAGGACCCCATGATGGGAAGGAGCGAGCCATTTACTATTTGAGTAAAAAGTTCACCACTTCGGAACAAAACTACTCCAAGTCGTAGAAAACATGCGCTGCATTGGTATGGGTGCTTTTGCACTGATCTCCGCGGATACCTTGCATTACCAAACATTCCTTGTAATCGAGAGTGACCCAATCAAGTATTTGCTCGGTTGCCCAGCCTTGGGGGGAAAATTGGCCAAATGGCAAATCCCGATCTCGACCGACATCCGGATGACGTCACAAAAATCGTTAAAGGTCGAGTAATTGCTGATATGTTAGCAGATTGCCCTAAAGAAGTACGCGAGGATCATTCCCGACGACCGAATTTTAACAAAGAAGAGGACACATGGACTATGTTCTTTGACGGAGCTGTAAATTTGTCGGGTTCGGGCACCGGCGCCTTAATATCCCCAAATGGACAACATTATCCCGTGGCTGCAAAATTAATGTTTCCGTGCACCAACAATATAGCCGAATACGAAGCATGCATCCTCGGCCCGCAAATGGCTATTGAAATGGAAGTAACAAAACTAAAAGTGTTCGGTGATTCCGCCTTGATTATCCGTCGACTTTGGGCAAGTGGAAAACAAAAGACGCCAAACTAGTGCCTTATCACGACTACTTGGAAAAATTGGTGGGAGAATTCCGGACGTCTCGTTCGAATATCTACCTAGAATTCATAACCAGTTTGCTGATGCACTAGCAACGCTATCATCTATGTTGCAAGTGACAAAGGGGTTGGAAGTAGAGCCTTTGAAGATCGAAGTCCCGGCAAGACAAGCCCACCGCATGACTATAATCGAAGAACTCGATGGGAAACCCCGGTATTACGATATCAAGAAGTACGTCCGAAGCGGGAATTCCCTAAAGAAAGCACTCCCTCCGATCGAAAATACCTAATGAAAATGGCTTCGAGGTTCTTCGTCGCTGGTGAAAATCTGTACAAAAGATCATATGACTCAGTCCTGCTAAGGTGTGTTGATGCAACTGAAGCCACACGGATAATGCAAGAAATACATGAGGGAGTATGTGGCCCTCACATGAATGGACGCATGTTGGCCAAGAAAATAATGAGATTAGGTTATTACGGCTCCTTTTAGAAGGCGATGTATTGTGCCCAACATGTGCGAAGCTGTCATCGTTGTCAAATTCACGGGGACAAAATAAATGTCCCTCCAACCGAATTGCATCAATTATCTGAGCCATGGCCATTTTCAATGTGGGGCATCGATGTAATTGGCCCAATCAACCCGAAGGCATCAAACGGGCACCGGTTCATTTTGGTCGCAATCGATTACTTCTCAAAATGGATCGAAGCCACATCCTATGCAAGCGTAATCGCACGAAACGTTATGAAATTTATCGACGTGACATAATCGCCCGTTATGGCGTACCGGCTATCATCGTCACCGACAATGGGTCAAACTCGAACAACAAGTTGATTGATCAATTGTTTTCTCGAGTTCAAAATCCAACACCCGAACTCGTCCCCTTATCGTCCACAAATGAATGGAGCCGTGGAAGCCGCCAACAAGAACATCAAGAGAATCCTAGCCAAGACAAATGAAAACTACCGCGATCGGCATGAAAGGTTACCCTTCGCACTAACAAAGATATCGAACTTCGATTCGAGCTTCTACTCGGGGCAACCCCTTTTCCCTGGTTTATGGTATGGAGGCGCTTTTGCCTCGTGGAAGTAGAAATCCCTTCCCTACGGATCTTATCCCAAGCAAGATTGTCTAAGGAGGAATGGACACAACAAAGGTTCGAGCAGTGAACATGATTGATGAAAAGCGACGAAAGCCCTCTCGTCACGGTCAAGTTATCAGCAGAAGGTAGCTCGATCATTTAATCTGAAAGTGCGACCCAAGCACTTCGAGGTAAACGAGCTAGTCTTGAGAAAGACGTTGCCAATCTTTCCAGAGCCCGGAGGCAAGTTCGCCCCAAATTACAAGGGTCCTTATGTAATAAAGAAGATACTCCCCGGAGGAGCCTTGATCCTAACTGAGATGGATGGGCGAGAATTCTCTAAACCGGTTAATTCCGATGCTGTAAAAAAATACTACCCTTGAAAGATGTTCATCGTCAAGCATTGCCAAGCACTTCTCTATCATAATGAAAATGCCTATGCACCTTTATATATGAGTGATGTATTTACACCATCATAAAAAATGTGTGTTTGGTTGACTCAATGGAGAAAAATGAATGGTAATCACCAGCATTTAAGGAAGTGTCGAAAATCAAGTAGCAAACTCAATGGCATAACTTGAGCAAATTGACATTACCCGAGCAGACGCGTAAGAGTAATCCATTTCAATTTCGCCCGGCTCGGTCGGTATAAAGGACGCGTCATTCGGGAACCATCCGGTTAAAAAGAACCTTCATCCCGATCAACAATCTTAGAATATGGAGGCCTCACTTCTTGTCCTGACACATGCTTTTGCAAGAAGTAATTACCATCGGAGAATTGGAAGTTTTGATTGTCCATCTCAAATTCCATAGAAGCTTGAGGTACATGACCTTGCCTAATGCTGCTATAATCAAAAGCGAAGGAAAAATTCCACGAAGAAAAGCGTTGAAGATTAATCAACGACCAGCAATCATACATATGTGGCCACAAGTAGGAAAGGCCACGAAGGAAGCTTTGAAATGTAAAAGAAGCCGTCGAACTTCCCTAAGAGCCAAAGACAAATAAACTCGAGGGAAAGGTAACTTGGCAGCATTTCTAAGCTCACTCTCGAACTCATATTAACGGGAAGCGTTGGGATTCGAGAACCAAGCTTAATGGTTAAAAAGTGGCAAATCAAGTGGTCCAGATCAATTTGCTTAACCCGAGGCAAAAGCGGAGATGCCCGGTCGATTCTCAACCCTTAGGCCGATCATTCGTGTGTCATCCCCTTATTCAACGAAGCAACCCATCAACACTCATTTGTAAATAACCATTTGTGAATAACTCTTTTAATGTTCAAATTTCAACACATTTGTGAATACTTTGTTCCACCAAGTAAACACTCCTAAAGCTGTTAATAAGTTTTTCTTGAGTAGAAAACCATTCATTTTTTTTGAGAGTACAAACTCTATCACATCATACACTGCATTTATTTTTCCAGGTGAATTTTACATGATGATTTTGTCTGTCTAAATCTTTGATTCTATTAAGGATTATTAGAATAGACAGCTAAGTGAAGAATACAAGATTAATTGAGCATGCTTTGGATGAGGCGCGTCGAATGATGACAAAAGCCATATCCTACACACAGTCCCTTATCTATACACTCGTGAGATGAGTGCAGAAGATTCCATGGCTGCGGGGTAAAGAGTTCTCTCGCGAATGGTACGATAACCAAAACAAAGGAGAGGCATTTCATTGCTCACCCCTCTTGAGCCTCATACACCGATGAAGCTTCTCTCATCAAGAATCACCCCACACCGGGCATGTCAAGACAAGGCAAATCAGCATCACAAGGTGAGAAAAGGGATAGAGCTTGCTTGCACTTGCAGCAATCTTCGGGTGTCTTTATTGCATATGAACACTCGCGTTAATTTAAGTGCCTTAGAATGACGAAGAGCAATTCTTTCTTTACGCATTTGTATTCATTGTACAACCTAATTGAGTCTGTAAATTTACCCTCACATGGAGGCAAAACAGAAGTTACTTGCCATTCGAGCAAGCATAATTAGAAGTGCTAGCAAAAGATGAAGACTCAATAGTCTAACTAAAGACATTTGCTTGAACTTGCCTAGATCAGTTCCTCAAGCAAATAAACAAAAAAACTAGGGGCATAAAAAAGCGTGTACTGGTAAAAGCAAGGTCAATGCCCATAAATGAAGAACTGGAATAAAAATAGGGGCATAAAAAGCGTGTGCCTGGTAAAAGCAAGGCCAATGCCTCCCGATCAAAAATATAGCCATTTGTTGCTATTGTGGTTCAATTGATAGAACCTCCATCGACATTGAAAAGAAAGATCGGTGACAAATGCCGAGCAATCACCAGCTCTCATCCTTTTACACATGAGTCAAGCCTACATCGCGTCCCACTGTTAAAAGTCTCTTCAGACTAGGGCACTTCAATTAACGTAGGATTTCATATGTTTATAAACATCGCTCGAAGAAGTACGAGCAAGACTATTCTATCTCTTTTCGCAGGATTCCTAAGCTTGCAAACCCGGAGATGATCGTGCGATGTTCTATTCATAAGCCTTGACCGTGATGGTCCCCATTGACGAGCCAACAACCAAGCCTACATTACGGTCTCAACAAAGACCTCTCACACTTTGGTAAAATCGTACCACTTGCGAGAATACTCGGACCCCCGCGACATGATGACAAAGAGATGTGTGGTCCTTATAAATCCCGCATCAATGGTCGGGATAGCCTTTTCCATGAGAGTGAGTGAAAAGTCCTTTCAGACTGAAAGTCCCTCATCTAGCATGCTCAAGACATCTATATTCTGAATAAAGGTTGTCTTTCAAAATCTTCCCCAGTGGAACTCAAATGATGTAAAACTGACAAAATTGTAGTGCATAAATCACATTTAAAACTCATAAATTTACAGCATATACAATCATGTGTGCGTATTGTGCAAATAATAGACATACTCTCAGAAATCAGAGATATTACCGGGTAAACATATCCCTATCCCCATTTGTCTTAAAGTACCTACCACTGTCTAGGTACTCTTCTTGACACTCGACCTATTCGAGTCGTCCCTTGAGTTTGGGTGCTTGCAATTGTCTCAGTATCCCATTGTCTGTGAGTACCCACCACTTGCCGGGTACTCCCTCTTATTGACACTCGACCTATTCGAGTTGTCCCCGAATATTGATACTTGTGACCGACCAAGTATCCCTTTATCGTTGAATACCTACCGACCGTCCAAGTGTCCCTTTGTCTTTGAGTACCGGCCACTATTCGGATACTCCATTTTCTTGACACTCGACTTGTTCGAGTTGTCTTCATAGCTAGGATGCCCGCAAATCGACCAAGTATCCCACTACCTTTGAGTGCCTTTCATTGTCTAGGTACTCCTTTCCGTGACACTCGACCTCTCCAAGTTGTCCTCAAAATTATACCATTGAATACTAGCAGCCATTCAAGTATTCCACCACATTGTGTTCATGCGATTACCCGGGTATGCTTTCTTACACTTGGACCAGCGAGTGGTCCCCGATCATATCGCAAATATTTGTGTTCATCCAAATATTCCACTACTTTGTACACCCGTGTGTCTGCGACCATCCGGGTAAGCCTTGTGCTACATTCAAATTTATGTTACCGGGAGGTGAGAGACCTTCACGAATATCCCGTGCGTCCTCGATATTCCCATTTACCATGAGGTGAGAGACCTTCACGAATATCCCAGGTACGTCCTCGATATTCCCATTTACCATGAGATGAGAGACCTTCACGAATATCCAAGGTACGTCCTCGATATTCTCAACTGCCAGGAGGTGAGAGACCTTCGCAAATATCCCAGGTACCCCTTCAATACCCGCGAACATCCGTGTATCCTTCAAAGTTCGTACTTGTGATCATCCAAGTACTCTTTCGACACTTGCAAGCAATCGGGTATTTTCCAGCATCTAGTACTTGTGATCATCCAAGTACCCCTTCAACGCCCGCGAATGTCCAAGCACCCTTCGGGAGTCGCACTTGTGATCATCCAAGTACCCCTTCAACGCTTGCAAAGGCCCAAATATCCTCCAGTTAGTACTTGTGAAATATCCAGTACTCCTTCAATGCCTATGAATGTCCGAGGCACCCTCCAAAACCGATGCCCCGAGAAAGGTCGGTGCATCTCCCGAGAAAGGTTGGGTACCAACCGGTGTCCATGACAAAGGTCAGGCACCCCACAAATCGATGCCCTGAGAAAGGTCGGCGCATCTCCCGAGAAAGGTCGGGTACCAACCGGTGTCCTCGACTGAGGTCAGGCACCCCCAACAAATCGATGCCCTGAGAAAGGTCGGCGCATCTCCCGAGAAAGGTCGGGTACCAGTCGGTGTCCATGACAGAGGTCAGGCACCCCACAAATCGATGCCCTGAGAAAGGTCGGCGCATCTCCCGAGAAAGGTCGGGTACCAACCGGTGTCCTTGATAAAGATCGAGCACCCACAAACAGATGCCCCGAGAAAGGTCGACGCATCTCTCGTTAAGGCAACCGAAGAAAGGTTCGGGTCCTCGACAAACCACCGATTGCTCTAATAGGCGACCGAAGATTGGTTCGGGTCCCGAGAAGGCAATTCCCGTCAAGGCGACCGAAGAAAGGTTCGGGTCCTCGACAAATCACGATTGCTCTAACAGGCGACCGAAGAATGGTTCGGGTCCCGAAGAAGCAACCTCCTCATGTCACCGGTAAGATGACGCATTGATACTTGCCAAACTCAGGGTTCACGCCCTATCTCACTCACTCCCGGTAAGTAACTCCAGGTATTTTCTTATCTGTCTTAGTATATGTAAAGTTATATTGCTCTTTTTCTGCATAGAATGATAGGTCTCCAAATAAAATCTGCTACGCATGCATAGATAAAATTTAGGCATCAGTTTGTCTTTGAATGCAACCTCTGCGAACTCACCTTCAAAGAGGGGCAGCTGTTGACGCCTAAATTTCTTTTTTTAATTACTTAATTAGGTTTTTTTTTAATTATCAATTTTGCCATTTTCGGGTAATAAATAAATAAAAAAAAAAAACAAAAAAATAATAATAAAAACAAGCAAAAAGTAAAAAAGCGGCCGGCCCCCTTTTTTTTTCCCTTTTTCCCTTCCGCGGGCCCAGGCCCAACCTTTTCCCCCAAGGCCCGGCCCGGCCCTTTTCTCCCTCCTTCTTCCTCCTTCCCTCTCCTTCGCCGCAACTCACGCGCGCGAGGAGGCCGACGCCCGCGAAGGACGGCCTACGGCCGAGGTGAGTAGGCCGACGTCGGCCGAGAGGACAGATCTCGGCGCCATTAATGGCTGCCTTCAATGCCGAGCACGCCTCGCTGGAAAAGCTCGGATGGGACGCCGGTTCGCCGAGGAAGACCGGTCGGCAAACCGAAGGCCGGCGGCCGAAGCCCTCCGCCGACCGGACCCCCTCGCCTATAAATAGGCAGCGCGAAGAACCTCCGTCGACGCCCATCGCGAACTTGGAAGCCTTCGCCCGAGAGACTTCGGAGGAGACCGAAAAGCGAGCGCCGGGAGGACTTGAGCCGCGAACCGCCCCCTTTCACCGAGAGACTTCGGGAAGGCCGGCGGCGAGCGGATTCAAGAGGGTCAGATCTGGCCGGTGGAGGCTCAGATCTGGCCTGAGGGAGAGCGAATCGAACCCTTCCACAACCCCGACGCCGTGCCGCCGTCCAATCATCGTCACCGCCCAGAGGGAAGCCGTCCGACGCCACCCCCCGTCGCGCCATCGCCGTGAACAGGTAGCCCATCATTTACGTCGCGTCGCCATCGTCCCCGCCGTTCATCGCTACCCCACCCCGTCGCCGTCGCCGTCATCGTAGTCGCCATCGTCGTTGCCGTTACCCGGGGAGCGCCTCGGTCTCGACCCCGGCGCCGCGGATTCGCAAACCCTAGGGTTTGCGATTTTCCGGTCGCGAACGGATCCGGACCGGAAAATCGGGTAGGGATTCCGCAGTTCCGGGGAGGCGGAGGTCGGGTCGCGAGTCGGGTAGGGTTTCGCCGAACCGGGCGTCGGGTCGCCCGTTTTTTAAACGGGTTCTTGGGCCGCGACGCCGTTTTAATAATAATAATAATAAAAAAGACAAAAAAATCCGAGTCGGGCCCGCGTTGCGGCCCGTCCGCGCGTTGGGTCGCCGACCGGGTCGGACCCAACCCGCGGATCCGACCGGGTCAGTTTTTATAATATTTTTAATAATAAATAATAAATAATATTTCAAAAAAAAATCAAAAATAATTTATTTTCGAAAAAAATATTAAAAAATGTTTTAATTTCCAGAAAATCGAAAAATATTTAAAAAATGTTGAAAAATGTTTTATTTTCTAAAAAAATCGAGAAAAGTCAAAAATGATTTATTTTCCAAAAATATTTTTAAAAAAATATTAAAAAATATTTTATTTTCCGAAAAAAAAAAAATCAAAAATATTCCATATTTTCTAAAAAATGCCAAAAATCCAAAAAAAAGCCAAAAATTCATGAAAAAGCCAAAAAAATTCAGAAAAAGCCAAAAAGACTTGTATTTTCCAAAAAAAAAAATACCAAAAAATCCCTTTTATGTCCAAAAAATTAGAAAAAGACTCAAGAAATGTTTTTCCTCCCAAAAATGCATGGAAAATCCCTCGAACATCCAAAAAACCTCAAGGTTTAAACAAGATTAGGTACCGAAAGGGCATTAGTGATTAACTAGTGTAATCAAGTCCCCGATCCTAATTTCTCTCGGTTTGCGAGTGAGTATTTCTCCCAATACTTCGCTTGGGTTTCTAATCAACCCACCCCAAATCGATTAGTGGCGACTCCATTTTAAAAATTGATTTACAGGTTAAAAACTTGAACCATTAAGTCGTGAATTGGTGGACTTGGGAGAGTCCGGGCTTAATTAATTTCAGCCGAGCCATTAGCCTCCTTAGGCGCTCGTACCCGATTGCGGGCGCTGAGAAAAATAGAGGTCGCGACATTCTTCTCTCTCCATTTGGATTTGAGAACTCTCTTCTTCTGATTTAGTTCTAGATTTGAGAGCTATCATCTTATGATCTTGACTTGGGAATTTAATAAATATGCTTTACGAGATTCAATACCCTTTTACTTTGTTCATGTACAAGTTCTCTACCTTCAATTTTATTGGTGATCACAAGAGTTTTGGCATTTTGCTGAACATGAAGATTTGCTCTGTCACATGTTAGATTGGTGTTTATTTAATTTATTTTAGTTGTCTCCATATGATGATGGTATAGAGAAAACTGAATCTATGCTCGTACTGCCAACTGGCAACGCTGTAGTTATTGAAAAAAAAAACTTTCAATGTATGCTCATCATTAATGAAGATACAAGATCCAATGATCGGCCATCGTTTAATTTGCTTAACAGATCCATTCTTATGGAATGAGTGTGTACTTAACCCTATTGGTACTCCGTTGATCCTCCTTGCATTCTAGATTTAGTTTTGCTTTGCAGTATATTAAACTTTGCTCTACTCCAATTTGTTCTGTCATGAAGTTTAAATACTCCTCATATATTATTTGGAGTAACGAATACAATTTTCTTTTAATAAAAAAGCCATTTTCACTATGCATTACTTCTCTGACTGTCCGTTATAAAGTTTGGTAAAGCAAATACCTACAAAGATGCTTGTGTTACTGTCTCCTTGTGATGGCGATGTCTTAAAGTGCATGTCAGAAACAGGTTCGGTTCTATTCCTGCCTAGTGTTCTCTTCCTTTTCCCATTTTCATTTCGTTCTTTCCCCAGTTATCAGAATTATTTGGAATTAATTGTATTCTTAGCCAATTGGTTAAAAGTGAATAATCCGATTTCCTAAATTTGCTTATTCTTCCTGGGGCCTATTACTTCTTTGCTAATAGCGTCCATGCGATAGTGAGATGTAGAAATCAAGAGCATAGAATTGGGGCAAAATTGTCCAAAAAATCCTAAAATTATTATACTTTTACCAATTCAATAATAAATCTTTTAATTATGAATTGATTATATTAGGCTAATTTTGCCCAAAAATCACTAATATGGATGTCGACCGTTCTCATGGCATAGCCAATGTTGACGTGGACAATTTTTAATAAATATATAATTTTTTTAAAAAGGGAAAAAACCCCAAACTTTGCCCAAAGTGACAAATTTACCCCCAAACTTTTTTTTGTGACCTGAAAAACCCCGAAGTTTCCTAACCGTGACACATTTACCCCAAACTTTTATTTGTGACACAAAAAACCCTGAACTTTCATTTGTGTGACATATTTACCCTAAATCATAGGGACATTTTGGTCTTTTTACTTTTAAAAGCTTTTTTTTTCTTTTTTTCTTCTTCTTCTTTCTTCCCTCCGCCGGCCATGGCGGAGCCGGCGAAGGGAAGCCGGCGTCCGGCGAGGGCCGCCCTCTCCGATGTCGGGTGAGGGCAGCCCTCGTCGGCGTAGGGCGAGGGCCTCCCTCGCCGGATGCGGCGAGGTCACCCTCGCCCAACGTCGGTGAGGGCGGCCCTTGCTGCGGCGGGCGAGGGTGACCTCGCCGGATCTGGCGAGGGCGGCCCTCGTCAGCGTCGGGCGAGGGCCTCCCTCGCCAAATCTGGCGAGGGCACCCTCGCCGGACGCCGGCTTCCCTCCGCCAGCTCTGTCATGGCCAGTGGAGAGAAGAGAGAAAAATAAAAAAATAAAAAATAAAAAGAAAAAATAGAAAGAATAAGACGAAAATGCCCTTAATTGGGTAAATGTATCACAGTTTGTAAAGTTTTGGCTTTTTCATATCACAAAAAAAAAAAAAAGTTCGGGATAAATTTGTCACTTTGGGCAAAGTTTGGGGTTTTTGATGGTTTTTGAGGGCCGACAGGCCCTTGCTGATAGTAGATGAGAGCTGGGATGCCCTTAGCAGCTGCGGGTGAGGGTTGACCCTCGCCTAAATTTAGGCTAGAAGGCCTTGCCCATGGCCACAATGGCCTAGGTGAGGCCAAGCCTCGCTGGCTACGGGGCTGACATCAAAAGAATTCCATGACTGAGATCGAGCTGAGCGTCCTTAGGACTGAACTTGTCGCCCTCAGGGGAAGCCTCGATGACTTGGCTTAATTCCCCCAAGGTCTCAGCAGTCGCTTCGATGAGGTTCAGGTTGACCACCCTCATAATGCCCTAGCTCGCTCCACTCGGTCTGCTTCTACACAGAGGATTGCAACGTCGATTGAGAGAGAGATAGGAGAGGCAAAGAGAGCGTGACCCCAAGTGACCACGACGCCGATGTCCCTTCAGCTGCTCCGATAGTTTCAGCCACTTCCCCCCTGAATCCCCGATCTGCAAATCGAATGTCGACTAACCTAGGTAAGCGCCGCTGAGGTGGCCCGACCCTCGGCGAGCATTGGAGGAGTAATCACAACTACCATAGACTTGCAGGGAGGAGATATGAATAGTGCCAATGGCTAAAAGAGAAATATGAAAACTTAAAAAGGGTCCATGATCCCCCGGGCGGCCCCGGCTGCAGGCAAGGCTAGAGTTTCCTATACTATTGCGGCCACGAACAAGGCCTCCTTGCTCGAGGGCTTGGCGACCCTCGCCTAGTGCCTGGTGAGGACCCCGATGATCTTCACTGCACAATAAAGCAAAAGGAGGAAAGATGGAAAAGAGAAAAGAAAAAGAAAGGAAAAATTTTAAAAAATATTGAAATATTATCAAAATTCATAGTTATTTCATAGGAATTCAATTGGCCACATAAGAAAAAGTTTAGGACCCAACTGACACAATTAAAAAAATTTAACATTAAATTAGTAAAAGTGCAATATGTTTAGGATTTTTTAGACAATTTGCCCATAAAATAAGATATTCGACACTTCACATGCATAACAACCCACTAAATTAATTTGAAAAGGGCACAAAAACACTTTCTTTTTGTCATGTTAATTATAAAATTGAGGATTCGCCGATGCCGTGAAGAAAGTTTCCTGCCGCCCCAGAACGAATTAGTTTAAAAGAAAATCAAGTTGACAAATTTCTTATAATTGGGTACCAGAAAGAAAAACTATAAGAGAAGACCTATAAGTTGTACGAGGCTTAGCTGACCACCACCAAATCCAGGCGGTTCCCATAGCACGTGCTTTTGGTCAATAGGAACATGAAAGTCGACCAAAATCCCTCCTATGATTAGTAGGTTTTCTATACATTTATTAAAATTCAGATATATTATGAAATTTGGCCAGTTTCGAAAATTTAATATTGATTTCAAATATTTTTTATGAATTAAGTAGCTGAGTTGAGAACCAAAATTAAAATAAAGAGATCTATTAAAATAGGAGAAACATTTTTTTAGGAAAATTCTAAATAAGGGTATGAAATTCTCTCATTTTCTCAAATAAAAATCCGAAATAGATATTGTTTCAAATAATGGCATGAAGTGTCATCATTTTTTAAATAATGGCCTGAATGAGTTATGACTATTTCAAATAAGGTCCTAATATCACCAATTGGCAAAATATTCCAGTCAATCAAAAGTATTTTTGTCCAAACACATTTTTAATTCAAATTTTACTTAAATTGGATTTAAAATAAAAATAAAAAAAGATACAAGCTTCTTCTTTTTTTTTTTTTTTTAAAAAGGCACAAATACAGGCCCTCTTGCTTATTTTTTACCACCCCATCAATGATGGGGCCACGGCAATGGCCGGCGAGGTTGTTGGTGCCTAGGTGAGTGTTAGTGACCCTCACCAACTAAACGCGAGGGCCAGTGGGAGAGGGTAGCGACCCTCTTGCCAGCAAGCCCTTAATGGCCATCGCAACTACCCCATCGGCAATGGGGCGACGGCAACAGTGAAAAGGGAGCCCTTCCATCCCATGTGTTTCTTTTTCTTTTCTTTTCTTTTTGTAAGTTTTTTTTTTTAGTTTGTTTTTATGGAAAGAAAAAAAAAGAAAGAAAAAGGAAAAAAAAATTAGTAAATTTTAAAGTTAAAATTGGCCTTCACCAAACGGTGAGTTCAGACCATTCTTTGAAACTAATGTGACCATTTCAAGTTCTTATTTAGAATAATATCCACTTTAAGCCCTTATTTGAGAAAATTATGGCGCTTTGAGACCTTATTCAAAACAATGTTCATTTCATGTATTTATTTGAAAAAAATGAGAGCATTTCAAGTCCTTAATTAGAATTTTTTCACTTTTTTGTTTTTGGTTATATTAGGATTGATAAAGTACTCCTAAGTAATATATTATATCCACCAGATCTTTCCCTAGTCTGGGTGACCGGTACATTAACAGATTCTAGCAATATAAGCATTTACCAATGCGGTTAGACGCATATTATGCAAGCTTAAAAAAAAAAATCTTTTGTATAATATATAATAGCAATTTGGACTAAAGAAAGGGTAATTTGGAAATGATTTCCTTCCATATTTGTCATCATCCAATTAAATGTCAACTATAGGGTGGAAAACTAGGAATGTCTTGATTCTTCCACAAAATTAGCCAATTAATTGATATAAATAGTTAGAAATTTTGTTCTCCCTGTTCACCGGTGTCCTTTTTCACGCTTGCCTTGTTCCTTGTTTTGTTGTAAGGGTTTCCTTGTTCTCCATTTCCTTGTATCCGCTGTGTTGGTTGTTTTTAGCCGTTGTTTGGCTTGTTTCTACTCCTGTGCAATTTGTGGCTCCCC
Organism: Eucalyptus curtisii; assembly: GCA_017140595.1. Taxonomy (NCBI): domain Eukaryota; kingdom Viridiplantae; phylum Streptophyta; class Magnoliopsida; order Myrtales; family Myrtaceae; genus Eucalyptus; species Eucalyptus curtisii. Next base: position 13,696,388 of record CM029501.1, on the reverse strand, counting down.
CCCCCCTTTTCCTCAGTACCCTTCCACTCGCTCTGACTTGTTTGTCTTCGTGAGTGCAAGTTTTTGGTGCCGAGTTTTTGCTGTATAGCTGTATAGCTTTTTTGTTTAAAGTCAATATATATCTTACCTTCTACCAAAAAAAAAAAAAGTTAGAAATTTTGTGGTTGAGCTTAGTTTGAAGGATGCTGCTCCACTCTCACGAGCATTTCAATATATATCACATGATTGATGTTTCCCTTTTTAATATACTTCAACGATTGATAAGTGGTTCAAACATCACTAGAAGCACGTATGAGGTAGCCAAATCTTCATATAGCTCGAGTAGATGATATAAATTCAAAAGTGCATAACAGTTCAATTGTTTATGTCAAGATGATATAAAGTTGTTAAGCTTCAACCGTAAATATCTATCATGCATTCTTAGCGACTGATATTAAATGTTTAGAGACAAAATTTCTTGCACTTATTTCCAAAGTTGACTTAGTTGGTTAGAGCACAGGGGATTTCAAACTCAATGACGGGAGGTCATTTGTTCAAATTCCATCAGCCATGTACAAACTACCGTGAACCACTTGTACAGGTCAAGGTTTGGACTTAACCGATTCCTGATATTTGCAAGATGTTTCGTGGAGCTAATAGTGCCACCTTTAGAGGTCCAGGGTTTCTATTCTCGTATCCTAGATTATGTAAATAAAAATAAAAATTCCAAACCAAGAGGGGTTTCGATGATGGATGAGGAGCACAAGAGACCGCAAAAGAATTGTCAAAACCCAAAAAGGAGGACTCTCGTATTTAAAATAGCGTACTCTGATTAACCTTTGCAATATATTTATACATGTCAGGTTAAGGAATAAGATATGGCTAGCGTATTCAATGTTAAATCACCCATTCATCCATCAGTTAAACTTTTAAAACAATAGGCTATCCCTCACAAAATTACTTGATACTAGGACACAATTTTTCTAAGTTAAATCCTTTCAAGCCCCTCATTTGTCTCCCTTATGATATATTTCCAATTCTTTAGTCTTAGCCAAAAGTCTAGCCTACGCATAAGGTGAGTGATAGAGTTATCAATTTTGACCCACACTTAAATCTATTAATTTAAGTTATTTGAAGCAAGGAGCTAAAAGGTGGAGGAGGACAACACACATAAGACCCATGCATACCTCATAGGCAAGCTATTGTGATACTTTAACACCTCTATCACGTGCAAACTGGGCTGAGAACGACATATGAAATTGATGAACGAGAAGCCCCATACATGAAATAAATCTGGGACAAAACCTAACTCTTATATTACAATAGAATGTAAACCCAAAAGTTTGAATTATTAGTTGAGGGGAGACCACATGTACATGAGTCTCATGTAATCCCTGTGCACACACGAAGTGGGATAATTAGCACTTCCTCTCATGCGCAAACAAGATTGAGTGTGAGAAGTGAAATTGATGGACTGAACACTATTGAAATGGTTTGTCATCATGAAAAGAGGTGATTGTTAAATATTAAAAGAAGTGATTGTTGACACAAAGAGAAATGATGGTTGATCATGAAAAATGATGATGGTGAGGATGAGGTACATATTCCTAAGACTACTTTGAAAATTTTTCTAGCTAGGAGTAAGCAACTAAGTTGATTCAATCTGGGGATCAAACTCAATTGGCTTTACTAGACCGGTTGACATCCTAGGTAAAAAGTTTGAGAACCAACTTTATCAATTTGGCTCCCGGTTATCGAGTTCCTGAGTAGAATTGGTTTTGAACCAGTTCAAAACCGAACCCCACAAATCTCTTAATTGATAAATTTTGCAAAAAAAATAATGAGGTTGACCATTCCAATATAAGTAGGCCATTATTGTATCACAATTGGGAACTTTTGATAAAATAAAGCATTTAATAGTGCAATTAAAAAGATTGAAATAGAAAAAGAGGTCCACCAATTCCGAGGTCAACTCTAGGACTGGCCGGTTTAGTTCTAGGATGGTTCTATGGTCGGTTTGAAGACCAGTTCAAAAAACTCGAAATCTGTGTAACATGAAGAGTCCTATGAATCTTAGTTTGCAATCTATTTATCTTGAAACCGATTAACCCTACTTCCAACCATCCTCCGAAGAGAGGGTCACAAGGTAAGCCAAATTTTGGCCACACATTCACTCGACCCTATTTAGGTTTTGTTTGCTATGAATAAGCCAAATTTTGGCCACACACCATTTAGTGGTATCTCACCATTATGTCTGTTGTTTTGTTCACTAATCCCTCAACAGCCCACATGTTTTGTGACCCCTATTTTCCACTGTTTAACCATAATCTCTTCGTCATCGTAAAAGGTGTCGGATAAAGATGGCAAGTAGCTAAAGTGCGTAGGCATAAAAAGGCCCACTCCTACGCCCCAATCAGCTTTCGTTCTTGCTGACCCGAAAAGCATTAAAAATTAGGTTAATTGATTTTGCTCGGGGTACTATAGATACGGTGGCCACGGGGTCGGCAAAGCCAAGTGTGAACACGTGACCTCGACATTGTCACCAATTAGAAGCTCGATAACTGCAGTCCAACCGTATAATTTACAATTCAAGCGACAGATTTTCATTAATCATATAAAAAACTAAGATTCTGATGCGGGGCGAAGCCTTGCCAAATAGCCGCAAAAACGCGTATGCTTTTATGACAAGAAAGTCTTAAGCGCCACTTTCTACGAGAAATAAATCAAAGCATAGTTCCTTGACTTTTGAGCTTATTGACAAGCAAGCTCAAGATCTGAGCTTGCGTATTGGGTGAAGTGACTTCGGAACAACCCAGCCATTTCTTATTTCTTCTTTTCTGACCAAGCATCTCATTGACTTTGTGAATTATAGGGGCCGTGAATAGAAAACCCCAATAATTTTTTTTTTCTTTAAAAGATCTAATCATGGCCATATTCCTCCCTTCAAATATAATATACACCAATATATGAAATTTGTTTTATAACTTAAACCACATTGTTTATCATGCGATAGATAAAGTCAATCACTTTGAAATATCATTTAGTACATATAATAGATTGGGTCGAAATGTTTAACTGTATATTTGACTCTTTTTCAGCCTCAAAGGAAGGGCAGCACGTCTTATACATTTGAATTCAATGTGCTGGTTTGGTACTCATTAAATGACCTGATTCTCTTGAAAACTTTAACTTAAGGTTCAATCCCAATTATGTCTTGAACTTTTTTTGTCTAAAAAATTCCACACAATCCCTCTGGTCTCAAATCTGCTCAGGCATCCAAAAATCGTCACTTGTTTCTTTATAATTATCAACATTAGGGCCAATTAGAGGTCCATTATCAGATTTTGTGTTTTCGGTAACATCCTCACCTTTGTATGGAAAAACAACAACCTTTTGATGTTGATAATCTTGAAGAAACTAGTAATAGTTTTTGGACAAGTAGGCAGATTTGGGACTAGAGTGAAAGTTAAGAATTTTTTTTAAACAAAAAAAGTTTATGCCAAAATTGGGATTAGATAAAAAAAAATTGATATTTTTTAAGGAATTAGCCCCTTAACAAACTGAAGATGTCAATTTACCTTATAATTGGAGAGGATCTTAATCTTTTTGTTAATACACCCCTTCATAATAATCTAGATTTTATTCATTGGCTTAGGCAACAAACCACCACATTCCTAGGCAAGGCCCATCAAGGTCATGAGACCCTAGGTGATGCCACATCGAGCTCATGCAACCCCAAGTGGCCCTCGCTTGAGGTCGTTAGTGGTTAGATCTGAGTTCACCCTGAAGTCAAGCAATGCTAGTGAGATTTACACAGGATAGCGATGGTGATGGTAAAAATGGAATTTAGATAGCTTGGCAAACGTAAAGTTGGCAAAACAAAAAAGACACATCAATTAACCCCTGAAGTAGCATTCCAAAAAGGCTTGAAGCCTAGGCTAGGTGAAACTTGCATTGGGCTAAGGGACTTTTAAAATGCTAACTTGGGTTTAAAAGGCCTTTGAAATTATGTTACCAAACATCTTGACTTTGGTATGATGGTCCCAAAGTGTCTTGTAAATGCTAAATCAAACACACCTAAGCCAGAGTGATGATCAGAAGTCAAAAATTGACAATCCAGAAGAGCTCAACTCAAATAGAGTGGCATGAGTGTAGCTACCACAACCAAGGGTCTAGGGCAGAAGCTATTGTGTCTTATTCAAAACTCATCATTTTCCTTTTTAAGTTCTACAAAGGACTTATACCATGGAAACTACGTTCTTGATGACGATGGGTCGGTCGCCACCCCCACACACAGATATTCTCTTTTGACATTTTGGTGCATTTCCACCCCCAAAAAAAGCCACACCCCAAAATGGGTTCAATAATTGCCAGCTCCCCCTCCTCCTCCTTTCCTCACGGCTAGAACTCCGTGAAGAGTCGCATGATGGCAACATAACTACCGCTAAAAGTCGGTCGACCAGACATCCGTATTAATTGTCGGCCGTCCCCCACCGTCGGCAGCAGTAGCAACCACCAACCACCGCCTCAAGGCCGCATATCTCGCCCCTTCCCCGCCATTCTTGCCCACGACACAATCTCTTTGGCTTCAACAAGAAGATATGATATTCTATTCGTGGATTTACTCGTCCAACGAGGTCATTTGAGAATGCAAGCACATGCCACTAATTTATAAATAGGACAAGGGGGGGCAAAAAGCCTCATTATCAAATTACACATTGCATCAGCTTGATGTAGGACGAAAAAGAATAAAAATTATATTATTCACCGAAGAACTCCAATTCTTACACTTCTAATCCATAAGGATAGAGTGCATTTTTTACACTGATAAAGACATCAAAGGAAATCACCCCAAAAATTACAATTGATAAAAAAAACTGAAAATTACATCACCATCACCTTCTTCCCTCCTCCTTTTTTCCCCCCTTAAATGTAAAGATTGTCGTTTTATGTCCAGAAAAACCAAATGAAAATTTCCACCTAGGGGGATCCTCATTATGAACTTCTTCCATCTCAGTCACGTGGAAGCTCAGTCACGTGGCTTCCACGTGATACACAGTGGCTATGACGAGACTTCGGATCTGGTCCATGCAAGAATGTGCTCCAAGAAAAAAAGGAAAGTAGTCATCGCCGGGCTATCGTTCGCCGGCCTCGCGGTCGTGGAACGATAGCCGGAAAACCCACTTGGAAAACAACTTCTTTCTCAAATTTATGTTTGCGCGCTTCTGGCCACCAATAGCCTTATCGTGGCCTCTAGAGACGGATTCGACGAATGCCTTGATACGCTGGATGGCAATCCCAAGGGTTTCTTCGGTCATGTTTGCGAAGCACACACGGAACCATCCTGGCTCGCTGCAGTGACACGACGACCCCGGTGAGATGTTCAGCTTGACGTCGTACACGATCTTCTCCCACAGCTCCATTTCCGCTTTGAATGTGTTCGAATTCAGCAGGTGTCGCATGTCGACCCAGGAGAATAGCCCTCCGTTGCTCTCGAGGCAGCTTATGCCGGCGTTCTGGAGGCCCGAGACGAGCAACGCATGCCGTTTCTTCAGCCTCTTCTTGTTCTCGGAGATGTAGTTCTTGGTGAACTTCTTGTCCGAGAGGAGCGCGGAGAGGAAGTACTGAGTCTGCGACGAGACGAGCCCAAAGCTTGACATCTTGGTTGCCGCAGCGACGATCGAGTCGTTGTTCGAGTAAATAGCTCCGACCCGAAAGCCTGGGAGGCCGAGGTCCTTGGAGAGGCTGTACACGACGTGGACCCTATCCCAAACCTCGGCTTTCTCGTACTTTGAAAGAACCTCCATGATGCTTGTGTAGTTTGGAGAGCTAAAAACGGTGCCCGAGTAAATCTCGTCGCTGACAAGATGGATTTGCTTCTCAATAATGAAATCTATGAGGAGGTCGAGCTCGGCTTGGGTCATTGTTGTGCCGAGCGGGTTCGACGGGTTGGTGACGAGGACACCTTTGACTTTGAGGTTACGATTTCGGGCTTCTTGATAAGCTCGTTCGAGAGCACAAGCAGTGATTTTGAAGCCATTGGAGCTTGTACAGTGTATTGGCACAATCTCTGCTCCTGTTCTCCATTTTAGGTCTCTGTCAAATCTGGAGAACATAAAATACATGTAAATGACTTGAAATTCGAAGGAAAAATCAGCAATCGGCCGGCTTCATGCACAAGCAACGAGTAACTTGACATTGTAGCAATAAATAAGGTAAAAAAGCAGGAGGACATGGATTATATCAAACAAGGATGGCGGCTAATGCTGAAAATGAAACACCCCCCTCCAAAACACAAAGAAAAAAAGGACAGTTTGTTTCCAGAAAAATGATAATGCAAGCCCTATTATTGTTCGTTCGAAAAAATGGCTTGAAAATGACATGACGTGTAGCACATGAGGGTTTGTTCGAGAAAAAAGAACACGATGTGATTGTTGGAAATTGACATGAATATGGGAAGGAGATAATCATTTGACTCGTTGTAAATTCGATGTAACAAATTTTCCAGACAATATCTAGATTCATTAATGGCGTGGTCTATAAGGACAATAATACTAGTATCATATGGACGGTTGCACACGAGAAAGCTTGCATACCCCGGGTAATATGGGGTGGGGATGAGAATGGCGTCGCCCCTTTCGGCGAGGCAGAATATGAGAGTCTCATTCGCAGAAGTCGCACCCGCAGTCAGAACTATCTTGTTGGGGTCAAAGCTCACTTTGTTTCCTCTGATTTCCTCCATGAATTGCACTAATGCCTGGCAACATTGCAGCAGCTAAAAGTCAGCATAAAAAATATACGAATACATGTACACATACGCATATTTATTTGTATATTGCTGATATTTACTGGTAATAAATATGGGGAAAAAATGAGGCATTATTATTCTTCTTACTTTCTTGAACTCCGGAAGGCCGTGATAATCCTGGAACAGCGCGAGTTCTCTGAATATGGACTCCCCATTTCTCTTGAACCCGGCTATGTCTTGATTTTCGGACAGCCATGATTCAAGAAGATCAAACGAGAGCTGCACGAAAAAGGAAAAAGGAAAATAAAAAGAATGAAGTTAGGGACGTGTGAACGCATTCTCAAAGCCACTATCGAAAACGACGCGGCCGGTGAAATGACATGTAATCCACACATTTATAAGAAAGTCCAATTGATTAAGCATCAACTCTACGGTGACAAACTATCTTGCATATGGGAAAGCATTGACGCGTTTGTTTTCCCCCTACGAATTCTGAATGTACACACTGCGAGGGAGAGGGAGATGGAGAGATAGAGAAATTTTGTATTATACCTGATTCTCAGCGAGACCCATCTGAATGATGCCCTGAGGATTCCGGATTTGGTCGTAGGGATTCTTTTCGTACTCCTCCCATCCCAGGAAGTACGACGAATCCTGGCCGTGAGAGTTGCATGTGGCTTTCCGTGACAACATTTGCTTCATTCTTGTTCCTCCTTTTGGGTTTCTCAAGAGTTTTGGCCTCCGGTTCTCGCAGAATGCGCAGATAGCGAGAGAGCGACCGAGAGAGAGAGAGAGAGAGAGAGGAGCTGATGTGCTGAAGCTAGGCTGAGTGATTTTGGAGACTGTGATTGATGGCAAGTGTTTGACGAGAGAGGGAGCGGGTTGATGGGTTTGGAGGGGGGAGGTCTATTGCAATCTGGACGTCTATATTTATAGGTGCTCTAGGAGGGAAAAAATCGAGCAGAGAGAGAGACACACACACTCATTAACTATTTCTTAAATGCAGCGCACTTCTTCGTCCAGCTTAACTGCGGTATTCGTCCCCAGTCCTTTTCATCGCGAAGGGTTTCTACCATGAATTATATAAACCACTTGGAAATTATTACAGTGTACACATCGACGTCACGTTGCCGTGTCATTTCAATCCTAACATCCCCAGCACAATCACCTAAAAGTGAAGGAGTTGTCATAGTGCCTTCCGTTAGAGGATGTCCAGTTCGCACCATGTGTCTTGAGCTATGTAGTAGCAACATGCGACATGCGACACGTGATACGATCGACACGTCATTTGTTAAAAATAGAGAATTCCGACACGTTCCGACACGTTATATATTAAATATATTATTATATATAAATACATAAATAATAATTATTATAATAATAATAATAATAACCTAGATTTAATTTACAGTAAAAATATTAATTCAACATTTATTAATATCATTTATTATTTTAATTTGTTACAATAATACATAAAACTTAGAGGGAAAAAAACATTGTTTAAAGAAAAAAGCGAAATGGTATTTTTAAATTTATTTATTTATCATATAAAGCATTTTTTATTACTTCTTTCATAGTAAAAGACTTTTAAAAAAACTAAAATAATTCTAAAAAAACAAAACAAAAAAAAAGTGAAAAGAGGTAGGGTCGTGGCTAGGCATGCCGCTACCACCGCCCCCGTCGATGGCATGCCCAGCCATCATCGAGGGGGCTGGTGACCTAGGAGGTGGAGGGAGGGCGACCCTCGCCGCCCAAGCGAGGCCCGAGCGAGCCTTGCCCAGATTTGGGTGACACGTTGGCTAGGGCCGACGAGGATCGCCTAGATCTGAGCAACGCCGACCCTCGCTAGGCCTGAGTGAGGGCGTGGCATCGCCCAGGGCCGGCGAGTGCCCCCCCCCCCCCTCTCTGTTGCCTATGGCCGGCGAGGTCACCGGCCTCCTCCAACGATGGCAACAACAGCAGTGCCTAGCCACCAGCCCTCTCCCTCTCTCTTTTCTTTTTTTTCTTTTTTTTGTATATTTATATTTTGACCCATCGAGTATTGAAAATTTTTAAAATTGATCCCGTGCATTTCAGAATCGCGTGTCGAAGAGAGTTGACCACGTATCGGATTTTTCGACACTCGTTGACCGCGTGTCGGGACGTGTCCGAGCGTGTCGGAGTGTCGAACACGTGTCGGAGTGCCAGACACGACACAAAGGCTCCCGGAGAGTGTCGGTGCTACATAGTCTTGAGCGTCTCGGATTAGGCTTCTATGCTAGGCGCCTCATTATACATCGATAAAACTGTAATAATAGACTTGTACACCCATAGATGAATCGAATGATTACGACTCGAGTAGAACATTTTGTCGCCACAGTGAAATCTTTATAATGACATCTATAAAACAGCAACTGTACTGATTATTTATCAATAACATTTTCATTCGTAATAAAAAATTATTAGATACATGTAACTATAAGAAAAGGAAACATCTATGGTGCACTTTCTCATGAGGGTTATGCAGTCTTAATCGCAATTTTCATTTTAAGAGGTGTCCCACGGTCATATGTATTAGGTGACAACTAACAATTTTAGCCATATTTAGCAGAGTGTCTATAAACTACATAACTCGACTCACGACTAACATAATTTATAAATGCACATCTTGCTTGTCCAGTGTGCACCTAAAATTGATAGTTCACAGATTAGTCTTACATTTAAACCAAAGTAGGTTGTAAACTCAATCGATCAAAGAAGAGATTCCTCGCTCAAAATTGCTTGATAATCATACCGCACACGCTTTATGATTGACTTGTTACAACATGTTAATGAAACTTTTTAAGTTATAAAAATGTAGTATATCCTAATATTACCCTATCGGGCATTCATGAAATAAACAACCAACTACATTTTAGTTAAAATATAAGATGCACGTAAAAAGAAAACTCTAAAAAAGAAGTTTGTTCATGTGCTAACGTGATATGAATAGAAAGAAACCTATAATTATCATGAATTTTTTTAAATAATTAGATATGCACCGGAGAATAGTTACTTAACTAGGGTTTATGATTCTGTTTCATGAGAGACTTTCTTGATCTCCTCGACCGATGTGGGGGCGAGATTGCAGTGATAGCTACAGGGATTGGTGTGATTATCTTTGCGAAATGGGAAGAAAGAAACAAAAAGACGAAGACTTTGGTGGGGAGGCGGAGAATGTAAAGTGGGGTTTAGAACAACATTACCGACACATCTTATTCGAAATGGGGTCTAGGGATCCACATGGTCCTTACTAGGGCCTGAAACCTCGAATGCTAAGTAGGGCCCATTTGTCCCCTCCAGTTGTGTCACATTGGTCCATCGCACTCATGTCGACCAGTTCTTCTTTTTCTTCTTTTAGGATCTTCGTCAAAAAGAAAATCTTGGAGCATCATGAATTACGCATACTTAATCGGAAATGTTTTAGCAGAGTCATTATACACTACCAGAAAAGAAATCGACTTTATTTACCAGTTGTTTTTACTGAACTTCTCTTTAAAAAACTTTTTTCAACTGGTCTTTTTGGATTGATGGTTTATACATATAGACAGTGCTTGCCTCTTTCTGTAATTAATTTTGCAGGTGGGCAAGTTCGTTACTACTACTTACTGATTAGGAATTCGACTTGAGAGAGTTTCTTGTGACTAAAGATGAAGGAAAACACGGACACTTTTTTTTCTTTTTGTCACAAAGGGTATTAAACTTCTCCTTTAATATATTGTCATGGCTTTACTAAAGGCCAACAACAATGGTTTCATGTGAAGTCAACCCTTTTAGAATCTCCTAATGGGAACAAAAGCCATCCTCCCCCAACAACCATATGTTAAAAGCCAAAAAGAAATGATTTTTCAATTTGGATACCAAACTTTTTTTTTTTGTCAATCCTACTCTACTCTTACTAGAACTCTCACTCTCAGATTTTTGCCATGCCTCCTTACAGACGTAGTAGTCGAAACCCATACTTGAAACTAAATCGTTTACATCACAACCTCCCCTGAGAATGTGGGGATTCAAACTCCTCACTTCCCCCTTCCATGTTGGAACGATGACCATGGTAAAACTTTTTTTATTTCGCTTTCCCAAATCTTGACAGTATATGTCAACTACATCGCTAAAGGAGCGAAGCAGATCAATTGCAGCTTCTGTACGAAAAGATTGTCAGCTTCATAAGATTTTAAGTATTTGATCCTCATTAGTAATCATGGAAAATCAACTCGTACAACCAAAGATCCTTGGCATTTCAAATTTGCAGTTCTTTGCTTCATTTAAATGGATTCTTTCTTGCGTGCCCAGCTCCAATTCAACGCCAGATTGCTATAAAAATAAATTTTGGGACTTGGAGATTCGTAAGCCTATGTTGGCAGCTTCAAGAAGCCCTAAAATAATCAACTCTTAGCTGCTAAAAACCTTAGCTTAACCAATTGACGCCCTAGGTTTTTAGCTGCTGGATTTCCAGGAGCCTCGTCCCAAACAGCTTTTGATTTGTCATCATGACGTGGGTCAAGAGGTATTGCCCAATATTTTAAATAAAGGACAATAATTATAATAAACAAATAATAAACTTCAAGACCTTTTCGCTTGGAGGCACGTGCCTTTTTTTATAAACAATTTTTATAGACAATCTCTCCTCTATTCTTAATGTTTAGTTAATGTGGGACTCTTGGAGGCTTGAAGTGCCTTGTGGGTCTCTTAAAGCCTTAATCCCACATCGAGTAGAAGATAAAACTAATAAATAGATTTTCTCTATAAATAAAAGAGTAACAAGAAGAGTTTTAATGGTCTTTTGGCCACATACCGCAAAATATGGAGAAAAAGTGAAAAATTAATTGAATAAACAATCCAACGAGCGCTCGTTTAGCAACCAAGTAAAGAAAACTTATAATTTTCATACACCCGTCCGTGCACGCGGCACTTTTTAATAAGACCCTAGAAAAATATTAAAGGTAGGTGAGAATGACAATAAAGTGAGGTAGTAAACCGAGGGTCGCGCTCCTGGATTTAAAGATCGCCTCTCTCCTTTTCCTTGGCCTTCTTTTGGCAAGAGGGGAAAAGGAAAAAAAAATTGAGGGACATCGCACTTGTGCTTCTCGCATTGCTTGATCCATTTTAGGCAAAAACGACCCACTCGATTGAAGAAACATTATATGTTGCAGAGGGACTAGAGCGAGATTGATGTCTACACAAGTTCAATGGCTTTGACATAACCGCCAGAGAACGATGCCGACCACGTTTTATGTCATAATGTTCTTCTCATGTGAAGGCTGATAAGGATTTGTAGCAATTGAAAGTCGTATGAGAAGTTTAAAACTTGGAAAAGGGTGAAGAAGTATGAGGAATCGAGTTCAAGAATTTTAAAATCCCGATACTTTATTGGAGTTGAGTGTGTGACCGTTTTACTCCAAAATGTAAATCTTGTATCATGATTTAGAAGCCTTGCATTTCTAATTCGATATGGCATCTCCTATTAGTCACTTTAGTTCAACAATATTTATAAATACTGTGATCATCAGGGCATTGCTATAATGCCAATGGATGAGGAACAAAGACTGTTTTTTTATCAATTGGTAGAGCACATAGTAAAACTAATTTTGAAATTTTTTTTTTTTGGTCGAAAGTAAGAGTCCATTCATTTTTCATAGATAAATAATCAGGTGATAGTTTTTAATGTATTGTAAGAATAGAAGTCTATTTTTTACCACAAAAAAACTAAATAACAGATAATTATAAATTATTGTCGGGTGCATTCTTTCAAGAATTTATGACTCATAATAAATTGTTAATCTCACAGCAATTCAAAAACTGTTATGTTAGTAAATTTCTTTTTAAAAATAATATTCAAAAGTTACATAGAAGGCTTTTAGGCTTAACAAATCACAAATAATTGTTGAACGAAATAAATGCCAAAATGCAAATAACAAAGCATGTAGCTAGAAGCACACTCTCATCCTTCCAAAACAAATCTGTCACCGTAAATGTTCAATCAACAGATTCAATGATTAGTACACACCAACATCCTCCTCGGTGGCTATCAACTGGGCAAATAGTTGAACTAATCTCCACGTTCACCTAAGATTAGCTGCAGAAGTTTATTCACACGTACAAGCTCCTCAATCAGATTGGGAGAGAAAAGAAAGGACAGTCAAAGCAGAGAAAAAGAAAATCAAAGACTAAGTAGGCTCTAAAAGAGGGAAGAATTTTTTGGGAGATGAGGGGTTTTGCCGACAGAGAGAGAAAAGATAGAGCTTTTGAAATTGAGATAGGGAAGAAAAGAGGGACTAACATCTGAGAAAAAGAAGCAGGAGAAACAAACCAATTCGATGGCAAGATGTAATATCAATTTAATTCTTCAAAACTCAATCACATTAGCTATTTATTTCTAAATATATATAAATAACTATATTACAAAAATACGTTAGCTATTATAGGGTTTCAAGCACTTCTGGATCGACTTTGCGTCGAGGAGTGTCTTGCCAAAATAGAACTAGACACCCGGGCACTATGCTAGAAACTGCATTTTCACTCTGGAGGTTTACCGAGAGCCACCCAGGGGCTGGCTTGTCCGGCCGCTAGGCAGGTTGTCTTCTCACGTCCTCAAATCATGTGTCTCCAATTCCAAGCACCCACAAACACCCCGGTGTCCTGAAAATTCTAAACTCACGTCGATTTCAAATCAAACGAGATTAGTTTCAAGTCATAGTCAACAAACGCTACTCGACGAACAAACAATTCTAGGCATCCTAGATATCGTCATAATTACACGGTGTTCGACGAAATCTAACCTAGCAGGAAAACATGATCTACATTTTGTGTGTAATAATTGCGGCTGGGGACGTTCGAGTCATCAATTTCAGCACATCATGCTCAGAATAAGGATCGCTGACTTTCAATGCTTTAGCCCCCTTGTAAGCCAATACGAGGAAGTAACTGTGGCAATGTAATTTATCGTTCCACATCTATTTTAATGATATAATGTCCCATCGAATGACCCCAAGGAAAAAAGTAAATAATTAAGTAACCATTAAGTATTTGTGTTATCGTAATCAAGTTGCAATTGTTATGCGCAGGTTTCATCAACCTGAAAGGCTTGCACCTGGAAAACAACGTGCCAACCACTCTTGTAGTAAATCTAGGCATCATACAGCTGTTGACTCGTCAATCTTAAAGTAATAACAAGTGAGAAATACGACGGAGTTTAAATTGATGTTAATTGGCAGAGGAATTAGAACTATGGCTCATGAGATGGGACGTCAGGTTGGACATTTAGACATGGTAATAGAACATATAAGTTTCGTAGACGAGCGACTTGAGGCACCTTCTTTTATGTGCAAGTCGAGTCAGGAATGACGTGCGGAATTTGACAAATAAGATGGGGCCTTAAGTGCAAAATAAATTGAGTTGAAACCTAGCTCTAATAGCAAGTTAGAAAGTTTATAAATGGAGAGATACTCCATGTGTGTATGTATGTGTGTGTATATATAAAGAGTATACAAAGCTAGTAATTTAGTACATACTGTTATAGGAGTAATGTACAGATGGGTAGTGACATGTACGGGACAAATTCACGTGAAATAAATCTAGTGATTTGTTGTTATGCAATTACACGAACACAGCACTGATTAATCAAGTTTGTTCCTTGATAACCATCCAGCAGAGATTGTCTCCAGATTGCGTAAAATGATAAGACTGATGTGAACTCTACTTGAGGATCTTGGCTTCTCGAGCGCTAGGCAAGCCCATATGACATGCAAAAGACATGATGGGAAACCCAGAAAGCTTTATTGTCTCTGCGTGGAATTCTTTGGATTATATGTGAGCTACATGTTGGACTCTTTCGTCGTGGCTAGAAGAATAATTTTGGTAGATGTTCATATCATTGAATTGGTCGTGTGAAAATTTTCTTTTCCGCAATTAAGGTAATTGGATTTTCGGTATGTCCACGTAAAATGATTATCATGACTGAAACACATGCTTACTATTTGAACCATCCGGTTCAAGTAACAAACTTATTGCATGGTCCATACACAATAATAGAATTCATGAACGCCGATAAGTTTGCTTTGGGGGAACAAGTTAGGATTGTGACTGGGAAATTGTGCTTGGATTTGTTTGGGGTATGTCTACGTTTGGAATAATGCTATAGATTTATGCTAGCTGTGAGTACCCAACCTGCTTAGTTTCAGATGAAATAAAACAGAAGAGAACGCAAGGTTTACGTACCTATATGGGTTCGGGCTGCAATATTCAAAAGATAAAAAAGTTTCATGAATTTTATTTTGTTGAGGTTGGAAGAACAAAGGCGGAAAAAAAGAAAGGAAAAGAAAATGGACAAACATCAAATCATAGATGCGAAATCGAAATTTACTTCAATGAGAAGACAAACATAACGTTGAACAAAGTAATGTTGATACTGTCCTAGAAGCTTAAAAGTAGGCTAGGATTAGGTTCATTTTCCACAACCGTAGCAAATCCCAACCGATGCAGTCAATTGGCGAGCATGGTGATCCTTATATTGCAATGTTCATCTTGGCCTAGTGAAAGACCGGTACATGGTCAATCCTATTCGAGCTTGAAGAGAGCTTGTTGATTTGCAAAGGTCTGAAAAACACGAGACTTAGACCACGTGTTCTGGGTGCCCAGGCGGTCTGTATGGGATTTAATTACGGGACCTCGAGCTCTCCCGACTCTAACAGCTAGCTAGCTTTTTTTTTTTTTTTTTTACATGTGGCTCTTTCGACGGGTAATTATAACATACACTTTCAGCATAAAAAAAGATTCATTTCACAGATTCCCCTCTCGATTGTCATGGTTTGCGAGAGAGGGCAAGCAGTTGAAAACCCTAAAAAACTAAGAACGGATAAGACCGCTTGTACCGAATTCTTTTGTAGAATGGACGTAGTTCCCCGGCAAGATCGGACTCTTTGGAAGACCGGGGAGAGAGAGAGAGGACTAGCTACAAGATGGAGGGGGCAACGTGGGTTGTTGCGAGAGGAGGAGTGTTATGAGTGGCATGTGAAGGCCACATTTGATTGCTCGTATAGGTCTCTCTTTGATAATTGCTTTCCAAGGGTCGCTCTCTCTCTCTCTCTCTCTCTCTCTCTCTCTCTCTCTCTCTCTCTCTCTCTCTCTCTCTCTCTCGCTTTGGTGGTGAGGGGACCATGAGTGGCCGGGTCCAAATCGTGTGACATCTAACATGATGCTCACGTTAGTCCATTTTTGACTCTCTTCCTAGGAGACATCGGCATGCCCCATCTGCCTCCCCTCCTTTACTCTCTCTCTCTCTCTCTCTCTCTCTCTCTGGCGCACACCACCCTGCACCCTTGAAGCAGAAGAAACTGCACGTACAGAAATGTGTAACTCGAATTCAGACGGCTTGAGCTTGAAACACAAGTTAGCCCTTAGTAAAATCTTATTTCGAAAGAGAGACGGCCTCCTTAGGCTTGACTTTGGTGAAAGTCTGCCCAATCGTGAAAGTCGGAATCTCGTTTTAGTTATAGTCGCTATTCTACTTCGTTTATGTGTATTTCGGGTTCAAACAACTAAAGAGCTGAAACTCAAATTTTCCTTCCTAAAATGTCATTTAGAAATAAAAACTTCTTCCCGGGGTTTGACTAGACTAAAAGTCTTTCGAATCGTGAAAGCCAAAACTCTCATTTAGTGTGCGCAGATTGACAAGTGGCTACTTCACCATTTTTAGTTTACTACTTTTTTGTTAATAATCTAGGAGCATGGGTATGAAATCTCCATAATTTAGATATCCATTAAACACTAGGCAAACTTCATAAACTAATAAAATTCAGATCGTTAGCTTGTACAAATGACTTTAATCGAGAGCAATTTGCATGTAAGTGATGATATTCGTACGAATGGCCTCCAGTTTCTGAGCTGGAAAACTCCTAAAGCCCTAGGCAACTGCACCAACCCTAGGGTTAAGGAAATGCTACTCCGTGGATCTTTGTTGTGGAAGAAGACTACCACCGTATGGCTTTATGGTTCGCATGACGCCCTTGTTAAGTTGCAAGTGGATCGTTTGCCTCGTTTTACATGTATTTGCACATCAGGCTAATCAAGCCGAAAGCTTCGATATCTTATATAATTAACAAATACAGCCAGTATGTGCAAAAGTGATTTGTCAAAGCCCTCTTGCACGCATGTAACTGAGGTCTACAAATCTGCATGAAAATTTTATGATTGATGGTAACGTCCTCTGGAAACGCAGAGTGATGAGTCGATGGCACGTCCCACAACCCAAATTCAGAAATTATCGCCTATTAGATTATCAATAGATAGACTCGAGAATTGAACTAACGTAGCTACAGAAGCGCGGGCGAAGAAAATGACTTATCCTTCCACGAAATTTCATTTTCGTGGACGAAAAATTAAATCTCATGTCTCAATCAGCCTCAAGCCCCACGATCATTGCATCGATTACCTATTGCGTCGAACTATTTCGGCAAGATCTTGACTGCATTTATATTCTTGGCATGCAATAGGACATTGCTGTCTAATTCTTTGGTCGCACATGTACATTAAATGTAAGAGTTCAAAAATGTGGAATTTGTTAATCAATGGGCACACATTTGCATAGGCGTCTAACCTAAATCATACGCAATTTTAACGTGAGACACATGAACACAACTTTGTAATTTCAGAATTATCGGCGCTTTGTGATTATTCAAATGGAAGTTCATCGGATTGAATAGGTTGGGTTTCCGGTCAACAACGACGACTGTAGGGGCATATAAGTTAGGGTAATGTATTGTTTAGGATATGCCTCTTACTAATCGATTTTGTTACGACTATATCTTTGAATGATATATACTAGTTGACATTTCCTTTGCTGAATTTAGGGTTTGTAAATAGATCTTCTCTATATAGAGAAAAAGGGCTAATATTAAACCTAATTGGAAAAGCACAACGCATGAGATAGTTATCCTTCAGAGCTTTGACAAGAATAGAGTACTAGAGCTTTGCCAATGAGCAAAAGTGAAGATCACCTGTGCACATGTTTTGTGCTTCTTTGTGCTTCACAGCATAGTTTGCCAATCTAAATCCGGTTTTACGCCCACACTCGATCACCCTTCCAACGCAGATATGTTACTTTCGATCTGGATTTCAACTTGACTTTCTTGAAGGTATTATTTGATCCCAATCATATTACACTCTTATCTTAGTTGATATCTTACGTACCCACCATGCACGATAGAGGTTGCTATCATTGATTTAATCATAACTCGTACGCGCATTGAGTCGAATCGAGGAGCTCATAACAGTGAGCAGCTCAACTCACTCCTAAAATTTATAAGGAGAGGTCCCAGCTTAGGGCTACTCTTTGGCCAACATGTTTCTTTGAGTGACCGAAATAATTTGTCTCGTTGTGAACAAGTGGGTCGAGACCCATAACAAATCAGTTTCATGCTCCAGTGATACCAAATCGGTCAACCCCAGTTGAGAAAATGAAAGCACGAATGCCATATTGCTCTGGAAATGGGGACTTATCCAGCCAAGCTTGAGAGGGATCTTTTGTCCTTATTGTGGAACTAATTAAAACACAAGCAATTCGAAAACAAGTGTTTCGTTCCCAGACAAGGAGAAGATATTGCGAATCTTCCTATCTTTCTAGAATTTACATGCGTAACTTATATCTTTTGTGAAATATTGAA
Organism: Eucalyptus curtisii; assembly: GCA_017140595.1. NCBI lineage: Eukaryota > Viridiplantae > Streptophyta > Magnoliopsida > Myrtales > Myrtaceae > Eucalyptus > Eucalyptus curtisii. Next base: position 13,677,983 of record CM029501.1, on the reverse strand, counting down.
AATAGACCTCATCTTTTACGCGATGACAACTTCCATACTTCTACTGTTGCAAAAATTTATTCACATGCTTCAAAGAAAAACCCCACATTGAAAAGTCCAGCTTGCTCCTCTTTGCAAACTCATTTTAGTATCTCGCCTAGGGTTTGAAATTATTCGATTTTTAGTTGGTTTTAAGTGTTTTAAGTAGGTGTGAGAATTTAGGTTTGTGATAGGCATTTTCAGAAAAGCAAATGGCATTTTAGTAAATAAGGACTCAAAGGTAATTGATGTAAAGGTGTCGAGAGATCTTCAAAAGTAAAACTTAGATATGTATTGAGTATTTTCAACCATAATAGGTATGGTCACGGTCATCGGATGAAAGATGCAATATGGCTTTGATATTTTCGCTAAATCTTTATTCTCATGCAAGTGGTACAATCTTCCTATGCATAAGCTCGTGTTTCAATATCAATCGTCACGAGTTTCGAGCACTTCTATGTGTTAATGAGTTATTCATGACCCTTGTGCATATATATGGTTTTTTCATTGCAAAGTCGTGTCAAATATTTTATTTTCTTCGTACGAAAAATCAATATAATAAATGATGTGATTGACTATAAGTAAATTTTTAAACAGGTGAGTCATATTCAACATTTCTCCATATCTCCCACATCACATAATATATTAATTTCATAAATCATTCTTTGTATCTTTAGCGTAATTCTACTCTTTATTCTTCACTTGCACTGTACACATGTGTACGGTTAAAGTAAGCACTATACACGTGCACATAATTAGGTAAACTTTTATGAACTTTTTATTTATTTTTATGCTTCTCTCTCATTGTAGTAATAAGATAGTGTCTGAACCAGTTATCACACATCTCGGCTATTCCACCTCCACCGGTAATCTTCAAGGCGCACTCCCCCATATTAGCCTAATGTATTCAGGAATTTACTTCTGAAACTCTTTTAATAAGGTTTGAACCTAGAACCAAAAGAAAAGAGGAAACTATTTTTTCGTAACCTAAGCCAACAACCTTGTTGCAAGCTTCTCTTCCTACTTCGGTCATGCCCTGGAGCTCATACTATTCAATACCCGCCGAACGAGGGTAGGTGGTGTGGGGTGTGTCCTTGTGATGCAAGGAGACATGGAGCTCTTCTATCATTTTATTTATTTTGTATACAATCTCCCTTAATAAATGTAGGAGACATAAAGTTTGATGGGTCAGATATGTACCCGAAAGAGGGTAATGCATGGGCCAGGGACCCAATAAGAGATGGACCCAAATTAAGCAATCCCCCATCCGACCTTCGCATGCTGAATCTCAGGTGGCATGTCATGCCTAAATTCAACACAAAGAAAATCTGGCAACTATACCCAACAAAAAATAAAATAAACCGAATGCTAATGCTGTAGTGTAGGCTTCATGAGCACCAACTTCAAATCCATATAGAATATACTTGGAGCCAGCTTTGTTTTCCCCTTTTCCTGGTCAAAAAGGGCGTGAAATACCACAAAAAGAAGAGGCAGAGTTGCCGTTTGCAATGGATCTTGTAAGACCATGTCTAGGGGCATGAAGATTTGTCCCTGCTTTTTCCTTTGTTTTGTTCTGTTTCGTTTTCACTAGCGACAGAGCACCTTTGTCTATCCGCGTGCTCTGTCGTCTGGTCAAGAAGATTTTTTTAAGGTCATGTCTGGGCGGATTTGTGAAGTGGGAGTCGTTTCCAGCTTTGGTTTTCAGATCCTCCATCGATTTTGTAGAGTTGTGTAGCCGACGGTCAATGCAGTTTCGCATTAATATAATAATTGTGCATTTTGATCTTCTGCCGTGTGCTGTGTCCCGTGCTGGGGGGTTGGGGTTAAAAAATTAGGCTTTGTTAGTATGATAGATTTTGGAGTACTGTGAGAATAATAATTTATTGTGAACAAAAAATTCTTAAATGAGTGGTTCCTACAATAATTTATAATTATTTATTATTTGATATTTTTTATTTCAGAATTAATTATTATTCTCATAGAAGATTAAAGACCGTCATTTCTCTAAAAAAATTGCCCTTGTTTCAGTCTCAAGGAGCATCATTTTGAGTTGGGTCGGCTTCAAGATGGAGTTGATGGGGGCCTAGACTAAGGGCCCATAGCTGCATTACACTTCTAGGTCTCGGAATGTGGGCTCGATTTGGTCCGTTCGACGAACTTCTATTATTAACTTTCATACTCGTTTTTACTTTTATTTAACACGAAAAGCCCAAACCTTTTGAAATATACAGGCACTTGGATACATTTTATACGTGGCTTCAACGAATTTAGTGGAGTTTGTAACTAGTGTTAAGGACTAGAATCTTTGAAGAGAAAAAAGAAATAAGAAGACAAACGATTTTTACGTGGAAAGCATTTTCAGAATCAGAAAGGGAAAAATCACGATACTACAATAAGCAATCTCTTCAATATCAGTATCAGTATCAGAGTTACAAGCTTCGGGAATTTTAAGTTTCAGTGTTATAACTACAAAAGATATTGCCTCAATATTTAATAGAAGTTTAGGACATAAATAGTTATGATGAAAATTACATGTATTGTATTTGCAGTAAAAAATCTTAGCCTTAGTATTACTTTTTTTTTTTTTTTTATCAGACTCAACAACTCTATCAATCTCCCTCTTCTAGGAGCCAAAGTCCTTGCCATCGAATCAATCAATGTCACTTTCCATATTCATCTCTCCCACTATTTTGCCAAAATAGGCTCTAATACCAATTGTTATGGATGCAAAATCCTCACCAGTTGAAAATAAAAAATAAAAAATAAAAAAAAGAGAAAAAGACAAATGAATTTTTACGTGGAAAACCCTTTCAAAATTAGAAAAAAAAAAAAAAACATAGTGCCGCACGAGGCAATTCCTTTGCTATCAGTATAAGAGTTACAAGCCTTAAGGTTTTTAATCTTCAACATTGTTACTATAAAAAGTATTATTCTCTAAATAATATCAACATTAACACGCGACACGTGACATGACACAACATGATATGCCGACGTTCATTTCTAAAAAATAGATAATTTCGATACATTGGGACACATTATATATTTATTATAAATTTTTATATCTACATAATAAATTATTTTTTATGATTATTTCATTCAAATTAATTTGATTCAAATTAACAAATAAATAAATAATAATAAAAGAGCCTAGAATGAATTTACACTAAAAATCGTAGTTATGAGAAGTGAGAGTCAGAAAAAAAAGAAAAGATTAATATCTTTTTCTTTTCCCCTTTTTTTATTTTTTTACTTATTTACATTTTGACCACTCAATTATTGAAAACTTTTAAAATTGACACTGTATGTGTCGGAATTGCGTATCAGAATTCTGGACTTGCATGTCAGAGTGTGTTAAGAGAGTGGACCACGTGTCGGATTTTTTGACACCTATTGACCATATGTCGGACATAATACAAAGCAATTCCCAAGGTGTGACGGGCGGTATGTACAGGGCTTGAGTACATCTTCACCGCGGCATGCTAATCCGAAAAGCTCCTACAGAGTATCGATACTTCTTAGATTACCCCAATGTATAGCAAAAGTTTAGAATATACATAATTATAATGAAAATTACATGTGCCATTAGTAATAAAAACTCTAAACTTTAATATTACTTTCTATCAGACTCTACAATTCCATCAATTAGATCGTTGGATTTTTATTCCAACCATCTAATGTGCTAAATTTCAATTTTCTTTTTGTAATTGATGTACTTTGACCACAATTCCACACCCATTGATGAGTTTCCCTATCATTAATCCTTCCTAAGAACCCAAACAATTAAGCCTTCAATTTTCTTCCTTATTCAAATCCTTGAGCTAAGATCATAAAAAATTTTCTACACACCTCTACTCCAAATATCATATATTCTAAACTTGGTATATAGAGGATTCGACCAATGGCCATATTGCCATGAATTAAGGTTATTGAACTTACAACAGACTTCACAGTGAGTCCTACAAATGAGTGTAATTTTTCTCTCTCATAGATAGGTGTCGCGACCTACCCTCGAGGAGGGAATAGGTTTAGGGGTATTGCCCTAAGGACGGGCCTAAGGCCCATGATTAAGCGCGAGCTCTCCCAAGCCCATACCTCGCGTGACGTTGGGACATTTTTTAGAAATTTTGCAAAAGGAGTTGCCATTAGCCTATTAGGGGTCGGCTAAAAACCAAATGAGACACGAGAGTATGCCACACTTCCTACGCAACCAGAGAATCTAGGGTCGGGGACTTGATTACAATAATTGACCAATTAGTGCGCTTTCAGTACCTAATCTTATTCATTTTAAAATAAAGGATTTTTGTCAAGCAGTTTTGATTGATTTTATACCTATCCACTAACATGTGAGGTGATCATGCAGGTGCGCAATCATTAAGGTAACAATTATAGCTATCAAGATCCTAATTGCAGTAAAATTAACACAAACAACTAAACAATGCAAACATAGCTAAATATATAAATTAAACATGCAATATAATCAATATACGAGCAATTAAAGACCTAATTACACTAAAGAGGCAAGACATGGCAATTCTTAACCAAGCCCCACATTTTTTAATTTTCAAAATTTTTTAAATTTTTAAAATTATTTTTTTTCAAATTAAAAAAAAAGAAATTAATTTTAAATTTTTTTAGTTAATTAATTTTTTTTAAAAAAAAAAATTTAAGTTTTAATTTTTTTTTAAAAGGGCGAACCGGTCCGGTCCGCCCCGACCGACCCGGTCCGGTTGGGGGCCGAGCTAGTCCCGGCCCGAGCGGGTTAGGGCCCGACCACCCCGGGCGGGCCTTCGCCTCGCCGGAATTGGGCCCAAACAGCGGGCCCAATTCCCTTGTAAAAAATCCCCGCGAGCCCAAGCGAAAGAGGCCGAGTGGGCCAAATCGTGGATTTGGCCCGGCTCGGCCCCGCCGACTTGCCCGCGATTCTTCAATCGCGGCGGGGGCGTGACGGCGAACGGCGAGGGCGTTCCTCCGGCCAGGGTCACCGGTGTCGCTTCGGTCGGGTGGGACGCAGCGCGACCTCCGGCCATACGGTGACGCCACTCCGGTGGCAACCACGACAAGACCGTTTGGACGACGATCCGCGGGGAGCTGCGGAGTCTCCGCGAGCGACCGCCACGGCGGCCGTGGTAGGAAACTTGCGAAAAGACCGACGCCCGGAATGGCAAACACAACAACACCCGCCTCAACAACGAATCGACTCAAGGACACTCGGTTTTAGCTAAAAACGGGAGGACAAAAACTAGATCTCGTTCGGGCATTTTACCAAACAGGTGGAGGGCGTTCCCGAATCGCACGATTTCTAGCTCCACCGGGACCCGAATCCAAACCGAGACTCTCACCAACAAACAATAAGACACACAACAACTAGAGAGGGAGTGGACGGGGCCGGAGTTCACGCAAACCAGTCGATCGTAAACTCTGGCCCGGATGCATAGAACAGGCGAAAACGGGCGCGAGGACCTACCGGATTCGACTTGAGGACGTTGGCCGAGGGGTCATCCGGCGGAACTCGCGCGCAGCTGAAACGATGGCTAAAGCTCCCTTGCTCTCTCTTAGTCGCTTCCTCGCTCGGACTCCTCTCTCACCGGGCTGTCTTTTCTTCTTCTCGCTACTTTTTGAAGTTCCGGTGGGGTTGGAGGCGGTCGGCACCTCCGCCGGCGATCGACCGCAGCGATCGACGACGAAAGGGGGGTTTTTCTCCTCCTCTCCTCCTGATTTCTCTCAGTGTTTCGCCTTGTGTTTTTCCTGCTCTTTCCGTTCGCTCCCCCCCCCCCTGTTTCCTGTGTTTTCTTTGGTTTTATCCTTCTTGGTCAACGGCCGGTGTGTCCTGTCCTTGCCTCGCCAGCCTGCCGACCGGCCTGCTCTCCAACCCGCGGATCGTGCTGGACTCCGATCCTCTTGCTCCTCTCGTTTGCTATCTGCTGCCGCCGCCGCTTCGCTACTCTACTTTCTTTCCATTTCCAGCTCTCTGTTTTCGCAGGTTCTTCAGCCGAAGGAGAAAAGGGAAGAAGGAGGACGGGTCGGGCCAAGGCCGGATCTGGCCCGGCCCGACCCGACCCTTAATTAATTTAATTTTAATTTTTGATTTTTGATTTTTGATTTTTGATTTTCTTTTTTTTTTTGGCTAAAATAGGTGTCAACAATAGGCCATAATTTAATTCCGATACTGACATCAGTTTGGAGAAACTATAGTGATTTCATAATTTTTAATTTTAGTTCTTCTCCTTCGTACTTTCTGGCCAGATATTAAGAGATAAAGACAAATCAGTTTAACTTAGCTATTGAAGGTACAACATATATTAAGTGACTCAAGATCTAACTTAGCTGTTTTTTTTTTTTTTTGGTCTAACATAGCTAAACTAATGAAAATTTCAAGCATTTCCCTACTCATCATATTCTACGTGCTTACGCATATATTTTCTCTCCCTATATATATCTATAAGTTTAAGCTTAACCTAGGGGTGAGCACGGTTCCCGGGTAGAACCGGGAACCGGAGAACCGAACCGGAGGGTCCGGTTCGGTTCTCGGTTCTTAAGAGACCGGTTCCGGTTCCCGATTCCCTTTTCCCGAACCGGGCGTTCCCGAGCCTCCGGTTCCCGGTTCCCATAAAAACCGGAACCGGAACCGGTCAAAATTCAAAAAAAAAAAAATCTAGTCGCTTCCCCCTACGATTTCCCCTACGTTTCTTCCCCCTTCCCCTTCCTTTTTCTCTCTCTTTCTTTTCTCCCCTTTTTCCTCCTCACACGTCACTTCTTGCCCCCCAACCTTTTTCTTTTCTTCTCTCTCCTCTTTCCCCCTCTCTCGGCCGAAACCCCACTCATTCTTCTCCTCTTCTTCTTCTTCTTCTTCGCCGCCCCTTGCCGCTTCACCCACCACCACACCGCCGCCCCCACGCCCTACTCACCACCATCTCTTGGCCACTGAACCACCACCACCCACGGCTCGTCCGACGAGCCGTCTCGCCGTTGAGCCCGAACCCTCGCCGCTCGATGTTGAGCCCGAACCCTCGCTGCCCGCGACGCCGCGCTCCCGAACCTCGCGCTCGACGCGCCGCGCCCAAATCTTAGGAGTCCGATTTCGAAGTCCGTACGCGCTCCGAGTCTCGCCGCGAACGCCGCGCTCGAGGCCGCGCTAACGGACGCCTCCGGACGCCGTGGCCGACGCCGCTCGACACCGCTTGCTGCCCAAATCTCAGGAGTCCGATTTTGAAGACAAGGTGACGCCTTTTTTTTTTTCCTTTTTTTTCCCTTTTTTATGTCTCGATGCGGGTCGCTTTTTTCGTTTCGTTCTTGCCTTGTTGATGATGGGAAAGTGGTGGAGAATTCTTCGAGACCCTTTTGTTTCGGCGGTGATTTTCTTCGTCGTTCTGATGGGAAATACCATTTTGGTTTGGTGTTATCGATTGAGAAGCAAATTAGTGCTGTTGGCAGAGAAGAGAAGCTTGAGGCAGGGGCGTAGCTCTAGTTGTTCTGTTTACAATGTTACCAGTGTTGAGGTCTTGTATCGGCAGCACGTTATTCTATGTTGGGTGACTGAGTAGCTTGAGCTGTGCCCGGAATCGAGCTGCTCTGTGGGCTGATCTAATTTGCTTCTCAATCGTAAATAACTTGGTTATTTTGGGTTTTGAATGAAATCTTGCCAGATCTTCGAGATGATAAGCAGTTTTTTATAGATCATCCTGGTGCAGTGCCAATTACTACGGCTCATGTACTTGTAAATGCTGGATTTTTTTTTCGCAAGTGACTTCTTTTTCCAACTTTTGTCCCCTTTCGAGTCCTAATAATTGATTTATCCTTTCTTCAAGGGAGAGGAGTTGAGAAAGCTGATTGGTTCACTCGCTTATATTGAGTGCACTCAAAGACACAAAGTACTTGTGCATGTAAAGTAGAACTTAGCATCTTTTTCGCAAATGGCTTTGTCAATCGTGTCTTGACATGGCCACGCTTTGGATCGCAGAACGTGAAGGCGTGTTTGATCAAGCCATAAGAGTTGTCCTTCAACCACCCAAACAAAAGAAAAAGAAGAGCAAAGCCCAAAAAGCCTACTCCATATTGTGATTGATAATAGCTTGAAGATAGAACAAATGGTCCTTACTTATCATTTCGATCCGATCTTTCTCTCGTGCACTACCTAATTTGTCCGCGGGTGATTAACCATCTTAGACCGACTTGCTAAAAGTGTCACATATGTTAATCATAGACACGATGGTAAACCTGTCATTTTACCTCATATATTTCTATCTTTCATTTCGTAATAAAATTTGATTTTCAATTACGCTCATTTCTTCGATCATTCAATTCTTCTCTCTTTTCTTACCCGTTGCTCGGTTATTTACCATGACTTTGACCATTGGTTCAGCTTTGCATGTTAATTATCCTGGTTGATAGAGGGGACAATTATAATGATTAAAGATTATGGTAAGGATTCTTTCATGACTGAAGTTTTTTCATGTTTCAGGAAATTATTTGTGTTAAGAGAGAACTTCAGCACCTCCAAGATGAAGTTCTTGAAATTTGACATCCCACCGATGGCTTTGATCAAGCACGCTACTAACTGTGTTCGAGAAGATTTTATTTGGTGCCTTTGCATGTAAAAAGGAGACAAAGATTGTGCTTACATCATTCTACCGCTCCAATCTACGTTTTTCTGTGAGTTTGTTGTTTTCTTTTGTTCTAAGGATTGGATTAGGTTTTTTTGTGTTCATAGGGATATTTAAGTGCTTGAAAACAGAAATATGCACCAGCATGATTTTTGGTAGATTTGCTCCTAATATGAACCCGTCGTTAACAAAGTTAAGCATAGCGTAACTTCTTCACGGACTTACAAAAAGGATTTCCATGTTTTGATAAAAACATATGGTTTGAGAAGAAAGATCGGTGACAGCCAAGATCTCGACCGTGCTGAAGATTTCGATAATATGCGCGTAGATTATAATTCAAATCTGAAAAAAAAAAAAAAAAAAAAAAAAAAAAAAATTGGAACCCTGAACCGACCCCTAACCCGTGACAGAGAGGTTTCGTTCTTGCTTCGACGGGTAGGTTCCGGTTCCAAATTTTCTGGAACCTATACCCGAGGGTAGGTTCCAGTGTTCCGACGAAACCGAACCGAACCCGGAACCGCTCACCCCTAGCTTAACCCACTTTGAACTTTCCCATTTAACACTCTACGATTTCTATGTAAGACTTTTATATAGTTGATCCAATTAAAGAAAACATATAAACTCTGATATTGCCATGCAATTTAAAATCAAAGAATTTTTTTAAAATTCACCCCCCCCCCCCCCCAAAAAAAAAAAAAAAGAGAAAAAAAAGGATAAAGAGGTGAAAGAGAAAAGCCAAAAACCAATTAGCTAACACTCAGTGAAATTCATCAGTGGTCATTAGTAATGACTCATTACAGTGTAATACCCAACTTTACTGTTCTCACTTTCCTACCCAAACTTTGGCTCCATACAGAATAACAAAACTGCCCACCGTTTCACAGAGGCTGTATCACAGCCAGTATCCCTCTCCCTCTCTTTACTCGCACCGCCTCATGCTCGAGGATGGTGGTCGAGGCCGATCCGATGGACTATCTCGAAGAGCCTCGATCCCAACATACATGGTGGTGCAAGCTCAAAGCCTCAATGGGGAGAGATGGGAAAGCAGCCCAAAAGGAAGGCACCAAGGACCGTGAGAAGAGCAGAGTTGAAATGGGACCATGGGACACGTACTTTGGGTACTTGTCATTTTCAATATGTAGCCAAAATAGCGTGATTTTAGCGTGATCATAATTTTTTTTTTTTTTGATACCGAGGATTCGCTTCATCGTCTTTCCGTAAGCGCTTACGTCCGAGCGCGATCATAAATTTTTGTCTTCAGTTATCTTAAAAACGTAGCAGAATGTCATAAATTTTTGTCTTCAGTTATCTTTAAAATAGCATAATGTTCATTCAATGTTTGTTATATATAAGAATCCGCATAGTGGTTAAAAAGGCAATGATTTTCAATAGTTCATTTCTCCATCCGACAAAATTTACTACTAATTTCGTCATAACATTGCACAAAAAATGAAAATAATCACACACTAGTGCACGATAATTAGTATAACTTCAGAAGATTGTTAACAAAATTTTGTTTGTCGTTGTCAATCTCAAGCCATGTAGTACTAGGTTGTAAGGACAACAACTGAATATAAAATTGAGAAATCACTGACCTTTCTCCTAGCAAACTTCAGTCTTGATCTTGAGATATTTATAAGAATAAAAAAACATGGATTTGTGAAATCCCGATCGATATTAACACTCATTCACAAGTACTCCCTAAAACCAATTTCAAAGGTAAGATCTTACCTTCACAACCTTGAAAGATACTAATATGTCGATCAATGGGATCCCACTATCTGCCGAATTTAAGAAGTACTGAGATCTGGATTAAATGGATGAATACAATTCATGGTGATATAAGCTCAAAGATTCAGTCAGAAGACAATAAAGACTTGAATTGCTCAATGGTGTTGGATGTCTTATTGAGGAAGAAGTAATGACTAGAAAATGCATGAAATATGAAAGTGGAACAAAATCATATCATTTCAAATCGAATAGTGAAATACATGGAGGTACTGTGAAGTGAATATGATGAATGAATTAATCACTATTAAGATAAAAGAGGGGTTGTGCTAAAGGAACAGAGCATCAAGTTACATGAATTCATCTATACCGCTAAATCGATAAACCAAAGAGTAACTTGTTTAATCTGGGAACAGAGGCAACTTTATAGTCACAGGCCAATCTAATGATGTTGCGAAATCAGTGGTATGATTTCAGGTGAAAAATTTGGCAGTTCGGCTCGTACGACTTCTTGGAAGCCGCTTGCTCAAACTTCTTACCAGCGCTTTCGTTCTCTTCCAAGCTCATCTGCAAGAAGAAGCGTATCCACCAGGACGAGCTCCGCATTTTTGCCTACACAAGTAAGAATCATCATCAGCTATATTGGCACATTTTTCATGTGAACAAAGGACAATGCTTTCAATGATATATATAGAAGCATTTCTCTGATTCAACAAAAACAATAGAAAGTAATCCCCCGTGAATTTATCTTTACAAGAAACACAATGCTTATATATCCAAGATAACTGCATTGCCACCCAACTTTTGTTCATTGACAAGACATGGTAAGAGCCAACTCCAAACTCTCGGGGTCTGGCAAGAAGACAAATTCATCCAAAACCACGTCTCACTGAAACTGGGGATGCAACCCATGCTCAACCAGGTATGTGGTTCTCATGAGTAATCAGTCAATACAGAAATCTAAAAAAGCCATACTCAGGTTCCCCCTAATTACATTTGCATCCTCTAGAATGTACGGTAGGAAATTAATTGATCAATGTATATATTCTCCAACATAGACATACAAGCAGCAGTTATGGTAGTATTAAGACAAAGGTCCAAATAAACTATAAGATGCTGAAAAATCTCCTCATTCCTCTGTTAGCATCTGTTGTAATGTTAACTATAATCAATTAACTTCTGTACCTTCTTCCTTATGTCTTTTTAACGGTCAGCCACTTTGGTTTACTTCTCACACATTATGGCTATTACTTTAGCCATTGGATTTAATAAAAGTAAAAATTGAAAACACTTCAAGAGTTATAGATAAATGTTCTACCACTTAGATATTTAATATTACACTTCATTACAAAGAGAAACTTTGCAATGTTCTCCAAAAAAACAGACAAGTAAAAGAACCATTATTGAAAACATTCTTTGGTTAATTAAAAGAAAAGAACCATTATTGCAAGCTGTGGTTTATAAATAGAGAGAGAGAGAGAGAGAGAGAGAGAGAGAGAACCATTAGTGATTAGGTCCAAAATTGAAGCAAAAAAATCAGAAAGTAATATAAAGTTCACTGAATCAAAAGATGAAAGAGATTAATAGACTGAAGGAGAAAAGAGAGGAAAAGCAGAGAGCAATTGATGGTTACAAGGGCATGAGGGAAAAACTGGAGATTATCTCACCCTATCTCTTTCTCAATAGATCTACAATGAATCAACAGGTGAGAATTGAAAAGGGCAATGAAGTCCTAAACCTTTCCATTTGTTCAATCAAGATCTACTCACCCTTATGTACTCTGCAGCTGGATTTTTGTACCAAATATGGGCTCAAGAGTCCAAATGCAGAAGATTCATTGCATGCACCCAGCTAATATGGACTCATGTTGCGACTACACCCGATCCATGGGTCCCATGGATGCCCTTATTTGGATCATGCTAGTTTCATAAGGGGCAACCTAGTCCAACCATAAATTCCCTTTAAGTTAGATATTTACAGATACATCAAACTGCACATTCCATCTTGGGCATTCTCGCATTCTCTCATACAATCAAAATGACATCATTGACTGCACTATAGATAGCTGCCCCTTTCAATAACTATAGTTCAAATCGATACAGATCAGGTAACTTATCCAGATAACTTTGTTAAACACCTCATTAAAGCTTTACAATATAATGAAGCTGTGAGAAATCAGAGTCTGGGAAGAAAGAAAGGTGCCAGTTTTTCTTCCAAGCATTTGAGAAGAACACAAGAACTGATTTAAGAACTTTAGTTAGGATGGAACAACAATATAAGATGTGTCCGCCAGCCAAATTGAACAATCAATAACAGCATTATTTAAGGAAGAGACAACTACTCACCGGTCTTCCAAATTTAGACAATTCTGCGACTTTAGCTCTTTGTCGACCAGGGAAACCTAAAACCAAGAGAAAATAATTACAACATAAAATTAATGGAGCAAGCAAGACCAATTTATTGTTACATGTATCCCCATGGGACAGGTAAAATTGATCCTTCTAAATTCACAGAAGGACAAGATGACAGACATTTATCAACAACAAAATTTGTACAAGGAGGACTCGGTGACTACTTATTAAGGTTGGAGAATGTTATTCGCTAGCGAACCAAAATGAATTACTCAAGCACTTACCGGTAAAAACTACAATACCCTCAGATGAAACCCTTGCCAGGTCGGGAAGAGTCTTGTTCAAATACTTAGGAGATAAATAGTCCAAAGCATCTGATACAACTACGAGGAAAAAGACTTTGGCCTGTATGGGAGAGGAAACTTGATATCAGCAACACGTACAAGGCCCTTACGAACAAGGCCTTTGCAGCTTGCATCAGCATCTTCTATATCATATGGTTCCACACCCCAAGCTTCAGTTTCTTCTTCTTGCAACAGTGTAGAAACCACTGAACAAGTATCAGGACCCACATGCAAAACCTTGCGCATACTGTCACCATATGCTTTCTTCAGAAGAGGAATGGCTCTCTGTACTTCCGATGTACACAAGAAGTCACCTGAACATGATAAAATCCAAACCAATAGTTGGAAACCAAGAACGCATACTCAAACACTAAAACCAACCAGACCCAGTAAAAACTTTCACGTCAACATTTTATATCTCCATTTGGCCATCATTCATGTATGCTTACTGAATTGTATGATGCTATTCCATCTGAATTCTAATCTATTCTGGGGATGTTGACACGACCTATATCCAATAGACACAACAAAGGCCTAAACACAACATAAACAGGAATGAGACTAGATAATGTTCAATCATCGAGTCTCATCGCAGATGAAGTCTTGTATCCATTTCAACAAGAAAGCAACTAAAGGAAAAGACTTGTAAAACAGAATCTTATAATGATACATAAAAAGAAGGGCAACTTTACCTTCAACCTTGCTAACTGCAATCTTGTTACCTCCAAATAAGCCTGTTGCAAGAAATACCACTTTATCAATGACAGTATAAAACATATCGAGAAGAAGTACTGTAGACAGACAGAAAAAGCAATACTCGAGCCTTCACTATGCTCATCATGGCTTTAGCAACATTAAGTTGATGCAGTGAAGAATCAGTTTATGTTCATCTAAATCCTCAAGGCAATAAGTGTGGTATAAGTATTGTAATCAAATCCAAATACAGACCTGAGCCACCATAAGCAAGGCAAATGAGCAGGGCTGCTCCCTGGTAGAGTAAGTAAGCAATGGAAATTAGAATGTTACTTTGCACACAAATCAGGAGGCCATCATCTCAAAGCTGTAGAGTATAAACATAGTATCGGGAAGTACCACAAGAATTAGGCCAATGGACAACAGTGGGGAAGATCGAGACTTCGAATGTAAAGATCCTGCAAATGGGAAGCTTCCGGTATCCACAAACCTACGCGTGGAGCCCACTTGCCTCCTCGACATGGTTACCCGATCTGACAGGCCTCGACCCTGCTAGCACAATCTAAGAGCAATGAAGAGCCGAGAAAGTGAGGGTTTGTCTACCGAGTGGGAAAAGAAGGTAGCGAAGAAAAGCAACAGCTCATGGAACAAGAGAGCGTCAGATTAATATGCATCAATCAAAACCACGTGTAGCTGCTTCCCCATTAAATCAAGGGTAAAGGATCAAGTGAATTCAATCTCTGCAGGGCTCAATCTGGCTACCCACATCCGAAGCTGATACGCATCGATGGCATCACTCAATAAAAAAGGAAACTTGACGCGAGCTCAGCAATCATCCGAGGCCGCAGGCTAATGGGCAGCAACAGAAACGAAACAGGGATTCAGCGGGCACGGAGTTTCTTAGCACGCAGCCACACAACAAGCAGAACCAGCAGCAAGAATTGCACATTGGATCTGGGTTTGTCCGCAAAGGAAGATCCCATCGGGCCTCGCTACCCGAAGAACCCGAAAAGAGAGAGAGAGAGAGAGAGAGAGAGCAATGCCCAAAAAGAAAAAAAAAACGAAGAACAAAGCAGAAACCAAAGGATGCGCGACGACTTGTCGACCGTAATTTCGACAAACATGGAGAACCCAGAAACTGCAGAGCACAATGCGGCGAATCGGACCCCACATCAGCTTCATTGCCAAATGAGGAAACATCACATCGCATCGCATAACAAACATACACGGATGCAGAGACGGACAGGAAACGGGCATCGAATTGGGAAGAAGCAGAGGAGGAAGAAGAAGAGGAGGGTGAATTGTCATCACCTGGCGAGAGATCGAATCAAGCACGAGAACACCGCATCGGGGGTCTGAAGGGGACCTTGAGGACGGACGGATGAATGATGATAATGTCAGATTGGATCTGGGAAATGCGCTCCCGCACCGCGAGAGAGAGAGCAGAGGAGCTTATAATTGCTAGCGGGGCGAAAAGCAAGAATTTTGCAAAAAGTGGAAATATATGGAGGCCCTTCTTCTTTATTTTGTTGTCGTTTTCTTCTCTTTTTCGGTCGTGATAAAATGTACTTGTTTACGCGTTTTGTAGAGAGCCAAAACGCGCGGTCGTTCAGTCCCATCAAGACGAGGAGTATGCGGGGGGCGTTGTCGGCGAGGCGATCCCCGAAGCCAACTTGTGTTGGCGATGTGACTGGGGAGAGGGGCAGTTCGGTCATTGCGCGGCGGGCGGTGGTGGTGATGGCGACGGTGACGGTGACGGCGATGGTGCCATTCTCTGATTCGGGGGTGCACCGACGGAGTGGAAAGCAAAGGGATCATTTCCCTCTCTCGTTATCTCTCGTTGCCCCCTGGATCTTGCTGTTTGACTGGAACTTTTTACTTATGCTTCTTGCATCTTTTTTAAAAAATCCACTGTTGGAGGCTGGCCAAAATTCTAATCGGTGAATTCGGTTCGATTATGAGAGCAAGTCCACATCCTGCCGTACCATGCTAAATTGGCCACCGTATAACAAATTTTATGATTTCTTGAACAATTTCCCATTTAAAATATGAGTGATTGGTTTTAGCTAAACAGTTGCGATTTTGAAATTAGAAATAATTTACTAAAAACTTATTCACGGAATGTGAACTAGGAACTGTCCATCCGATCCCTAAATGGGTTCATGGAACTAACCGTTATATTGAGGCGACCAAGAACGAGATGAGAAGGGAGGTAAGGCTGAAAAAGCACCATGAATTCCAGCAAATTCATCAACACCATCAATAGAAATCAAACAAGAACCACAAGAGAATGGCCATTACATTGAGGCGAGAGTGGGAGGAGCAACGCCGTGATTGCAAGAGAGGGTCGGATGTGAGGCTGACTGTGATGCCACAATAGAGGGCTGTAGGTAAGAGCTCAACTGAGAGGACTATGTGTGAGGAGGACTAAGAGACACCCAAAGGCTAGGGTTTCTTTTTGAGAGAGAACATGCGTGAGTACTAAGGAGGAAGGAAAGAATAGCCACGAGTCGTGAGAGTGAGCTAATTAGTATTTTCAAAACATCCCGATTCTTTTGCATACCGTTACTTCAAAATAACTATCTCACCATTCCAACGGTCAAATTTAATTTAGAAGAACCAACGATGAACTTTTTAAAATGTATAGGGACAATTTAAAACCAAAGAAAAAGTAGGACGATTTTCAGATAAAGTAGTGAATTGTGGGCATTAGGAGTCACCACAATAACAAACGGCAAAGGCGCTCTGCTTTGCGAGTGCAAAGTTACACCAACAAAAGCTTAAAAAATGTAATTCTACGGTTTAAGATCCAAGGCCCTCTACCTTCAGGTACACTTTCTAAAGAATAGTTTTTTCTTTGATTCATATCATAAGGAATAGCTAGCATTTCGAGTACAAGTCGCATCCATGGATTACATTATAGGGCTTACTTCACTAGAATTCAGTTGAAGTTTAATGGCAGAAAAAGAGAAAGGAACCCGTCTCGATTACAGACCTGCACTTGCACTTGGCAGGTCGAAATATTCAACAGTTAGAAATGGAAAACCTATCGATGAGAGAAAAGTGTCGACGACCTTTAGGTAGCTCAAAATAAACACTGAGGATGCACAAGTGTCTCGATACAAAATTGTGGGCTTACAGATCCCAAAAAGAAAAAGAGGGAATGGATGGCTGTGTAAATTAGCTAATCTACAGATTTCCTCTTCTTGCTTTTGCGATTATGATCGCCATCCCTTTGGTTTACCTTGTTCCCACCTCCTTGAGCCCTTTTCGGCACCTGAGACCAAATCAAAACATATTTATCAACAACCATACCATGAATGTTCTCCGACCGTCATAGACATTAAAAAAGATGACTCCCATCTCATTTCTAGGCATGCAAGAAGCCCCACATAATGAATTAAACTTCCTGAAATTTGCAGGATTATGACATCATTTTACCGTTTTCTTGAATCTATCAATGGTGAAATTTCCTAGAAACAAACCAACTGAACAAAAAGAATGTATTCATGTACTTTGTTTGTTCCACTGTTTTTTTTTTTTCCTTCCAAATAGCAAGTAGAGAGAAGGTGGGATTCAAACCCAAGAGCTCTCGCAAGGTCTCGGTACTGGTGAATCACCAGGTAAACCACCTGTCCCCAAGTGAACTCGCAAACTTACCAATTCATTCATTCATATAGTTTATCTAGGCAGAAGAAGGGACAACAAGTACCTCGACTGTGAATGTCTTGAGAGGATCTCTGCTTTTCCTAGATTTCCTCTTAATCACCTGCTTATTAGCAGGGTTGCACTTCCCCATAGCAGCCCTAGCAAGCTTGACCATCTTGCTTGCTTCCTGAGTCTTGGGATCCAATAAGTAATCGGGCACATCACGTAGATGAGAAGCAGAGGGCTTCTTGCTCAGAACCTTATCGTGTTTCAACAGATCTGCTCAAGTACAATCTCAGCTTTATATCACAAAGTAAACAGACAACTAAGAATACAGAAACGAATTTCTATTGTTTTACTTACCTAAGTCCCTAGGATTAGCTTCAAAATGAGCTTTCAACCTGTCAGGCAATAGCACAATGAGAAACCATGCCTTCATGAGGAAATCTCAAACTATTTGAATGAGGTAATGTGTGTGTGTGAGTGAGAGAGAGAGAGAGAGACCATCTGACAAGAAAAAATTCACTAAAAATGGAATGCATATGGCTGGTAACTCACTTTTCAGAGTTCAGAATTTCATTCCTTAAGTCCTGGGCCCGTGATTCTCTAACAGCAACTTTTGTCACACTCTTTGCAACGTCCTGCTCCACATTAACAACTAAATGCTTAAGATGTTTGACCTTAAACCTAGTTGTTTGTGTTGGTCAATGACATTATCGATACTCCAGGCAACCAACATAGGAACAACAGGATATAACCAACCACGAACATAGAAAATATAGTCTGCTTTGGGAAAAAACATCTCCTAGGCGTGATTGGATTTTTATGGGTCAGAACTAGAAAGACAAATAAAAGCAATAGACAGTTACATATTCTCTCAGCCCGATCTCAATGGTAAATCATTCAAGTGATCTTTGCCATAATGTCCACAAAAAGATGGGCAATCCTTATTTTGTTAATTTTTGGGAGGAAAAAATTATCAGGATTGATGTTATCTTGTACTCATGTTTCAGACACGGCATGGACAAGAAAGATAATTCCAATCTAGTATGTATGTGCGTGCGTGCGTGTAAATATCAAGTCATATTACCTCAGCTCTATAGCGTAAGGATTCAACGGCATTCTTTGTGAGCAAAGGAAATGGCACAAGATTCAACTCTTTGTTCTCATCCTCCCCTAAGAAGGCATTTATCTCTTCTAAAATATCCATCTCCTTGGGGGAAACCTGTCAAATAAATCAGTAATTCCATAGTAGATGCAGTCATTACATACAAAGGAAGAGATGGATAAAAGGAGAGCTCAAAAAAGCTTCAAAGCACAAACTAAACAAAAAAGAAAAAATAGTTTGGAAGAGCTAGCAGAAAAACCCGACATTGAATTGGCTCTCCACTGTACTAGAAAAACTATTCAAAAGTAAAACAAAAACCAATAAAAGATTTAATGGCTTCATGATCCATTATGTCTCTAGTTCAGTCCCTCATATCTAGGTCATTTCATACTCAAGTTAGGTTGATTTCGAATTCCAACCCAAAGTTTGACTCTCTTTCGATTGTTGCATTTTCCAGTTCTGTTGGAGTTCCTAGCAGTTGAAAAAACAGTTCAAGTATTCCCACTTCTATGTACCGTGCTACCAGCCCAATCTGGTCATCAAAACCTACCAGGCCAAACCATCAGAAACAGGCTTGGATTAATAAGCAGCTTTAAGGTCGACAAG
This sequence comes from Eucalyptus curtisii, assembly GCA_017140595.1. Lineage (NCBI taxonomy): Eukaryota > Viridiplantae > Streptophyta > Magnoliopsida > Myrtales > Myrtaceae > Eucalyptus > Eucalyptus curtisii. The sequence continues at coordinate 13,658,887 of CM029501.1, read as the reverse complement.
TGGCAAACCAAAGCAAATCCCTATTCAAATCCAGTTCAAGTTCTCAAGTGGCTGATTTGGGATTTTATGGCTCTACCCAGCAGCGTAGTTTCCTAGCATTGCCTCTGAATGCATAGAAAGTCTGCCATTCATCTTCTCAGCTCCTCTCCATAGGGGAATAGGGCAAGGGAGGTATACTCACCAGGGACACAGCTGACCCGGTGTTGTATGCTCTTCCAGTTCGTCCAATACGATGTATATATCCCGCAACACTTAGAGGCATCTCAAAATTAATAACCTGCAAAAATATGATGTTCAGTGAAGTGACACTTAACAATTGACTAAAACAGCACAGCAGCTAAAGTGCTTAGCGCCATACAAATGGCTCTTAGCACTTCCTATAGCTTAAGCCTATTTAATCTAGATAGACCTTCCGATTTGCTGAAGCTGCATGACAATTAAATCTATTATTGCAGAATTGATATGGGTACTGCTTACACGAACTCCAAATGTCTGAAGCCTGACTGTTTAATCAGGTCATTCAGTTAATTTCTTATTTCAGACAAAGAGTCTTGTCTATATTATTCTGCTAAATATCTTTACCATCTTCAGTGCTAAAGAGGCATCTCAAAATTGGTTTGACTTTGGTTCTTCAGAGCAATTTCTAGAAAGCAATCTCAGAAAACATCTTTGAAGATTCAGACATACCTCATTTAACCATTTCCTCATTTAAAATCAACCAAAGGCTCATTTGCAAGAAAATTTAATCTCAAAAAATCAAGTACGCACATAATAACCAAAGGCTGAAAAGCTATGTACCGTATAAACATTTTTGAAGTCGATTCCCCTGACTACTCCAAATTCAGAGTCCAATTTTGCCTTAGCATGCTTTCGAGATTTCTTTCGCTGCCCTTGATTCTCATCATTGGCTTTTGCCTTTTCTCTTATTTCACTATCATCAGTTGCAATCAGGTAATCAAAAAGCCCAGCATTGAATTCCTGAGAAAAGCAGCAGCACAAAATGTACAGGCAGAAACACAAAGTCATGTAAACATCAAAGCAGACAATATAGCATCAACATGTCCATTTCTGACAGTTGATTATACAATGTTAAATCTTTTTCAATTTTGTAAGTAAATCAGATTCAGTTTGCTTACATACCTCAAGCATATGAAGACGGGAATTTTGTGGCAGCTCCGCATTTAAAACTGCAGAACGGATCCCGAACTGTCAATATCCAACATCATAGTGCAATCAGGAATAAACAATATCCACTATTGAGGTTGCTATTGAAGCATACTTGACTTATGATACATGCTTACGAAGAGAAGATGAATATGAGTGAGCTAAAAAAGCCTTTCTTTAAATATGGTTGATTTTTTATTTTATTTTTTGGAACAAATATGGTTGATTCATTTACCCCAAAAGAAAGCATGGCCAATTACATCAGTATCAACAGCAACCAAGAATCTCAGTGTTGGGAGTTTTACCACCAAAACCAAACTAACAGCACAGCTTTGTCAAGATGCAGTACATTAATACACTAGAAAGGTTGTCACAATGAATGAGTGCACACATTGAATGTCTCTTAAAATATGTTAACTTGGTTTGTTGATTGAACTCGAGCATGTTTTAGTTAACAACGGATGCAAAATGTCGTTGATATATGGACACATCTGCAAGGATTGGCAGGCTGGCTGGCATTGGCACTTATGCTCTATTTGGGAAGGAAGGGAGAGGAAAATGAGGGGCGGGTGTAAAAACTAGGGTCAGTTTTCAAATCTTTGCAAGGAGGAGGCAGATTTGAAATTTTCTCTCATTTATCTTCTCCTCCATGTTATCAAACAGACCCATAAAAGCCAAAATTTTGTTTTAGAGATACATATATGAGCTCAACCTATATGAGCAAACTAGATACTTAACTTAAAATAATCTGAACAAGATAGCAATCTAATGAATATCAATGTTGATTATCAACCATTAGACATGCACAGCAGAAATATAGTGATATTCTTTTATTTGAGCTGCTGAAGGCTAGAGCTATATGTAGATGAAGAAAATGAAAATAGGTATTCTCAGGCCCATTAGCAAAAATTTTCTATTTGTCTCTGCTCTCAATGAGCAAACTACCTCAAACTTATACTAATCATGAGTAAGTCCATGTCAACATTTAAAATTAACTATGACCATAAATAAGTAGAGATGGACAAAATCGTAATTCATTAATCAACAAAATAACTGCCAATAATCAGTAAATCTCTCACCTTCATGATTTGAATTCATCATAATTGTCAATCCGTAAATCCCTAATTTTTTTTTAGTTTCACGACAATTTAAATTCGCATTACCAAGATGGACCAAATCTTTATGCATCATCTCATTATTTGCTAACTTACAACATACTGTTTTTATCATAAAAATAACAATATGCTCTCCTTTTATTCCTAAAAGAAAAGGAAGCTAAACATTTCAAGTCTATAAGAAAGTGTCTAGCATTATAGTCATGGCTTAAAGCATGTTTGACATGTCCATGCCAAAGAATTATCCTGCAAATTAAGTATCAATGAAGAAAATACAATAGTTAACATAAGATGAGTACATACCTTCTCCAGAAAGAGTTTCAATCTGAATCCCATGTCAATAGTATTCATAAATATCAAAACCTTCTTCTGCACCAACTCCAGCTTTAAGAGAGCAAGGATGTGAAGCAGTTTATCATGCTCAGCGCATGAAATCTAAAAGCAAAATGAAAGTTCAAGTTCATCAGTCCACAATCACAAGTCAAGCAGAATCAAGTACAAAGCATTTGATCAGGTCCAAAATATTTTGTTAAGTGGCTTCATTCTTCTATATGCAAGGGAGATGTTTTGGTTTATAGTTGCTACATCGATGACACATACAGGATGTTGACCATACCATGCCTCATAATTTACATTGCGTCATATCAGCCTTCTACTTTATGTTTTTGATGTGTTAAAGTAAATCAACACCAAGGGAATGCAAACCCATTTGAAAGAAGTCAAATAAACCAAAAAGGAGCTCCATTCCGAAACAAAGCATTTAAATTTCAATGAATTCACATCCACATGTAAATTTCCGCTACATGAGAAGTATAGAAATTTGATGTCAATAGCAAAAAGCGGATGACACCCCTCCTTCAAAGGGTCTCTTGTTCCTCTCTTTCCAGATGAACCAAATGATAGACAGGGAAATTGAAGAATCCTTCTAAATTAGTATTTTATGGAGAACATAATCATCAAAACAGAATATAGCTTTAGATTGGAAAGGACTATTTTCCACGGCACATCCATTTAACAGTCAAGAAATTATCCAATTGAATTACAACTCAAACAGTCCTCTGAGACATAAAAAATCACAAATCACCAGACACATAATTTCTCAAATCATCAAGCTATAAGATTATATTAATATTCCATTGGAAACACAACTCACTAACTCTGTTGGTAGCAATGTGTGCCTCTGACTGCTAGCAGCCTCTACTTAAACCATGTTAACAAACATATTACCTCTCAAAACCATTTCTATTATACGCCAAACCCCTAAAGGAACAGCCGGATTATGTGACCTTTATCAGGATTAATGTGAAGAGTTGCATTCCAAGCTAAGTTCAGCAAAGTTACCTTTTAGCTCCTCAATAGCCAGATAAAGTCGAGTGGGAAAAAAATTTATGCCGGAAATTATTTTGATCATAGGGATTAACAAATTGCAGTAGGAATGGATAATAAGGTGTTTGTAACAGAAAAAATAAAATATGCTGTCATTAGGTATGCATCACCTACAGACAATGACGTCAAGTAAATTTGACAGTCACTCTGTACTAATACATATGCTAAAAATAGGACCATGATACATAGATAGTCATGCTATGCAAATACTTACATGCACACAAGCTATTAGCAGTGTATAATAGTATGCAATGAAGTAGGATGCCTTATTCAAAAAGAAAAAAGGAGTAGCAACAGATATGGAGCATTGACCTCCAGATGGAAGTATTTTCAGAAACATAACATAACCCATTAACATTGTTACTCTTTTGCTAGCCATAGCTAATCATTAAGTGCAAAGTATAAGACCCAACTCCACATCATGAGGAAAATGGAGAATATATCGATATTAGATTGAGTGATTTTATCAGGTTAGCTTACAGGTATTGCCAGATATAATGGACTACAACTTAGAGCCCCATATTTCCTTTTGTACAGATGGATCTCACTACATATACTGATGAGTTCATTGACTTCCATGAGTGTCGTTTTAATCTTTGCATGAAGAATACTGAAGTTATGCACAAGATCTCATTGCTGAAAATTTTTAATTCAATTTGTGCGATACATCCTTTCCATTTATTCATACTCAAACAAAAGTAAACAAAAGGATGATGACCTTCCTCAAGAAGGATCCCAAAGGAAGAAGCTTCTACTCTTATCAATTGGTAGGAAGACAAAATATTCTTTTAATTATGCCCATGAACCTCACACAAATAGGGTCATAACTTTAAGGCAAAACATAGCCATTATTCTTCTTCAATCCAATAAAAAATTAAGTGTTTATGCTTCTTAGAGAAAATTTCAAAAACAGCAGCCTTCACATTTCAGTTACCATTGCTGCCAAATGTCGCTTTCATTTCTTTTATATTGGGAAAAAGAGCCTCCTCATCATAAGTCACAACTCTTCTCCATCTTGGTTGTTTCATTTGAAACGGAGACTCAATAGGGTTAGTTATCAGTGAAGAATGGCACTATAAAACCTCTGCCAGTGCACGTGCAATGCTTTGCAGTCAACATTGTTTTAAGATTGTAAACCTTTCTTCTGGAAAAGAAAAAATTCTAACCAACAGGAATATAGGAGAATTATAGTTTTATATTGCACAAGATAATGGACACCAGCAATAGCTCATCAGTTTGACAGTTTCTTTGCAAACCATGGGCGAGGAAATTACCCAAAATTGCTGAACATTCTTAGGAATGATATCATCCTTAACATCTCCAACTTCTGGCAAAGTCAGTATGAACGGGTTGTGCAATATCTGCTTCTTGAGTTTCTCAACATCGGCACTGCAGGGTATAAGCTGACCACCATGAGATTTGGAAATACAGAGATCCAAACAATAACAAGAAGAAGTAATATGTCTAAATATGAACTTTATATGGAATGGTTGACACAATCATGTACTTCCTTTAAAAAATTTATCCGCGGTCAGTCTTAATATATACTTCGTCTTCATACGTACTAAAAACAAACCTCGATGTAGCAGACATAAGGAGGCACTGACAACGTCTAGGAATATGTGCCTTAAGAGCTCTTAGATCCTCCTCATAGCCATATGAAAGTAAGAGATCTGCCTGAAAACCAACAGCAGTGAAAAGACAGCAGGTAAGAAAACATTACCCACCATATCCTGTAAATAAGAGAAATTATAAGAACTGAAGCCCACAGCTTAACTCCATGACCACATTCTCACCTCATCAAGAACAAGAATTTCAAGCGAATCACTCAGCAATGCTGGTTGAAGAACACCAGATGACAGACATTTGCGTATGCAACCAGGAGTCGAGACAAGAATATCGGGCGATCCAGCCAGCGCAGCCCGCTACAAGCAAAACAACATATAAAACAATCGTCGCAAATCAGGGTTTACCACCATCCATCACTCCACAATCTCCACACCAAGCCTAAACGAAAGATACCCACCATATCAGCTCCCCCAGTTAATTCCACAGCTTTCAGCTGAACTCGACATAACTCGATCAGGGACAAGACCTCAGTACGGACCTGCAGATTATCCACACCTCACATCAGCACGTCTCGGAAAAAAACCACAAATCACGCTCGTCCCCACACCGTCGACCCCAAAAAATCGAAACTTGCCTGCTGAGATAGTTCCCTGGTCGGGACGAGAACGATCGCGCTCGGAGCAACTTTACTCTTCGACCCGGAACTGCTGAACAGCTTCTGAAGCAGAGGCAGGAGGTAAGCGAAAGTCTTCCCGGAGCCGGTCTTCGCCCTCGCAACAACATCTTTACCTTCCTATACCCCAAAAAACAACCAGAGAAAGAAAGAAAGAAAGCAAGAAGACGCACATCAAATCAACATTCAAGCAACGAAAGATACTGTCTTGAACGGCAGAGTCAGAAGCGGGAGAGCTCACGAGGATCAGCGGGATGGCGACTTGCTGAATCGGGGTGGGCTTCTCGACGCCCTTCTTCGACAGGGCGCGGACCAGGCGGGGGTCGAGCCCGATCTCTTCGAAGCTGCGCTCGTCCTCCGCCGCATCGCCTCCTCCGTCTCCGCCTCCTCCGCCGTCGCGCGGCGCCGGGGGCTCGGTCGGCGGCGCTTCATTCTCGCCGGATTTGCCCATCGTGGTCCGGTTCCGGCCGCGAGGAGGAAGCGGGAAGGCAAAGGGGTTTTGCAGTCCGGAGAAATTAGGGTTTTGGGGAGGCTTTAGGAGGAGGAGAAGAAAATCAGAACGTTAGGACGGCGGGAACGGATCCGCCGGAGCCGGGTTAGGAAGAGAAAATCCGACCCGATCCAATTAGCATTTAATTTGGAAGATTAGAGAAGGTGGAGGAAAAAAAATGCCACCTCATCCTAAGCTTTGCATGTAATAATCGAGGAAAAAAAATGCCACCTCGTCGTGGAGAAATTTATTTTCGTGGATTTAGAGAAATTTAATGTGCATTTTTTTAGGGAAGTTTAAAATTTAGATAATTGATCATTTGTGTTGCTTACAAAAATAAGTGAATGAAAAATATTTTCATCGAAAATAATTAATGATAAATTATTGGCGATAATAAGAACATTTTCATTGAATGATTTCTTTAAGCAATTTAATCAATTGTTTTTTGAAAAATGTTATACAAATTTTGAGCACTCTAAGAAAAAGACAAAAAGAGTGTTCTAATCTAAAAATTTTAAGGTGAAATATTCAAAGTCAAGTTAAGCGTTCGATGGAATATTCATCAGTTGACTTGAACGTCAGATTATCGAAATGAGAAACTTCACAAATCGTATGTCAACACACACGTATTACACAAAACAAAGATATTTAACAAAATATGAAATCACAAAGATATTTATCAATTTCGAAATATATCTTATGCGACAGGCCAATAAACCCAATTGAAAATTACACTAGAAACTTACCTCCATGTCATAAGAATTTCAAAAGAAACATTAAATTGAAATCATATTGAAAGTGGAAAAAACCAAACATCACAACAACTTTGCTTTATTGCATGAATTTATATCATCAACTACGAAATTAACATATTGCTGAGTGATTCTATCTACGTGAGTTACATGTTGATTCTCCTGGAAAGGAAAGGAGAGAAGATCATTGCTGCTAGATGGGAAAATGCCCAGATGCTTTTTACCAATACATTCACAGGGCAAAAGCATGATCTGTTGGGACTCATGGGACAGCTGAGCATGCAAAACTTCGGGTTCTTCGGAAACCCCATATTCAATCAGTACAGCTCCCTCAAACTTCAGTTGGCAAGAGAATTGCTGAAGAAGAATCGTCGAACGCCGACCCTGTGCCTCTTCACCACTGCAAAATGTACTCGATACAAGCAAGTTGGTCGATTGAGACGCACTATTGCTCAACTGCGACACTAGCATCTTCCTCCGTGCGAGGCGGCCTCCACTTCGAGTAAAAGATACTCCTCTCGACCACATTCTCCCTCTTCGACCGGTCATTCTGTAATTCCAGCTTCTCATCGATCAGCTCTAGCAACTCCTGCAAGCCAACTCCTGTCATAGCAGATGTTTTGACATGTGGACCGGCCTGAGCAGGGTCGGAAACATTCTTTGTCCTCGTTTCTCCCAAGGAAGCATTTGGTTCATTATTTGAAGTGTCCCCGCAGATCGATGAACCCCATTTTATACCATCTTCCTGCGATAGCCAGGTATCAGAATACTCGTCTTCTTCACTCTCAATAGTTTCTTCAAGCTCTCCTTCAGAGAGCCTATCGATAGATTCTTCACCTTCACCGCAATCATCCCCACCATCAGAGATGACATCCTCATCTATCACATCTGTACATGTCGCTCCTTCGCCATCATTAGCATCAAAATGACTTCCATCATCTTCTTGAAGATCAATCTGACAAAAATACACGTCTGAACATTAGAATATTCCCCCTAAAGTCTACACTACGTGTTTGAGAGGGATAACTACACTCACAATCCTAAAATTTATATACGGAGTGCAATTTAATTCTTAAACTTTCAATAAAGCATCATGACGTAACTGCACTCCAGAGACAAGCTGTAAGACTTCTAGTATACTCATCTCATGTTTGAGGGTTAGGAAGAGGGAAGAGATGACCAAGTACCAACCTTATTCCAAACTTCAATCATATTCTCAAGTTTCTCCTCAGATACACCTATTTGTTCGAGAACTTGCAATACTGAAGAACGATGCTCATCCAAATTTGGGGCACTGGAATCTAGTACATGCTGCAGATCAATAAAACATGTTAGTGAAACCAAAGTTTAGCTATTGCCTTTCAATCTCTTGTCATAACAATGGTGCAAGTTCCTGCAGTTGATAAGGATAGGTATAAAATTTCCCTCTTAAAGCATCACAATCTACAAGCATAACATGAGATTTTTTTTAATGGTTGGTCCAGAATTAGCCCACGATATGAATAGACTAGCACTTAAACAATGCATGTACTTTTTCTGTGATACATAGAATAGGAGAAAATCAGCCTGGCGAAACGAGTTCAAAACTCATCTACCACATTGGAACTAGCCAAAGAAAAAGGGGTCATAAGGACTCAATTGGCAGAGCTTGTAAAGAATGACGGCCAGGATAAAGCCTTATTGCGTTCCGTGGAATAAGTTACATGGATTGTCTTTACACCATTTGCGCTCTGTTTGATATCAGTTTCTTTAGCAAGATCGAGATAAACAGCACATTTACAAGACCATGCAATTGGATCCAAATATGGACCAAGAACTAATTTGCTCTCAATTTAACTTAAAGTGCAACGATATTCTAATTCTTTTCCAATGGATCAGGCCATGAACACATATTGATATTCAAGAAGTGAATCATCAACCATCTATGCATACAGTTTCTATTTCAATTCACAAAGACAAACACAGACCACATTGAACATAAGCTTCCATGTGTTTCTGCAAATGTTTCCAGACACCTCCGTACGACTTACGTAAAAATATAACACAACTTGTAACAGATCCTGGTGCTCTCTGATAAATGGCTGCACCGGATACAACAAATATATATATCCCAGCCATATAAAATTTTGATAAGTCAAACTTCCAATAACAATACTGCAAAGATGACCAAAGGAAAGAAGATGCAGAGTAAAATCCAATGATCCCTTTTTGAATATTGGAAATAAAAACCTATTAGAGAAGAGTGAGAATCACTGTACCACAAGAAGGTCTGCTTCAATCACTTCTTCAAGAGTTGCTTGAAAAGCTTTCACCAACTGCAATAATGCTTATAGCTTTTTAACAGAGACAAATTACCCAAAAATTAAAAAAAAAACGAATTTTTAGTCCAGTAGATATCCATGTTACCTGCACAGGCAGATCTGATATAAACCCCACCGTATCACTAAGAAGCACTTTCCTCCTAAACATAATACGCTTAATCAGCTAAACAACTTCGATGAAAAGAAATTTCCTATCTAAATAAACTTTGATCATGTGAATGTGGAAGTCGTTCTTTCCTTTGCATTACCCAGAAGGAAGAATAACACTTCTTAGTCGAGGATCCAGAGTTGCAAATAACCTGCAGAAGTTTTGCATACCAGCCAACAAGCCATGAGATATATTAACATTAAAGAAAATGAAGCCTTAAATAATGATTCAGTAATTAAATTCGAACAAACAGCCGAAGCATATCAGGTACCTATCATCACTATAGAGATCAGTATCTGAAAGTGCTCCAACTAAAGTTGATTTTCCCTGAAAGATAAAGGAAATAACCCAAAACTTTATTGCTTTTCTGATTATCTCAAGTAAATCATCTGAAAAAATGCTTCTTGACCACCTACAGCATTTGTGTAGCCAACAACAGCGACAGTTGCTAAACTGCACTCATGCGAGTCTTTATGCCTCTTCCGACCAGCCCTTTGTGAAGCTCTTGTGCGCCGGACCTCTTCAATTTGTGATTCCAAAACACGCCGGCGTTCTAAAATCCTGTGAAACTAACATTTCTTTTAATCATAAAAGTGATCATAATAAGACCGAAAGCAGATTGAAAGGGCAACATGAGAACTGATAATGCAACATATTCATCCCACATAATCTCACCTGAAGGACCAAAATACATATAATGAATCAGACAACACCATCAACAAATTCATCCAGATGCAAAAAAACTTTCAATTTTTCAAGAGAGTGAAAAAGCCCTAGAATGGGAATTGCCCTACATAACACCTTTGTACAGCTTGAGATAGAATTCGGATGGCCTTAGTCCGATAAGAAACAGCAATTGTGAAATTCACGAGGCTTGGTACAAGGTTAGATGAGGACTAATTGTGCAAATACAGGCATAGACATATAAGAATATAGAGGACTTCTAATTCTTGTAAAAGGAAAAAAAATAAAAAAGAGCACTATTTTCCCATAAATCTTGGACATCTACCAATCTGAATATGGCTTACTGCTATTTAAAAACAGTTGAGCATGTTCCTGTAGTTGTAATCTAATAAATCTTTCCCATAAGATTATTGAATTATCACGTGTACAATTGAAATGGAGACTCAGAGAGAGAGAGAGAGAGAGAGAGAGAGAGAGAGAGAGAGAGAGAGATCTGAATTGGTGCTTTGCTAGCTCTCAATAGCTTTCTCAATGTTGGAGAAGAGGACAGAAAGAAAGTAGCTGGCAAGGTCACTCAAATAGTGAATTGGGGCAAGAATTAAACAGAAGATGATCGAAAAAAGGTAAAGCAACAAACTCTTTACTAAGTTCAAGAAAACCAATTCTTTATTGCACTAAGTGAATGTCAAATTGAAACCAAAAAAACTTCTGAAAACCCCAAAAAAGGAACATGTAATGCGTGAAAACAGCAAGTACTTCAGAGTAAAATGGGATGTGGAATATACAAATTGATATAGGGTAGTGCCATGAAGGCAGAACCAGATATTATACCAATGTACATAGTATAGTGCAATGAGGACATAACAGGATTAAAAAAGTCAATCCTTTGACATCCAACTAAAGCTTTTGCTCATCACTTTTGACTCAATCAATTACTTTGTCAAGAATAAGCCTTATCTCCAATTAAAACCAACAAAGCACACATAATTCTACACATTATCATTAGAAGCACACCAGAAAACTTAAAACTCTATTTGGGTTCGAGAGTTCACTAGCCTTGTCTTTGGCAAGTAGGAGGATAACTTTTCCACACAAAAAGACAGACTAATACAAGAAGCAATTTCAATTGAGAATACAAGCATCAGTTGCACTCAATAAGATACCTCCTCCTTTGGAGATGAAGCTCACTTTCTCCAGCACCACTAAGAAAACCATGTCCTCCACTTCCTCTCCTGAAACAAGACACGAGAGTTAGAAAATGTTAATACAAACGGAACCACTGATAGGAAACCTTACTTCTTATCTAAATAAAAATAAATGAACTTTTTAATCTAAGTGTCTGCTTAAAATGGCTATGGTTGTGCCGTAACAGTTACACTTGGTTGTGCTGTGACTGTTGAACTTGGTGGTGCTATGAAGTGTCATAACTTGCATTTTTGGTAATGTTTATACTAAAACTGCAACATCTCAAAGTGGGTGAGGCAACTTCCTAAAAATTTCTATAAGCTATTGTAGTTGAGAGGAATAATGAGTTAAGAAGAATTTGCCAAACACGTTATAAAAGCCACGACCCAGCATGTTGAATCATGTAATTCCGGATTCTAGAGGTCATGGGCTCACCATGCTAGGTACTAGTATAACGAAACTCAAGCACTTCCTGAACCCCCACAAGGGCCACAACCATGGTTGATGACAACCAAATATTTCGTTCATATCACAATGTCTCACAACCTATTCCTAAACTCTCTTTATTGCATGGACTGCTACCCTAGATGGTTACCAACATAAAAGTTTATTAATGGGTGGCCCTGAACTTCATATTGAGTATCCAAAGCTGTTCTTGAAGGAGTGTTTTCAAGATGCCAGAACCAGAAGCAATTGGCTGATCAGAAGCTTTAGTTGGTCCACAATGCATCTGAAAGGGATCTTAATCCAAGTTTATTTCTTGAAATTGTCTTGGTTTGCTGCTGTTGATGACATTGGGAAATACATGGTGCTGAAGCAATCTCAGATAATATGGTGCACAATATGAAGTTCAGGCTTTTTCCATTGCCTGGCGTGGAGAGAAAATTTGTAAGAGAGGCGTATGGAAATACCCATCTATTGGGTATTATGCAAGTAATCTCTTTACATCTGCTTTGTTCAGAAACAGTTTTTGAACGTGTCCACTACAGTCAAGCAATAAAAGCTAGCTTACTAATTGAACTTAAAGAGATTTCATGCTCCACTACTATTTTTTGTAGTGACCTGCATCAAAGCCATGCACATTTGCCCAAGAGAAGTACCCAACTCAAAGTCAATCCCACTATGTGAGAGTTGGGGCTAGCAATTTCCAAATGCACTGGTGTGGCACGTGATGGAAGTTATCCAGACTGATAAATCAAAGACAACAGAAAAATACTTATAGAGTGCATTACAAGTTCAGACCCTTTTTAGAAGACTCTTATAGTGTCCTTGCCCATAATAATAAAGTAAGGAGAATCACAAGATCGACTCATGTCACGAGTCAAACAAGCGTGTAACATTTAGCATGAGTAAATTGCTAGCAGCTTTACCATTAGATTGTCCCTATTTATATATAATTAAGGAATATATCTTAAATTGGCTCCTATAAAACCAGCAAAGAGACATAGATATGTGCTAACTACAAAGCCTAATACTCTGCATATCACAGTTTCCAATGATGAGCAACTTATGCAGATAAAAAATAGCAAAACTGAAGATGATGGAACTCTGGGTACTTTGACATTGACAAGAAATATCTGCAGTGTGTTAAATACTCCCACACATGCAAAACAGATTCTGTCCAGAATATGCATAATAATTAAAGGCACAGGTCACGACATGAAGCCATTTGACCAAAACAGGAAGAGTGGCCTCACCCTCGTGCACTAACAACTTCAGCCTCACCTCCTGCTCCAAATGCGTATCTTCCATCAGGCCCACGAACACGAACAAGCCTAGTTTTCTTGTACATTAAGGCTGCTAGTTCAGCCTTCAACCACAAAAGGTATGATAAGTTATCAAACCAGACCATTTTACTAGATATATTATGCATCAAAGACCACAAAAGGATCGTTCTCAATAAGGGTAATCTTATATAGCACCTGTAGCTTTGCCTCCTTTGTGAATGCATGAGCATTGAAGATCTCTATGATAAGACCCACACGGTCTAGAACTGGTTTACCCCAGCGCCTCTGGCACATGAAAAAGTAGAATACTTAAAGCCAAATGCAATTCATAACCAAAAATCCTAGCACCAGATCATATATGACTAGAAGAAAACATGCATCACCTCCAAATTCCTCAACTGAATCCCAGACAAGTTTGTGTTGACAAAAACAGCATCAACCTCACCCTGCAAATTGGCATCTTTCGCTAAGTTAGCGATCCAACGCTTAATAAAATGGCCTAATCATGGATAAAGCAACAAATTCTTGCCTTGGTCTCCGCTTCATTCAAATGGATTTTAATCGTGTCCACAGTGCCGGGTCCAAAATACGTGTCTGCTCAAAGTAGAACAGGACCACAAGAAACTCAGAACCGAAGCTAGAGCTAGAAGGGCACTTCCACACACGTTAAGCCACAAACATTCCCCAAGAAACTAGCCGAACGTTAAAAAAAACACTCAATCTTCCACCCATTCAATCGCATTTTCGCATCAGGACTAAGCTGGACAACCGCAGCCAAAAGAGTTCAAGAACCGACCGAACCTGCACGAGCCCGGTGGGACCGGACGAGCGGGTTCTGCACCAGGGCGTGGGGAGGCAGGGCCTTGTCGAGGAAGTCGGTCTCGAAGAACCCATCGCGCTGGTCCTCGAGGGAGTTCGCGAGGCAGAGGGCCTCGTCCAGCTTCGCCCGCAGGAGGGTGTCGGGCCGGATCCGCGGCTGGACCACGAAGAGCCGGGGCGGGCTCCTCGGGTCCCTGTTGATCAGCGACTCGCCTCCTCCTCCGCCGCCGCCGCCGCCGTCCTCCCCGCCGCCGCTGTCGCCGCCGCGCGTCCAGGTGCGGGAGAAGGGGCGAGCGAGGAATTGGAATGGCGAGGGCGAGGGAGGAGCGAGGTGGCGTCGACAGAGAGAAGAAGCTGTCCTGAGCATTTCTCTTCGAGGGGTTTAAGGTGGTCTGAGCATCTGCCGTATAAACTTCACTTGGAGCGAGGGGCTTTTTTAGCTCACGGCGGTAGACTTTAAAAAAAAATAATAACAATAAAAAAAAAATATATATATATATATATATTATACTGAAAAAAAAAAATTAATATCACTCACAATTTTAAACTTGTATATTTATGATAATTTACCCCAAATTAATTTTTTAATTATCAAAAACTTTAAATTGATATTTTTGTGAGTACTATTAAAATTACAAATCGATATATTTGTGACGAATTCCAAATTAGTTTCAAGATTATCAAAAGTTAACAAAACTAACGTAGGGTAATATTATTATAAATGTACTATTTGAGGTTGAATTAGCTTGGGTAAATTCGTAAATGGTATGTGAATTTCATGCGTACCATTTTTAAATTAAATGATTACTAGAAAGTCCGAATATATTGAGAATAAGAAACAGGTGACAAGAACTTTAGTCACTCCCCACATGGTTCTTTTGATTCCTCTCTCCCCCGGCCCCCTCCACTATTTTGACTCGCTCGCTTGTTTGATCGGCAAGTGAAAGGAAACTTGAAAACTCACTTGCAAGCAAAGATGTTGAAGCTGAAGAAGCTGCAACCAGGAGCAATAGGAGCACGACCCTTAGGAGGAGCAACAGATCCATCGTCATTAATGAACTATCGCTTCACACAGAAGTTCGGGAAATGAAGATTCGAGCTTGAGCTCATAGCATTCGCAAAACGCCCTAATCTGGAAATGGGTATGGCATGAGAAGGCTCTTCATTGAAAGGGAAGTGAGAAAGATGGGAAGAAAGAGGTGAAAATCTTGCACAACATTAAAAGAAATTTTCCTAATCTTAGTTCGATCACGTCTACTGCTTGACTTGAAAATACCTGGCGTATCCACATAATCTTCTCCCCATATTCATTCATTATCTAGATGTTTTTCTTAGACTTTTGAATCTCTAATAATAGTAATACTCACATTTGTCTGGGCTTTGTTAAAACAAACTTGAGCTGCTTGTACTCTCCATTGCAAAATTGAGCTCTTATTTTTTCCCCAAATTGCATTGGTCCGAATTAGAGTTTGAAGAAGAGGGAAGATGACTTGATTTGTCCAAATTAGGGATAAAATTTATGACAAACGTGTCTATTGATGTTGTTTATGGTTATTAATGCTTGGAGCACTGGCAAGTCATGTTGATTGGAAAAATGGTAAAATATTACTATACTGAAATTTTTAGTGTCTCGAATCAGCTATGGCACTTAAGTAATCGTCTTTTCCAAAAGTGGCATTAAAGCGATCCAACTAAAAGTTTTGACATAAAAAGAAAGTTATGACACTTCTAATATTATTTTCTCAATCATTGAATAGCATTTGCTATCATAATAACGATCTTAATGCATTCCCTATTACAATTATAATATTTATTACACGATCCTCTGTGTAGTACCTGGTACTGTCTTCCTATTCACTCTACCAATGCTATATTTTATCAACTATTATCAAAATTTATATCAACTATAACTAAATTAATTTTACATTATTGTATATTAGTTGGCAAATAAATGATCAAATAATACTTAAATAAATTATGTGTTAACAATCATTTATTGTGTTATTAAATAGTTATTGATTCGATTAAAGATTACTTATCAAGTGATAATTAGCATAATAACAATTGCTTACTATTAGGTATGATTACAACGACAACCTTTATTACTAATTATATTAATTATTGCTCAAATTGTTGCACATGTTAATTCAACCACAAGGTTAACTATGTTATGATATAACATTTTTTTTCAATATAGTCACATAATATGTAATTAACATTAGATGGTAATTACAAACCAAATTATTAAAAATTGACAAGATATTTATGTATTAAAATTTAATATCCCAACAACATATATAGGCTATAATACCTGTCACTTTAACATTCAATGGTGAGTTTCACAATTCAATCCTGATGATTAGGCATTCTCCACGAGAGAGAGTGTGATGTAACATTAATAAACTTTTCTTGATAAAAAATCTTGAGAGGAATCTATTTTGAATATTAAATTTTAAAATAGATAAATTTTAAGAAAAAAGTCATCAAACCTACACATCACTCGGGCCACAAAACTAACAACACATTGTATTTCCATAAGACCAGTTTGAGTCCGAACCCATAGATGTAGTAAAACTTCAACAGCAAAGAAGCAAACCTTTGACCTAATAAACTCTGTCAAGTATTCAAGTTCCTCTTTCAGCCCTAGTTGCTCTCTCTCTCTCTCTCTCTCTCTCTCTCTCTCTCTCTCTCTCCCATCGAAGGTACTCTTTTTTCTCTACTTCTCTGGTTAACGACTCTATTGCTTATTAGGGTTTTGGGTGTTCTTTTTTTTCCCCCATTTTTTGCTTTCCTATAAGTTGGGTTTTAACCTTATAAGTTGGGGATATGTCACTGATATCAAAAGCTGGACTGGTGAATCTATGTTTGAGTCGTTTCTGATCCAGTGAAAAGGCCAATTAATATTGGGATATCATGGCAGCCAATGCACTATTTTTGTTAATTATTACAAGCACCCTTGATCATACACCCGTATTATAATTTATTTATTTTTGGTTTCTTGATCTAGAGAATTGAAGAGATTTTGTGAATTTTCCAAACCCCCTAAATTTATATCATTAATTAATATTTTGATAGAACAGGGCTTTATTTGGATAACATAGTAATGATAGCTTATGCCACAAAGTGGGACGAAGATGGGTTTCGAAAGATCTCCGGAGGATATTATGAGGATTTGAATTACTTTGATCTCGAAAAATGTTTAAAATCTCAAGAAAGGTCTCTCTTGTCTCTTTATGCTTATGCGTTATTTTCAGTTTCGAATTTCATTAAAGAGTGCCTTACGACATTCGGTGAGAGTTTGGAGTGTAAATTACCTTTAAGAAATCATATTGCTATCGTAACGTACTAGACAATAACATGGTTACAAGCTTGGATAATTTTTATTTTTTATTTTTAATATCCAGTGAGTCTGTAGTGTTTATGAATTTTCCAAACCCCTTGAATTTATATCATTAATTGACATTCTGATGGTATGGGGCTTTATTTGGATAACTTAGTGACAATGGATTATGCCATGAAGCCAACGAAGATAGTCTTGGATTATCTGAGGACCACATCAGTAGGTTTTGTATTACTTTGATCTCAAAGAATATTAAATATCTCGAGAAAAATCCCTCTTGTCTCTTTATGCTTTCGTTTTTTTCCATTTTGATTTCATTAAAAGAATGCCTTTACGACACTTGATAAGGGTTGGATTGTAAATTACCTTTAGGAAATCATATTGCTATTGTAATGTACTAGTAAAAAGATAACATGGTCACAAACTTGGATGGGTTTGTTTATCCAGTGAGTCTCTCTATTGTTTTATAAATCTTCCAAACCCCCTTGTTTATAACATTAATTAATAATATGATATTATGTGGCGTTATTTGGATAACATAGAGGTGATGGCTATCCGCCGAAGATAGGCTTGGAGGATCTTATGACCCTGGTGGTTGGTATCTAAATTATTTTGATCTCAAAGAATGTTAACAAGTTCGAGAAAGATTATGCATTATTTTCCATTTTGGATTTCATTAAAAGAGGGCCTTTATGACACTCAACAAGGGTTGGAGTGTAAATTACCTTTAGGAAATCATATTGCTATTGTAACATACTAAAAAGATAAAACGGCTACAAGTTTGGATGGGTTTTTATATCTATTGAGTCTTTGCACAATTTATGAATTTTCCAAACCCCCTAAGTTTATATCATTAATTGGTATTATGATAGTATGTGGCTTTATTTGGATAAACTCGTGATGATGGCTTATGCCATGAACCCGACCAAGATAGGCTTGGAGTGTTTTGGGATCATATCAGTAGGATCTAGATTACTTTGATATCAAAGAATATTTAAAATCTCGAGAAAGGTCTCTCTTGTCTTTTTATGCTTGAGTTATTTTCAGTTTTGGATTTCATTAAAAGAATGCTTTTTCGACACTCGAAAAGGGTTGGAGTATTATTACCTTAAGAAAATCATATTGCTACCGTGACGTACTTAAAAGATAAGAGAGTCGCAAGCATGGATGAGTATTTTTATATACAGTGAGTCTGTGTAATGTTTTATGAATTTTCCAAAGCCCTTGAGTTTACATCATTAATTGATATTATGATAGTATGTGACTTTATTCGGATAACCTAATGATGATAGCTTATGCCATGAAGCCATTGAAGATAGGCTTGGAGGTTCTCACGACCATAGGATATGAATTGCTTTGATATCTAAGAATGATAAATATCTTGAAAAATGTCTTTCTTGTTTTTTTTTAATGTTCATCCGTTATTTTCCGTTTCAAATTTCACTAGAAAAGAGTGCTTTTAAGACACTGGATAAGGGTTGTAGTGTAAATTACCTTTAAGAAATCATATTGTTGTTGTAACGTACTAAAAAGATCATACGGTCACGAGCATGGATGAGTTTTTTATATCCAGTGAGTCTCTATATTGTTTTATAAATTTTCCAAACCCCTTGAATTTATATCATTAATTGATATTATGATAGTGTGTGGCTTTATTTGGATAATCTAATGATGATGGCTTATGCCACGAAGCCAATGAAGATAGGTTTGGAGGATCTTAGGACCATATCAGTAGGATCTAAATTACTTTGATAATGAAGAATGATAAATGTCTTTCTTGTCTCTTTCCGTTTCAGATTTTGTTAGAAAAGAGTGCTTTTGCGACACTCTATAATGCGTGTAGTGTAAATTACCTTTAGGAAATCATATTGCTATTATAATGTCCTAATAAGAAAATATGATCACAAGTATAGATGAGTTTTTTTTATATTTATTGAGTCTCTATATTGTTTTATGAATTTTCCAAACCCTGTGAATCTATATCATTAATTGATATTATGACAGTACGTGGCTTTATTGGATAACCTAATGATGATGGCTTATGCCACGAAGCTGATGAAGATAGGCTTGGAGGATCTTAGGACCATATCAGTAGGATCTGAATTACTTTGACGTTGAAGAATGATAAATGTCTTTCTTGTCTCTTTATGTTCATGTGTTATTTTCCATTTCGGATCTCATTAGAAAAGAGTGCTTTTACGACACTCGATGAGGGCTGGAGTGTAAATTACCTTTAGGAAATCATATTGCTATTGTAACGTACTAAAGTATAACATGGTCACAAGCTTTGATGAGTTTTCTATGTCCAGTGAGTCTCTTACTATTTTATGAATTTTCCGAATACCTAAGTTTATGACATTAATTGATATTCTGATAGTAGGTGGCTTTTTTTGGATAACCTAGTGACAATGGCTTACGCCACGAAGCTGATGAAGATAGGCTTGAAGTATCTCAAAGACCATATCAATAGCAACTAAATTAATTTGATCTCGAAGAATGTTAAAAATCTTGAGAAGGTCTCTTTTGTCTCTTTATACTTATGTGTCATTTTCCATTTCGGATTTCATTAAAAAAGTGCCTTCATGACACTCGATGAGGGTTGGAGCATAAATTACCTTTAGGAACTCATGTTGCCATTGTAGAGTACTAAAAAGATAACACGGTCAGGATTTTGGATGGATTTTTTATATCCAATGAGTCTTCATATTGCTTTTAGGTTCCAAGAACTCCTTCTCTTGCTAATGAGTCCAACCTGTAGTTTCTTTCTGCTTAGTAATTTGCCTAGTTGTATGGTTGTTTTATTGGTGTACACGACAATCTCTTTGCTATAGACTAACTTACACAATGTGTGGAACAGTAACTAAAGCTTTTTCAATGCTCTTAATGTTGGTAAACTCCTTATACAGCCAAAATTGAAAAAATATAACAAAAAATTAAGAAAAATATGAAAAGAAATTGTCCAGGTTAGCGCTGGTTATGTCATATAAGATGTTCAAAGTCTATGTAAGAGATTTTCAGTTAAAATTGGTTGGATAGACTTCATTAGCAAAACATGAAAATGTTTAGAACTCAATTAGCACAATTAAAAAGTTTAGGATTGAAATTTAGAATTTTTTTGACAATTTTCCCCATAATAAACTTGACCTATACACTTTTTTTTTTTTGTGAATTCACAAATAGCTTAATTGACCATTCTCATAAGTAAACTATGTCATTGAGAATAATCTTTTCTAAAAAGAGAGAGAGAGAGAGAGAGAGAGAGAGAGAGAGAGAGAGAGAGAGAGAGAGAGAGAGAGAGAGAGAGAGAGAGAGAGAGAGAGAGAGAGAGAGAGAGAGAGAGAGAGAGAGAATAATCTATAGAAATTGAAATATATGTGTGTAATGTATTTTCTATGCTACCGGTTAAAGCAAATCGAATGACTACTTCCACCTCAAATTTTTACAGCAAAGTTCCACGGAATGCCATGAGTTATCCCATCATATGGAAGGTTTTGTCAATTTTCAACATGTTGACTACACGCCCAGTCATAAAACTCAATCCATTGAAATTTGTAATATTTCTTACTGAGTAACTTATCAATATACGTGCCACATTCGTAGAACCCTTCTGTATTAAGTATTTTCCACGTATACTTTGGATATCACCTAAAATTATCGCTCATCATATGAGATTCAATAACAAGGAAAGTCACGAAGGAATTCAAAATCATTATCCTAAGAGATAAGAAGACATTTAATGACGGTCCATAACGGTAGTGCTCGAGAAACGAAATGGTGCCAATGAAAACAGCCGTTGAATGGCTTTTCTCTTATATGGACCCTAAAATATGATACTCACCATCATTACCCATAAATGCTGTCATTAATATTCTTGACCGAAAAGGATTACATGCAAAGTTCTCGTGATCTCATGTGTCCGATCTCTTCCTTAAAGATAACAAAGGGAACTAGGAATATGTGGAGATGAGTTGTTAGGATTTACTGTCCGAAAAGAGCACTTGCAATAGATATTTCAAAAAGAGATTTGAAATCTCTTATTTCCCAAACAAACGTGCCTTGTCTTATACATCCCCATCAAACGAGTATTTAGCACCATGGAGCAGCAAGAGAAAAAAACATGAACTTTGAAAACCCTAATCACTCTCTCTAGAGCCTCTAATCTCATGGAGACACCAAAGGCCCTGGTAACCAAGAAGACATTTTGCTACAACTTCATACCCACCAAAGCTGAGGAGGAGGCCGCGAAGGCCCGCAACGTGCCCCACCAAGTGACCCGGATCCTCATCGAGATCAACGGCATCAGCCCGCCGCAGCTGCTCCCCGACCCCAACTACCCGTGGCTGATCCGGAAGGCTGTCAGCGACAGCGAGATCAGTACGGGGAAGCTTGTGCTCTCGCACAAGGACACCTTCGACCATGTGTTCCCCTACTGGCCGCTCGAGATGTGCAATCACGTGACTATGGGCGGCCGGTACCTGGTGGCGCTGGTCGACTTCACTGACGAGAAGAGCCCGAAGAGGTACCAGAGTGAGCACACCTTCCTGGAGTGGGGCATGAACGAGACCTACCTCCTGGGGTGGCACGACATAGTCCGCAACCACCGCCGCTTCAACAACGGCAATGAGGTCAAGACCGGCGATGAGGTCGGGTTGTTTTGGGATGTCCGATCCGGCAGTTTTCACTTCAAGATACTCCGAAGGGTTTGAATTTTCAGAAGACACAGCTAGGGCGTTCGGTTGTTATGTGTGCTTTTTGTTTTTTGCTCCTTTTCTGGTGCTTTTTTTTTTTTTTTTTTTCTCGTGTAACATTCGAATGCCCTTTTCCTTTAGATTGCTCTTTGTGTGTTTTTTCTTTAATTTCAATATGTGGGCATGGTTATAAGAATTCCGAAAGGAAATTTTCAGTGATTTAGAGAGTATAAGAACTTCCGGCAAATGAGGGGTTGGTAGTCATGTCTTGCACATCGATGCAAAAACCTTTGAGCGGAAAATTCCCCTTGAATTTTGATTTTTCGACAATTTGGAAAGAGGTGCACCCCAATTGAATCTTGAATTCAAAACAACCTGGAAAAAGTATTAAAAAATTCCTAAACCTATTGCACAAATACTTATTCAATCATAAACCACCATTTTAATCTTCAACATTTTCACCTTGATACAAGTCAATTTAGGCCAGAAAACGACCTTGGGCAATGTGGACATTTTTAAATAATAATTCAATATATTTTTCAATTATTGTTCTGTTCTTTTTTTATTTTTTTCTTTTCATTTTGGCTGGTGAGGGCCAGCAAGCCCTCATCAGTTGCAGGTGAGGTAGAGCGAAAGTCTTCGGGTAGGTGAGGCAATGAGCTTCCCTAGGTCTGGCGATAGTCTTCGAGCATGAGGCAATGAGCTTGCCTAAGTCTGGCAATAGTCTTCGGGCAACAGGTGAGCCAGCCCTTGCTCAGATCTGGCGATAGCCTACAAGTGAGGTAGCCCTCATCGAGATCTGGTGATAGTCTTTGGGTGATAGGTGAGGCAGTGAGCTCACCTAGATCTAGTAACATTCTTTGGGTAGCAAGTGAGGTAGCCCTTGCCCAGATAGCCTTCGGGTAGCAATGGCCCTTTAGCCTCACCCCCCCAAAATGAAGAGGAAAAAGAAAGAAAAAAGAAAAAAATATTAGAAATATCCACAATAGCATTGATTATGCCACGTAATATGGTTGATGTCCACTTTAATAGTTAAATTGAAAGGGTTATGATTGAATTGGTAAAGTCGTTCTCTCTCTCTTTCCGAGTATTTCATGTATCAAAATTTTCTTTTGTTTAACTTTTTTTTTTTAAGTATATACATCTTTTCAATGATGGGGAGTTACACAACAAGTGTAATAAGGAGAGTGAAAGGAGCAAATGCAATAAATAGCTTAGCCTAATGGTGGAAAAAAATAGTGCTAATATTGCCTCCTAAGCAAAATGGCTAAAAACACTTGCAAACCTCTAAAATTCGTCCGTTTGTAATCTCTTTAAATAAATAGATATGTATACATGTATATAATATGGTCATCATATTACTGACGAAGATTATTCACCAACCAGTCTATCCAAAATATTACGGAAATAACTTAGCAACACATAAAATAACAAAAAGGACAAGATAAAAAATTGTAGAGGGATTTTAAATTTTATAGCAATCGTTAGCTTTTTTCTATTATCTATTTATTGTGGGTGATGTAATGTAATGTCTATCTCTTAAATTTGAAGTACAAATTATCTTCTAATTTCATTGACCAATTATAGACTGTTCGAAATTACTTAATATCCCTACTCAACTACAAAATTCACAACGGCCTTTTGAACTTTTTGTAATAGATGATGCCTCTGATCGTTCAAATCCAGCAATAGCATAAAAATCTGACTTAATGATTCTACTATGGAATACTAAATATCCGCACGAGTCTGATTTTTCAAGTCTCTCCAATAAAAGAAGTGCATCTTAATCAATATTCAGATTATGACAAGAAGAATTAATCAATATTCGGATTCTTCGGAATTTCATATATTTTTCTTTCGATTTCTGTGTAGGTGCGCAAGTGTCACTTTTTTATTTTATTTTATTATCTTTCTTCTTCCAAACAGTAGAGTGTCCAACCTATATTTGACTATCCAATTAATTCCTGCAGGATGAGACGAATTCAATAATCAGAAATACAGGGATAGGTACTACCGGGAAGGCTCAAGAGAATACGTAAGTACGATGCTTTTAAAGTCATTCATTTATTGAGAAAGACAAATATACTTTTCCACTACAGTAATCCCTTCAAATTGTCGACTCTTGGTTTTTATGTTGAGCAAACTTGCCAATCCGGGTCTAATAGCTGGAATACACAAATCTATACTATTGAAAGGGCCGATCAAGATACGTAAGTACGTAAGTATGATGTTTTAAAGCCATTCATTGATTGAGGAAGACAAACATACTTTCAACTGGAGTAATTCCTACGAATTGTTGGCTCTCACTTGTTATGTTGAGCAAACTTGCCAATTCAGGTTTAATAGCCGGAAATACACAGATTTGTACTATTGGGAAGGCCGAAAATAATACGTAAGTATGGTGCTCTTAAAACCATTCATTGATCAGGGAAGACAGACATACTTTCCACTACAGTAATCCCTTCAAATTTTCGGCTCTTAGTTGTTATGTTACGCTTAGATGAATCTCCACTTTCAAAGAAGGGAACAACTGTGATCTCATTATTGTTACTTATAAGCGAAATAGCAAAATTCTCGTTAATCTCATCTCTATCCCTCGGCAAAGACATACCTTCGCAATTCAACTTCTCTCTGCTGATAAAAGAGGTCTGAAATCTTTTTAAGTCAGAAATCTTTTTATTTCCTAAACAAACGCGTATCTTCTTTTCACCTATATATTTATAACATTCGTAACATCCAAAATATAGAACCATAAACTTTGAAAACCCTAATCACTCTCTCTATAGCTCAAGCACATAGAGGAGACACCAAACACTCCACTATGATGGCGAAGATATGGTTCTACAATTTCATCCCCACAAAAGCCGAAGAAGAGGCCGCGAAGGCGCAAAACATGCACTACCAAGTGACCCGGATCATTGTCGAGATCAACGACATCGGCCCGGGGCAGTTCCTCGCCGACCCCAACTACCCGTGGCTGTACGGAAGGCCGTCGGCAGCAGTGAGATCATGACGGGAAAACTCATGCTCTCGCACAACGACATCTTTCATCACGTGTTCCGCTACAGGACACTCGAGATGTGCAACCACGTGGTGATGGGAGTGGGGACCGAACGAGACCTACCTACTGGGGTGGCTGGACATTGTCCAAAATCGGGTATTCAACTCCAGCGACGAGGTTGGGCTGCTTTGGGATATTCGGACTCAAGTTTTTCACTTTAAGTTGCTGCGAAGAGGAGATTGAATTTTGCAAGAGATATGACCTTAGGGCTGCGTCTCTCTCTCTCTTGCTCGCTCTTTGCTTTTTTCTTCCTCTCGTGCTTACCTTCTTCAAGTTTCTTTATAACATTAGGATGCACGAGAGTCTTTTGCTTTTTTGCAAAATACGACATTAACATGCTTTTTATTTTTTAGTTTCTCTTTGTTCGTATTGTTACAAGAATTCCAAATGTACTCTCTTGTGTGTACGTGGATGGAATTAGGGATGAGCATTGATCCTGGGATTTGGTTTGGATGGCCGGTTTTAGAACCTTTTGAAGCCTCTTTCAAAGGCATATTTCGGCACCCATTGGGAATCAAACCGTGGTCTTCAACATAAAGAAAACAATAACGCAACCGCTTGTTTTTATAGTAAAATGGTGGAACTTTTATATTTCATTATAAGAATTTTGTATTTTACCCGCAACATAAAACGAGTCGATTCCCATGTAAATTTGGGAACCAGATCGACCCAGGCTCCATAAACGTCCATTTTGGTTTCCAATTTCAATTTTTTGTAATCAAGGAATTGACTTAGGGGTGACCATCGATCTAGGGTCAACTCTGGATCGACCTTGGACCGGCCCAATCCTGCCGGTCCTAGTCCGACCCTGAATATATTATTTATAATTTTTTTATATAGATAAACCCTTAAAATAAACAGCGTTAACAACATGAAACATCTCTTTTGTAATTTTACATTGTTCTTTAATAACTTAGATTTTTAATGTATTTTACGGCGTTAATAGTCATAATTAACGAAAAAAGAAAATATTTTTGTGAGGAGTCCTCACGACCTCCAAAAAGGTATAAACAACTCCTTATGGCATCCATCTCTAGTATTCATTCTCTTTTGTCTTATTTGTCCTCTTAATCTTCAATTTGCCAAAATCGAAATAAACAACTTCTCCGCTCATCACTCGACACTCGCCTTGCTCGCTCCTCGCTCGCTTTGGGTCACTCGTGCCACTTGCCGCTCAATGCTTGCTTGGCTTGTTGCTCCCCACTCGACATTCGATGCTCATTTTGTTCAACGCTCACCTCACTTGACCCTCATCGCTTGCCTTTCTTAGCTGACATTGCTCATCATTGAACCCATTTGGGTCGGTATGGTCCTCCGTTGCCCTTTCAAGGAGTACAAAAAATGAAATAAGAAATTATTGGTTAGTCTTGAGTTGACCTTGAAATCGGACGGAACCCATTGGGTCAATCCGATCCTCAATAGCTTTTTTAAGAAGTACAAAAAAATGAAATAAAAAATTATTGGCTGGTCCTGGTTTGACCCTGGAATGGGACCGAACCCATTGGGTTGGTTTGGTTCTCGGTCCCAAGCTCAATAGGGTTGGTCCTCGGTCCCAAAAATTGAGGACTAGCACTGTGTGGGTTGGTCTTAGGGTTAGGGGGTGGATCGGCCCAACCCAGACCATGCTCACCTCTAATTTGACTTACCTTGAAACTGGTCATTGTAGGTGAGATGGCAAGATCTAGGGATGAAAACCAATGGAGTATTCAAAAGATCAAGTAAATCTACTGAAGTTTTAAGCCATGATCATTGTAGGTGAGATGGCAAGATCTAGGGATGAAAACCAATGGAGTATTCAAAAGATCAAGTAAATCTACTGAAGTTTTAAGCCATGATCATTGTAGGTGAGATGACAAGATCTAGGAGATGGAAACTAATGGAGTACTCAAAAGATCAAGCACATCAACGAAGTTTTAAGCCAGATAGAGATAAGACATCAAATAGTCGTTATATGCAAATTTAAAGTGAAAAATATACATTTTACTTTTCTTAAAAGATAGTATGATGACGGATGGTGGGTGTCAGAAACTAAACAATATGCTAGTGAGAGTTATTACTATTTGATTTTTCTATCTACTAAATTTTTTTAAGAAAAAGGTAAAGTTTAAGGGGAAGAAATCTAAAAGCGATATCTCTTTAAGAGTAGTGATGAAAAAACCCTAAATTTTCAACCTTGAGTATAACTAACCAATGGATAAGTGCGAATTTATCATAATTTTGAAACTCTGCCAACTTTGAAAAAATTTCGATTTGCTCAAGAAATAAAGTTTAATGAGATAATTTATAGCCGAAGAGGCCCAAGAGCCCAAGTCAGGATTAGTCGTAGTGAAGCAAGTCAAGTAATGCTTGATGCTCATTGGTCCACTAGATAGCCCGCAGTCTAAATCAATATCCTAATATATGGTACTCCCAGATGGAACTCAATATTATCAATTTTTTTCTTTTATGGGACGTCTCGAGAAAATTATCATCATTCCTAAATATATTATACATTTACTAATTTATAGAGATAATCAATTCCCAATCCGATCAAATTGAACCATCACTATTTTTTTTTTCATGTTTCTATATGGAAATCTTATTTTCTAAAGCATGATCAGGTACAAATTCAAAGTTCAAGACAAATCTTCCAGATATATTATTGTCCAATTAGGCTCTTATTTCCTCGGAAACAATAAACTAAACCATCAATTTTTTTGAAGAAATAAAAAAATAGAAAAAAGTATATGTAGTCATTTCGGTCCATGACCAGGAACCGGACTATCTAGACACTGATTCTACTTTTAGGAACTAGGAACTATAATGACACTCCTAGGACATGGACCCAACTAGCTAGTTGGGTTTGGTTCGGACAATTCTTAGTTTGGGTAGTTTGTTTTGCACGCCACTACTAATTTAGTCATAAACTTTTAATTTTTTTGAATTTAATCCTAAAATTCCATGTGAAAATTTAATATAATCTTTCTAGCCAATTTCACAGGAAAATGCTTACATAGTGTTATGCCACATGGATGACCGACGATGACTAGATTATCTTGTTAGTAATTTCTAATGAAATTGACTGAAAGGACTATATTAAATTTTCATGCAAATATTTAATACTAAATTAACAATACATAAAAGAGGACTACATTAAAATTTCACGCCAAGATTTAATGCTAAATTGACAATATTTAAAAGTTTAAAATTAAATTGATTTTCGTATGATATATTTAAGATTAATTAGGAAATTTTCCCGACTTGTCCCCCACACCATACATTACAAACTCACCCTACCAAGCCACTCTAGTTTGTGATGCATTTAAAATTTCTCATTTGTCTAATCAATACTATGGGCCCGTTTGGTTCAGCTTTGGAGAAATACCTTTGGGAGAATGCAAATACCTTTGAGCTAAATGAGTTTTCTGAAATGCTAGACTGTTTGGTAAACTATAACTGAAAAGTGCTTTAGGGAAATGCAAGACTGTTTGGTAAACATATATTTGAAAAGCCCTTTAGTGTGACCAAATTAAAATTTTTAGTTTCGTATTTTTAAAATTGCAAAAAAGAAACAATGACTATATAACATTTTACATTTTCATGTTGAGAGTAATGTAAAAGATATATATTAGTAAATTTATTTAAAAATTATATTAAAAGAATTTGATTATAGATTAGATGCAAAGCTAAAAAAATTAAGTCTTTTTTTAGTATTTTTAAAATTGCAAAAAAGAAACAATGACTATATAACCTTTTATATTTTCATGTTGAAAGTAATGTAAAAGATATATATTAGTACATTTATTTAAAAATTATATTAAAAGAATCTGATTATAGATTAGATGCAAAGCTCAAAAAATTAAATGTAAAAGATATATATTAGTCAATTTATTTAAAAATTATATTAAAAGAATTTGATTATAGATTAGATGCAAAGCTCAAAAAATTAAGTTTTTTAGTTTTAGTATTTTCAAAATTGCAAAAAAGAAACAATGACTATATAACCTTTTACATTTTCATGTTGAGAGTAATGTAAAAGATATATATTAATAAATTTATTTAAAAATTATATTAAAAGAATTTGATTATAAATTAGATGCAAAAGCTCAACTTTTGGCCTAGGGTTCTTTTAGGTTTATTTTCAACTTTGAATATATTTTTTTTAATTATTGTAGTATTAATCATCTTCGTTAATTAATGATCATTCTAGTGTATTGATAAAAAGTTGGGCTATTGATTGTCAAAAGATAAAAATGACAAAAAAAAAGAAGGTGAACCCAACATTTGCAAAGGGTTTTTATTATTTAAAAAAAAAAATCTGATGAAACTCCGTCGCCAATCAACAACGGTTGGGATGTGGGGAAGATGATCGGTTAAAAAAAAAAACAAAAAAGAAGTCAACAGATGAACAGTAGATGTTGACTTGCATTTCCGAAATGCTAAAAGCCCAAAGTAGGTCCCCAACTGCTTTGGGCTTTCAGCATTTCAAATGCCAACATTTGGTCAAGGACACCTCCAAATGCTGAACCAAACGGGGCCTATATGGACTTGGAAGTTACATTTCAAATTACATTGTTATTAGGTATATAGTTTATTTTCATATGAAATGGTTCGCGAAATAGTAACCCATATTGTTAAATGACTATATAATGATATTAACTTTAATGGCTTGAGACCTAACAAACTCTTAACTTTAGGTTCAATTCCAATTCTACCATAAACTTCTTTATCCCATAAAAAACCCTCAACTTTAGGTGAAGTCCCAATCTACCCTGAACTTATTTTTGTCTCATAAAAAATCACCAACTATTATTTAAGTTTCAAATTTGTCCTTATTAACCTTCCATATAAAATTTCTCTTAACAATCAAGAGATGAAAAACTCTTGTTCGAGCATCTTAAGAACAAGCTCTCCAACCAAAAGAGATGGAAGACTACTAAGCACAAAAGATTGAATACTAAGCCAAAAATCAAAGATCCTTGAGCTAGATAGAATGAAGACTTTTTTTAAAAGTAAGAGCAATTAAAGAAAGCCAACCATACTTAACCTTGATTGCTCTAGTTTTTACCCACATTGCAAATCCAAGAACGTCATTTTGATTGATGTGGACATTCATCTCCAAAAAAATGTCTTCTTGTATCTGAAATTTGGGGAAAATTAGAGTAACGTGTGGAAAGACTACATTGCTAAAGGTGATTTTGGATGGAGTATTAATGGGGGAGATATGATATTCAAGTGAAAATCTATGGTTTTTTATGAGACAAAAAAATTAGGGTAAAATTGGGATTGAATATAAAGTTGGTGATTTTTTATGAGATTAAAAAAAGTTTATGGTAAAATTGGAATTGGAGTTAAAGTTGAGAGTCTTTTTTTAGGGGTTTAGGCCCTAAAGATTATAATATCTGAAACTTATTCAGTCTCATGGACATTTTTCTTAGTTCTTATTTATCCGGAGCTTTGGTTCTTCGCAGTCAAGATGAGAACACCTTGTTGATAGTCAAAGTCCTTGATTTATTAGGAAACTAAAGATTGAGAAGCAGAAGAAAGATTGGAAGAATATATCCATTCAATCCTATACTTTGTTTTTATAGCGTGGTTTTGAATTTGGCTATCATCTTACTAATTTGTTAGCTTATTTATCCACCGGTGCAACCAAGATGATATGGAAGATTAGTTAGGGCACGTTTGGCAACCAACCAAACGGTGAAAATTTCTATTTTTTTATTTTTATTTTCGAGAGTAGATTTGGAACAGAAATCTGTTTGATAGAATTTTTGTTTTTGAAAACAAATTTCTATTTTTTTTTTTGTTCTCGGAAGTAAATTTGAAATATAATTGAGAAGTTAAAAAAAAAAAAATTGATTCTTTGATCCCAAGAACAATTCCAAAATCAAGCCAATCTATTTTTCCTCTTTTCTCTTCTTTCTTCTTGTTCTTCTTCTTCAATCGCCGCCGCCGCTGGTCACCGGCAACTGGTTGGGCGAGGTCCGGTGAGCTCGCTGGAGGGTTGTTAGGCCAGGGTGAGGTCCGACGAGCTCGCTGGATGTGACATCCTGAATTTTTGATCCTATTTTAATAAAATGAAATGAGCTTTTCACTAACGCGCCCATGGTCCTTTTTTTCTGAGGTGATTACTCACGAGTTAACCAACCTATTAGGTAAAGCCATTAAGGGATATAATCGTGTTAAAATCTCTTAAAGCAACCCGATATGTTAGATTGGACTAAAATCGCGTCCAGTTGATTTTAACCATTAAATTGAACTCGGTTTAAAAAATCGAATGTTTGAGTGTGTCACGACTTATTTTTAGGACATCGTCTCATCTTACGGAGAAATTTCGACGAGTTTGGAATTTTGTGGAAAAATCGATTTTTCGGACAATTCAGAAAAGAATTAGAAATTCGTATGGGCTATTGGGAGGGCTTTTTTTGGCTGCCAAGAAGGTTTATATTGGGAAATTAGAACTTAAATTTGGGATTGGTTGGGCCAAAGACTTTAGGGGCAAGGACTTTTGGAGCATGTAATGAGTAATTTGGATATTTTTTCTTGACTTTCTCTCTCTCTCTCTCTCTCTCTCCCCCTTCTCTCACGCACGCCCACTTCTTTCCCCCTTGCTTCTACTTGTTCCTTCCCCACGCTCATCCCCTCTCATCTTTTCTTTATTCCTTTCCCCTCAATCTGCTACCAACCTCCACGTTTCTTTCTCTCCATGTTCGGTTCTTTCATTCGTGGCCGCCAGTACAACTCCACGACCAGCATTACTTCACTGCCTCATCCCCATCGTTCATCACCATCTATCATCATCAGCGCCATCTTCATCAACCGCCATCTCCAACACCAGCCAGCTTCGCTATTCAACCCCGCACGCCACAGCTAGCTCACCACAGCTGCGCTTCGCCGCCACTAGTAGCACCATCCCAGTGCCAACTCCACCGCAGCTCAGCCTCGCAAACAGTCACTGTCCAGCCGAGACCAGCTCCTCAGAACCGAACTAGAATCGAGCCCCAAGCCGAGAGCTTGTAAGGCCGTTTCCTTCGCCGTTAAGCCTCCATTGGACACACGGTAGTCACGGGATCTCACCATCGTCACGCTGCCGTCGCCGTGAACCCGTTATCTTGCTAATCCGATGAGTTAACTCCCTAATCCTTGATTAGGTTGTTAATTACACTTAGGGGTTAGATTATTGTTAATTAGCTTAATTAGATTAGTTCTAAGTGAGATTAGCCTTAATATGGATTAATGCTAATCTAGTTTGTTAGATTAGCCTTAAGATAGATTAGTGTTGATCTAATTGGTTGGATTGGCACTAATGAGGATGGTTTAGCCTAATTGGATGGATTTCTCTTGGATCTAGTTTCTAGATCCTCGCTGTTTACCATTTTTGTGAATCGAAATATGTTGAGATTTTGAGGTTGATTCCTTCTTGAAAAATGTTTTACACATCTTCATCTATAATATATATTTTTCCCAAGATTTTATGGATTTAAAATAATATGATTTCAACTTTCTTAAAAATAAAATAGAACCTCTATTCTTGTTGGAACTAGTGACCTTTTGGAATTCAATGGATTTTCATAAACTCTTAGAGTTCAAATTTTGAAAGGGTTCCTTCAAAAAAGTTGTTTGTCACATCTTTTAGTTTAACATAGTTAAATTTCAGATCAAATGGACAAATTTTGGATCTCAAACCAAACTGATTTTGGAAAACAGACTTTTTGGAAGCAGACACAATTTTTGTATTGGATTGAACGATTTACTGGGCTTAATTTAGAAGGATCTTGGTTAAGGTGTCTTCATGATAAATGTTATTTTATGTGTACCTTATAACATATTAAAATTTGGCAATTTTCCGAACTCGTTTGATTAGGTTTCTGGATTTAAACTTGGAGATGCGCGAGTGGACCGTTTCTGCCGGTTAGGACCGGTAGTAGTTTGTGATTGTTCTTGATGCTTTGCTTGCTAGAAATTACATATTTGGTGATGTGGTTGACTTGTGATATGCTTGAAACCTGTGCGTGACGAGATGTGAATGGTTGTGTTATGGTCATGGCAAATGATAGCTATTGAAGGGCGATATGTGTTGTGTTGAGGAAATCGAATAGGTTATGAGCAGATAAAGAACTAAGTGCTACATGATAATGAAATCTCGTGTTTGCCACCTCTAGAACCTTGTACCATTGCTTATTGTAGTCAAGAGCTAAATGCTACATGGTGACTTGAGTCACATGGGAGCCACCTCTAGAGCTTTGCACTATCATCATGCGAAGTCAAGGGCTAAGTGCTACATGATAACGTAATTTTGTGGGAACCATTTCTAGAACCTCGTACTATTGCTATTCGTGGTAAAGGACAAAGTGCTACACGATAACGTAATTTCATGGGAGCCACTTCTAGAACCTTGTATCACTGTTGTTCAGGTAAATGACTAAGTGCTACACGATAATGTAACTTCATGGGAGCCATCTCTACAACCTGGTACTATTGCTATTTGTGCTCACGGGAGCCATCTCTAGAACTTGGTACTATTGTTATTTGTGCTCATGGGCTAAGTGATACACGATAAAGTAATTTTGTGGGAGCCACCTCTAGAACCTTGAGTTTGAATATTTAGTGTGGATTGAACCGTTGATATGAGATATCCGCGCCTGATTATGGGACGACATTATGCGGCACGGAATGTGACGTGTCATAACGATTTGGCCTTATAATTTGGACCCCTCTGAATATTTGATGAGTGATACCAAGCGTTCCAATGATTGTTTACGCATGCTGCGTTTATAAGTGTATATGAGATACACTAATGTGCACGAGGGTGCTGAGGTGAGGTAAGTACTATATGGTGCATGTTTAGGCTGTCTCTAAGTGAATTATTGTCCTAATCGGGGTTTAGGGTGTTAACTTGCTGAGATTTAATCTCACCTCGTCATGGTTTACAATTTTTCAAGTCCTTAGTATGGAGATACCAGAGGGTGTCATGGAGAATCCCGAGCCAGAGTCGAAGGGATCCGGAGTATAGGTTGTCTGGTAGTTCTTTTGGGGCAGACCTTTAGTGTACAGACTTGTAGGACTGACTCGGCTTGTCTATAAAGTGCGAATTGTGAAATTTGGTTGTCCTGCTTTTCTATCCCCTGTTTGTTGTTGTCCGAGTATATGTTTAAATTTCGCTTCCGCATGTGCATAAAAAGAAAGGGCCGGTGACTCGTCATGGGAACGTCGCATTTCAGTCGACCATCGAGGGGTGTGCGCGTGCCCGGGGCTTGGGGTGTGACACTGGAACTCGCTTGTGGCCAGGTGGGCCTCGCCCGGGCCTCTCCAGACCACCGGCGAGGCTTGCCTGGCCAAGCGAGGCTCAACCTTACTTAGATCTGGCGAGGCCGAGCTTGCCCAGCCACCGACGAGGCTCGACCTCGTCGGGCCATCGTGAGGTTGGCCTCGCCAGATTTGGGCAAGGCCGTTCACCTAGTTGCCGGCGAGGCTTGGCCAATGAGGTGCGGCCTTGCCAAGGGCCAACGATGCTCTGGTAAGGTTGCTGGCTCTCGTCTGACTGGTCGCCAATCATCCCAAGGTTGATGACCGACAAACCTTGGAGAAGAAGAAAATAAAAAAATAAAAAAATAATTATAAAATTAAAAGAAAATGATTTGGATTAGAAATTTTCAGAATGGTACCAAATGCAATTCTATTCCAGGAATAAAATTTTTTGACAATTATTAAACCACTTAAAATGTTTAAAAATTGTTTCCAGGAATAGAATAAAAAAAATCATTTACGATCAGAAATTGTTCCGGAAAATAGAATGGTTACCAAATGCGCCTTTAGCAACACTTGAAAAAATATATAATATATATATTTCAAATTGTATTTGATTTTTTTTTTTTGCTAAAATGAATTCTATTTGAATTGTTACCTATTTTTCATATTATTGATTTAATTAATGTAATATCTAACTCTTAACTTTGAAGTACAAGACATTGTTAAAAACAAGGACCATTGCTTGTCGAGAGTACTCGATCGTTGGAACTTGAGTATAAGAAGGATGTGTTGATTTTAATATCAAGTGACAGTCCAATATTAAGTGGCGGTTGATCACCACGATAATTTTGGAAGTTACAATTTCTTCATTGTCAAAGAAGGATAAACATGCCTACAATCTCGGAGAATGCCTAGAGTAACAACTGTTTTTTTTTTTTTTTTGGCGACCTAGAGTAATAACTGTTTGTGCGTAATATTTTTTGGCGTTGCCATAAATACCCATAATGAGTGTTGTAAAGTCTTTCTTTTTGGACACTTAAATCAATGAAAGTTCATTATTTTCATTTTATTAAGTGATGATTTTAGTATCAAGTGATGGTCCGATATTAAGTGGTAGTTGATTACCCGGGTAATTTTGGAAGTTAAAATTTCTTTTGAATAATGATTATTAGCGTGCAAAAAGCATGCCTCGAATCTCAGAGAATGGTGAGAGTAGTAACTGCTTGTGCGTAATCGTTTTTCATGTGCTATAAATATACACGGTAAGTATTGTAAAGTCTTTCTTTTTGGACACTTAAATCAATAAAAGTTCATTATTTTCATTTTATCAAATGATGGTTTTAATATCAAGTGACGTTTAATACTAAGTGGCGGTTGATCACCTCAATAATTTTGAAGTTATAGTTTCTCCTAGATAATGATTATTAGTGTGCGAAAAATATGCCTAGAATCTCGGTGAACGGCTAGAGTAGTAACTGCTTGTCCGTAATCCTTTTTAGTGTATTGTAAATTCTCATAGTAAGTGTTGTGAAGTCTTTCTTTTTGGACACTTAAATCAACAAAAGTTCATCATTTTCCTTTTATCTTGTTCCTTGCAAATTTACTACTTGTTAGAGATATTTATCTTTCTTAATTGATTATTGTTGATTCTATTTGATAGTATAATATGTTATTACTTTAGATAGTTTTTTGGAATAGCATATAGATAGATTCTTGTATCATCAGTATTATATATAGTATTACACACACACACACACACACACACACACACATAAATATATAGAAATTCTCTTTTCCGCTTTATTCTATCATAATTTTAACATGGTATTAAAGCCAAGTTTTGTCTGAGGAAGGAGTCACCGTGTAATGGCAATATTGTCGTAGCTATGCCCATATCCATCATCACATCATCGCCTTTGATTGCTACCCGGATAGTTTCGTTGCTTATTTTGAAATTATAACACAACCATCCGATTCTGTAAGAAGTCGAGAGAGAGAGGAATTTGAGAGAAAGAGTTGTGGGAATTTTCCTCTGTATTCATTGCTTTGATTCAATGTACATTGTCCTATTGTTATAGTACAAAGTGTGTACAAAACAAGTAACTAATTATATTACAATTTGTATTCGATTAGATACGATACATAATTGATCTTTCAATGATACTCTGGAATCTTTTCTTGCGTATCTTCCAACACTCCCCCTCAAGCTGGTGGCTTGTAGATATCCAAGACGCCTAGCTTGCTTAGGAGATACGCGTGCTGACTTTGACACAAAGGTTTGGTGAAAATATCCGCCGGTTGTTCTTCTGTTCGAATCCCTAGTATCTCGATTATCCCTTCCTGGATTTTTTTCCCGTGTAAAATGGCAGTCTACTTCTATGTGTTTCCTTCTTTCATGAACGATTGGATTTGAGGCAAGTTTGAGGGCTGCATCATTGTCACAAAACAATTTTGTTGGTCCTTGAACTTGTACTCCAAGATCACGAAGTAATCCACGTAGCCACACTATCTCACACGTGGTCTTTGCCATGGCCCGATATTCTCGCCTCTGCGAGGATAATGAAACAATCGGTTGCTTCTTTGTTTTCCATGAGAGTAAAGAATCCCCAAACTTGACACAGAAACCAGTTATGGACCTCCTACTCATCGGACAGGTTGCATAATCCGCGTCACAATATGCTGTCATTCTCATATCACATTTCTTGGATAGAAGGATCCCAAGTCCAGGACATTTCTTCAAATATTTTACCACTTTGAGTGCAGCATTCATATGAGACTGCTTGGGATTGTGCATGAACTGACTAAGGGTTTGAACAACATAAGTAATATTCGGCCG
The DNA here is from genome assembly GCA_017140595.1 of Eucalyptus curtisii. NCBI lineage: Eukaryota > Viridiplantae > Streptophyta > Magnoliopsida > Myrtales > Myrtaceae > Eucalyptus > Eucalyptus curtisii. The sequence continues at coordinate 13,621,698 of CM029501.1, read as the reverse complement.
AGTCATAGTCAAATATATGAGCTTCCCAACCAGTTTCTGATAACTCATTGGATCTTTAAGTACAGGATCAACATCTTGAGATACTCCGACATCATAATCTGCTGTGATTAGCTTGATGTTCTGCTCAATTGGAATAGCTGGCTTACATCCTGACAATCCTGCTTCTAATATAATTTCCAAGGCAAATTTCCTCTGGCTGAGGGATATTCCTTGGTTTGATCGAGCAATTTCTATTCCAAGAAAATACTTTGGCAAACCTAGATCTTTTATATGAAAAGTAGAATGCATGAATTGCTTGAAACCTTTGATGGCTATCTCATCATTGCCCATAATCAGTATATCATCTAAATATATCATCAAATATATAGATGACGTACCTTTAGTCCATGTGAAAACGGCATAATCAAATTTGCTCTGTTGAAAACCAGCAGCTATTAAGGACTCAGAAAATTTTGCATACCATTGTCTAGATGCTTGCTTAAGCCCATATAGACATACTTTATTCTCCCCCCGTCTCCGTAAACCCTGTGGGATGTCCATATAAATCTCTTCATCTAGATCTCCATGAAGGAATGCATTGTGAACATCCGTCTGATGTAAGGACCAGTCCTGGTAAGTTGCTATAGAGAGGAAGGATCGGATTGTAACATCTTTAGCCACAGGAGAGAAGGTCTCATGATAATCAAACCCTTCTTTCTGTGTGAAACCCTTTGCTACCAACCTGGCTTTGTATCTTTCAATCGAACCATCAGCTCGATATTTGATCTTGTAAACCCATTTGCATCCGATTTGCTTACGATGCTAAGGTAAATTGACGAGTTCCCATGTCTGATTATCCACCAGTGCTTGCAATTATGCTTTCATAGCATCCTGCCAACGCTGATCTTTGCTTGCCTTGTCATAACTCGAAGGCTCGCGTTCTTCAGAAATGCGGGTAATGCAACATCTATGTTCCTCGGATAATCGATCGAAGGAAACATAAGAAGAAATAGGGAAAAGAATACCTGGTGGATTTCTTACTCTGCATATGTAATCTTTAGTCCAAGTTGGTGGACGTGTGGCTCGTCCGGAACGTCTGGGATGAACATCGTCAGAAGATGTTCGGATTGCTGGAGGCTCCATAAGGGATGACTGAGTCACTAGAGGTTCCACAGGAGGTGATTCTAAAAAAGTTCCTGTATCCAAGTGCTGATCCGTGTCCGCTGCCAAAGGTATTAGGGCTGTAGTAGATATAGGATCAGTATTTATATTATCCGAATACGGATACAGAACATATCCCGGATCATGGACAGAGTCTTCGATATGATGAGCAAGAGAATGTCTCGCTCTATCTTTGCTTGATTCTTGGGCAGCAAAAGGAAAAAAATCTTCGTGGAATTGAACATCTCTACTAACAAAAAAATCACCTGTAGATGGATCAAACATGCGGTACCCTTTCTGTAGGGTAGGATACCCCATGAATATGCACCGACGAGCTCGTGGACCCATTTTATCCTTAGGTCCTACTATAGAAGCATAGCACAGGCACCCAAAAATCCTCAAATGATGAAGATCTGGTTTCTTCCCAAAAAAGAAGTTCGAAAGGACTTCAACCGTTAAGAATCTAAGTCATCATACGGTTGATCAAGTATGCTGCAGTCAAAATACAATCTCCCCAAAAAATATCTGGAATAGAAGCCTGGAACTTTAAAGACCGGGCAACTTCCAATAAGTGACGGTGTTTCCTCTCCACTATTCCATTCTGTTGTGGCGTGTAAGTACATGAACTCTCATGTAGAATCCCTTGGGATGATAATAAAGCCATGCACTAATAATTAAAAAATTCTTTCCCATTGTCTTTTGGATTTTTTGGACAGTTTTCTCGAATTGTGTCTTTGATAAGGAAAGGAAGGTTCTTAAGTGTGACGCGACTTGACTTTTGGATTGCATGAGAGAAAGATCCATGTGGCCCTTGAATGGTCATCCACAATGGTAAGAAAGAATCGAGAACCATCATGATTTAGAGTATGGTATGGTCCCCAGACATCAATGTGAAGTAAAGAAAAAACATCAGCTGCATGGCTGCTGCTTATTGGAAAGGAAGTACGCGATTGCTTTGCGAGGGAGCAAATATGACATTGAGAATAGGGAAATAAAGAACTATGACCCATTCTAGAATGAAAAATGAAATTTTTATCATTGGTAGTCGAATTACACAATGACTGCTTATTACAAGGAAATTGATCTAGATGCTTGGCCGAACTTCTCTAGAAAAATAATCCTTCGATAGATTACCCCATCCCATCAGTTTCCCAGTCGAAAGGGCCTGAAATTGACAACTATCAGCATTGAAGGAAACTTGACAGGAATTTTCTTTATAGGCTCTAGACACAGATATAAGATTGAATTGGAACTCAGAAATATATAGGACGTTTGTGAGAACAATTTGAGAACTAAGATTAACTGTCCCAGTTAGAGTGACATGAGTAACGTTGCCGTTTGGCAATTGTACTACAATAGGGCTATCTAGTTCTTCATTAAGGGCAGTAAATAATTTCTTCTCACATGCAATATGATCACTGGCTCCAAAATCAACAATCCAAGTATTTCTCGATATATTGTTTATCAAACATGGAGAAATACCTGTAAAGCTACTCCCCCTCTTTGGAACTTCTAATTTTTGCAGTGCCTACATCAATTGCTCATATTTACCATGAGTGATAGGTTGATTCGTATCTACCTATCCTGTGATCTGATATGCCGCTGCCGATATCCCCTTGCCCTTTCTTTCTCCAGGTCTACCACGCAATTTCCAGCAATTTTCAACTGTGTGATGGGGTCTTTTGCAGAATTCACAATACAATTTTCCCTTATTTTTTGAATTCGGCCCATATGAATTAGGCCCATAGGAGTTCGGCCCATGAGAATTCTGCCCATTCGAATTGGACCGGGAAGAATTTGGCCCATAATTTCTCGCGAAATTCCCGCCATTCGATCCTTTAATGACAGGGAAATCTCCACCGTCCAGATCTGAGGAGTTGCGCGCCCATCGTGAGCCGTCCGATCGAGACGCGCGATCATGGCCGTCCGAAGAGGCCCCTTTAAAAGGCTTCGGTTCGACGGCAAACCCTAGAGCCGCATCTCCTCTCTTCTCTAGGGTTCGCGAACCCCGTTCGATCCTTGCGGCCAGGGCTAGGGTTTCTGCCCCTTTCCCTTCTGTTGAGGCAAGCCTTTAGCTTTCCTCTTGCATAGCAAGCTGGAATATACGGCCGATCGAAGGCGCAGGTTCCATGGCAAGTATCTATGACCTGAAATGGAGGTAAGATTCCTTAAGGATGAGTAAAAAACGAGTCGCCTTCTCTCTGTCTTTTATCGCCTTGTATTGTTGGAGAGTGGTTTCGGGTCCATTGAGTTTCTCTTCTGCTACTTCCAGCTCATTCTAGAGGGCTGAAAGTTTGTTGAAGCACGTCGTCACAGACGTGTTTCCTTGCTTCAGTTCGAAAAGTGCTTGATGTAGTGAGAAAATCCTCGCCCGATCTAGTTTTCCATACATCTCACGTATATTGTCCCAAAATTTTTTTGAATCCTCTGTGGGAGGCAATCCGACAGCTATTTCTGGGTTTATACAATTTCCTATCCATGTCCTGACCAACTGATTGCATTTTTTCCAATGTCGCCCTAATTTCTCATCAACTGGGACCGTAATGGTTCCGTCGATGAATCCCTCCTTATCTTTTATCACGAGGGCTCGACGGAATTCACGCGCCCAATTTGAGTAGTTCTCCGGCCCTGTGAGGGGGTTGTTGATGAGCGTCAACTCTGGGTCGTCGGCGTTGGAGACGTATAGCGCGTCGCCGGGTTCTGGGCGACCCATGGCGGCCACAAAGGGAAAAGGTATAAACCCTGTTGGAAACCCCGCATTGGTTGTAGTCTGGCTCGGATTGGTTGTAGTCTGTCCCTGATTCGAATTCCCTGATCCGCCCGTCTGCTCGACTGATGGTTGAGCCTGCCCCAGCATTGGTTGGTAGGCCTCCATCGGTCTGCACGCTTTGGTACCCCGGCTATGATGCATCTGGATTTGATCCATGAATCCATGGGTACGGCATCCACTGATAAGGATAGCTAGAGAAAGGTAACCCTGGATTGAACTCAGCCGGATGAGGTTGCCAAACTGTGTGCTGCGCGTGAATTTGGCTTTGCCTCGATTGTTGATCGGCTGCTGGATTGATAATGGATGGGTTCGGAGTTGGCGAAGCATTATCTTCGGTGGGTGAGGTACGTGTTTGTGGATCTGTCATGATGAATCAAAAATCTACATTAACTCTCTATTCTGTAGGTTGGTAAAGAACTAGGACTCAAGAATTCTTGCCGGATGCTGTTTTGGTTTGCAAGCGAAGCAAAGACCAAGAACAAAAGATCACATGAGGCAATTCAGAAAAAAAAACACGGAAGCTAAGTCAGAACCAGAAGTGCTCTGATACCATGTAAGAAGTCGAGAGAGAGAGAGAAGAATTTGAGAGAAAGAGTTGTGGGAATTTTCCTCTGTATTCACTGCTTTGATTCAATGTACATTGTCCTATTGTTATAGTACAAAGTGTGTACAAAACAAGTAGCTAAATATATTACAATTTGTATCCGATTAGATACGATACATAATTGATCTTTGAATGATACTCTGGAATCTTTTCTTGCGTATCTTCCAACAGATTCGTTTGTCTCAAACGAGTTAGACCCTGAAAATTCATAACCAACCGATTTCGAGAGAAGCCGCACGTGCCACCACACTTTGTTGCACGGGACCACCGACACCATCAACTGTAAGTGAAACTTTCGAAGTCAATCCTTAAATTTTTAGCCGAAAACCATCACAGATAGGTTCTACATTTTCCAGTGAGTCCATAATAGCGACGAACGTTGCCGAAAAGTCTCCCACACGCCCTCACGCACCACCCATATCTTCTACGCATGAAATCCATGCTCCCTGGCCTCGCACGTGATCCACCGTGTCCGTCGAGTAGTGACATCATTATCCATGTCATCATGCGTTAGTGCCACGTCATCCTCTGTCGCTGACTGCCGTTGATAGTCACTGATTGATGTTGACTTGATTGGTTTCGCTCAACTGGTTTGGCCAGATTCTGACTAATCTGCTTGGTTTTCCAACCAGTTCGGCCATATTCCGACTGGTTCGCTTGGTTTTCCAATAGGTTCGGCCAAATTCCAACTAATTCTCAGGGTTTTTCGATAGTTTAGCCAGATTTTGACCAATTCTCAGGGTTTTCTGATCAATTCAGCCCAATTCCGACCTTTCTCAGGGTTCTCTGACTGGTTCGGCCAAATTTGGACCGGTTCTCAAGGTTTTCTGACCGGTTCGGCCTAATTCCAATTGGTTCTTGGTATTTCCAGATCGGTTCTAAGGTATTTCGACGCTCTCTCTGTTTTCTACCTTATTTTCTCCATAACAGCTTTACAAGTATCAGTTTTCTTCAAATCCATTATAGAATCTGTGGAGTTTACTAGTATATTGTATATCATGGACAAATTAAAAGTCTCAATGCTCATTCAGACCATCCTAAATGGATCAGACTATATATTATGGGCTCAAGAAATATCAAGTCTTCTAGGGGGACGTAAGCTTTGGCGTTATGTCACTGGAAGTATTTGCGAGCCTAGTCAAGCCGTTGAAGAAGATAATGATACATTTGCCAAGCGTTTGGAGGAGTGGGAGAGCAAGAATCACCAGATACTCACGTGGTTTCGAAACACTTCGATTCCATCTATAAAAATTTAGTTCGGTTGCCTAAATACAACAAAGGAAGCTTGGGATCTTCTTGCTAGTCGTTATTCCACATCAGACATTGCTCATCAATATCAATAGTTAGGAAACTTACATCGCACGCATCAGGAGACAAGTCAGTCTATTAATGACTTTCTTTCTTCTATGCATTCTATATGGGATCAACTAGCCTTCTCTAAACCAACATGGGATTCAACTACTAATGCTCATAAGTTTGTTGAATATAGTGATCGTATGCAGGTTATGCAATTTTTGATGGCTCTCCATGATAAGTATGAACCTATGCGAGCCTCACTTATGCAACGGAATCCTTTACCTCATCTTGAGTTAGTTGTCTTTGAACTATTAATTGAGGAAACTCGACTTGCGACTTTAAAGGCACAACATACTACTTCACTGGTCTCCACTCGTACAAATGCAGTGCTTACCACTTTTGGCTCATCCTCATCACGTAAGCCTTATTGTATGCATTGTCGACGACGTGGTCGTCCTGCATCAAACTGTTATTAGCTACAATCTAAGCAACCTACAAGTACAAACAACTGATCCCGATTTAGAGGTTTGCCTGCACGCTGTCCATCCACTGTTGCTTCTACCATAGAGGATTCCTATAACAGTTCATCTATCACACTATCATTAGATGATTTTCGGTCCACAATTGATTCCATTCTTCAAGAAACTAGCATTTCTAGTCCTTTTGCTCTAACAGTTGCTCCAGGTACCTCTGACTCATAGTTCTTTGATTCTGCATGTTGTAATCACATGACATCTAATTCCAATTTATTCAAGTTAAAATCATACAACTCACAAACACCTATTATTCACACAGCTGCTTTTAGATAGTTTGTCATACAGGGAATGTTTCAACATCCACTTTGTCCTTACCCGATACATTTATGGTTCCTAAACACTCATTAAACTTGATATCCGTGGGTCAGTTATGTGAGCTTGATTTTAATATTCATTTCTCTTCGAATGGTTGTGTTGTGCAAGATCCATGGATGGGACAGACAATTGGGATAGGTCGTAAAGTGGGACGGTTATTTGAGCTGGTTTCATCAAAGTTTCCCAACTCCTTCACTAGTTGTGTTGCCACAGTATCATCTGAAACTTGGCATTCTCATTTGGGTCATCTTTCTTTTTTCTCGATTAAGTCATTTACTTTCAAGTGGTCGTCTAGGTTTTGTTGACAATAAAACCTTTTATTATCTATCTTGTAAGTTCAGAAAACATTATGCTTTACCGTTCAACATTAATGAATCCGTCTCTTATGCTTCCTTTGATCTAATTCATTTGGATATTTAGGGACCATCTCCTACTCCTACAATGGGAGGTTCTCGTTATTTTGTATCTTTGTTGATGATTATTCACAGGTATACATGGCTTTATACTATGAAAAATCGATCCAAACTTACTCATATCTATGGTAAATTTGTTGTCATGATCAAAACACAATTTTCTCAGAGGTATCAAGGTTTTTCGTATTGATAATGACATGGAATATAAGGATAGAGAGTTCCTTAAAATTCTTTCTTAGAATGGTACCATTATTCATCGTTCTTGTCTAGGAACTTCCCAATAAAATGTAGAGTAAAGCGTAAATTCAAGCATTTCTTAGATATCGTACACACTATTTTAATCTCAGCATCTTGTCCAGAATAGTTTTGGGGGGAGGCCTGTCATACTACTATATATACTATTAATCGCATTCCGTCACTTACTATAGGTAACATTTCTCCATACGAGTGCTTGTATAACAATGTTCCTAATTATAGTCGACCTCGAATATTTGGTAGTGCATGTTTTGTGCATCTTCTTTCAAATGAACACACGAAGTTAGAACCTTGTGCTTGTCCCTGTTGTTTCCTTGGATATGGCATTGAGCATAGAGAGTATAGAGGTTGGGACCCTATCTCCAATCGACTTCGTGTGTCTCGTCATGTTACCTTCTAGGAACATAAGATGTTCTCATCTTTACGTTCTTTTGCATCTTCTCCATTGTTCCAACTATTCGCTTCTTCTCTAATCGTTCTGTTGATTTGTTTCCTAAAGATGTTATTGTTGCATCTTCTTCTTTAGAATTGTCCTCTCTTAATCTTGATGCAGCTATCTCTAGAAATCCTACTTCGACAGCTCCTAATATGCTTGTGCCATCAGTGGATCTACCACCTTTTGATGTTCCTTCTTCTCCTGTTCGTCGTTCCATCTATGCAAGTCAACCTTTTGTTCGGTCTTGTGATTATCATTGTTATTCTACAATTGCCTCTTTTCACGAGCCTCACACATATAGAGAAGCTCATACTACTCCTCTTTGGCAGCAAACAATGGTAGATGAGTTGCAAGCATTAGAAAACTCTCATACTGGGGTTTTGGTTGATCTGCCTCCTAAAAAGTCAGCTATAGGTTGTAAATGGGTGTACAAAATGAAATTAAGGTAGATGGTACAATGGAACGCTACAAAGCTCGATTAGTAGCAAAGGCTTTACCCTGGCGTATGGCATTGATTAAGAGGAGACATTTGCTCTAGTTGCACGTCTTACTTTTGTTCGTAGCCTCCTTGATGTCGCTACTATTAAGCGATGTCCTTTATTTCAGATGGATGTTAAAAATGCATTCCTTAATGGAGATCTCCTTGAAGAAGTATATATGGAGCCACCTCCTTGATATACTCATACTCTTGGTAAAGTGTGTCGTCTATGCCAAGCATTATATGGCCTACAACAGGCTCCTCGTGCATTGTATTCCAAGTTTAGTTCTACCATAGAACACCTTGGATTTGCGCACAATCCCTATGATAATGTTCTATTTGTTCAACGAACGTCTCGCGGGAGTATTATGCTACTGTTATATGTGACTGATATGGTTATTACTAGCGATAATCATGATGTCATTACAAAACTACAGTAGTATTTGAGTCAAAAGTTTGAAATGAAAGATCTTGGAAGGCTCGGTTATTTTCTAGGATTGGAGGTTGCTTTAGATTCCTTTGGCTATTATCTTTCTCAAACAAAATACGCCGAATGTACTGATAACAAGACTGCTACCACTCCCATTAAGAATAATGCTAGATTTGATGAAAAAGATGGGACTCCTCTTCCAAACCCTACACTTTATCGATAGTTAGTTGGCAGTCTAGTATATCTCATTGTTACCCGTCCTGACATTGCTTATACTCTTTCATATTGTGAGTCAATTCATGACCGCGCCATGGACGACGCATTTTGCTGCTGTTCTTTGAATTCTTTGTTATGTCAAGGGCAACTTATTTCATGGTTTTCATTTTTCTATTAACTCAACCTTAGAGTTAACAACTTATTCTGATGCTAATTGGGCTAGTGATCCTTTTGATTGTCGCTCTACTACATGTTATTGCTTCTTGTCACGCCCCGATCCTCAGGTACGCGCACATCCCTTACCTTGGTCGATTTTCAAAATGCAATATCCCAGGACTATGTATTGCCGACCCTTTCATTTTCAATAGCACATGCGGAAGTAGTTATGAATCCCCAGACAATAAAGCAATGTGATAGAAAAGCAGGGCCATAATTTTCATACTAAAATTTACAACCACACTTTTATACAAGCACCTTATAGTATATAATACAATACTATTCACAGAAGTCTGCTCTAACACTTATTCATATATAAATAGGGCCCGAAAAATAGGGTGGAATCTCAGTCCTCATACGGGTCGTACTCGGGATCATCATCCTGATCCTCCTCAAACTCTTCTTCACTAAGCTCGTTTTCTTCAAGCTCTTCATCTTCTGCTGGCTCATCATCAGGGTCATCCAACAAGTAATCCTCCTTCAGTCCCTTTACGGACCTGAAATGGTTATTCAATAACCAATGAGACTATGTCTCAGCGAGTTCTGCCCCCTAAGACTCGATTAGTAAATCAATACACTTTGGGCTGCCTATGCACACGCAAGACAGAGGACTTATCTTGGCCTTAGATTCCACCTGCAAGTCAGTACAATTCAAATAGGCACCCAAACAATCACATCAAATTGAAACATCGATCAAATCGACCTAGTCGGTTACATGTCAATCAGACCATTTCCCGGTCATTTCAATTCAATCAATTCACAACATCATATCAAAGCATTGATCAATTGACTTAGTCGATTACATGTCAGTCGGACCATCTCTAGGTCATTTCACTCCTTTCTATATAATATCCAATAGTACACTTAGTCACAGAGCCACATTAATGCTCTCGGGCGTCGTTTTCGCTAAGGTAACGTATGTAATAGATAGCAACGTGTGTTCTTTAAGGCGCCATTTTCGCCAGTGATATCCTTAATCACCGAACCACGTATGTCTATAAATCACGTCTATTATTTCTCTCTGGCGCCGTTTTCACCAAATGACATACTGATCACCGACTCCGTGCATTCTTTAAGGCGCAGTTTTCACCAGTGATATTCCCAATCACCGAACCACGTGTCTTTTCTAGGGTGTCGTTTTCGCCAAGGTGATGTATGTAATAGACAACAACGTGTTCTTTAAGGCCCCATTTTCCCCAGTGATATCTTTAATCACCGAACCACGTATGTCCATAATGATGTATGTACTAAATCGTTACGTGCATTTTTTAAGGCGCCGTTTTCGCTAGTGATATCTTTAATCACCAAACCACGTAGGTCTATAACATCATACCTGGTTGGTCTTAGCTAAAAGTATTCCCATTTCACTCTTACAATTCTCTCTACTTTAGCCCATCAAAACATCATTGGCGCTAAATAATTATACTCGGCCATCTACCAATCAATCACTCAAATTCCATTCAATTTAGAATAAATTCTTGAAATATCACAAACAATTTAATTCAGCACAACGTAAAGCTCAAATAAATAAACGAACTATACCACGACAATCAGCATAAAATTCCGGTCACCGGCCATCCCGGTTGAATTTTCAAAAAATAAATAAATAATTAAATTAATTTCAAAAATTAATAAATAATTACTAAAAATCCAATTTAGGCCCATAATGCCTAATTGGACGCCGATACGGACCCGGAAAATTTCCGTGACCCATTCAATAATTAATATAGCGTGTCGACTCGCTAATGACTAAGTCTAACCACCTATGCATTGGAATTAACTAATATTCACTAATCTAGTCTAATCTAACCACCTAATCATACTTAATTTAAACTAATCAACCCTTAAGCATCATTAGTATACTAAGCGAGGATTAGTGAGCTAAACTCACTTTGTGCAAAGTGGAGACCGGAACACCGCGATGACGACGCGACGGCGGCCGAACTTGGGCTAGCGACAGCACCCACGGGCTTGGAATTTCGTGGGCTTCAAATTGCTGGGCTGGGCTTCTAGAAACTGCGATGAGTTACTAAATCTTTGGGCTGAATTGCTAGTTGAAAATGTTGATTGAAGACTGCTGAAGATGGGCCAAGCAAGGCTGGATCATGGGCTTCAATTGGCAGGCTGAACTTGCAACAAAATTCATGGGCTACTGCAGGGCTTGAATTCAATCAAATCGGGCCGCTGCAGGCGTAAGGGCCCAGCTTGGCTGAGACGAAGGGGCCATGGCGTGAAGACTGCTGCTTCGATTGAAGGAGACCGAAGTCACGTGAGCTGGAGAAGACCACGCGGCGTCATTGCTGCTGCTGGAGCTGACCGATCGTGCGGCAAGGATGAGGGGAAAATGAGGGCGACCTGGCAGCTGGGCTTCAGTGGAGAAACAACAGGCTTTTGGTGGAAGACCAGGGTCAACAGCAGGGGTTTCCGCTGGCTTTGTTGACCTAACGTGGCAGCGAGTGGGCTGGGTTTCTTCGGCTAACTTGCTGGACTGAAGACGTGTGGCAGCTGGAGAAGTCAATGGTCTTCAAGATGCGCTGGAGTTGACTGAGGAAGATGGAGACTCGGACGCGTGGGTGTGAGATGGAGAAAGAGATGGGGTTTACGGTGGGATGGGGATGCTGGCGGTGTGTAGGCGTGCGACGGTCCTGGCGTTGTTGGCTGCTCCTGCTTCCGTTGGTTTCTTGGTTGCTGCGGGTGTGCGAAATGGAGGGGAGAGGAGAAGTCTTGGACGGCAACTGAGCAAGAGGGAAGAGAGAGAGAGATGGAGAGGATAGAGATGAGGGGAATGGAGGCCCCCCTTGGCCTTAGTTTCCACAAAATTGTCCCCCAAATGCTTGCCCTCTAAGCCAAAATCCATGCCTGTCATTGAAACACACCAACACTCCTCACAACTCTTGGAATGGTGCATTTTGGCTAGGCTAATGGGGAGTTACGAAATTGAGGGGTTTTGGTTTCAATTGCACTCTTAATTCACTTTAATTCAACCTCAATTGGCCCTCATAAATTCCATTGACCTATCATTGATCCTCTTGGTATTTTTTCTCACCTCTAGATCCACCTTGCTTCCCAATTTTGCCATCACAAACCATCTTCGACATTTTCTAAATAAAAACAATCCCGTGACGACTTATTCCTAAAAAGTCACAGTCGTCAGAAAAATCTTCTAAGACTAACTCGACGTTCTTAGGATTTATTGTGACATGACAGAATCTTCAATTTCTGAAATCGGACTTGAATTGGCAGTTAATTTCCATTCGGCGTGTTTTTAGCACAACCTAGGCCACCGGGTAGTTTTCGAGAATTTTTAGTGCAAATGACCCGTGGTCGATTTTCTTCGAGCCACAATGAACCCACTCGACACATTGGCGACTCTCGGTTGTCGTGAAAATCTCGAGGATCCAAATACGGACACAGGGTACCAAAACAATAAGAAAATCAGTCTAGTGCCGGTCGACGAGAATTTTCCAATTTAGTGGTGTCACCCACGATTAGCCACACATCTCAGTCCAACCAACCTATCTCTGATTTCAAATCGATTTTATACTGTGCCATAATGGCCTCTAAAGATGGACATGGTCAAGAAGCCGATTCCTAGTCGAATTCTCAAGTCTATTGCCTTAAAATTCATTAATGGCTTCCCCAAATAGTTTAGTTATCTCAAGAGTGTTCAGCTCTGAGAATAGCCCTATAGGCGCGTCAATGAAATGTCCTATTTATTCATAGAAAACAGAACTGAAGATCTAGGATGTCACACTTCTTCTTAGGGAAGTCCCTTATTTCCTAGCGAAGTAAGAAACAGACTACTGTCGCTCAATCAACTACAAAAGCGGAATATCGAGCTCTTGCCGATACAACTTCGGAATTATTATGGTTGCGGTGGCTATTAGAAGACATGGGAGTTCATCATAATGGTGGAACGATCATTCATTGCAATAACCGAAGTGCTATCCAAATAGCTCATAATGACATCTTCCATGAGCAAACCAAACATATTGAAATAGACTGCCATTTCATACGTTCTTATGTGCTTCGTGGTGTCATTCGTTGATTCCGACCTCAACAACCGATCAGACGGCTGACGTTTTCACTATGGCATATCGACTTGGGCGTTTTAAAGATCTTTTCTCCAAACTCTAGTTGACCTCTTCTACGTCACCTTGAGTTTAAGGGGGGGTGTTAGATATATTTATATTTCTTGATTGATTATAATTGATTCTATGTGATATTGTAATATTTTATTACTTTAGATAGTTGTCTAGAATAGTCTATAAATAGGCTCTTGTATCATCAATATTATATATATATATATATATATATAAATTCTCTTTTCCGCTCTATTCTATCATAATTCTTACACTACTCTTGCTCTTTCAATTCCAGAGTTTGTTCTTCATTTCCTTTCAATTTCATGCCAACTAATTTCCTATTCGAGATCAATGCAAAGCGCCTTTTTGTCCATAAATAACCAAAATAAAACTTTTTTGCTGTAAGATTTTTTACTCTCTGGGTGAAACAATGTGTTACTTGAATATAAAGAATAAAGAGAATTGAGAAGTGTGGCCTTGGACCTTAGTTTGTCGACATGGATTTGAGGCCACGGTGCATCTAATTTGAGATTGAGGGATGAGGTTGGAGGTAAAGGTGTGATGGACAGCACACAGTGCTAATGATGGATGACAAGTTGACCACGGTGACAAATAAGGGCAAGCATGGTTCTAGAGTAGAACTAGATTGGTGGGAACTTGTTCGATTCTAAGTTTCAAGGTATGCATGGTAGGTTTTAGATTCCAAAAATTGATGAACTTATTTTGATTGGTAGGCTCTACTAGATAGGTGGAATCTAGAATGCAAAACCTTTTTTTTTTTTTTAATTTTTTTTGCTTGGTCTATGACTTAATGCAATCCGATAGTATTCCATGGCGTTCGATGACAAGTGAATAAATTGGAATAATTAATTTGAGCTTTCATTTTATAATGAGACTTTTACTTTGTTAATATTTTGTATTTTTCGTATATCTAAATATAAAATTGTAGTTAGTGGATTGTAACAATAAGTGGTAGTTATTAAAAGTGATAAGTTGCTGAAATCGTTCAATTAATAATACATGTGGTACTTGATTAGAACTTAGAATCGACCATATAACCTATGATATGGTAAGTTTTTGGTTCCAAAATATACTAGATATATTTTAGGTTCCAAGAAACAAGGAACTTATTCTAACTAGTAGGTTCTAGATTTTATATGGAACCTATATAGAATCTGGAACCCACATATCTAGGGCAAAAAGGAAAAGATGAATAGGAAGAAACTAGGATAAATAAAAGATGAAATAAACATATCGCCGACTGGGAATTAAAAAAAAAAAAAAAAAAGAAGAAGATGTGGCGGCTGACGTCATTTTTCAGGCCCTTTCATTATTGATGCAGACTGCCTCATCAGAGAAAAAATATATGACATGGCATTCGACTTAAATTAATAATCACATTGGAGTGATCTTGAAAACTTTAGGGTTTAAATGTAATGAGAGAAAGTTCTCGTTTACATTTGGGCACTTAAATAGTACGTGTCCCGATAAATTTTTACTTTTTGCTTAATAAAATTATTGCAAAGCAAGCACTTTAACCTTTTTATTTTTAATCCTAAACCACTTAAAATTTTCACAATATACAAATTATGCGAGGAATAATTATTATTTTGTAATTATTTTGAAATACCACAGTACTTTTTACCAGAAACGTCATTCGAAACGAAGAATTCTTGCTCCAATCGAAATTCCACGCCAGTGCAATAATTTTCTCTCCACTTCTTTTCTTTTTTTCCCCTCAACTTTTTTGATGAAACATGGTTAATCATTCCATGAAATCAAGGGCAAGTGATATTCCCCTTTCTAATCAAAGCATATCAAGAGATCTGCATGACTTTTCACTTTCTACCTGTAAAGAGATTGGCCGAGAACAGAACCGGTCGTGAAAAAGCTTCTCGCCGGTACATGAACGAGTCCCATCACGTTGGCAAAGTCAAAATGCATCCTCGATCGATCACGTACGCACACCAACTTTGGAAAAAACAGTCCTCGCCGACAGTTTACGTTCGGGCGTGATTCGGCTGTCGTGGGTGGGTTTATCGGTTGGACCTAATGACAGCCTTTCTCGTTCACCATGGCATAATGACAGGATTTAATAGTGCATAACAGAGGAGAAATGGCTCTCTTTCTTCCTCTTTCTGCCCACTGTTCAGTCGTGCGTTTTGCCATCAAAAGCCGGTGTTGCTATTGTATGAGTTGGTTGGTCAGGAGAAAGGCAAAGGTGTGGCCAGTTGCGGTGGTGGTTGAAGGAGTCGGCTGTCCCCGTGGTGGAGTGACGGCGGTGGCAGCCTGAGAAGCCGAGCTAGGGAGTAAATAGTGACTAAATTTATCCATGTCATAAAATAACTTATCTGATCATCATGTACTGCCACTTGTCATGACGAGCCGACACTAGTCTTAACTCAATAGCTATCTATTGATGCATTCTTGATGGATGAATAGAAGACTATAAATGGTCCTTCGAGAGCCAAGAAACGTGTTCAACATTTCAGGACTCTGCCATATATTATACACATGTCCTCTTCTTCAATCTCCGACTCAAGAATCAAAGGGCCAGCTCGGACGTGATGCCTGGCCGCCTTGATCCGCCTTCTGTGCTGTAGATCGATTCTCCGGTGAGAGATCCGATTTGGCTTGTGGATTCCCAATCAAGTTTCACAATTTTAACTAGTAGGAACAGAAAACTAATGTGGAAAAAATTGCAGCTATGATTATTCACCAAAGTTTGCATTGCATACCTCATTGATCGAGCCGTACCAACTTTTCTAGGAATTGACAATAATCTTCTGGGTCGGCCAATCTTTTCCACTTTCTGTCCACATGCTATTTCCTTTCCATTTTGGACTAGCTGTAAAAAAAATTTAGACAGTGGACAGACTGTAATTTGTGAAATTAATGCCTTAGAAGTAACAGAGGTACGATAAAATAAAGTGTGTAATCATATGCTGATAAATATTTTTGGTTTTAGAGTAGAAAAGTCGCACTGTAAGGTAAAAGTGAAAATAAAAGCCAAAAAACCATAATCAGACATCACTATTTGAAATTTTTGTCAAATTTAACACCATGAATTTATCGATGTTACATTTGTATCTCTCAACTTACAATATGCATTCGATGTACAGTCCTTTTAATATCTAACAAGATAATGTCATTAATTTGTTGAACCCATAGGATTCACTTCGATTTGTGACACCAAATTAATATATCACGTCCGATTCAGATTAGGCTTGTGATATAGGTCTATGAGAGTGGTTTCCAAAGTTACAAGGTTGACATCCTCTTCTGAAATAGACAGTATTCATTGGCATAAACTGGTCAACCACTATTGATACAAACATAAAATTGTCGACAAAGGGCGAGTCTTCAAAACACCTTGTGCTCATGCCCCATCCGTCACAAATCATGTCATCTCATAAATCATATCTTTTTCATCATTAAAACAGATTATATTCCCTTCATAATGTGTTTTTTCCGTGCGTTACATTTGTTATGTAAGAAACTAGAAGTCAGTTTGAGAAAAGCTATGATAGATACCATTTACAAATCTCCCTAGCATAACAATATATTTTAAAACACAATAATAAGTACTTAACTCTTATCTACCTTGGGTTACCTCTTATTCTTCAACTATCCTGAAAATTCTGAAATTTCTCACAAATTTATTGATGAGATAATTTCGTGAAATAGCAAGGCAACGTAAGATATACAATGTCACTGTCCCATCGAAAGGGTTGCCGATTTTGATATATGTTAAAGAATCATAGTAAAATGAGGATGCGACACTTTTTTTTATGGTAATGGAAAGTTATATGATACGTTACATTTAAAACCATCATTTGCCGGACTGAAGCGTGTAAATAGTGTCTAGACTTTTTTATGGTTATTTCGAGAATTCTTAGATCTCTCGTGCCTTTATCGATATGATAATTTTTCCGAATAGCAACGCATCACAAGATGGACAATATCACCGTCTTACCAATAGTGTTGCCGATTTCCATATATGTTGAAGAATCACAATAAATGGGGATGCTAAACTTTCTTATGGTGATGCAACGTCATGTGGTATGTTACATGTAAAGCCATCATTGGTCAGATGGAAATCGTGTGAGCTTGTCCTATACTTTAATGTAACACCAAAGCCAGATATAATTATTAATAGGGTCATCTGAGATTATCAGTAATCATGGTCAACAGCTTCATCATCATAATCATTTTCAGTTTCCTCTCATCATGTGCTCCACCATCTTGCAAAAAACAACATGAAACTGATCAATGAGATGCATTGACTTTGCAATTTTAGAATTTCCTTCCATTGAATGGACCCCCACACAAACACTTTTCTTCAACCCAGAAGATGTACCTGAAAAAGTACATCATCCCATCTCTTTCCATGCAAAAAGAAAAGAACATATTGCCATAATGAAAGAGAAAAATCAAGCAGTCTGTTCAATAAGTGAAAGTGGCAACCTAGGAAGAGTCCTCAATTGGGATGGTGGTTGGATCTGAGTTTTAAATGGTCAATGGCGGACTCTCTTCTCATGAGCTTCTCAAGCTCGTCAACAGCGAGGAAGAATTCGATGAGAGTGCGGCCACCTCGGGTAATTCTCCTACATTAGGTGCCAATTAGAAAGACAACGGTCTCCTTTGTTCCGGCTAGTTTGATCGATAGACTGATCACCAATGGTGTGGCCGTTGCCTTTTTTGGTCAGCAGGTCAGTGACCAGAAGCTTCATTGATGAACCTGGTCGCGACCTCCTTGTCGCGTCTGGCCATTTCTCTGGGGAGAAGGGTGCTGCTTGCCATGATCTGCTCCACATCGTACCTTGAGATGTCGAAATTAGTCACCGCATTTGCTCCTCGGAATTTTATGGCGGCAATGTCATAGGCCTCTCCTGCTGCTTCTTGAGTGCCTAACCAGAAACACAAATAAAGAAGCAAACTCATTGCTTTCATCTGATAATGTCTTTCGACAAATTGAGAATCATGAGATGTTAATGTGACTCACTGAAAGTTCCAAGATAGAGGTCCTTGTTCCCCGCAACTCGGCCTATCCGAGCTTGCCAACGTCCATGCTGATGATGTCTACATTTAATAACCCGAAAGAATCAATCAGAAGATACTCTTGGCAAAATTTGCCAAAGCTTAAAAACAAAGTGGATGTACTTCAAACAGTAGTATTTGGCCACAAGAAAAATAATAGGACCTTGTGACTCCTCTATACATGGAAGCACCTCTTGAAAATCCACTACTTCTTCTGCAAAATAAAAAAGCAGTAAGAATCAAAACAAGGCAAACATTAAAGATAGGACAGTAAATCGGTTGATTATTCAATTGAATATGACAAGGGCATGCCACAGAGGAAAGAAGACCAAATTGTTGGGATACCTCCTAAGGTGAGCAACATATTCCTGTCTGCTCATGTTCTTCATTTCCTCCACTTCTTGCTGATAGTTATCCAACTAAAAAAGAAGGGAAAAAAATCACAATCTAAAAAAAAAAAAAAACAGGACGAGAGATATGACTGTAGGAGAGAAAAAGTGAGCAGATTATTACAGCGAAATTGAGATGGGTTGACGGTCCCCAGTACTTGAGCGCTGCGAGATCGTAAGCCCTTGCAGCCTTTTCTTCCCTATCATACCCTCCTGTCAACATAAATCAGTGAGGAGAATCAGAAAGATCCACTTCAATGTGAGCATGAGTTTTTTCATTTTGGAATGAAACGTGAAGGAGAACTTTACCAAAAAAAAAAGCATGAAGGAGAAGGCTTACCAAGGTACACTGTGTTTAATTGTTTGGTGGTTGAGAGTGGCGTAGACATCAAAGCAAGTCAAGCACAAGTCAGCGACATGGTATTCTCACGTGTCAAGAATTGGAAAAGAAAAAGATAGTGAAATGAAAAACAAAAAACAAAAAAGTTGACACACTCTTGACTGACCTTGTCTTCCTTTCCTGCTCTG
This sequence comes from Eucalyptus curtisii, assembly GCA_017140595.1. NCBI lineage: Eukaryota > Viridiplantae > Streptophyta > Magnoliopsida > Myrtales > Myrtaceae > Eucalyptus > Eucalyptus curtisii. Next base: position 13,602,551 of record CM029501.1, on the reverse strand, counting down.
CCCTTCTTTCTTGCAGCTGCTATCCCATAAATGAGCTTCATATCTACCTGTCCATCTATGTCTGAGAAGCCAAAACATACCCAGAAAGTAGAGTTGAGAATTATTGAGACCAAGCGAGGAAAACAGGTTGGCATGAATATTTTAGCAATCTGAGAGTGTGGAGGAGGCAGAGCATCATGTTAAAGGAAAAAGGGATGCTAGTGAGTAGGGACACTCACTAAGATTGGTTTTTTAAAATCGATAAATTATGAGAAGCGGTGAACTCTTATCTAGGCAAGGGGGTGAAGGTTAAGCACCTAACAAGAATGTGATACACCGATTTTATGAACCAGTATTGGTATTTCTAGTGCTATTCGGAAGAAAAAGGAATAAATGCAATTGACTTGGGAAAAAATTGCAGATGATCATGTTTTTAGCAGAAAACCAGCCAAGGCTAAGAAACAAGAGAAGAAAACAAAAATTAAGTGACCTTGTAACACCTCTGTACTGAGAGGTTCTCTGCCCAAAAGTATCTAGAGATTTCCTATGAACTATCTTCTTCTGATTGCAATTGTCAAACCCTCTGTTCTTGGTCTCCAGGGCAATGCACTCTGCTATCGTGTCAGCTATCTGCTGCGAGCTCGTGATGCTGCCTGGCTGTGACTGAGGGCTCATCGACAAGCTCAAAGAGTGCGAATCACCAGATGTCATTGTGCTTACAGGACAAGATCCTGACCCACCATGATCCATCATGCTTCCATTCATCATATTGATCTCCAATGCATTGTTCGAAGGAATGTGGTGAAGGGGGTTACGGCTCGTGAATTCTTCAGAGCAGAGATGGCGGTAGTGTTGGGATTGGGCTTGGTGTTGCCTTCTCCAGTAGATGTGGTTAAGGTGATTTTGGTGGTTGTGCCCGTGATCCTGTGGGTCTTCCAGGTGGTACAACTTTTCTAAGTCATGGCTCATGGTTGCACCGCTGAAGAGGTCCTCCAGTTGTGGAGTAGCACAAGCTTCCCATGAAAAGTCCAAGTAGTAATTAGAAAACAGATATATCCTAAAGAACAAGAAGCAAAAGGACAAGAGCGAGAGAAAATTGACCGTGCTGCTCATATTTGTTCAAAATGCATTTGTACGTTCCCAGAAAAATCCTATTCTTTGTCCACACAAATCCAAAAAATTTATTTGGCACTGTTGTGCATTTTTCAAAGACGAACACAAATATCCAACAAATTCTGTCACATGGCATGCCCAAACTTGCATTGGAGGAATTAATACAAACAAAACAGAAGAAGTGCAGTGTCAGGCTGCAAGTTGGAGCTCACCTTGAGCCTGTGACTTGTGGAGAGCTTCCATTAGGCAGAGAGACCCATCAGACTTGAGTGGCATTACAGACAATGCAGAGCATGAGCCAAAGCTTTCACCTTCAACTCCCCTCAACAGGCCATGGTCAAGGTTCGGAGCCGAGAGACCAAATGCAGAGTCGACAGGCGCTTGGTTCTGCCGTTGGCTGTGGTAAGAAGAGAGGGAGGCCTCCATGTTCAAGTGAGGGGAGAGCGAGAAGCCCAACCAATGGCTGCTCCCTGCATCATCACTGTTCATGGGCTTCATCTCTTCGTGTCTCTCTCGTTCTTTTTGGCTAGTTTTTGGAACTTGATTTGTGAGACTCTGGGCGAGTTTCACTCTATATGCAAGGAGAACTCAATCATTGGGACACTAATAAACTAATCATTCCAACATATATTACTCTCTCTCTCTCTCTCTCTCTCTCTCTCTCTCTCGCTTCACTTCCATGCTGCACAAACCGATGATAGGTGCTTTTTTGTTGCTTGTTTTCTAGCTGAGGCAGTGAAGGAAACAAGTCCCAGACTCGTGCTTCTGAATCTCTCTCTCTCTCTCTGTCTCTGTGAAAAGCATTCATGTAGAGAGGAACAAAAAGGGGGTTGCTTTATAGTAAGCAAAGGGAATGAGCTCCAGCAAGAAATGCTGGGCATAATTCCAGCAGGCCATGGGGATCCGTGTGTGAGAAAGAATCTTCTTTTGCTTTTGGAAAATCTGTGCATATACGCTCCTCTCTCTCTCTCTCTCTCTCTCTCTCTCAAATGCATACCTCGTGTTCTATGCATCTGCGTTGAGAATTGCTAAAGATACTCAATCTTTATATCAATATCCCTTTATCATCAAGTGATTGCGACATTATTCCAAGCAATTGCTTTACATGGAAGTCCCCTATTGAAAATCGTATATTTTAGATGAATCTCACTTGGATTTTATCAAATTTGATAATTTGGCTCGAGTTTAATATAAAGAAAATCATATGTTTCAGATGAATCTCATGAGAATTTTATAAAATCTGATGATTCGGCTTGAGTTTAATATATATACTCAAAAAATACTTGTTCCTGACTAACAATCTCTGGTGTGATTTTGTCCATTGAAATATTACCCAAGTTTTAGTAAACATTCTTGGTACTGATATAAATATTTGAAAGTATCGGAAGGATTAGACCATCACATTTTCATGTTATGCACATTAGGGGGATTATAGTTGGGTGATGGTCAATGGTCGTACTATTAACTATTCAAGTGTTTTAGAAAAAGACTCCAGATTGTGCACAAATGACCACTTTCCCTTTGTCTAATTTCTCTGTCCACACAAAAATGGCCCCATGCCATCCAATTTGCCTAACCACGCTGACGAGCACAAAGAAAAGGAATGAACAAAGCTTTATGACTTATCCATAAGACCCCGACTCCTCCATTCCCTCCTTCTTTTTTTGCCCTTCTGTTCGTGCTCCTTTTTTAGACTCCACTTATGTTCAATGTGAACAAACTAGCAAACCCAGATGGGTTTCGATACTCTCGTCGCTTGCGAATATGAGGAAGAAGATTGGTCGATGGTCTGGAATGTCAGATTTAATCTCAGTAAGGGTGCGGCGCCAGTGGCACAGTTGCAATCTGGTTCGATTGCCAGTGACCAAGTGCCGCCCTTACAAGGGGGAGTGCTCTAGGTTTGGCCCAACCTACCTAGAACCGACCCGAATTACCCGGTTTTAAGCTGGTTCAAGGAAGAGCTAGCCTGAGCTACAAATACTATTACATGAGTGCTCTGATTTGATTTTCATAAAAGAAACTGGTTATTGGTGTTTCCAGGCCGATTTTGTTCGTTAGGTTTCAGGTTTCAGCCTTAGAACCGACTCACCCTAGCTGCCGCTAAGCCTCCTCTTCCCACTCTACCTCTCTCTCCTTTTTAACAGAAATGCACCTTGTAATTGTGGAAAACGTGCATATGATGAACACTTGTTCATCGACTGGCGAAGAGCTTAGCAGGCTTATCGACACAAAGGTCTCGAGTTCATGGGGGCATTTTTGAGACAAAATTTAGTTTGGGGGAATTATGACAAAACAACCCCACTTCTGAAAACTTTTATATGGTTATATTTCATGATTGTGTATATTCCAAAAATAAGTATTAATGACTGCATAGAATGAGACGGTTTTAGATAGAAAATCGACATCTCGCTGCCAAGGACACGATTTGTTTGATGTGAATTACGGAAGTATTTGCTACATATTTGACATAATAGCTAAAAACCATGATTTGTTTTTTCACCAATTACATAATTTGTTTGATGTGGAGCTTGCTTTATCACCAATTACATGATTTCCCAATTTTATTTTTATTTTTAAATATTTCGACTTAGGTTCAATCACTTCAAAACAGCGATAGGACAAAACATAAACAAACGGCGAAGAACTCTGGGAAAATGGAAAAAATGAATCTTTTACACGATTATATCAATCCTCGACGAAATAATAACAAACAAGCTTATAACACAAGTTTGTTGTGGGAAATTTTTTGCATTCCAAGGAACAAATAAATATGCTTGATTCACCCAAAAACATATGAACAAAAAGTAGGCCGCTTCCTTGGTCGACCTTGAAATTGGTTCCCGGTTCGGAAAACCGGGAACCAACTCTAACGATGTAGATTTTGGTTCATTGGTCTAGAACCTACTTAACTAGAACTGATCATCATAATTTGAATGCATGTCTAGAGTTGAGAAGTGTAATATAACAACATGATAGTCTACATTTGACAATTAAATGGTGTTAGAGGATTAATAACAAAATTATCTACCGTCACAAAAAAAAAAACAAAAAACAAAAAATTTACATGCTTTACCAATAAATATATGTCAAAAAAATAAAGAGAATAAAATTATTAGCTGTAGGACTCTTTTTTTTTGTAAAAATGTCCACATCTAATGAAATTCCAATTATAGTATAATTGATGAGAACAAAGTCCTTCATTTATTATTAGTCCAATGACTTTAAAGTTGATCAAAGCAGTGTAGGTCAATAACAACGGAAAGTAGGAAGCCCTACATTCTAAATCAATGGGGGTAAGTGATAAAAAGGGCGATTTTAAAGATCTAATCATTTTGCGAATTTTGCGACATGCGTCTTTCGTAAGCCAGCGGGTAAATATTATGTTAGATTGGTCTTGAATATTCGATGCAAGAATATACTTAATTTACGACAGGTTAATCTTGATGAGACATCATCATACTAATATCTACAATTTTGGGTGTTTAATGGCCTTAAAATGGTATGCATGCAATTTGTCGCCCCTTTCATCATCTGTTATCCATGGACTGTTACCCATTTAATACAATCAACGACTCCTCGACGGTAACATATATATATATATATATATATATATATATATATATATATATATATATAGTAAGCTGGGAATTAGATGTACTTCTTCCTCACTTCTATCTACAAATACACTAGTCTCAACTTTAAGATCTCTCTCCCTCCCTCCTCCGAATTTCCCAGTTCTAGTGCTAACTTAAGCATCCGTGACCCGGTTGTCGTGCTAAAGATCAATCTCCTAGTGAAGTCACAAATCAAGCTCGTGACTCCCAGTTCTAGCTTCAACACATAGTCTTAGGCCCGTGCACCGTACTGAAAATCTTGCTAACATATCTCTAAATTAATTTTATAAATCGGTCATTAGCATATTTGGTGTTTTTTTTCCCACAATTGCTATGATGAATAGGTCGACTTTTGTAATTGCATAGTTGACCATTTCTAGAATTTTTCTGAGCAATGAAACCCCCTCGATTTTCGCAGGGAACCAAATTACAAGAATGGAGCATAGTGATGTCAAGCCTTTTTAGAAAAAGCACCGAGTTATTGCATGGATATCATCCTCGGTCAAATTCACACCCTCTCGCACTAAATTTCTTAGAGCTTCCTATTCAGGCTGAACCGATTTGAGAAGAAGAGGTCTCTCACCCACAGCGGCGACCAAGAGAGCACGGCGAAGAGGCCGGTCATGTGGCCGAACACGATCTGCCGAGGCGGCCTCGGGCTCAAGACCTTGCTCACCACGTGCCTCGCGAACGTCACGGCGTCCGTCGATTTCGCACCCTGCGAAGCCCGCCCACGCTCCGCGATCGCCTCCGCGAAAGGCCTGTACAGGCTCCACCCGTGAGCCCCCAGCTTCTCCGTGGTTGCGCTCCCGAAGTTCGACCTTATCGCCCCCGGGACCACCTTGATTACGTTGATGCCGAAGGGACGGAGCTCCAGCCGCAGGGCGTCCGTCATGGCATGCACCGCGGCCTTGCTCGAGCAGTACGACCCGCCCCAAGGGGTTGGCACGGTCCCAACCACGCTCCCCACGTTCACGATATTGCCGCTCCGCCGGGCGGCCATGTAGGGCACCACTTTCTGGACCAATCTAAGCTGCCCTAGTGTGTTGATCTCCCAAGCCTTCCGGATCGCCTCCAGGGGCAGCTCCGCCAGCGGCCCCACGCTCCCGATCCCAGCATTGTTGATGAGGACGTCGATCCGGCCATACTTGGATATGATGCCCTCGATCGCTGACACCACGCTTTCGTCGGACGTGACGTCGAGCTCGAGGGCTTCCACGCCATGGCTGGACTCGAGTTCCAGCATGTCTTTCATGCGCCGAGGGATGTCGGAGGCGAAGACACGGCAGTTCCGCTCGGCCAGCGCCTTGCAGTACTCGTGGCCTATGCCGCCCTTGGCGCACCCGGTGACGAGAGCCACCATCTGATCCCCCATGACACACTCTCTCTCTTGGTGGTTGCCGAGGTCCGCAAGTGCCTAGGACGAAGTAGTTTAAGGTCTTACTTGGGATCGTAAATTGTGTTTAGGACAAAGCAGCTTAAGGTCTTTTTTAGGATCGTAAATCACTTACTTTATATGTAGGAGATTTCTAAGGAATTTAGGAGAGTTTTGGTGAGTTGAACTAGGCGAAGCTGATTCGACTATGCGAGTTGGCGCATATTCGCCACATATGCTTCGGAGAACACAGATGAAGCCGGCGAATCATCGTTTTTTTCGGCCATGAAAAGACACCATGGACGGCTTCTATTTTTCTGCAATCTAGAAGTCAAGCATATGGAAACGAATGTGTCTCCTTTTGTTTGTACAACGTAGCCTTTCGCAGTCACTGAGAAGGCTCTCTAGGACCCCAGGAATCAAGAAATGGTTAAAATTGTAAATAGTGATATCTTTGCCCAGCCTCATGTGTACTAAAAGTCCTAAAATTTGTCATGGAAGTACAATGAGTGCTAAAACTTTTAAAAAGTGCAATCGAGTCTTAAAACCTATTAAGTTGATACAATTAAGTCATGTCATTAATTCTGTTCAGTTCGACAAATGAAAAATACCAGCAAGTTTTGGGACTTTATCGTATCCCTTGATATCCTAAAGTTTCAAATAATATTTTTGTATTAGACAAAATGTTATCTTATTCTTATTGTTTGCATTAGTCTTTTTATGAATCATGAAGCGTCTCCTTAGGTCACAATACAATATCGATTGGCCGTTCATAAAACATATACGTAATATTTAAATATAATTGTATCCACAATTAGGTTTGTCTTGTTTTTCCATATTCAATATGAGCCCAAATTTTCTCTCGCTAGGTTTAATATTGTTGAGAAAACTTTCTAATATATTTTGAAAATTGACAAAACCTTCCGTAAGTGTATTAAATCCGACGAAAGTATTTTCAGGTGTATTCTCAAAGAAACAATGTTCAAACTTTGTTATGAATATCACAGACTCAGAGATTTGTTCATCTAATCAAGAAATTCTGAATATCATCGGATTTAGAAACTTATCAAGACGTTCTGGTTACTTACGTCAAAGACATTGAGGTTATTTAAATTATAATGACAACAGTAAAGCTTGCATGAGTGTTGTCGAGATAGAAGTACATCTTTAGACATTACGAGAAGTATTTTTAGATGATTGGAATATTCATAATCAGTTTGGATTATATGAAGCGCAATGATTAGTAATTTGGCTTGGATTTCTTTCTAAGAATATATTGATATCAAAGAAATATTCCGCTCTCAATGGATATTTAATATGTTAACTAACCGTGATGATTGCAACCTTACCCCCCAGGAAAAATCATGGCTTAAACCATAATATAATTAATCAGGATTGATAATTTGACACTGAAACAAGAACAGTAGCATGAAAATCAAAATTGGACCATTGAAGAGATTTTGAATTTATCTTCTTTCCCTTTTTTTTTTAAGAAAACAAAGGGCAGCTTGCATTTCTTTTCCACTAAAATAGACCAGAATATTAAATAATTACTAACTCGTCTATCAACATATCAATGGGTTCTGCATAAATGCAGTGGCCTTCTTAAGCTTTTCGGCCTGTAAATTTGATTAAAATGTAAAGACCTACCGGTATCAAAGATTATCTTCTTTTGGATGTAGTTTTAATAAAAATGACTAGGACACGAATGTCCCCGTCCTCGACGAGAGCGAATTTGAGTGGGACTCGACAGAGGTGAAGCTCATCTTTAGTGCATCGAACTAAGTAATTCTCTTTTTCGTGCGCGCGAATGGAGAGCTGTGCTCATATCAGTCTCGAATTTCTGTGATGGTGACATTGAATGTCTTTAGCCAATCTTATATATATCTAGAGACGGCTTCAATCTGCATAATAATCACGTCTTGTCGCAGTTGTTGTAAGGGCCGACCTTTGAACCCAATTACTAACGATAATATCTGCTTTGGGCTGGAATCCATACGGTTTTCAAACATATCGTTAATAGTTAAAACTGGTACCATTCTTTATATGGCACATCACCTCACCTTCTCCGGGCGATATGGGATTCGATTCATTTTTACCCCATCACCATCAGTCTCGAACTTCTGTGATGGTGGCATTGAAAATGTCTTTAGCCAATCTTATATATATCTAGAGATGGCTTCAATCTGCATAATAATCACGATAATTTGCATAATAATCACGTCCTGTCGCAGTTGTTGTAAGGGCCGACCTTTGGCTCCCCTTACTAATGATATTGTCTGCTTTGAGCTGGAATCCACATGGTTTTTAAATATATCGTTAATAGTTAAAACCGGTACCACTCTTTAAATGGCACATTACCTTACCTTCTCCAAGTGATATAGGATTCGATTCATTTTTACCCCCATTGCCATCCTCACAAGGCATGCTCCTAGCCCATTCCTCATTACAGGCCCATCAACTTCCTGATTCGTTCCTAAACCACGCACTTCCAACTAAGCTTAGCTTTGATACCATTGTAAGGGCTGATCTTTGGCCTCACTTGCCAACAATATTGTTCGCTTTGGGCCAGACGCTGCACGACTTTAAAACGCGTTGTTGGTAGTTAAGATCGGTGAGACTTCTTAAATAGCACATCACCTGTCACCTCATATTCCCAGGTGATGTGGGAGTCGGTTCATTTCTGCCCCTATCGCCGTTCTCATGAGGTGTGTTCTTGGTCCATCTCTTGTAGGACTGGGTCATTACAGTTGTAGAGCCAATAAAATCATTGGTTGGCTCCTAATGTCACCTCACCTCTTCTCATTACAAGAAAATCTATATGGGATGTGGAACAATGACCACATTCTTGATGCCCAGAGCATTCGATCTTTAACATCATTTATGAAAATAGCTTTTCACATCGGTGCGGTGTCGACAAATAGACTAACCTATATTCACCTAGTCATTAAATTTGCCTTGTGAGATGTCTTAGTCATTAGATCATATGAGTCTCACGTAAAACTCGCAATATCAAATGACCGAGATGAAACGAATTCACGTACAAGAATGGTTAGATTTGATGACCCACGATGCCAGTTTTTCCGCAAACTCGCTGTCCTTGTTGCTTTCTTTCAATTGCTTTGCAGTCCTATGCAAATGTCATTGTCTCTGAACTGCAAGGGCTGTAGGCATCCGAAGGCCAACAATGGTCATGTCCCATTCAAGAAAGATTCTCTTCTCCATGCAACTGGTCGATGCACTTCCAGAAGGCAATGCCATTTTGTCTTTCTTCAGCTTTTTCAGCGTTTCATTTTGCTTCCTTTTTCTTTATTTGGTAGACGGCTGCCCCGAGAGTTCGTACATATGTTTAAAGTCACTGGACTCCCTTTATTTCGACTTGTTTTCCCCATACAAATTTACCATATCATTCAAATGTTTGAAAAAGTTTTTGTGAAAATGCACATATGGATTTTACGTGTTCGTATTTGCATTTTACAAAAATATCAAGTGTTTGGATTCTAAAAATATCAAATTGCTGGTGTCGCAAAATTTTGATTAAGTAGAAAGTGAATAAGAAAATTTTAACGATACGCATGTGACATGAAATAGTGGCAAAAGCCAATTGGTTTCTTATACATATGAAAGAAAGGGAAAATATCGAAAACCGTGTCTAAAGCGGATCTTTTTATCCACACTAGATTCTTGATCAATTTGATTTCCGATTTCAACTCAATAACAAATGTAGCTGCTTTCTACAAGCATAAAAGAAATTATGACAACCATTGATGCAAAGCCACTTCTTGCAATGTTTATTCGCAATTGGAAATAATATATAGTTTTCCAATTATCTAATTTGATGGAAAACTTGGTAAATACGTAGCGTTGCGAACAAAAACTCCATCGTGACAGCGTCGTTCGCGATTTGATAAAGGTCAACTTTACCATTCTTGGAATATACTAGATATGGGCCGTGATTTGCCCCATCCATCAAAGGCCAGTCACCACATGCTCTGCACATCTCTGACGTCTAAATTGAAGATGGTGCACAGAGGGAAAGTTCTAAACCAGAATTTTATAAAAAAAATCTAGATCATTGGGAAGATGAAATTGAAAAATGTATGGTGAGGTTGCTTTCAAGGAATAGAGTTCTATCGAGTAGTCTTGATATATATTGGTCCATTTTATATAAACCTATCTTACAGCTTAATATGAATTACTCGTATGATCAGATAGAGATTGACGTGATTTAATACCCATGTGAAATGTGCCAACATCAGCCCTAGAACCAAATAGTTTCCCCTATCTTTCTTTATGTACAGGACGCGGTTTTCATGTCGGCTTTAATTGGAGACATTGGGTATGGAGATGTCCTTTGAAGTTTCTACTTCTTCTTTTTCCCCCCTCTTTTGGCTTTTGTCTTCGTCGCAGCACAAAGAATGAGACTGGGGATGTCATGTTTAGTCAGGTTTTCTCACTGCATTGTCTTTATGGCAAATTCTTTATCAGATTGACTCCTAGACATAACCACGACCACCCAACTAGTTCACACTTCCACATGGAAGCTCTTTATTTCCAATCTTTGCAACGAAAGAAACAGCAGAAAATGAGAAAGGAACAGAAGGTTGATGATAGGGTAGTACATCAGCCATAGAGTTATATCAGCTCTTTTTTTTTTTTTTTTCTTAAATAAGTATGGAGTTAAATCAGTGGACAAGGATTACAACACTGCCATTGAGCGTTGTCGGGTCAAATTTTCGGCCTAATTTCGGACTTTCCCCCAGTGCTCAAATAAAATAACTAGGAAAAGGGAAAGAACGAAGAAAAAATTAGTACACTAAGGAAATGATCAATCCCCAAATTATCAAGGAAAAATTAGTACACTAAAGTTGCTACATTTTCTTTTGTTTAGATGTTGAAAATATGCAACAGCAGCTTAACAGTCATTAACCTCGACTTATCTTTTCCCCAATAGGGCGCTTCTAGACACCGGCATGGTTAAATCATTTTCGAAAAGGAAAAGGAAATCCATCTCCAAAGCATGTGTCAAGCAATCAGCCCCGCCAATGCAGGTAATCATCAGCAATGAATGTCGGTTCTCACCAGCATCTAATTACAATTTTAGTCAAGTAGAACAATCTTAAATGAAACAATAGATGATGATGCATCATGTCTGTTTTGATGTTGGGGACTAAGGGACATCTTGTACTTAAGTCAATTTGGGCCTTGAGTCCTCTAGTCTCTTTTAGTTGATGATCAAAGAATAACTTACCTATCCCCTGAGGCTAAAGTATGTTCAGAAGGGAAGAACAAGTATATCACTTGAGGTCACTGCTCCAAGAATCATGAAATCAACATGACTACTGTCCTACATATCGGGAGTTCGATGAAGGACAAAACATTCTCACATTATTGACTGAGGCAATTGCATAGCACTCCGGCATCCTGCATCGGATGTCCTGAATATCTGGCCAAAATGTATCAGATTGTCGCTCTACTCGAAAACACCCCAGTATTCTACATGGTGCGAGCATTGTACTAGTCTCAGGGGCTTATCATATTACAAAGACAACATTCGCATCTTACAAGCACCTTACGCAGAAAGTTAACTCCAAACTAATAAATTTGGGTCATTCTCAAAGAGGCATATCAATACATGATATGCGCATGTATTATTGTACAAATTCGAGTGTGACTATATGATGCAAGCTTTGCAGTATCGGATGTATAATGATACAAGTGCAAGGCATATTTCTACATGAAATACATATATGTATGTGGCAAATGGTGCTGCCATATTTCTAGATTAAACAAATACATGTAACGTGTGCGCGTGTACCAAGAACTCTATGATACAGGGACTTTGCAGCAGACATCAAAAATATCATCTAGAGGGGCATGATCGCCAGTTCCTTCATCTTTCCTAGCATACAACAGTTGCTTGCCCTTGAAGACAAGCATTCCACCCTGGCACAAGAAATATGAACCTAATTAAAGCATAACACCAAGAATTCTAGCCTACATGTGTAAAGTTTGGCTGATCCAACCTGTTGCAGAACACTACTTCGGTCATCAGGGGTGGCTCCGATGGTATAATTCTTCGCAGCTTTCTGAATAGAATCAAACCTGGAAAAGACCTTTGCCTGTCATGAAAGAAAAGGTGAGCTACATATTGTGAATAAAAGCTTCGTATGACGGGAAGAGGTTGAACAGACAAGTAAGAAGTAAGCTGAGGCTTACACTAGCTGGATTGAAGAATGTGCGGCCGAGACCATAGTACAAGCCCAAAACATCATATGACTGAAGCATAGAAACATGGAAAGGTTAAGCTAAAGTTTACAGAGAATATTCTAATAGATGTGATCGTACTTAACCTTGCGATCTGGATCAGCATACAGGCAATCTGTTGGAAACGGTAACTGAGAGTTGTGACATGAGGAAAAGTAGGTCAGCTAAGATGATCATCTGGAGTAAATGCCAGGCAAATCACAGAATATTAAAATAAAGAAAGCAGACAGAGTCAACATTCTCCTGTTGATCAATGAAAGTTGCATTCTCCCAAGGCATGTCCAGAAGTCTACTGCTCTTCACTCTTTAAGCATCTAAAAATAGCCGATCCACATAAGACTGGCAAATCAAACACAGTCTGCTAGCAGAATACTGCAAATCAAATACAGTCTGCTAGCAGAATACTCGTAATGTCATGAATTAGGTGAGGGAAAGAATCCAAAGAACATGATGTAACTAGAAAATGTTTCAACCAAACTAGCTTTCTTAAGATAATGCTAACCATATAGCATTCAAGCTTAAGGGTAGAGGCTTGGCGCTGACGTGTCATTGTAGGTTATTCTCAAAAAGGAACTAAAGAGAATAAGCGTCTCAATGCAAATACATGATTACTAAGGGTCACTTCCACTCCGCCCAAATGAGAAAGGATGCCACATACCAATGGTAAAATCAGATGTCCAACATTCATTACACAAGAATCAACGGCGGCTATTCATGTCGTTGAGATGAACCCACTCAACATAAATTTGTTTTCAATAACTATGAACTTTTTGCTATTTACCTATTTGATCCCGCCATTTTAATGGCCACTGACCCCACTATATTATCCAACAACAAATATGATGCTGACAAATTAATAGAAACCAACAAATCCAAATTATAACCCACTTGACTATTCAGATGCTCAATCCGAAAAAGATTCGGTGAAGATTGAGAAGTTTAATCCATAGGCTTCTTCATTGTTTCTGAAAGTACGAACTAACTATCATTAACTTCAATTCAATCGCCATTCTTGCATGTGACTTAAGTTTCAAGGGTATTTTTGGTTAGTTTTGGATTCTTTAGGTGGATTATGCAGTTATATGGTGATTTAGTTCAATCAACTGTAAAAGTTATGGCTTGAGTTTTAATGTGGTTTTAACTTCTACTGCTACTATGCATTTTATAACTCTTGGTAGTTGAAATTCAAAGATATTCTTGGTTCGCTTCCATTTGATAACTAATTATATTATGATTCAACTTGGTCATGCACAAGAGTGATGACCCATATTTAATGCAATATTGACCATAAGAAATATACACAAAAATTCATGGACGAAAATATCAACTTTAAAAATTGGGGGCAAAAATACAATATTAACTTTTAATGTGTATTTACTTTCCCATTCAATGAAATAAATTTATCCTTTTTTCTTTGCCCCCAATTGCAAAAACCCCTTGCTCCGCCACTGATAAGAATAGTCAAAGAACATCAATCACATGGGAGCCCCATATTCAGAAGGAGCATTAACCTTAGAAGAGAATGAATGAGAGACAAACAAAGAAATTGTACTTAGCATAAACCTCTGCTATTATATTTTGCTCAGGCATCTCACATATTAGCCAGGAAGAAGAGAAAGAAAAGAGACAAGATGTAGACCTATAACAATTTACAGGGCACAGGCTTTCTTAGATTCAAGGACGGATTTATAATTCTTTTTTAGTCAAGCAAGCTAAAACATTTGTGCAAAAGTCTAGTTGGGGCAAGCTAAACATTTGTGCAAAAGTTATTCACATGTTCAGGAAATGTGTAACTTTCAATCAATTATGCACAGTGCCTCTAACTTCTCTGTTAACCCTTGCTAAGCAAAAAGAGAAACTGCTAAATTTTTCGGGACAAATTATATCTGAACATGTGGAAATCTGAAACTAGTTATCTGTTCCTTCGTTCTGAAAAATAATAGCAGCACAATAGAGAAGTTTTAAGAGCAATTAATTCGAGCATGCTTTGGATTGACTTGGGCCCGGGCAGTCATGTCAAATGGCAAACTCACAGGCTTGAACTATGTCTTATCATGTAAGCTGGGTAAAGTTCATACAGCTGCACTAATATAAGGTAATAATGCAACCTCACTTGGTGTCTGCACGGCCGGGCAGGCAGGGGAGGCACCCCCATTGATCAAAAGATCAGCCCTTTTTTTTTTTTTTCCTGAAAAAGAGTCTTCTTTTCTTAAATTATATGAATCCAAGTGTGTAATTATAAACAAATCAACAGAATACTGATCAAATTCTACCAATTTCATTTAAAGAAAGTTTGCACACTCCAATTTTGACCAGGCCATAATTTTGAACCCATAAAGTTACACGCCCGAAAATACAATCCAAGCTCATTCAAAGCCCCCCACGTCGTGTTGCCAACAGTGAAAAGTGGTAGAGGCCCTCTTTAATCTCAAATCCACTGTTTTGCCAGTTTCTGCCTCTGAAGTTGACCCCTCAAAAATTTTCAGCAATATTGATGGTTGATTGCTAATCAGATCACTGTTGGTTTTTAGAGTAAAAATAAGTTAAAATCTCTTATTTTAAACTTTTTCTTAAGCTTTCAATATATGGTCAAAATCACTGAATTCAGTAACATGGGCTTGTAACCAAGTGGAAGAATTTCAGATTAGACCTTCTACTTTACAATGTTATTAGAAGGACCCTGTTGTTCCACTAGACCAACATTTTCCCCAGGGATGTATTCCTCTTACGAAGGAATTCATTGTATTCATCGAATGTACGGAACTGGCTACAATAGAGTTCCTCACTTTTGTACGTCCAATCTTTGGTTTGAAACACTTTCAAGAAGCATGAAAGTCTATTGTCTAAAACACTTGCAAGAGGCATGAAGTGTTCATCTACTTGGTAGAAAAGAAGTCAACTTCTTTACAAGCAAACCTAAGGTCTAAATTGAACAAGCGGAAGCGATAAGAAGTAACTTAGGGGTTTAAAAAGAAAGATTTCTTCAGTCTATTTTGTCTCTGAAGACATCCTAGCTCATGAGCTGGACTTCTTTCTGTTGAGTAAAGTAGAGATGTCATACATGTCAGATGAATTTAAAGGTGAGAAGCAATGGTTGTCCCACAATTGGGTTCACATCAATGTTTGGACAATGCTAGTGTCTCATTTGCACCTTTTCAATTTCAAAGTTCATTTATTGAAGCCCGACAAAAATTCAGGTCTTTCATGTAATTTTCAGTAAAAGGATGCTCATGTGGTACATGCATCATCAAAATGTTTCAAACGACCTCAAATCTTGAACTGCGGAACAAATGAAGCCCCATATGCTGAAGCATGAGTGACAGATCAAATTCTTAGCTTAATAACATCGATGTCCTCATTATAATTTTGATTCTCTATATTCAGATGATAACAGGCATGATTTCATTTAAAAGATGTCAATAACTAACCTTAAGATGATGGACAAATTAACCTGGAAGTCATTCTTTGCTAATTATCTCAAATTAGATATTCATCAAGCTTATGAAGGGCCACTATTCAGCACGTCACTAGTGAAATATTTAAGGAAGCAAAGGAATATCTGACCAAAAGAGTATTCCAAAAACAGAAATATTTTTCTCATCATCAATTTATGGTGCCATTATAATGTGTATTTTTTAAGTACAAACATCATACATAGTCTTGTTATATCTGTATGGATGAATCACACTCATACTAACTCCAGGGCTTCCTACATATACGCTGATGAAAAGATTTCTGCAATCAAAAGAAAGAAAAGGTACCCGTTCAGCAAGAATGCGAGCTTTATCAGGAGTTCCAACACCAACGGCAATCAATTTTACACCAGCAGAGTCAAATTTGGGCTTTGATTCTTTTAAAGCTGAAGCAAACTCCCAACTTGAAAAGGCCAAACACAACGGATGAGCCATAGCAGAATGTCAGCCATCAATTTTGCAGTAATAGCCAGAAATGAGCATCATTTACCAGCAGATACATCCAAAGTGTCTCAACATTGCTACAACAGCCACTCCCTAGAAGGCAATTAAACTGTCAGACACTGGAGAGAGCAATTGTCCTTGAGATAAAAGCCAATATGAAGAAAAAGTGGTGAAGAAGATGTCTATTCAAGGAGAAGCAAATGATACAACTGAGTCTAAAAAGAAGCAACCGCAGCTGCTGGTGCATCATATACTGTTTTCCTTCAGCTCCTCCAGCAGCGTTAATTGAAAAATTCAACAAACAGAACTCGTTGACAAACTTCAGGGATTTCACAACAATATCAAAAATTTGAGCACCGGCTGCTTCTTGTTACTAGCCAATACGACGAACTAGAATGTTGGATCAAAGCATAGGAATGGCAGGGCAGTCTCATCTTCTCATCTCATGCTACTCCCTCAACACTTCAATAGGGAATGATTCCCTGAAAAGGGGAATTCGACACCCAACCGTCGGGACATCAAAGCCAACAGAAAGATGCTCTTCACAGACAGCTTACTCCATTGTTACCATTGGTGGCCAAAGTATGCATCTTTTTAGACACACTTTGTTCTAAAATTCAAGTATATCTTGCAGAAAGTAGCTCACAATCTTTTCGTGGGGGTCGAATTAGCGCCATAGTTGGCAAACGCCCAGAGCATAATTTCCCACAAGCGGCAATTGCGAGCGGAAATTCAGGCGAAAAAGTGACAAGCGAATCAAGAAGAGACAAGAACAACATCGTCTCCCAAGAACAAATTAATGGGTACAAGGAGAAACCTCGTTCTGGTCCCAGAGATCCTTGAATAACACGGGCTCACCGGCGGCGGTGAAGATGCGAACGTCGCCGAGGACGTCGCCGACGTCGGGGCTGATTCCGGAGGCGGAAGCTCCAGCGACGGCCCGCGACCGGACCGCGCCGCTCCGGCGAGCGGGCCCTCGGGAGCGGACCGAAGCGGCGGCCGGAGGAGAGCGGACAAGCGAAGCGGCACCGGCGGAGGGAAGCCGAGACCCGGGATTCGCAGGAGGAGAGGGCAAGAGGGTCGGCGGAAAGCGCAGGCCTTGAGCAGAAACCGACGACGCCATGGCCAAACGGGTTCTTCGTCCTCGCCTTCGATTCGTACGAGGAACGAGGAATTTTGTGGAGTGCAATGCACGTGTGGCTGGCTACCTTGTCCCCTTTTCTTCATGTGGTATAGAAATGTCGTATGCTATCACATCAGTAAACAGTTGAATGCATGACTTTAGTATGTCTTGGCTTCCAACACTATTTGGGCCGCCGGGGAGGCACCGGGCACCGCCGTGACCGGCAGTGATCTTCCGGCCGCTGCACCCCGCCTCTGGCTAATGTTCTAAAGCATGAAGAGGGAAAAATGACAAATGTAAAACTGCAAGACCTTACTTTTTTGTGTCGGGCCTGTTGATCCTTTCCTGCGCTAGAGCTCGCCGGGACAGCGGATCTCTGCAGAACTGTCCCGACAGACAAAAGATGAGCTGCTAACATGGAATTAGTCTCTCTTCCCTTGCTGCGACCGCCGACCGGTTGCCTTACTTCACTCAGTTGAGCCGGCTGGTCATGTGCCCGGTTCACGGTCCTGCCGAGCTCTTGTGCTTGAATGAGGTGGCGTATGTATAGCAATAGTATCTGATGTATTCTCGTCTTCTCCGTTAGAGTTTGAGCATGGCAAAAGAGAGTCGATCAGTGACCCAGATATTGTAGAGGCCATTGCCGTTAAGTCTCCATAGCCCCAATAGCACATAATAAGGATGCAAATTTGGCAATTATGCATTTGATATCCGGAAACAGTGATGTTGGGGAACTATGTACTAAATATAACGTTTTCAATTGTTGCTCATATAGTGCGATGTTCTGCAATTTCTTGCCAGATGGAACGGCTATAACTGCACTTACGTTCCATAATAGTATTCAAGGATCTGCAGATCAGGAACCTAGTTTCTTTTTTGTTTGTTTTCTGGTCATTGTATAGATTATGCTGAATTCACGAGTTCTCATGCTTGCGTATTGTCCACGACATCACAAGTTCTCGCTATCTGTCAGGAAAGGTGGGTCTGTTTGAGAAATGAACAGAAGGCGCGACTTGAAGGCCTTTCTCTTCTGTTGCCGTCGGCTCTAGCATATTTGAGGATGCTTCCTAGACCAGAATCGTCAAAGCTTCAGATCCTTACTGGAGTAGAAAATTCCCCTCTGAAGCAGTCGCCTATTTTAGCAGCCAAAATAGTAGGTGCAGTAGATACTAACATGATGAAATTTAAAGAAACTTTCTATTATCCCCAATTGGAGTGTCTGCTTTCAGAAAGGCTCCCAAGTCATACACAGATTGGAGGACATTGAAGACTCGTTTTATGCTCTGGACAGCCGCATTAGGACAAGGCCTGAAAGGTACTGAAAGATGGGATATTTCAAAAACTTAGCTTTCTGAGACTTTTGACCCGCACTTGAGGCTTTGAGGTCATTGCAGTTGTGGGATTAGCGAAGAGCCCGATGTATATTACTCTTCAGAATCAAATTCTTTGACTGAGAGAAGCAGAAGAAGACTTGGTTTTTACTTGGTTCCATGAAGGTTTAGACATGGAGATCACCATAATTTAGCTATGGAAATATTGGGGAGCTTGTTATTTCGTTCGATATGCAAGTTGTACCCATTTTCATGCGATTCAGTTCAGCTCTTTTGCGAACCGAGTTCAACAAAAACTGGAGACTGACCAGGTTCAGATCGCTTTTAGTGTTTGATTTTACAGACCATACTCGAATTCTAATTTATGATTGAAACACCAGAAAAGATCGAATGTACCGGTTCAAACCTCAGATTAACAAACATATGCTCACGATCCCTTGATCCATATGAAGATATCTGTGCGTGTCCTGGTTGTGTGATTTGTAGTTGCAAATATCACATGCTGTTGACATGTGCTGGGGTCACACCGTGCCAATCTATGGTCGACGATGACAAGACAGTGATACCAAAGCAATGTGATAGTTCAAATAGAACAAGAAACTAACGACAAGATAGTGGCACCGAAGCAATGTACTAGTTCAAACAGAACAAGTAACTGCATACACGTACAGCCACGCATTGGCATCTAGACAAAGAGCTGTATTTCCACCTCTAGAGAGAGAAGGGTGGTCAACCATTCGCCTCTAACCATGTTTGGATGCCATCTTTTTCCAATCAGCGCATGCCAGTAAGTATGAACTTTGCCATCTTCCTGGGGCAACAAGCTAGATTTTTTTTACTCCGCATTTACTAATATCTTCCCGACTTTTGTCAATCTTCCCAATTACCAGCTAGATTATTATAGATAGATCACAGATAGGTATTTACATACCAATAAGTAGGAACTTTGCCATCTTCCTACCATACACACACAATGATGGCCGCCTGGGAGATTCACACATCTTTGCACATGCAGCGCAAGTATTAAGGTTCTGATCCGAAGAGAAGACTCTTATATTGTGAATCTACTGTTCTGTGAAACGTGATGAACCAAAGAGAAGACTTAGATTCACATTTTGGATCAAGCTATGGGTTACCAGCATAGCCATATTTGCAGGATCAGGCCGCCACGCTTGGATATCAGAGAAGCTCTTGCCATAAGTAGTGGACTGGTGTCTATTGCCCAGTCCAGTGTCACTAGGACATGATGCATTGATCCCGACGACTCTTTACCCACCTCGACTTTGGTCCCCGTTCATTTATCATGCACGAGGAACGGGAACTTGCTTCCCTCCTCTCCACCTGTTTCTTCCCTGAAACTCACACTGAGTTCCTGAAGGTTTTAGGGGGTCGCTGGCTACTGGCAACACCCGCTGCTCCTGGAATAGTTCCTGTACGTAATACCAGCGTCAGGTCAGTCGCTGTTGCATGTCAACTAGCAGCCTATCATGGCCAATTCCAGTTGCCCTGCTCCCCACCAGAGCGAGCACGCCACACCCAATGGCGACGAGAATTCCTTGTCAGTAGAATGGGCAATGTTATACTAAATTCTTCGTTAGTTTTGATGATTTACATATGACACTGTTAAAATTTCAGAGGTAATTTACTACTGTGTGATGAATTTTTTTATGGTGGTGACAATTTTACTTACCACATTGGTAAAACTTCATAGAAGTTAGTCATTTGCTACCTTACTACCTATTTAATAAGTCGGTAAATTCCTGATAATGCTGATAATATGTTTACGCGTAGATGGGTTGATAATTTACTAGCTCATTGAAATGTAGGAAATTTCCTAATAATGTTTGTAATTTGTTAACGGTGTACCTTACAAGCAAGTTACCGGTCATATTCTTTTCATCAACAAGATCGGAAATTGATCACTAACTTTGAAATCCAATCAATACAGAACTTTTCCAGTTTTTAGCCGACGGGACCGTAGAATTTTGCATGTTTCTCTGACTCTGAATCTGTCACAGCTTTTTCTCAACAGGAGCGACATTTGTTACGATTAGTATGCTTGTCTCCAAGGGTACATGCGCAACTCTAATGTAATCCTAACAGTAACCGGGATGGACAAGTATTCACGGATCCTCGAGATGCAATAATCCACTTCATTATATATTAGTGGGATGTTTTCCAAGCTCTTTGTAATTGACATATCAACGGAATGACAATACTTGCGTCGAACGCTGACAATGAGCCAGAGAAAGTTTAGAAAGGGTGCTACTCAAACACTGTTGAGTTTATATTATTATTATTTTTTTTAAAATATTTGAATTTATATTTTATAATGTTTTAAATAAATTTAGTTTTAAGTTTAATTTAATTAATTTTTATATTAAATTTTTACCACGTTAGAGGCTAAACGACATTATTTTTGCATTTTTTTAGCCACATCAGCGTGCAAAACGACGTCGTTTTGCATTTACCTCGCTGGAAAATCGCCACGTCAGCATTTTGGCTGGATTTTGGCCAGATTGGCACTTAAGTGATCCATTTTGCTCCGATTTTGGCACTTAAGTGTCACTTTTCTAACTTTTGGCACTTAAGTATCTCTCTGTGCCAAGTTTTTGCACTCCAGGTGTCCGCAACTCGTTAAAAAAGTCTTAAACCTTTTGTGTTTCTACCAATTTAGTCATAAACATTTTTTTGGTGCCAATTAAGTCATAAACCTTTTTACATTGTACCAATTCAGTCATTTTCGGCGGATTTTGCTGACGGATGGCGGCCACCGACGTGGCCGACGATCGCGCGTGCGTGGACAACTTTTAATAATATTTTAATATTTTGAAATTTTTTTTATTTTTTATTTTCTTTTTATTTTTCTTTTTTCCTTCTCCTCCTTCTTCCTCCAGCCGGTCGCCAGACCTCGGCAACCGGCCAGAGGCGACGGCCGGTGAGGTCGAGGTCGACCTCGCCGACCACCTCGCCAGTGGCCGCGAGGGCGACCTCGCGCTGGGCGGGCGAGGGTCAAGCCTCGCTAGATCCGACGAGGGCGAGCCTCGCCGCCCGCCGCGAGGCCACCCTCGCCACCACCGGCGAGGTGGTTGGTGGGGTCGACCTCGACCTCGCCGGCCGTCACCTCGGGCGGGTTGCCGAGGTCCGGCGACCGGCCGGAGGGAGAAGGAGGAGAAGGAAAAAAGAAAAATAAAAAGAAAATAAAAAGAAAATAAAAAAATAAAAAAGTTCAAAAATATTACAATATTATTAAAAGTTATC
The DNA here is from genome assembly GCA_017140595.1 of Eucalyptus curtisii. NCBI lineage: Eukaryota > Viridiplantae > Streptophyta > Magnoliopsida > Myrtales > Myrtaceae > Eucalyptus > Eucalyptus curtisii. Next base: position 13,580,571 of record CM029501.1, on the reverse strand, counting down.
CACGTCGCCAATCATGTCACGTCAACAGTCGGCATCCAGTTAGCAAAATATGGTCGAAATTGGTCGGAAATGACTGAATTGGCACAACGTAAAAATGTTTAGGACTTAATTGGCACCAAAAAAAGGTTTAGGACTTTTTTAACACTTTTCCCCGTTTTTTTCTTGACCCATGAAAGAAAAACTCACTTCCGTTGAAGCAAAAGTCGTTTCTTTCTTATTGCCTTAGTCGTAGCGCGATGTGCGAGTGCAGGGATCTCTCTCATTATTCAAGCAAAGATCATTTTTATTGCTCTCGAGCGTCGTCCATCAGCTACTTAGTTCAATGCTTTTCCTGACCCGTAAAAGCACTTGAGAATCCTTTTGGCCCCAGAGTAGTGCAAACAATGTACTTGAATGTGGCGAGTTTTGTAGTTCTATAATGAGAGAGATTGGGTCCCATTTGATGGAAGAAAACGAAGTCCTTTTCACTTCAAACTGATCTAGTTTATTTGCTAATGTTCTGGATCATGCTGTGCAAAGTATCCTGAACTCCTGGGATTGTTTTATCTCTAGTTTTTTTCACTGAAATTAGATGTAACAAACCATCCGTGGTATGACGAAGGGGGAGACAGAAGTCATGAGTGGTTTTCCCCATAAGGAAAGACGTGCTCAATGGGTATTGTTTCACCGGAATTTGACTTGATGACAAAATACTTTTACCTAAAAATCGTTCTTCAATTTTCTTTTTTAAGAGGAGACGGGTTTTATAGCGACTCCAGACAAGAAGTATCATGGGATACAAAGGCACTGATAAACACACTTTAATGGAATTTAATCAACGTTAAAGAATGAAAAACTCTACCTAATTTAATCAACTGTAGAGTACGCCAAAACAAAGATACAATATCGGAATTTAATCAACAATTATCATCTTAGAGATACAGCTACAACTAAGATATTCGTCAGAATTTAATTGATGGCGAGATATCTAAAAACTACAACTACCTTAATGACCTGGTCCAATGAGGGCGAGGAGTGATCTCTAGGGCCAGAGAAGGTCTGAATAAGGAGTGGCTCCTAGCAAACTTCTAGGATGAATAAGGGGATAGGAGCACCGAATGGGGAGAGAGCCATTCTAGAATATATATATATAGGAAAATTGGAATTAACTCATGTATATGCATTTTGACGTAATGACAAACTTTGCTTTGGAACTCCAAAGTGAAGCGAGCCCAGGTTAGAGCACTACTAGGATGAGACACCTCATAGGAAAGTACTTATGTATACACCAAAGAACAAAACCATGAGGCTTAGTGCGATACAGACCAAAGTGGACAATACCTTGAGTGAATTTAATTTAGGGATGTCACAATATGGTATTATCAAAGCGAGACCCCCTCTAATAGGTGTATGGTTCGGGGATGAACTATGCGAAGATTAGAGGGCTTGTAATGACTTGGTTCGATGAGGGCGAGGAGTGGTCATCGAAGCCAGAGAGGGCTTATACAAAGAGTGGCTTCTAGCAAGTTTCTAGAATAGCAAATGGGACACGAATGAACCGAACTATGCACCGAATATGGGAGAGCCATTCAGAAATATATATGTGAAAACTGGAATTAACTTACGGAGACATATTTTGACGTAATGACAAACTTTGCTTTGGAACTCCAAAATGAAGCAAGCACAAGCTAAAGCACTATCGGGATGATTAACATCTTGCAAAGTGCTTACCTATACGCCAAAGCACCGAATTATGAGAATAAACAAAAGTAGACAATACCCCGAGTGAGTTAATATAGGGATATTAGAACTATGATATAAGATTGAAAGCAGATTGAAAGTAAATTGAAAGTGTTGAAAATATGTATCAAGTTTGAGCCCGTTGAACAAGCACAATCCAAGTTTACTCTCTTTGGCGAGCGTGCAAGCTTGGTCTTTGACTTTGCTTGTTCGTGCATTAATTTCTCTGCACGTGCCGCTCGAAGATGAAGATCAGCAAGCGGATATGTTTGTTTTTTCCTGTGGCCGCTGCACATGGAAGAAATGGATGGCGCCGGGCACTTCATTTTGGGGTTGTTACACGCCTTATTAAATGAAGGAGTGCAAGAGGAAGACTTTCATGTTGTCACACATGAAAGGACATGTTCTTTTGTGTTCTTAGTCAAAGGCCATGTGAACGTGAGAATGAAGAAAGAAGAAAAAGGAAAGACAAGAGCAGTCATTTCCCTGTGCACGTCCAGGAGAATTAATGAGGGAGACACCGAAGTTGCAGAGTGATTTGTCTTCTGACGACTTCTATTCTCCATAAAAGGCAGAGAAGAAACGAAGGGGAATGGGGTGCCTTTGAGCATCGAGAAAAGAGAGAGCTCTGAGACTGCACAGAGAAGAAGTGTGTGTAGAGAGTTCTTCTCATGAGGGATTTGTCATTGTAATTACATTGAGTGATTTAGTCAGTTAAATTTTTATAAGTAGAATTTATGTAATTCCACAAGTGAGGTTTTACCAAAAATTATGAGGAGCTAAATATTATGTGAGATGTTGAACTAGTCGCTATCGAAGCCACAAAGGACTATCTAAATTGATTCTTTTCTGTCAATAAGCTCCAATTGCATCATAGGAATTACAAAAAAAAATGTTTTTTTTTTCTATACTTATAGTTATTATCATAAGTTCTTTCATTTTGATAGTTTCTGCGATTCCATGGATTATACCTATTTGTACAAATACCTCGGTGATTCCCACTCGTTAATACATATAGACCAATAAGCATATCTTGGGTTGGTATGGAAATGGGATCCCCAATAGCTGGAGACAAGAGAAATATTGAGAAATATTGAGTGAGTATTTGAGTATTCGAGTGATTGTAATATCCGTTGTATCGTTTGTTTCTATAGTGAAATTCCGTGCCACTCTTCCCATGGATGTAAGTTTCCGATATTCGGATCGAATCACGTAAATGTGGTATCCAATTCCCTTTCCTTCCTTTCAACTATTTTATCCGATTCTCTTGTCTATATGCACAATAGAAAGATAAAAATATTTGTTTGTTTATGTGAGGGTTTACAAAGAGTATGGCGTAGGTATTTAAAGCTTACAAACGTTGGTTAAAAGATGTTACATACAGAGATTACAAATAGTAACTACAACTCTATTATTTGGTGGTTACTAGCACTCCACTACTCAACATTCCACTACAAGATGGTTTCATCTACTCCACGACCTTGATGTTTATTTCATTCCACTACATTGACTTACTTTTTTGATCGGTACATTTGAAATTGTTGACTCCACAATTCATTGATCCCTTCAAATTATCGACAGTTCTGTTCATAAATAACCAAACTCTGCTCTTGTCAATTAAGTTTATCGCATGTTTTTTTTTTTTTTTTGGTGTAAACAGGTTTCTAATCAGCGTTCTTATCTAGGACTTTTTTGTTTTGCTGGTTAACTTCATATGGAGGAAAAGAATTCGAAACACCTAAGGCTGCGTTTGGTAGTCGAGATAAAATTCGGGATAAGATATGATCTATCCTATCTTACGTTTGATGCTCACTCAGGACAGGATAAAGTCGGATATAAAGAGGATATATACAAGATAAAATTATCCCATGGGGGAGGTAGGATAAATGTGGATAGGATTTCTAATGTCCATAATAGGAAAGTTATTTTTCTCGAATAACAAAATTATTAAATTAACAAATTGAAATTATATTTCAATATAAATAATATTCGAATTCTAATTTAAGAAATTAACAATAAAAATAAATTTTATTTTTAATTAATTATATTTTAATTTATATATTCAACTTTAATTCTATCTTATAATAAACATTCAATCTATAAATTAAATATTTATGTTTATTATATATTTTAGGTATTTTTGTATTTTAGGTATGTTAATACGGTTTACTATATGATAAAATTTTATTAACAAATGATGAAAGGGAAAAAAAGAAATAATAAAGAAAATAATATAAAAAAGATAAAAAAAATAAAATAAAAATAAATTAAGGAATAGTGTAACGAGAACATCTCCGTTTATGAATTTAGATTAATTTATAATAATATGCCATTTATATCAATGTACATGATATGATGTGAACATATCCGACTTTAATACTACGATTCACCAAACAATGGATATGATATAAATTTTTTTTAGAATTTTATATCCTATCCTATCAAGTCCTATCCCGATTAGAAATCCGGACAACTAAATGTAGCCTAAATGGACATGGTCTTCACGTTCGGTATGTGCAAGGTACCAACACCAATGAAGCGAAAACGTGCCCTTTAAGCAAAAAAATTTTCCCAGCTCTGTTGCTTCCTAGTATCTCTGGGGATGCTTCCTTGAGGATGGGCTGGATCCCTTGATACTGTAACTTAGGTGGAAAAAGGGAAACCTTTCCGTGCCGTTCGGGCATAATTTTTTTTCCCAGCTCTGTTGCTTCCTAGTGTCTCTGGGGATGCTTCCTTGAGGTTTGAAATTTCAAAGATTGATAAAATGAGAGGACACCAAATTAAACAGCCAAGAGTGACTTTTCCCATTCCTGGAAAGACAATTCTGACATCATCCTTCTCATGACAATGCCTTAAAGCCTTATCAGGACAGTTGATTATCAGGATCCTACGACCCTGGACCCCGTGAAGCACGTTAAAATCATGATACTTATTCCTTTCCTTACCGACTTAAATTGTTCCCCACAGGCGTCGGATCTTTTCAATTTTTCCTAGACCAGATATCATATGAACTCGTCCTCATTAGATTAAATAGTGTTCAACGTATTTGCTTATTGCCATGAAATTCCACATTTTATTGGCTATCTTTTTGTTGGGTATCAATTAGCTTGATCTTGTACAGTTTCTGATCTAACATGAATATGGTCGTTCTTTAATTCTGAGTATTAATCTTAGTTTATAGCATTGTTTAGGTTATTTAAGAACTTAAATTTGAGTTAAACCACGTTTAGGGTCAGATTTTAGTTTCCTAGCGTTTTGTTTTTATAATTCGTTAAAAGCTGTTAATTTTGTCAGGCAGACGTTCTTTAGTGGCCTCCCTACACCATGTTTTACAATGTGCTAATGGCTGCACATACATGTGTCCCCGGAGGGGAGTGAAGTGTTGAGCACTTGTAATCCAATCTTACTAAGTATCTCCTATTCCTAAGGGAAAGGGAATGACAATGTTTCCACGTGATGCGGTGCGATTAGGCTTTGCCAGGCGAGGTTTAGGTATCGATGCTTATATACTGAAGGAACCAAGGATCAAAAGGATCCGCAGACAGCCACCGAATGGCTTACAGAGAGAGGATACGGCTTCAAAGAAGTGCGGTTTATCAGTAGGAAGATGATGTACTTGCTATGGAGCTGTTCCATATCCTCTGTGGTCTTCTGCTCTTAAATTACATTACCAGCAATTTCTATGGGGTAACTAGTGACAGTCTGCAAAAGTGAGTCCCTGAAAAACTATAAACCAAACAAGGACAAGAGTGGCAATTCTATACTACGATTGGCTTTGACAGTCTGCATTTCGTCTATTTAGTTTATAATGGCTGGCGAATTTATATCCTCACCATGTTCGCCAGGGCAATCACAAACTTCGAAGTAAAAGCGTCTAATATCCAGAAAATCCATTGCAAATGCGTGATCAATGCTAAACCCTTCTGTACAATCAACATCAGCGGTCATCCAAAATTGAAAGATTAAACTGGTGTCTGAGCGAGCATCTCATCAATTATATTAGCTGGGAGTTCATTCTTTTAAATACATATTTCTATAAGAAGTATATGTTGTCATACAAGTGTGATACTGTATTTGTGTGTACGTATGTGTAGCAAGAACTTTCATGATACTGGGACTTTGCAGCAGATATACAAAATATCATCTAGAGGGGCGTGATCTCCAGTTCCTTCATCTTTACGGGCATATAACAATTGCTTGCCCTTGAAGACAAACATTCCACCCTAGCACAGGAATGTGTAAAAACTTCTTTAGAGTGAATCACCATGAAAATTTAATGACCTACACATTTACAGTCTGTCTGATCCAACCTGCTGCAGAACACTACTGCGGTCATCTGGAGTCGCTTCAATAGTGTAATTCTTCACAGCTTTCTGAAGAGCATCGAACCTGGAAAAGACCTTTGCCTGCCATAAAAGAAGCAAGTGAGCCGAATGTTATATTTCAAAGCTTCATTTGACAGGAAGAGGTTCAAAGGAGAGGCAGGAGTAAACAGAACAGAAGCTTACACTTGCTGGATTGAAGAATGTGCGGCCAAGACCATAATATAAGCCCAGAATATCATATGACTAAAGTAAAGAAACATGAAAAGGTTAGAAAAACTCCGAAAGAGGATTCTCTGACAAAAATGCTCATTAAGGTAATATGTTCACCTTGCGCTCGGGATCAGCATAAAGGCAATCCATCGGGAATGGTAACTGAGATATGTGACAGAAAGAATTGTCAGTCAGCTCGGATGATCATAGGGATCAAATGGTAGATTAATCCAAAACTCATATCTAAAATGCAGTATTATTTCTATATGAACCTAGCTTCCAAATAAAATTTGAAGTAATTTCCTAGAAAGAACATAAAGAGGGTGAGCTGTCTCACCCAAAAAACTTGAACATGTAGTGCATCTTAATGAAAAGAGATGCCAGAGACTTAAAAAGTAAAATCAGGTCCTCCAACATCGACATTACACAACAGCATAACGAAATAACATCCATCAAGTAGATAGTTGCCTCATGTTCAGAACAGACATCACTTCTATGCCAGAATGAAAGATAGAGACAAGTGTCATGGTCCGTGAATTCTCCCATACTCGTGACACTTGTGAGTAGTGCTTGGGGTTATCGGGTGAAGAGTGAAGAGGCAGAAGAGACGAACACAACTGGTCCGTGGGAGTGGCATCAGGACGGTTAGCGTTAGGAGTTCTAGGATAGAAGGATTGTATCACTTAGGAGCTCTGAAGGCGGGGTTGACCTCCCGTGCACAAACTGGTTAGGAGCTGATGCCGCTCTCCTGACAAGGCCATGGCAGGCCAAAACCAGTTGTTGAACCTAAAGAGATCTATCGTCTCACTCGATGGACTAGATGCTCGAGCGAAGCTGGGCGTGGTAGGATCTCGTACGAAGAAGTATTCACCGTATTGTTCGCTGGAAAAGTTATCGAAGGAAGGCTGGCCTGGCAAATTCCGCTTGCCAGGCGCCGCACGGGTCATTTCAAGGCCAAAGAAACTGTCGGCCCGTGACACAAGGGTCAACGCTCTACTTAAAAGAACCTTTTCCAATATTTTTCAGAAAGTACTCCAGACCAGGCTCGCCACGAACAGGAGAAAGTTGAGAAAATAAATAAGATAGCCAGGTCCGCTGATAGTTTGATGGTAGAACTGACCTTGATGTATGGTAAGATTAAACCCTCTTGTAGTTAACTTTACGAAGTTGAAGGTTCAATTCATGACGCACATCCAAACCTTACGGATGTCATGTGGAAGAGTCTAAATGCTAATTTTCCATTTTCCAGAATAGGAACACAATGCTCAGTGCATGGTTATTTTCTAATATGATTAGGAAATTTTACATCCCATTGGTAAGACCATGTAACCACAGAGGATCCATTCCGAAACTTCTAGTCTGTCATTTGTCATGACAACGGCTGGCAATCCATATTAAAGTTAGCCATCCACCATGAGCAGAGAAATTTTCACCACTCAGCAGATAACTCATGAACTATCTTAACACTGAAAAAAAAAAAAATAGAGCAATTATGAGTAACAAGGAGAACTTACTAATGATGCAAAGGACTATTCCAAAAAAATAGAAATATTTTTTTTATTATTCATTTACTGTGGTATTGCAGCGAATATTTAAAGGTGACGCACGTTTTTATATCACCTAGCTGAATCATTATGGATGAGTTCCACTAAGAATTAAGAAGTCAAACATTTCAATTTCTTTAAGCTCTGACTGAAATTGGTTAGGTTCTCTGAATCAAAGATGTGTCTGTCAATGACAAGAATCAAAAGGAAGAAAAAGTACCCGTTCAGCAAGAATGCGGGCTTTATCAGGAGTCCCGACACCGACAGCAATCAATTTCACACCAGCAGAGTCGAACTTGGCTTTCGATTCTTTCAAAGCCGAAGCGAGCTCCCAGCTTATGCAAAAGAACAAGCACAGCAAGCAGTGAGCCACAGCAGAGTTCCAGCTATCTACTCTTGCAATAATTGTCAGTTGCGAAAAAAACATCTACCAGCAAGGACAACCGAAGTGTCTCAACAGCGCCACGACAGCCATTCCCTGCCAAAGAAAAAAAAGGGAACTGTGGGACAACGTGACGACGACCATGCGCTGAATCAAGCAAGAAGACCCTCTCAAGGAAAACAAAACATGGAGGGCAGAATCCCGTGGGATAGAACTAATTTGAAGCAAAGTTCATGAAAAGATGCCTAAATCCAGAGACCCAAATGTCTGAATTTTAAAAGCAGCAGCAGTTGCTCCGGAATCATGCCCTGTTCCGCACCAGCTCCTCTGGCAAATCATTTGGTGAACGAACAGTAACAAACAGAACTCATTCAGTAACTTCATTAAGTATTCCCTCTCTGATACATTTTGCGAAACCCACATCGCCACAAAATCAAGTTTGGACCATCAGTTGCTAGTTCTTTCTAAGCTCTATGATGAAGTAGAATATCTTGATACGATACGGGAAGCACATGCCGTGGACGGGCGGTCTCATCTTCTCATTTCACACTAATCCATCAACAGGGAATAGATCCCAGATGCTTGAGAGGAATGCCCCAATTTTTTTTAGAGCAATTAACCATCGAAATGTTTTCAGATACAATTCAACGACACACGGTTTGTGCTATAAGCAAGTACATCACACAGAGATTAGCTCATAATCGACAAACATCATCAGAGTACCATTCAAGTTATGAGGCAATTGCAAATGACAACATGGAAAAAGAAAGCTAAAAATCGGTATTAAATACAAAAGAAGGAAGAATGAAAACCTCATTCTGGTCCCAGAGATCCTTCAACATCACGGGCTGGCCGGCAGCGGTGAAAATGCGAACATCGCCGAGGGCGTTGCTGACGTCGGGACTGATGTCGGAGGCGGAGGCTCTCGCAACGACACGGGACCGGACCACGTCGCTCCGGCGAGCGAATCCTCGAGAGCGAATCGAAGCGGCAGTCGAAGGAGAGCGGACGAGTGAATTAGCAGCGGTAGAAAGAGAAGGAGGTGGAACAACAAGCTGAGACCCGAGTTTCGGAGGGGAATACAAGAGAGATTCTGGAATTCGCAGGTTTCCCGCAAAAACAGGGGACGCCATGGCCGCAGGGCTTCGAGCAGAGGAAGAGGAAGAACTCTCGCGAACGTATTACAGGCGTTGGTGTCGTTCTCGTTTTATTTTCTCTTTTTAATTTTCCGTTAGTTAACGGCTTTTAAGAGGCGGGAACGGGGTCTGCATTTCCCTTTTTCCTTTTTCATTTTCTTAATTTTAACCATTTTCTGAGGCGGGAGAAATTCCTCGAGATATATATATATATATATATATTGAGACTAAGGAGGTTGACGCTAATTAAATCTTGTGATTAAGTATGCATTAAAATCATAATTTGAAAAAAAAAAATTCTAAAAATAATTGTGTTTTTTTATAAAAACAAATGAATCAAAAATATATTTATTATTCATAAAATTATACAAACATAATTTGTTATCGATTCTGAAAATATTTTTCATTAATTACCTTTTAAAAATAATTTTAAAATAATTTTTTCCAGAGATAAATGAACCCTTAAATAGATGCTTTACAAATCATAATAAGCAATTCTCATATTTAGTTTCTAACAATGGAAATTTTATTACGCTTTACTTAAAACTTATTATTAACGTCACGCTTGGTTGATTTTTGAGTTTAATGGTATTGATGGGTTATAAGTAAATTATTATATTTGCCTAATCATGTTATTGATATGAATGAAGGCGAGCAAAAATTCTGATTGGCGAGCCTCTTTTTCAAATAAATGAATTCTCTATCCCTCTCAATAAAATTAGCCAAGTTTAATACCTTAGTGAGAAATATATTATTGCAATAAGTCGACTCTAATATTCAAAACCTAATTTAATTATGAGTTCTGATTAATTGCTCGTATGAATATTGAAAAAATGCCTTATTTTCCCCTGATTTGTTGCCGGTCATATGTTCTTCAAATATTCAGACAATGATACAGAGAGGTATCTACCCGTGTTTATGTTTATATCTATCCACATAAGCAAAAAGTGGGTTTTATCTCACTTTTTTCTTTCCTCGTATACATACTACTTTAATATTGTAATGCAATTTAAATTTAATGAAAAAAATTAAATTGGCCAAAGAAAAATAATAAAAAAGGTAAATATATATTAAGAGATTAGGAGAAATTACACCAAACTCATGAACTTTAGGACAAATTCGAAATTTCAATTACCGCCGTTAACCCCCTTCATTATCGTTCTCATGAATATGAGCAATGCACATCGATAAAAGTATATTTTCGCATCTTTTTTCATTTGGAAAGAAATATCTCATTTATCTTAATTGCTCAACAAGCAAAATAATAATAGAAAAGAAGAAAACAACTCCAACAGAAAAAATAAAAATTATTAAACATCATTCAATCGTCGAAATTTGATAATATAACTATTTCAGTCAACTAAATAAGATAATTCCAAGAAAAAGAATGAACACCAGACGATTGCTGAATCCGAAGCAGAAAAAGGAAAAGAACGAAAGCAATCACCATTAAAAAACCCAATGAAAATCATTCTAATTTCAGACTCCCCACAGAAACAAAATCTGAGGAAGGAAGAAGAGAGGCTCAGACACGCACAAACGCAGTCATCAAGGAGCAAGAAACATACGCACACGAGTCAGTACGTATGAATCTGCTCGGTCCGTACGATGCGACCCACCATACATTCAGCATCGAGAAATGTATTCCTCATCATTGCCTCTCGCCCCGCGCGCGCAGATCTTTCCCCTTCTCTCCACAAATTACGCGCAGAAAGGAAAGGAGAAGAAAAACAGAAAAAATCGAATCTTGCAGCAAAGAAATTGAATGGATCTGCCGAAACGTGTTCGCAGCACAGCTAAGCTATGGTGGCATTTGAAGATTGGGAATAGGAATGGATGGTGGGTAGGGAAATGGGTCTCGTCCTTGAGGTCTGCTGCATCTGCTGAGCGTTGAAACCCTAATTTCTGATCGCGTCTTTATATATCTGTCTGCCGATTGAAGCAGAAGGAGGAGAGAAGGAGGAGGAGGATTGAAAGAAATGACGTTCCTGTGCTTGACCTCGATAGCTTGGGCCTCCTTCGTCTTTGGGCTTGGGCCTGGGCCTGGCCCTCTCTACTTTATCCACCCGGTTTGTGCATCCGTGAATATAGTAAGCGTGCTAAATTGAATCTAGACCGTCAGATCCGACGAGGGTCGTCAATTTTAATCATGCAGGTTTGGTTTGCACGCCTGTGTGGGACTTTTACATGGAAATGAAATTCGTGCTGCCGGACCTGTTTGTGGCCGGTTGTTGGGTCATGAGCGATGATACATGATAGTACGAGGCTTATCTATTTTCACTTGCAAAATCAAAGTTGTGTCGCGGCCGATTTTGATCGGGAATACTGTGGCGAATCACTAACTATCTAACTCGTATCAAATGTTGGGATGGATCACAAAATCAGAAGTTAGGGGGTCCGACACTGTAATATAACAATTTAGGGCAAAATTATCTAAAAAACCATATATCTATTACACTTTTATTAATTCAGTTCTAATTTTTTCAATTTTATTAGAACAATTTTGACCAAAATAACTGATATAGACGCTGACCATCCTATTTAGCACAATGACTTTGACGTTGACATTTTTAAAATAGTTTTTTACTTTTTATATTTTTTTTTTCCTTTTCCTCCCCCTATTCTTTTTCATAGGTGGTGGCCGTGCAAGGGTTAGCCTTGCCAGATCTAGAGAGGTTGATTCTTGCCTAGTGTTGCCTTGGCTAAGGCAACTAGGGCAACCCTTGCCCACCTCGCTTGGTGTTGCTTGGGCCAAATCAATGGCCGACAAGATCACCATGGCTTGGAAGAGTGTCGGCCTCACCAGATCTGGCAAGGGCACCTGTTCTTGTTGGCGTGAGGCTCAATAAGGCCCACCATTGCCGACCATTGGCAAACGAATAGGGAAAAAGGGAAGGAAAAAAAAAAACATAACAATTATAACAATCAAAAAATTATTATAAAAATTTCAACTTTAGATTTGGCCGTGTACATAAGACAACTAACATTAACGTCAATGAATTTCTAGTCAAAATTAATTGAATAGACTCAATTGACAATAAAAGAAATGCTTAGGACTCAATTATCAAAATTAACATGTTTATAATTGAATTGGGAAAAGTGTAATAAGTATATAATTTTTTGAATAATTTTCCCAAGAATTTAGAATCGATAAATTTTGAGGTAATATTCCACAAAAAAAAAAAAAAAAAAAAAAAGGCTTTTGAGGTAGCATAAGTCGGTTTTTCGAGCCATTATCAAATTTTCCTCTGCAAATGAGGTTTTCTATCAGATTTGACTCAAGCTTTGGCATATAAACCATGAAACACATTAGATAATTAATTTAATGGACCATATAGCATGTGATACCCATGCAAAAGAATTCAAGAATTCAATGTAGCATTGTTTTCTGAAAGTACATTCCGATTGATCTCCACGCCTTAGCCAGCCTATTTAGACTTCAATACACCATCCTGTTTCTTGTGATTTTGAATTCTCCACCGCCCAAATTTTGTAATTTCCAGGATCGCGTTGAAAATCCGGTCGACTTTCAACACAAATTGAAGGAACTCGTGTCACACTAATCTTTGAACTGTGTACATGCTAGGGGAATATAGAATTCAATTAGGTGCTCCGACAGTGTAGAAAAGAATTTACACAGTTATGTCAAGGTAGCTTGTATGATTCAGAAAGACCGCGTAAAACTTTTGAGAAACAATGGTATATTTGTTCTTTTTTATTCTCATATGATGAATTTTTGTCAAAAATTATTGAGATTAGGTATATTTTTAGCCCCCAGATTACACTGACCATGCAATTTGATCCTTCTACTTTTTTGGGCAGTCCAAATTTCTAGCATATATGATTTGTTCGATCAAGTCTTTCCATCATTAACACATGTCAAATAATTGCCACCATATGCCAACGCGCCCGCTTGCAAAGGTTGTCGTGAAGTGAGGACCACCACGGTGGGAACGATCGCCTTCTTAAGGTTTTTGTATTTTTGTTTTTACTATTCATATGCTAGTTATTTATTTTAATTTTTTTTTGTTCTTAGTTTTTTTTTTTTTTTTTTGGTCGGTTTTGTTCTTAGTTAAGTTTTAATCCTACATGGAGTCGGATAAGTCCGTAGCAGCTTCTCTATCTGGCGCTATTCTAAACAAAAAATAGGAAGAGAAATGATCCTGTATGACTCTTTATCACGCATAACCAACTCATTTTTTCTTCAAAAACTAATTGTAACTTCATGTCATTTTGAGTTAGTTACTCAGCTCATGTCGTACTTTGTGCTTTTCTTTTTCACAATATCTTGTCGAATCGGTTTCGAGTTTCTTGGGTTCAAATTACTTCATAATTGAGTTGAAGCGAGTTTAGATGAGTCGAGTCAGTTATGATTTCACTAATCACATGATTTTTCTGTAGACGACAAGTTGAAGTGGAATTGTCACCTTTAATTTTTGGAGTACTATATTGTCAACACCAATCATCATCATCCAATGACATATGAAAGAATCAAAAGTAAGCTGCCGTCTATTTGTTTCTATTTCTATTTTTTTTCTAGGCAAAAGAATGGGCCGTAACGAACGCCTCGATTTGAGTCTTTATTGAGGAAGCGAAGTCGATTGGAAATTCGGTTCGAAATAAATGGCTAAATTCCAACAGTTTGAGGACATGACAATGCGTCGTGCCCCACAAAGGTTGTCCCCGGTCGATTCTTGAGACGGCCTGCTTGATGAATTAACAATCATAAGTCTCTTAGCTGCATTCACCCAGCATCATTTGATGGATCATCACAAGCTGACAAAGATTCTTCCCTTGATGCATTTAATACACATACACCTAACGATCATCAAATTGTCATTTTGGGGATAAATTCTTAAAATACAGTCGAATCTATATCCCACGGGAGACTAATATACGTTAATTTTTCCCAATGTCAACATAAGTAAGCTTGACGAATAGCCGAGAAATCCTAGACATCCACGCCACCCATCTACCATATTCTCCAGGCAATGTCAACACAAATATAGAAGATTACAATACACTAGGAAATTTAGATACCCTCTTCACCTAACGTAGATGGAATTTAATTATTCAGTCGGGGCGCAATTAATTTCTCGTTTCCAATCATGCATAGCGTTCGGACATGTAGAATGTACATACCCCATAATTAAAACATGCAGATTGGTTTTCTTCCGTTTCATGATCATCTCGTTCTTTGAATTCTCTCCTTCAAGCCTTCCTCTTCACGCTATACTTGCTTGCTACTTGAGGAAATTTCTGCAGTTGGAGAGCAGTGAATGCATGAAAGCACCTTTATAACCACAGAAACGCCGCAGCGATATGCCCGGCGTTGTACTTAAGCCATAGCGCTTTCAGGAATTTTGGGAAAGATGAGTCACCACCGGAAGGTTCGTTCGCATGGAAGCATCGTCATACCCTTCTCCTGGGAGCACAGCCCTGGAATCTCCAAGGCCGCCCACCAGAATCTAGAGAGAAGATCATCATCGCTTGCCCCGAGCCCACCTCCGACGTCGCCACCGAGTTCTGGGTCTCAAGGGTTGGCCCAAGAACGGAAGAGTAAGATCCCTCCTCCACCGGGTATGGCAGCAGCGGCGGCAGGGGTCCCAAGGCGAAGCGCTTCGCTGAAGGGATTCTTGTGGCGGGAAGATGACCCATTCCTCACCGCTTATAAGGAGTGCACGAAGAGCGTGGACTCGGACGAGTCGGGCTCTGACGAAGGCAAGAAAAGCAATCCGGTCAAGTCTCGGTGGAGGAACAAGAGGATGTCCGTCTTCTCTTGCAAGAGCTCCTGCGATGTTAGGGAGAACAGCTTCGTCAGGATGTCGCGCCTTCCTCCTCTTCCGAGGGACCGGAGCGGGAGGTTCCAGTGAGAAAAGCTAAAGTCGAATCTCGTCCATGCACACAGCTCAGAAAGAAGATGAAAGAAGAGGGGCTATTGATAGCGCGAGGTTGTGATTGGGAATTCCTGATGTGTTCATCGATCATCTCAGGATGATGAGGAGTGCAGAGTACCCCGATGATTCGCTCAAATTTAGGCAGTACATTAGTAAATTAATCGATCGCGTGTAGTGCAAAAGTACGTATCTGATCAAATTTGTGCTAGATTTGTTAATGCCTTCTTTCGCATAGCCATGTCTTTTGAGTTGGAATTTAATGTACTGGTACTTGCATAATTTGCTACTTATCTCCTCATGCACTAGTGTCTATGGTACGCACATTGTGTTAGATGCCTCAATCACTAAAAGAACAAGTGATTGGCCTATGTTTCCACCTCACTAGTATCGTTGGTAAAGGTGATGTATAGGAAGGGATCGGCCTATGTTATGATACTGATTGTGTAATTGATATAGACGATATATACAGTATTTTCACGAAATGTTGGCAATAACAAAAATTCAACACCAAACTAGGTAAACTTTCATCAATGATAATGATTTTGTTCCTTATTTTAGGTAGGAGAGGATAAGCGTGGAATTTGCATAGTTGCATTGGGACCACTAATCCACCATACCAAAGAATAGAGATGGCCCTTAAGAAAATCGATGTTTGACTTGTAATGGGCTCTTGGAAGGACACAGTATTGGTTCAGATTAGATGTTCAAAATCAAGTTTTATTAACTATCTGATGATGGGCTTTCCAAGGGCTATATCAAGTCTCTCTTTTTTAAGTTGTGATCTCATGATCGCCCATGCTTGCACTAGAGAGCAAAGACTCCCAATCCAAAAGGAAAAAGCAAAGGACCCAAAAGATGGGTTCTCACTTCCAAATGACTCTTGTAAGAACAAAAAATCAATTTTATTGGCTGAAATGCAATACTTTGTTTTACAAAAAATGAATAATTTAGAAGATGTTTTTCAAATAAATGATTGCTTCAATCATTATAAAAAGAATGAATGAATGAAAAATATTTTCTTCATCTATCAAAATGTTTAGATGTAAAATTGTTATTGATAATAGAAACATTTTTTATTGACTAATTATTTCAGACGATACAGACGATCATTTTTAGATCATTCATTTTTTTCTCTAAACAAATGGAGCTTAAGAGAATCCATATATTATAAGACTATGAGTTTAAACTATCAAAAGTTTAATGAGAGGGAAGATTGAAAACAACAAATTAAGTTAGTGCTTGGTACTGCTATTCCTAGGGAGAGTGGCTATTGCATTGCCAATCAAGTTGTGAATCTTTCTGGCTCACTGTTGAAGAGAAATTAATTGTGCTGTGGATTGGGTTGCCAAAACCCACCACAATAAATATTTAGCGGGCAATTGGGTCGCTTATCCCCTTACTTGGCTTTTGGAATTGCTTTGTCCTAAAGCTCCTATATTGTCGTCTCAGACTTTTACTTGAAGGAGAATATGACAAGTGTTTTTTTGACCAAAAACAAATAATTGTGAATCTTTCAACTGCTTACCGCAAATTTATAGTCTTGGGACTATGAGAGATCCCTCTTAGAAATAGTTAAATGATCAAGAGTTGGTGACCCACGACATAAGGTACGAATCACATTTTAAGTATGAAAGAATGGGTTGTACTTGTCAAGACACGCTTTTTGACACCCATTTTGTCACCCAAATCCATAGTCAACTTTTTACACTTCGACCTAGTTGATTGTTTTGGCAGTGTTAGGAAGTTGGTGACTTACAAACTTCAATTGCACATCATGAAATCAGGGATCACAAGCATTCCAAGGTAATAAAAATTGAGTCAACTGGGGTGTTGGATGATGATGTTAGTGTTGATTGAAACTTTGATCCCCAAATAACCAAAGGTCTTGAAATCGCACTAAAATTTTTATATCTCTAAATTATAGTAGATAACGATTTTGTAAAATGTTAACTTGCTGAGTCGACGTCCGGTTCATAAACCAAAGCCAATCGGGTCGAAATCTCGATTTTGTAATTTTGCAATTTATCCTAATTATGTTGGGCTTGTTGGAAATCTCTAGCTACAAGCTCTTATACAAATGTAAACATCAAGTGAATTGGACCCCAAATTCGCCAGACGCCTCAAGTCTGTGCACGTCATATCAAGTTAAGTCGTTGTGTGCTTCTCTTGAACTTCTCTCGCTTTGAAGTCGCGACGGATTGCGGCCAAAAAAAAAAAAAAGTTGTTGCGGATTTTTTTTTTTTGGATGTTTGTAGATGTTCATGAGCCGATCAATTTTGATATTTTCTACAACTAGAGTTGTCAAAACAAGTCACAGATTCATGCTTTTAACTCATATTTGTTGAAATGAGTTATATATGGATCATCTCAAATTCTAAAAATAGGCCTTAATGCGTTCTAAAATGGAAAAAGCCAAAACAGATGGATTTTAAATAAGTCTCTTAAGTCATCTAATAAACAGATCTCGCTAAACTCTCTTTCTCTCCCTCTTTGATTTCATGGATTTGATGCATGCGAGCTTCTCCCTGCTCTTTGATCCCAATTGATCGGGTTTATTGACACCCATTGCCAGTGACCAATTGAACAATTCTGAGGTTGGTCTTGTTGTCGCCACTCCACTAAAAGTGTAAAATTCAGCAGAGCCATAACTGGTCATCAATGTAGGTTCCAAATACATTGAAAAACACATTGAAAAGCTCGAGAAATCAAGTAAAAATTTCGCATTGTAGCATACTAACCAGGCAAACCTCATACGTTCCATTTCTCAAATTGAAAAAGAAAAAAACCAAAAGAATGAGAAATAGGACCTCTTGCTTCGACCCAAACGCCCCTGCAATATCACTTCTATCCGATCTCAAAACAGTTTTGAAGAATTGGTAAAAGTGGATAGCTCGAATTTTTTTCCCATTCAAGGCATGTATCAAAGCCCTATAATTTGGTCAACAAGTCAATGAGGGACGTTCTCTGCTCGACCTTGACTGGGCTTTTCAGATGGAGCATGAGGGCCCATGTTATGTACATTTTCATGGAAGAAGACCTTGTCATTCTCCCAAAAAATCTTCACTTCTTGTTGATTTAATTACGTATTTGAATTTTCTTCCCGACAAACTTTTTGTTTTTTGGTACTAAAGACCTTCTATCTCCTGCACCACCGCCAGGCAGCCGCCGCCTCCCTGCACCCACCGCCTATCTCAGGCTTTGCCCCTGCCCATGTCCGGTGACCACAGAACATACCTTGGAAAATTTGCTAAAAAGATGAATCTGGGGTCAGGTATGGATTGTTAAGTTCATTATGGAAAAAGGCCAAAATTGGGTTAATTTGAGTAGTACTGCTTTCAACCCGACTCGATTCACCTATCTGAACTTGCCAACAACCCCTTTAGAAAAGAAAAAGAAGAACAAAAAAAAGAAGAAGGAAATTTCTTCAAATCCCAAGATACTGAGGAGATATCATTGGGAACTTTCATATATATATATATATATATATATATATATAAATATATAAAACCTTCTGAATTCATAATTATATTCGTAAATGATGATCATAATTATGAAACTTGAGATAAAGTGAAATATTTATTTCTAATTTAAGAAATAACACATTTTCTACATGGAAAGATTATACACTAATATTGGATTGGACTGATTAACACTTTCTATTACCTTTTTCAGCCAATATTTAATATTAGCTGTCTATAAAAGCTTGCACTTCATTGACCTTCGAGAAAATACTTAAGAGAGGTTTGCTCATATGTTTATAGTCTTAAAATTTTAAAGGTTGTTGTCATACTTCATAAATAATTAATTTCTTCTATGCAAAAAAGTAAATAAAAAACATGGCAGCATAGCAGTATCTCTTATATTGTCCACAAAGCACCTATTTTATGTTTTGATAAAATTTATAACCCGATATCCATAATTGGATATAAATTATTTTCATAACCAAACCTTCCATCATACATGTATTATATGGAAATTTTATTTAAACTAATAAATGCCCATTAGCATCTGATATGTTACTTTTGACCCATCCCTCCTTGTGGTAACTTCTTGCACGCGCGCATGAGTGAGAAGTAGATATAGGATTTTTTTGGACTTTATAGTGTATTTTGTATAATATGAGGGGGGATCTTAATCCATTTAGGGAATTTTGACACATACCGTTACCCCTAAATGCCGAGGATCTCCATCGGACCTACCTTTTAATGACTTTTTGAAAGATAGGTACATTGCATTTAGTTTTCTTTGATGTTTTGCAAAAGGGAAAGCTCGTGATCCTTGAATCCGGCAAGAGTTATATATATAGCTTTTTATCATTGCCTATGACGGGAGATAATGCAACGTTGCATGATTAAGTACTTGCCTTATCACATTATACGCTTATCTACCCGTAGAGTGACCATATATTTATATAATATATTTCATGTTAGTGTAAATCTAAAGAGGACGACTGCATTTTCCCACTAGATTTTCTATAAGAAAATGTTGGTCATGCGCCACTTCCTTTTGGCCAAAAGATAGTCACGTTCTATTTGCGCTTCATTAGTTTTTTTTTTTGGTAAAGGATTTGCGCTTCATTAGTTGGCAAGTACAATAATCAATCATGCGAAACCCCAAAGCATGGTCCAAACTTTAATGCGAGATTTGGAACGCTTATAATTCGATGATTGAATTTCAACATTTTGTGCGTTTTTTCCACTATCCGTACCCATAAATATAAAAATATAATGTAGAAGGGGAAAAAGAAAGAAACCTGACGTGAGCAAAATGATTAGTGGCCAAATAAATCAGGTGAAAAGACGGCTTTAGCTTTTAAGCACTATCGAACAAAAGCGAGCTTCCCACTATGCATTGACTCTTTTGCAAAAGGAAACCCTAGATCGTGCCATCACCAGTAACAGCATTTCGCTAATCCAACCCGTGACTGGCACTTAACAAAAGGCCATACGAGCTCTGCACTTTTCTTCTTCTTCTTATTATTCTATAATTCGCGACCCTTTGGTGCTTTCCTTTTTTGTCTTTTATTTTAAAGAAAATGGGTTTATATTAAACTTGACCTATATCGTCATCACGACATTAGAAAAATCTAAGCGTGCATGAACGCAAATTGCCCTGACGTATGTGTCAGGATCGAGTGCACTAGAAATAGCAGTTTATTCGATGAGATGCGAAGAATCTTTCCAAATGTCTTTGGACAAGTTATTGAATATTGTTTGTTTATTCGAGTGAATAATCTTGGCATGTTCCTTTATTGTCTTAAATCAGTGTATCATATTGATCCTCTTGATTATTTTCTTTTATGATGGTTGGAGCTAAACAATTCATTGTCTTTGTACAAGTTTATTGAATATTGTTTGTTTATTCGAGTGAATAATCTTGGCATGTTCCTTTATAGTCTTAAATCAGTGTATCATATTGACCCTCTTTATTATTTTCTTTTATGATGGTTGGCACAAACCTAGTCTGCTAGTTTCATTGAAGACTCGAGGTGAAACTCTTATTGATTTCTTCTATCTCAACGACTAAGAAAAGGAAACCGAGTTTGATTCAAATTAATGATTTAAACAAAAGAAATGAGAGAAATCTAAAAAGGACTGAACCAAGGATTTGGTGGGACCTCACATCCTCTAGCTGTCTCCAATTTCCTTCATTCGGTTTCGAGATCTTTCTAGTGAAAAAAATAGCACAATTAGATAAAGATCAATACAGGCAACTTACAACCAAGAAAAACTACACCATTTTAGAAAGTAAAGTTATATAACCCCGCGCGAAAAAAGAGTACATTCAAATCTAAAATTTTTATATGAAATACGATCAAGTCTTAATTCAAATTTTATGATTTAATGAAAATAGATTGAATCATGGACTTTGGAGTACACGATATGATGGACACCTCTGAAAAAATATCAGGACTTTTATAAACGAGGTGATCTTCTTATTCATTTAATCGAGTCTTTTTTTTTTGGAAAATAAAGTAGAGTTAAATTTTTTTCGATGAGCCCTACCTAAAACTATCCAAGTAGCACTAAAAAAATTGCTTATACGAAAGCCTTAAATTGCCCATTTTACTTTACTAGAGATCTCTCGTTTTGGGTCGTTGTCAGATCTAAACTTACAATCGAAGAAAGGGACAGACGGGTAAGGATACGTCCATACCTTAAACACCTTCACACTCCAGTTTGATTTTTTTTGGGGTGTGGGTTCTAGAATACCTAGTCCACTTATCGAGCTAAAAAGCAGCCGCCCTAACTTTAAACATGTGGTATGTGTTGCTTCTTGCGGTCGCTGTTGGCTATGAGTACTTTGGCATTCCCAAATAGCAAAAAGGGATGGTTCTCTCTCTCAAATTTTTTTATGACTCGATGTCCAATTTCTTGAAATTTGATGTAATTCTTGCGAGAGTAATGAACCGATTAAGTTCATATATCTATTTTCCACTTCTAATTCGATGAATTATTCTCCAAATTATATCCTAATGACGTCATGTTCATCAATTGGAGACTTGGTTGGAGGTGATTCCTTCCAAATAGCAATGAAAGAAAACAGAACTCTAGATGGAATACAATCGATCGATACGACACTATATAATAACATGTTATCATCATAATTCAGGCATATGGTTTGTCATATAAAACAAATGATTTAACGTGCATAATTTTCATGACATGACATGAATTTGTGCAGAGAGAGAAAGAGACTCCATCATGTTGCCATAAGAGGATGCGCAACAGCAATAATGATCTGTAAGAAAAATATTATTGTGAAAAGGTCATCAAACCCAAAAGATTAAATTGTTTCAAAACAACTCAATAATATCTGAGGAACATGTTTCTTTAAACTAAACTTCGCGGTTATACTGGAGTTTGTTCCTAATGACATTACAACAAATTGTTAAATTGATTGTATTATTTGTTAAAGTTTTCCACATCGCTCTTTTTATGAATATCATGTATTTATTTCCCTTTTGTCTCAATTTCAAGCAAGATGTTCTAATAGTTATAAACAACAACTAAAGAGAAACCATCGAATGAACATAAAGAGGGAATGCCATGAATTGAGTTGGGCTGGGTTCTGATCCTATGTGTGAAGCAATGATTTCTTATAAATTATTTTTGGGAACAACACTTTAAGTACCAATAGTTTTGGAGATTTCGCTTTTAGTGGGGCTCACAATTCATGTCAGCATGCTACAATCGTTTTTTAAAACTTGTATCAAGTTGCGTCAGATTAAAACATCCTAATTTTAATATCATATGCCAAATAATTGAACTAAGATGAAAATTATTAATCCATGTCAATTCGAGTCAATACATAAATTAAGCATGTCATGTCGTGTCATATTTGAGTTTTCTCTCTGTAATTCGTATTTTACCTCTGTTGTGCAAACAAGTTGGTTCCGCATTACTAATCCTAACTTTTAGTCCTTATATTCTGTTTGATTGCAATTCTAGTCCTTGTATTATTCTCTGGTGATAATATAAGTCCTTCTGAAGAAAACTTTCAGTCAAAATTCGCCGGAAAATTGTTGAGTCAGCACCAAGTATCGACACTACACGCCTACGGATACAAGCTATACAATTTGTTATCTCTATGCTTTTAGGAACGATCAGTTATAACAATTGCGCTTTGTTTTAGTGACAAAACTAATCACTATTTTATTTTCCAACAAAAACTCAATTACTTCCATTATATTTCTCTGAAATTATATGGAATTGTTAAATTGAGACCAACTATTAAATGGCAACTCTTACTGTTTTAAGTTTGTCCAATCTGAAAAACAATCCCATTAAGATCAATTCCTTTTTACTCAACAATGGCTACCTCTTTCTTAGTTCATGTCCAACTTAGCGTACCGAAGAATACTTTCAGAAAAACGCAAACAGTTTTTAAATATGCTAACCATAACTTTCACTTTATATATAAATAATGGTCGTGACGGAAGCCTGCTTTTTTCTTAAATTCATATTTTATTGGACATTATTATCTGAAATATCATACTATATGTGTCCGAACACAACTCGTCGCTATTGTGGCCCCGCCATGCTCTCATGTTCAACATCAACTACTCCATTATTAAACCCTAAAGTTGCCATCATCTCTCTACCTAAAATCCAAAGGTAATCAGTCAAGCAAAGAAAAAGTGGCAATGGCGGTGAAGTGCAACTTTTGCCAAGTCCAGAAAGTGATGAACTCGCTTTTTAGCTCGCCACTATTATAAACCCTAGATTTTCTGACGGTATGTATTTGGCATGTAATCTATTATATTGGAAGCGTCAGTCGATTTAATTCCGGAATAAAAATGGAAAGATTCCCTTGCCTAAGAGTATAACATATCAATTAAAAAACAAAATTGGACGGTCGATATGCCTTTCACCATAGTCACTACACATACATTATTTTATCAGATGATGCAGCATATTTTTATTGACCTCTGAATACGACTCATTCATTAAATAGCTAGATATAATGTGACCCGTCGCATAATATATCAATTCAGTAAAATAATTCACTTAGCATTGTTCCATAAATAGATTAACGCGATCTTACATAATCTAGCACTTTACCAAAGAGGACGAATGTTATCTGGAATCTCCAAAACAAGCTCAGGTTCAGACTAGGGTTGGGTTTCCAACGCACAAAGAAAAGAAAAAGAAGAAAAGTATATCCTTCCTTTATGTCAGTTGTATTTGAACGAGTTCGATAGTCATTTGAGTCCATAATTACTCTCGCTCGATCCAAAATGGCGACCGATCGATCTAAAACTTCGAGATTTAAAGTCTGTACGTATCATGTTACGTAGCGGTTCAACTTTTGTGGATACCGACATTAGGGGAAGAGTGCTGAAACGAGCACTTTGGCCGGCGGTCGCGCGCACTCGGTCGAACAATCATGAGTGGATGGTGGCTTTGATTTGTCATGCGATCTGGTTGGAGCGAAAGTGGGGCAAGAGAGAGCATAAGGAACTCGAACCACTTACTATATATTCAATGAACCAATCACCACTAAAATTTTCTTACAAAGTAATGACTCTGGTTTCGACCAATACCCCAACTTTGTCCAAAGTTAATCATCACTTACGACCCACAAATACTCTCCGCTCTAGCAGCTGGGGAGAGAGAGAGAGAGAGAGAGAGAGAGAGAGAGAGGGAGGGAGTCCTTCTTCTCGAGTAGTTTAGATGAGTTTATTAAACTATAGCTCTTAGATTACGTGATTAATGAGGGGATTTGTTCCGGGGTGACATTAACAGTCACGTCGTTGCATGGCCATGCTGCTGATGCAGTTGTTGCTGCAAAAGCAAGACGTGGCAAATTTCCGATAGCTTCTGCCGGAGCTTAACATGCTCCGACCGCATCTGGTCGTTATCGATCTGGAGGCGCTGGACGTAGCACAACAGCAGACGCAGCCGGTTCGTGAGGTCCCGGTTCTCGACCCTCAGCCGGTTCACCTGGTTCCGCAGGTTCTCGAGGTGCTTTTGTTTTCTCATGCGGGACCGCCTCGCCGACTCCCTGTTCGATATCATACGCCTCTGCTTGCGCTCGTCCACCACAGGCGAGGCCTGGTTTAGGTCGCTCGAGGTCAAAGAGGAATTCGAGTTCGAAGGGTTGTCTTGGTTAGGGTTCGGGCCATCGGAGCCAGAGCTTGAATCGAGGGGTCTCGGTGGAGTTTCAACAGCCGGGAAGAGGTCTGGGCAGTCCCAAGGGGGAAACCCGTTTCCAAAGGAGAGAAACGGGTTGTCAAGGATGGGGTCGGATGGCAGCATGGCCGGAAAAGCGGACATCATGGCCGGAAAACTTATAATAGACGGTGGAGGGAGGAGAGGAGGAGAAAAGGGAAGAATTGCAGCATAGGGCGATGGTATTTATGGGCAGAAAAGGGGGGGAGTGGGGTCCGATTATGAACTTGCTGGCGTTAAGTGTTTTGTCGGACACATAAAGTTGGGAAGAAATAAAATTGGTCTGGGACAGTGGTCTTGTTGATTATAGAAAAAAAACCTTTTCTCATATCGAAATCGACCAATTTTTATTGAGCGTGGTAGTCCTTTCATCTCGATTATGTCTGGTAATTATAAATGCATACAGATTCGTAAATCTTCGACGGAGGTCTCAACAATTTGTCGATGGGAGAGTCAAACTTGAGACTTGACGTTCCTTGAGATAAAAAAATCCAATTGCTTCAAACACTACACCACCAACTCTTCAAAAGAGAGATATATATGTATGTATGTATGTATGTATGTATGTATGTTGTTTAACAATATTAATGATCTCTTTCATATGCATTTTTGTCCCTAATAGAACTCGGTCCCAATGCAATTCTTTTTTACATCTGATTGCAAAGTATGTCACATCCCATGCTTTTATAAATTTCAGCTCTTTGAATGACGTAACCATCTAGTAAGGATGACTTAAGTCTATTTAGTGAACCGTGTATTTTCCTCCGGTAATCAGCATGCTGTAAGGACATCAAGATTAAAGTTGTGAATTATTATTCCTAATAGTTAGCTTAGCCAGAAGAAAATATATATGTTTTTTGAGATACTTTCGAAATACTTTCGAACCATTATTTCCGTCCATTTTAAATCAATCACGCGCCTTGTAAAGTGTCGGGATATGAAAGAAGAAGAAGAAGAAGAAAAATCATCATGTTTGACGCATGATAAGTATTTTGGATACATTAAACTATCGTTCTAACATATATTTTATAAAGTAATAATTTAGGGTCGAGGGAGGGAAAGTAGGTTACAGATCTTACTCCCTCGGTTCTGTAGATACTTGCTAAGTTCAGTTCCTGACCTCATCTGGAAAAAGCAACTCTTTTTAGGTCACAAAGGTCCACTTTAATTGATTGAGCAAATAAATTATTTCATGTCGATGATGATCTAAATTACATTAAATAGTTTCTATTATGTAAGCAATTTAGTGTGGGTGAATAGTATTTAATCAACTAATGAATTTCCTGCTAAACACCGATTTGTTTCGGCTATTAATGTAAGGAAAATTCGCATGTTAACTCTTTTTACCAAAACGAAATGATTATTTTATTTTTGAAGTAGTGGAAAAGAATTGGTGAATGTCATACCTCATATGCTAAAACATTAAAAATAGAAGCATAAAGATAAAATCCAATCCAAAGTATTGACTGTCTTAGATGCATCCTTCCATGGATGAGAGAAGTTTGGTCTCACAATTGAGCGATTTGAGCTGACCGGGGACTGGACGGAATGTGATTCGAGATCAAGTCCCCATGATAAAATAAAAGACGTCAATAATCGGAGTGACATTTGATTCTACCATTTGGTATGTCCCTCCTATAGGCCTTCTTTTCTTCAGCCAATACTTAAAAAGGGGTTGCCGAAAAATTTGTCGCGGCTCGTTGGAGTCATTTAATTGGACGATTTTGAAAAACTTTTCCATTGTAGTTATTCGGTCATAAAGTTTTGGTACTGAATTGATCAATCATAGAATTATTGCTCTATAAAATTAAAAAAAAATTGACAAAATGGCTTCGCAAGACAAAAGCAACAGTCAGAAAGCAAATACTATAATTTTGCCATTATTTTTCTTTGTTTTGTTAGACTTAAAAGCAAAATTATGGAGTAATCATTCTCTCAAAAAAAAATTCGTTTAAAATCACAAAAATCTATTTATTTTCCTAAAAGAGAAGGAGGGAAGTAAGGCAAATACTCTTCGCCCTTCAAAGTTTGCAGTTATTTCTTCTCTGACCTTGATCTGTTTTGAGATTGGATATCAAAGCTTTAAGCCATGTGGAAATGGATTACTTGTCTTTGATCAGCTACAAGGAGCAATGCTAATTAACGTTCGGAAAGATATTTGATCTCAATTTCTCAATTTTGTTAAAATGTGATGCATTATCACCTTAATGTCAATAGTTTTTGAATGACCAATTTAGTATCAAAACTTTTTAAAGCATCTATTAAGGTGACTTTGACGAGCCACGTTAGATTTTCTGCCACTGAATTCACTTAGGTGATCATTTTTAAAAAAATAAGATAGTTAAAAACTTTTCTAAAAAATTTTGACACCAGAGTAGGCCCAATATAATAGTTATGGAAATAATGCTATCTTTGTCCCATGCCTTGAAAAAGAAAGACTTCGTCTATGATTAATGTTTTGTTTGTTTTGCAAAAAAACATTTTCTTTATATTCCGACATTTGGATCACTAGTAAATGAAAAATGTTTTCCTAATTAAAAAATCAATGCTTAAATTCAAGAAAATGATATCATCTTTAACAAATTGGACATTATTTTCCAAAATATAACTAGATATCTACGTTTGGATAAAAAACTCTATGCTTGGACATTGGAACCCTAACACTCGTTCTTGGGTCCCTAGCACTGAAGCCCGAGTCCATTGAGGCCATCCCCTATGACTTCAATGCCTGTGCTTTAGTCCCTAGCACTTGTGCTCAGGCTAGGGGCCCTAGTGCCCATGCTTGAGTCCATGCACTTGTGCTCGGGTCTGTCTAGGCTGAGCTTGGGACCTCGTTGCTAGTGCCTAGGTCCATTAAGGTTGGGCCCGAGGCTCCAATTCATGTGCTTGCCGCCTTGACACTAGGGTCTGGGTCCATTAAGGCTTACTATATCACCTAAATACTCGTGCCTTGATCCTTAGGACTCAGGCTTAGGGCTCAAGTCTTGGTGCCGAGGCTCAGGCTTGGCGCCGAGGCTTAGGCCCCTCATGCTTGAGCTTAGGTCCATCGAGGCCGAGGCTTGGGATCCCGGCGCTTGGCCCGAAATCAAGGATCCGGGCATTGGAGGCTTAGGCCCTACCTTTGGGGACTCGAGTTAGGGGGCTAGGAAGCAGTGCATGGGCATCAGGTTCTCAATTTTGGCTTTTGTGGACTCGAGACTAGTGCTTGTGTCTATGCCTTTGCTCAAGACCTAGGTGCTCGTGCTTGGTTCTTCAGCGACTAGGTCTGAGTCTATTGAGGTTGGACCTAGTCTATCAATGCTCGTTTGTGGTTCCCTAGGATCTCGATGTTCGTTTATGGTTCCTCGATTGTTTTGCACAAGTTATTAGTGCTCAAATAGTGTGTGTTTCTGACCCAAAAGAAAAAAAAAATAGTGTATGTGTATTTAGGAAAATCAAATCAGATTTTTCTTTCGAAACGATGGGAAATATTTTTTCGTTCTTTTCAGATTTCAGCAAAACATAGGAAAATATTGTCATTTTCCTGAAAATAACTTAGAAGAGTTGTTTTAGAAATGTAACATTTTTCGTGAAGAAAATGAAGCCTATGTAAAGTAATGTCTCCATAATGGGTCAATGGATTTATATAAACAGTGTAAGTACCACTGGCCTGGCTTTTTCGGGTCGTGGGTCGCTTTGCGTGGGGCATCGCCTTCGCCTCTCTGCTTTACAAAAAATAAAGAAAGGGATGGATGGACTCATGGAAGATATAATAGTGGGTCCGCAACAAAAAGATTTTGTTTCATGCTTAGGCATGAAGCAATTAACCCTAGTTGGAAGATTTCTTAATGCCACATGTCCGGATCCCCATGGGGCCCTCCAACGTGGAGCCACGTGTACCGCTAGTCTCCGGCCAGCCGAGCCTATGGCCGGTGGCTTATGTGGGTGGAGCACCCAAGCCCTAATTGACTGGCAGATAGGAGATTAAACTAAATTAATTAATTTAATTAATCGAATCAGACCCCTGGCTAAAACCTGAAACAGAAGGCAACAGAAATGGATCACATCATGCTTTCTTGATGTTTAATTATATTAAGGTAAAAATGATGTGTTTAGGTGTCTTTTTGGGATTAAAGCGTGGCTGCTACTCAAAGAGTTTGGGCACTGTACGTAAGTGAATGCAGATGGAGCTGCCTCAGATGGGAATTGAAAATTGATGGCTCATGTTTCGCAAATCACGGTTTAGATTTGAGGGGTTGCATCTTTTGTCTTGGAACTGGACATTGCTTTCACTTGCAAAATGATGTTAATGTTGCTCCTTTGCAAAATACTGAAAAAAGAAATATATATGCATATATATATATATATAAATATGTATATATGTATCTATGTATATGTATGTATGAACATGTATCTCTTTCTAATAATTGACTTTGGTGATGTCATACTACTAAGTGGAAAATTTGTAGTTAGTGAAATTTTTATAGGGATAATGACACAAATGATCCATGAATTTTACATTTGTTGAACGTGGTCCCTAAACTTTAGTCTAATGTTCAATAAGATTCATGAACTTTTAATTTGTTCAATATTATATTCAATGTAGTCCATGAACCATAAGAATATGTTCAATGTAGTCCTAACATTAATTTAAGATCAAGGACATCATTGAACAATTAAACATAGTCTAGGGACGAAATTGAATATGTACAAAAATTTTAAGGACTATATTGAATAAATGAAAAATTCATGGACCGTATTACACATTGTGCTAAAGTTCAAAGACTACATTGCACATTAGGCCAAAGTTTATGAACCATATGTGTCATTTTCCAATTTTTATACTACTAAAAAAGGTGAGCATAGGTGACCAGCTCTAGCAACCCTCTTAAAGCGCTAGGAAATGTTTGGTGTGAGCCATAACCATTTCACACTACCCGTTATTTAAAGATCTTATAGACCGCAAAAACAAAGCACATAGATAAAGGGATCTTTGAGCATCAATGGATCGCATGTCTAAATTTCATAAAACTTAAATAGACATGTTTTAATATTGCACCCTAGATTAGCCATAAGCTTTGTTAAATTTCATCAAACCTAATCGACTCAAAGGAAAAGGGTATAGATAGGCCGATTGACACATCTGAGCAAGCAAGGAATACTTAGTGCTTGGAATATGAATGGCTATAAGGAGTACTCTTGCTTGATTCCTTAATCCTTGGCTTTGAAGCTAGAGCTATGGTTTTGGACTCTGATTTCTGCCTCTATCACAAGTTGGATTTAAACCACTGCTTCCAAATGCGAAAAGCACATTGATTGACTGATCATAACTTCGGAAAAAAAAGAAAAGAAGAGAGGTAAAGAGTTTGGAGTTGGCACATGATTGCTTGCTTCCTAAGTAATCCTAGCTTTCCCTCCTCTCCTTACCGTCGAACAGCTTTCACTCCTCTACGAGTTATCTTAGGCATGCTCCAACTTTAGAAAAACATGAGGAGAACCTATAAGGTTCTCACCATAATCTTTTTTTTTTTCCAAGAATGTAGAGAAACAATATCACATTTTATAACTACTAGGGTTTGCCCTAGTGGATAACACTCTTTTCACTTCGGAAATGGGAGATGAGGGGTTCGAATCCCTGCCTTTTCAGGGGGTTGGGGTGGGGGTGATTTAGTTTTAGGTGTGGGGTTCGACTCCTAAGCCCTATAAGGAGGCAAAATAAAAGTTTAAAAGTGAGAATTAGAGTATGATTGAGAAAAAAAAATCACATCTCAAAAAATGCAAAGTTAATGGAAAGTTTAGGGGTTTGAATTTGGAGATAATTACCAAAAAAAGTCATATATAATAACGGATGCCAATTCAATCTTAGACCTTTATTTGGTTAATTTAGTCCTAAATCTATTTACAATGTGCCAAAATAATCATTCCAACCAATTTTGAATGGAAATAGTGATGTGGATGTCGGCTAGATTACGTGACATGGTTGAAACTTATGTGGACAATTTTTCACAGTTTTTAAATTTTTTCTAATTTTTATACATTTATATACTTATAGTCATATTTATGTTATTTTTCCTCACTGACCACAGTGGGAAAAAAAAAAGAAAAGAAAATATAAAAAATGAGAAATAATTTCAAAAAATGCAAAAAAAAACTATCCATGTCAACATTAATAGTGCCATGTTGGATAGTCAGTGTGCACATTAGCAATTTCCAATCAAACTTGGCGAAAGATGATATTGATAAATTGTCAAAATGTTTAAGTTTAAGAATGAATTGACATTCGTATAATAGGTTTAGTTTTTTTTTTTTCCATTGGATTTATTCTATCGGAAATTCAAAATCAAAGGAAAATTCAATTAGGAAAATTGTTTATGATGAGAAACTGGTGAGGGATTCTCTAGGGCCTTGCATAGTGAAAGTTCAAATCTCATAAAAGATAATTCTCTTGCAGCGTAGGTTAAAAATCATTGTGTTTACAACCACGCTTGATGTATCTCTTGCTTATATTCATGTGAAATACTTTTAACATTTATTGTCATAATTTTTCAGACTCACTAATAAATAACCTTGTTCAAGGATATGCCGCGAGCATGCTTCATTGAGCATTGCTTTGTGTAGAAATGAACTTATAATTGATAGTAGATGATTTGGGTTTGCTATCGAACTAGAATGGCATGGAGAATTTTGACTTTCTGATTTCAGTACGCTTCTTATGGGTGATTGGACTACGCCTACCAATTTTCTTTCAGTGGGCATAGTAATTGGGCATGCCCTTTGACACGTGGCAAGCCGTCATTGGCATATGTCACCTGCAACATAGGGCTAACTACGGACTATCGATTTCCTATACTTCGATTCCACATGGTAGGATCATGTACCAGCTAGCCCTCTCACTGAAAATATCCTTCACGTTTTTCCACAATGTTGCTAAATTCTTCTTGTCTCCATCTTCCGTCGCAGCACTCACGCGCACATTTGAAATATGATTGTGCAAAATTGTAACCCAGATTCATTGAATGGTAAAAACAATTATCTACCACAAAAGGACAAATCAGTTGAAGGCAGCACGTGAAATTCTTCTGTAATACAAAATGGTGAGTTACACATTTTAAAAGCCAATATGAATATATGACCATGACTTAAAGAAAATCAATACACCGAAAACAAGTCATTATATTCTCGAAGAAACATGAAAAACAGAGAACATGGGTCCCTGAAAAGTCAGATTGACATGATTCTGAATACCAGAGAGATGAGCATGAGCGGCCGCATTAACTTTGCTGAGCTTGTGCCTGAGTTGGTCGGAGACATTCTGCTCCTTCGCTGCTGTGTGATCTATCTTCTCCCAGTTCCATGGGAGATTTTTGATGTTTAATGTGTCTACACCAGCTCAATGCAGGGAATAAGAGTTTCAGGTCCAGATTTAGTTGAAGCTCTGAGCAATACAATATCCAATATATGTAAGCCCAGAGCAACGCAAGAGTCCATTTGGGCACCGGAGAGTTTGATTCATGGACACCTAGAGCAACTGAGGAAAGTGCTCGAAAGGCATACAAAATGCAAGAGCAGGAAACAATCGAAAGCAAAAGAGCAAGTCAACATGGCAAATGGAAGTTGAACCGGGGTTGGTGTTCTATAACCTCCCCAAACCCTATCACTCATTCAAGTCCCTTGATTCGTCGAAGTATATGGAGTTGGACATGGTGTTGGTGTTAGAAATGTTTGATGTGTCTGAGTATTTTCAAATCTTTGAGTATTACATTATCTTTTAGTGGTCACGAGAGTAGATATTTATGTTATATGTATTTTTCGAGGCATGGTCACTTTTGCTAAATTAGGTCTAATTTGTTGCACCAGGAGAAATAACTAAATATGTGTTCAAGTGCTTTGATTCATTTTTTTAGTATATTCTTATTTGCTATTTTTTTCACATTTAATTTGTTTTGAATTAGTTAGTTTTTTTTAGAATGCTATTTTCTGTATTTAAGGAATAAAAATACTAAGAATTGGAGCACCGGTTGAGTTTCAAGTTGGGTTGGGTATGATATGGGTCATTAAAATTATATTACATAAAAATGAATTAATATGGATTAAATGGATCAATTGAGGTAGGACCCATTTTCTGCCCACCCAATCCCGTCCCCATCCGACCCACTTGTTTTCTTTTTTGGTCGAACATAATTTTATTGAATCAAAATGAGTTTAAACAGCAAAGCCCATGGGCGAGGCATGTTGACAAAGCAAATCCCACAGGTATTGGGAGGGTTGTGCTACCCAATTAGGGGGTAAAACATTTTGTCTCTGAGCTTTAACTAACCAGTCCGCAGCTACTCGTTGGACTCTCTAAAATAGTGGGCTAGAGTCAAAGGAGTTGAGAGAGATCCTTTCAATCTTTTCACCATTTCTTTCTCCTCCATTCCTTGTTATTTTTCATCATCTCTTGGTCTTGTTTTTCGGCTGAGAACCGTGAGCTCCACAAGAGGGCCGAGAGTGAGAGTTGGAAGGAGAGCGGGGGTCGGTCATGGTGAGCTCCAGACAGAAGCCTCGAGTGAGCTTAAGCGGAATCCGTCTGAGCTTCGTTCATCTTCCTTCTGCATCTTTTACTAGGGTAGGAATCTCATTTTCCTTAAGTGTCTCAATCTCATTTCATGTAGTCATCACCTCCCGAGCGCATAATCATGGTTTAAACCCAAGTATGTCGGTTTCTTTTGTCCCTTGCAGGCCGCGTAAACTCATTATCTTGGTCTACTTGTTTGAAAGCTCAGATGTGAGGTTTGATAATGTTGGTTTAATTTCTTTGGTTCATATGTTCGTTCTTGAACTCTTGTTGCTAAACCGGTCCCATTTTTTGCATGAAATCGAACCCCCCTTGGTCAAGTGGTTTGATGCTCGCTAATGACGGAGTATCAATATAGGTTGATAATGGTTTCCCCACTTGATATGCTCACTAATGTAAGGATAATTACCAAGAAAGTGCTAATCAACTGTATGGATGCTAATTTAGTACTAAATTTTTTTATTTAGCCAATTTAATCACAAACCATTTGACAATTTTTCAACGTATTTATTTTTGCGCGAAATCATTGACGTGGACATCAATCGCCTTATGTAACATAGTTGGCACTGGCTTGAACAATTTTTGCAAATTTTGCAATTTTTTTAAAATTTTTGAACTTTTTATAATTGTTTTTATTTTTTTTCCTTTTCTTATTTTCTTTCTTTTCCTTTTTTTTTTCTATTGACGTCTGATGAGCGTGGAGAAAAAGAAAAGAAAAGAAAAGAAATAAAAAATAAAAAATTCAGAAATTTTAAAAATACAAAAATTGTCCATATCAAGTAGGCTGTGCCATGAAGAATAGCTAGCATCCCCATTAATCATTGTTTGTAAAATTGATTGGAAGGACTACATTAGCATATGGTCAAAAGAATAGAATTACTTTGGCTAAATTGAAAGTTTAGGGCAGAATAGGTATCTGTGCAATAGATTTAAGACTTTTTTGATAATATTCCCCACTAAATCAAACAAGAGCAAATTATGCTCATTTTAAACTATGATTTTTCCTATCTTAAAAGAAAAGGGAATGTGCTATGCTACTCCTGCTTGGAAAGGGATGAGCATTGAGAGGAACCTTTCGGTCGATACCAACTTATGATGAAAAAAGTCCTTTGTCATCACTTCGAATAAAAAAGAAAATTAACAACGTTGAATTTAAATGACTCAGTACTTAATGTTTTTGATTGAAACATAGTACGCTTTCATCACTTAGATATTCTCTGCATAAATTCCATTAATTTGGTCTAGCACGTTCAAATTGTCTAGAATGAAATTCAAATGAGATTATAAATGACTAGAGCTAGCGGAATGTGTGGAATTAGTATATTTCCAGTAGAGTGCCTCATTAAAAGTCACAAGGTATAATTCCCCGTTGCTACTCTCATATGTAGTATGGGTTG
This sequence comes from Eucalyptus curtisii, assembly GCA_017140595.1. NCBI lineage: Eukaryota > Viridiplantae > Streptophyta > Magnoliopsida > Myrtales > Myrtaceae > Eucalyptus > Eucalyptus curtisii. The sequence continues at coordinate 13,545,751 of CM029501.1, read as the reverse complement.
ACTATTTTGCAAACAAATGACCGTATAGAAGCTTTGAAGATTTTCAATTTGCTTAGACTTTGTTATTCGATCATGAAGTATGTCTTCCCAGTTTGGTCAGGAAAAGTCTCCTTTCATTATTTCAAGCAAAATCTGAATTACAAGATACTTCGGCCTCTGAGCAAATGAGGTCCCAAAGAAAAGAAAGAGGATTAGTAGTCCACTTAGTAGGGAGATTCTTTCTTCTGTGGGTCTTAGCGATTCAATCTGCCACTTGATTTACTTCTCTTCCACAATGAACTATTTGAAATTGCTTAAAACGGTCCCTTATTCTCTTGCTTTGGGGGCCACCTCCCACAAGCACAAATTGTGATCTTTAAGTGCGCTTATTACTTTCAGATAGTCTGACTCCAAAGTGAAGGAGAGTTTAGATCTAGCTTTAAAAAAAAAAAAAAAAACGAGGGGCTTCCAAACGAGCAAGGGTTTCAATATGCTCAGCTGAACTTGCTAGGACTTCCTTCGCGAAACCACCCGCCACTCTTCCAGCTTCATCTCTGCATACCCTGGCGATGCTTCCAATGGTCTGTCCGTCTGTTAGTTGGGGATGGCAAAGTAGCTTGATAGGAAGGGATCGCATTTCAAATGCAATGAGATGGTCGGTGAAAGACAGGACTGAAATCCGAATAAGGAAAGATAATTCGCTGAGATCTGGAGTCACTGGTGGCGAGGCAGCCCAGGGTGAACCCCAACTGGTGGCAGACTTAATCGACACAGAGGAATTTAGGTAGAAATAACAGATGATCAACGGGATAAATGACAAAAGAACTGTGAAGGAAATCCTGGCTATTCCTAGCAGCTCAAACAAGGAGAAAGACAAGATGGTTTGTACATGCACAACCTTAGGTTCTTATTCAGTGAAAAATGCCTACCATCACATAATGTCCCCAAAAATAAAGCAGCAAGCAAAGCAGTAAGCACAACAGCCAATATCCTCATATCAACTTCTCAGTTCACTTTGGTCCTTTGGTTTTTGTATGTGAGAGAAATCCCAAGGGCATCATTAATTAGAAAAAAAGATATGGAAAGCAAATATACTAATTCTTTTTTTTTTTTCGTTTTAGCTAGCAAATATACAAAACAACTTTGTACTCTCTTTAGACTAGAATGTTAAATAAAGATGGAATTAGTGGAATTATAGAACTAAAGAAGATGATTTATTCAGGAAACTCTTTACATGTCAGAAAAATATAAGTGGATATCGGGAATCCTCAATTTTTGACAAGCGGTTAAATAAGTAGAGGACGATTTCAAATGATAAAATGACATAAATGATTATTGAATTTTGGTCAAATGTGTATGCTGTCCTTGAAATTTTAATTTGTTTAATATGATCTCTAAATTATTGGTAAATGTTCAAGATAATCCCTAAATTATATGAAAATGTTTAATATTGTCCACCCGTCAATTCAAGTTAATAAAATATGCTTAAAGCTTGAACGGTGGACAATAAAAAGGTCTCACTCTTCTTGTCACGCCCCAATCCTCGAACGCGTGCCCATCCCTCACTTGGTCGATTAATAGCGATGTCCGAGGATGCATCGCCGACCCATTTATTTTAATATGCATGCAGAAGCAGATAATAATCCCTAGACAATAAAACAATTTGAATAGAAAAGTAGGGCCATATTTTCACATATGAAAACCATAACCACACTTTTATACAAGGCAAACCACATAGTATATAATACAATACTATTCGCTAAAGGCTAAACTATCACACAACAGTTCTCAACATAGGGATTTCAAACAGGATGGGATCTTAGTCCTCATCCGGGTCGTACTCAGGATTCTCCTCAGAATCATCCTCGCCTTCAGATTCTTCTTCATCTTCAGCTTCGTCCTTGAGCTCCTCTTCCTCAAAATTGACCTCAGCTTCGCCCTCAGGTTCCTCTTCTGCAGGCTCCACCTCCGACCATTCCCACTCCTGATCCTCCTCCTGTCCCTCCTCTTGCTCGACTATCTTCCCTTCTTCTGGCATGCTCCAGTTGGATCCTGCTGCTGATGGCTGGGGGGAGTCGTGATCACTCTCGAACTTAGGGTCTTTTGCATCCACTACCAACCCATCCTAATGGTCAGTTGTCCCCTTCTCGAATGCTTCCTCCAGGATGAACATAGGCACCTCGGTTTCTGGCATGGGACCTACTCTTCGCCCATCATAATACTCACGATACCATGATCGATACTTATGGGGCCTCAGGGCGTCCTTACCCACATCAACCCAGACGGTCGACAAAACTAGGACGTACTCTAGTCCTTCCAGGTGGGCATGTATCGGGAAGTAAGTCTCTATCTCTGTGCTATCCGAGCTGCCTATGCACACACGGGTCAGAGAACTTACCTTGGCCTCAGATTCCACCTGCAAATCAGCACAGTTCAATAGGCACCTAAGAAATCACATCATAGATCGATATCTCAATCAATCAATCTAGTCGATTACATGTCAATCAGACCATTCACCGGTCATTTCCATCCATACTATACAATTTGCAGTATAATATACCTAGTCACCAAGCCATGTGTATTCTCTAGGGTGCCATAATCACCGAGGCGATGTACTTAATCACCAAGCCACGTGCATTCTCTAAGGTGCCATATTCACCAAGGCGACATACTAATCACCGAGCCCCGTGCATTCTCTAAGGTGACTTATTCGCCAAGGCGATGTACTGATTACCGAGCCACGTGCATTCTCTAAGGCGACTTTTTCACCAAGGTAACGTACTAACAACCGAGCCACGTGCTTTTCTAGGTGATATATATTCAACAATTTACGTGCATTCTCTAAGGCGACCTATACGCCAAGGCGACCTATCTGGTCACCGAGCCACATCACACAACATTTCTTCTCATCGTTTATCATACCCGATAAAATATCGTGCGTGGGCACACGGTTGGTCTTAGCCAAAATATAATATTTTCCTTTCCATAACTCCCACATTTTTTGTAGTCCACTAAAACATTTTTGGCATTATCAACCGATGCCCGGTTATTTTTCCATTAATAACCAAAATTATTTAATTTAGGAATAATTCCCAAATTCACAAATAATTCAATTCAGCACAAAATAAAGCTCAATTAAATAAACGGAGTGCACCACGATAATCAGCATAAAATTCCGGTCGTTTGCTATCCCTACTTAATTTTTGAAAAATAATTAAAGAATTCAATAATTTCGAAAATTAATAAATAAATACTAAAAATCCAATTTAGGCCCTAATGCCTAATTGGACGCCAGAACGGATCGGGAAAAATCCCGAGATACATTCAATAAATATAAGTTCGTCTCTACTTGCTAATTACACTAACCAATCGCCTAATATGCATCATTAAGTCACTAATTGAATTATCATAAACTAATCTAGCCACCTAATCATGTTAATTAACACTAATAAACTCTTAAGAATCATTAGCAAACTAAGCAATGATTAGTGAGCTAAACTCACCCATTTAACAATCTGCTTGGATTGATACGTCAAGAACGTCGCAAGGGACGTTTAACTCCAAGGCGGGCCTAGGAACCGAGGCCCACAAACACCTCAAAACGGGCTCGGAAGGTGGCTGGAAACCCACTTCCTAGCTTGCTGTTTTGGCTGCAAAAACAGAAGGAAACATAGTTGAGATGGACGGCAAGGCTCGGGGATGGACAATGGGGTGGTTTCGGGTTCAAACCAGCGGCTCGGGAGGCTTCCTCAGTCACTTGCAGCACCGAATAGAGGCTGGAATGACTGGACAAAGGGCTGGATGGCACGGCTGGGCGGAGAGGGGCAGGCAGCACGCGTGGCCAGGCGCGGGGCAGCGAGCGGCGAGACGGCGGCGAGCGGCGTGTTTGGCGGTGGCGTCTAGGCTGTGACAGCTACTGCTTCTTCCTCTGCTGGTTGCTGGCGTCGAATAGCCTGAGGGAGAGAGGGAATGAGATGCTGGTCCATTTGAGGGAGAGGAGAGGGAGAGAGATAAGGATGAGGAAGAGATGGAGGGCCCCTTGGCCAAGCTTTTTCACATTTTTGTCTCCTAAGCCTGGCCCAAGAAGCCAGCAATCCATGGCTATCATTAAGCCACCCACACACCTCTCACAACCTCTCAAATGGTCCAAAATGCTAGGGGAAAGGGGGAGCTACGAATTGGCATAATCTCCCTTCAATTGGACACTTGATCTACTTCGATACCACCTCAATTAATCCTCATAAATTCAATTGGGACCTCAATTATCAAATTGATAATTTTCCTCACCCAATAAACCATCTTGCATCTCAAAAATGAAATCAAAACACGCCTGGCATTTTCTGCACAAAAAACGACCCTAAGCCGACTTTTTCCCAAAAAGTCTCGATTGTTAGCAAAATCTTCTAAGACTGAGTCGTGGGTCCTAAAATTTATTGTGATATGACAGAATCTTCAATTTCTGAAATCGGACTTGAATTGGCAGTTAATTTCCATTCGGCGCATTTTTAGCGTGACCTAGGCTACCTGGTAGTTTTCAAAACTTTTTAGGGCAAATGACCCGTGGTCGATTCCACAATGCACCCACTTGACTCAATAGCGACTCATGATTGTCGTGAAAATCTCGAGGATTCAATTATGGACATAAGGTACCAAAACGATGATAAAATCAAATTAGTGTCGGTCGATGAGAATTTCTCAATTTAGTGGAGTCATCCACGATCGGCCACACATCTTAGTTGAACAGACCTATCTCTGATCTCAAGTCGATTTTTAACTGTGCCGTAAGCACGGTCGAGAAGCCGGTTCTTGGTCAAATTTTCAAGTCTATTGCCTTAAATTTTCTTAATAGCTTCCCTGAATAGTCTAGTTATCTCGAGAGTGATCAGCTCTAAGAACAGCCTTATAGGCGCGTAATGAAATGCTTGGTTTATTCAATAGAAAACATGGTTGGAAATCTGGGATGTCACAACTCTTCCTCTCTTATAAAAATTTCGTCCTCGAAATTTAAACCATTACAGAACTTGATAAAAAAGGTGAGGGTACAATTCTCTCATCGACTCTTCAGTCTCCCGTGTCGCTCCTTCTGTACCGTGGTGTTGCCAGGCCACTTTGACCAATGGGATGGTCTTTGTATGTAGAACTTGCTATTTTCTGTCCATGATCTGAACCGGGCTTTCAACGTATGACACACGGTCATCCATGTCCAATTCCTCGAAATTGAGCACGTAAGTTGGGTCGGGCTCATACTTCCTTAACATCGACATGTGAAAGACGTCGTGCACTTGCGCGAATCTTGGCGGCAACGCAAGACGATACGCTAGGCTCCCGATTCTCTCAAGAATCTCAAATGGACCTATGTACCTCGGACTCAGTTTTCCTTTCTTTCCAAAGCGCGAATTTCCCCTCATTGATGATACCTTTAGAAAAACGTGATCACCAACTTGGAATTCCAAAGACCTTCGACGCTTATCTGCGTAACTTTTCTACCTACTCTGAGCAGTCTTTAATCTGCCTCTGATCACTGCCACGGCTTCCACTGACTGCTGGACCAACTCTAGGCCTGTAATCTTTCTTTCCCCAACTTCATCCCAACACACTGCCGTACTGCATACTCTGCCATACAATACTTCAAAGAGAGCCATCTTGATGCTCTGCTGATAACTATTGTTGTAGGAAAACTCTACCAGGTGTAGCTTATCTTCCCAACTTCCTTTGAAGTCTATTACACAAGCTCTCAGCATGTCCTCGAGGGTCTGAATTGTCCTTTCAGACTGGCCATCTGTCTGAGGATGATATGCCATACTGTACTGAAGCTTGGTACCTAAGGCACTTTGCAAGCTCTTCCAAAAAGCTACAGTAAACCTTGGTTCTCTATATGAGGTTATCGTAACCAGCACTCCATGTGTACGAACCACTTGACGCACATACGGGTTTGCGTGTCTATCCAGACTCAGGTCCTTTCGAACTGTAATGAAGTAAGCCGATTTTGTTAATCTGTCGACTACTACCCAAATTGAATCATTTCCTCTTTGACTTCTTGGTAGTCCAGTCACGAAATCCATCATGATGTGCTCCCATTTCCATTTTGGGATCGCGAGAGGTTGCAGAAGTCCTCTTGGCTTACAATGCTAAGCCTTTACCTGCTGACACGTCAAACACTTAACGACGTGCTTGGCGATATCCGCCTTCATACCTGACCACCAATAGTGTTGATGCAGATTCTGATACATCTTAGTACTTCCAGGATGAATGCTGTAACTGTTACGATACGCTTTAGATAAAATATCTTCTCTAAGCTCTACATTGTCAAGTACAACCAAACGTTCTCGGAACCTCAGTATTCCATCATCAGAAACCTGAAAGTCAGCCTTTGTTTTCTCAATGTCCTCCTGAAGTATCTTCTGTACATCTGGATTTGTCGATTGGAGTAGCTTGATTCTGACCTGGACATCCGGTTCAATTCTGAGGGTTGCCATAAGATTTGAAATGTGGCCTACCTCAAACTTGAATACTGGATTTGGAGCTCTCTCGATTAAGTTCCACTCCTTAATCAATATATGAGCAACCGAAGACTTTCGACTCAAACCATCGGCGACCTTGTTCGCCTTTCCGGGGTGATATAAAATATCACAGTCGTAGTCCTTCAGCAATTCCATCCATCGGCGCTGTCTCATGTTCAACTCCTTCTAAGAGAACAGGTACTTGAGACTCTGATGGTCCGTGAAGATTTGAAACTTTTCCTCGCACAAATAGTGCCTCCAAATCTTCAACGCAAATATGATGGCTGTGAGTTCTAGGTCATGTGTCCGATAGTTCAGCTCATGAGGTCTCAACTGACGGGAGGCGTATGCAGCAACTCTGCCATGTTGCATCAGCACACAACCCAATCCTCTGAATGACGCATCACTATAGATCTTGAACCCTCCGGGACCAGATGGAATCGTCAGCACAGGTGCAGTCGTCAGCTTTTCCTTAAGCTCTTGGAAACTACTCTCGCACTTGTCTGTCCACACAAATTTCTCTTCTTTCTTAAGGAGTTTTTTTTAGAGGTGATGCTAACAATGAGAACCCTTCCACAAACTGTCACTGTAGTCGGTCTCGGCCAATTGATCACGGCTTCAATCTTGCTCGGGTCCACTGAAATTCCTTCACCTGAGATCACATACCCTAAGAAAGCAACATGAGTTAACCAAAACTCGCACTTGCTAAACTTAGCGTACAACTGATGAACTCTCAGTGTCTGCAGCACTAGTCTCAGATGACTCTCAGGCTCTTCATCACTTCTTGAATATACTAGAATATCATCGATGAACATGATCACAAACTGATCTAGATATTCCTTGAATACCCTATTCATCAAATTCATGAAAGCAGCAGGAGCATTCGTCAACCCAAATGACATCACTGTGAACTCATAGTGACCATATCGAGTACGAAATGCTGACTTAGGAATGTCCTCCTTCCTAATCCTCAGCTGATGATATCCTGTCCTCAACTCGATTTTTGAGAAAATCGACGCTCCTTGAAGCTGATCAAACAAGTCATCAATCCTTGGCAGTGGATACTTATTTTTTATCGTTACCTGATTGAGTTGCTGATAGTCGATGCACAGGCACAACGAACCATCTTTTTTCTTTACAAACAAAATTGGTGCTCCCCAAGGTGATGCATTGGGACGAATAAATCCCTTATCCAATAACTCTTGCATCTGCACCTTCAGTTCCTTCAATTCAGATAACGCCATTCGATAAGGAGCTTTAGAGATCGGTTTTGTTCCGGGTGCTAGCTCAATCACAAACCCTATCTCTCTTTTTGGCAGTAGACCTGGCAATTCCTTCGGAAAGACGTTTGGAAATTATTGTACCATAGCAATGTCCTCCATCTTCAGCTCCACAAATGTTGTATCCATGACAGTTGCCAGGTAAACTTGGCAACCCTCGTCTAACAGATGAGTTGCTTCTGGCGAGGAGATCGGGACAATAGAAGGTCCTCCTCGATTCCCGACAAACTCGAAGCTCTTACCCTCTAACGGGTCAAACTAAATCGTTTTGCGATAGCAGTCCATTATAGCTCGTTGCTTGGTGAGCCAGTCCATGCCAATTATCAAATCAAAGTCAAACATGGCTAGGATTAACAAGTCTATTTTCCCCACTCGCTCACCAATTGCTAACTTGCAACCAGAACAACCCAAAGCAGCAATCACTTTATCTTTCAACGGTGTAGATATGCAAACTGCCAACTCCAGCAATACATGACTCAATCCTAACAACATACATACTACTCGGCACTAAAGGAATGAGTTGCTCCAGAGTCGAATAAAGTGTAAGCAGGCTGGTCGTTCAGCAAAACCATACATGTGATCATGTCAGGTACAGCTTCTGCCTGACCTTGTGTGATGGCATAAACCGTGCCCTGAACTGGAGGTCTCAGCTATCCACCCTGTGGCACGTTCTGAAGGGCATAGCCTCTGATCTGTCCCATAGGCAACGGTGGTGGCAACTACGGTTGTCCTCTTAGCTTTCTAGGACAATTTCTGGCGAGATGACCCTGTTAGCCACATTCAAAACATGCCCCCGTCCTAGTTGGGCATGGAGCTGACCCGTGTCGCCTTCCACAAAAGCGACATGCCTCATTCATATTGGGCATTGGCCTGCTAAATCCACTCCTCTTACTAGGTGGAATATGAGATCTACCTCCGGGCATGGGCCTCTTTCCCTGCTGAATTGCTTCTCTGCTGGAGCCAAGCCGCGATCCAGATGTGGCGGCCCTTTCGTTATGATCTTTCTCGATCTTCTGGGCTCTCCCATAAAGATCGTTGTAAGTCTTCAGATCCAGAAGGACTAGTGTACTTCTCAAGTCCGGTTTGAATCCATCCCTAAACCTTCTCGCTCGATTTACCGGGTTCTTAATCAGTTCTGGAGCATACTGCGAAAGTTCAGTGAACTTCGCCTCATATTGATCGACAGTCAGGGAACCTTGGCGAAGACGTTGAAATTCTGACATCTTCACCTCTCTATCTGTCTCGGAGAAGTACTTGTCATTAAAGGCTTCTAAGAAGGCGTTTCATTCTAGGACGATACCTTCTGGAAACAATGCTCCTTGGGTAGTCCTCCACTAGGTATTTGCAACTCCTTCCAGCTGGTAAGTTGCGAGGATTACCTTCTCAATTTCATTGCACCTCAGTAATGCAAAAGCTTTTTCCAATTTCTAAACCCACAAGGCAGCAACTTCGGGGTCTCTTGTCCTGGTGAACTGAGGTGGATTCAGCCTCAAGAACTATTCCACCAGCTTGCGAATTGGTCTTTTAGCGACCACAACTCCTGGTGGACCTCCAACAGGTACGGCGGCAGGTGCAACAGCAGGTGCGTCTTCAGCAGCGGCGGCAACAGTAGTGGCAGTAGCGGCTTGAGCAGCGGCTTCAACAGCGGCGGCTTGGTTCTGAGCCCGCTGATCCATTATGTTACCCAAGACTTCAAGTACACGCATGATCCCGTCGAACCTAGGATCATCAGGGGCTACTACCCCAGCACCAACATGAGGTGGTGCTACTCCACTGGCACTGGCCTGTGGCTATGCCCTACCTTTGCCTCGGGTACCGATCCTGGTCGGCGCTCTACCATGAGTCATGGCCCTATTGGCCCTCTTAGTAGGAGTTCTCGGCTCCTGATCGTTCATGGTGTAGCTTTAATCTACTAACACCTGCTTCCTATTCAACACCGAATTAGAAACAGAGTGATCCAAACAACAAGCAATTCTAGCATCCAGCTAACACAGACATGCACCCGCATGAATTTAAAGGCTTTTCTTACTACTATCCCAAGACCCATCGCTCCTCATCACTCCAATCTAAAACTTCACTCTGATACCACTTAAATGGGATGTCACGCCTCGATCCTTGAACGCGTGCCCATCCCTCACCTGGTCGATTAATAACGACGTCCCAGGACGAATCGCCGACCCATTTTATGCATGCGGAAGGAGATAATAATCCCCATACAATAAAACAATTGGAATAGAAAAGTAGGGCCATATTTTCACATCTGAAAACCATAACCACACTTTTATACAAGGCTAACCACATAGTATTTAATACAATACTATTTCCTAAAGGCTGAACTATCACACAACAGTTCTCAGCCTAGGGATTTCAAACAAGATGGGATCTTAGTCCTCATCTGGGTCATACTCAGGATCCTCGTTGGAATCATCCTCACCTTCAGATTCTTCTTCATCTTCAGCTTCGTCCTCGAGCTCCTCTTCCTCAAAATTGACCTCAGCTTCGCCCTCAGGTTCCTCTTCTGCAGGTTCCACCTTCAGCCATTCCCACTCCTGATCCTCCTCCTGTCCCTCCTCTTGCTCGACTATCTTCCCTTCTTCTGGCATGCTCCAGTTGGATCATGCTGCTGATGGCTGGGGGGAGTCGTGATCACTCTCGAGCTTAGGGTCTTTTGCATCCACTATCGACCCATCCTTATGGTCAGCTGTCCCCATCCCGAATGCTTTCTCCAGGACGAACATAGGCACCTTGGTTTCTAGCATGGGACCCACTCTTTGCCCATCATAATACTCACGATACCATGATCGATACTTATGGGGCTTTAGGGCGTCCTTACCCACATCAACCTAGACGGTCGACTGAACCGGGACGTACTCTAGTCCTTCCGGGTGGGGATGTATCGGGAAGTGAGTCTCTATCTCCGTGACTTCCTCTGGAATACCAAAATGCATAGGAGTACGAGGAGGTGGAGGTGCTGCTATCTAGGGATCTGAAATGGTTATACAATAACCATTGAGACCACGTCTTAGCGAGTTCTACCCCCTAAGACTCAATTAGTAAACCAATACGCTATCCGGGCTGCCTATGCACACACGGGTCAGAGGACTTACCTTGGCCTCATATTTCACTTGCAAATCAACACAGTTCAATAGGCACCCAAGCAATCACATCATAGATCGATATCTCGATCAATCGACCTAGTCGATTGCATGTCAATCAGACCATTCATCGGTCATTTCCATCCATACTATACAATTTCCGGTATAATATACCTAGTCACCGAGCCACGTGCATTCTCTAAGGTGACTTTTTCACCAAGGTAACGTACTTAATCATCGAGCCACGTGCATTCTCTAAGGTGCCTTATTCACCAATGCGACGTACTAATCACCGAGCCCTGTGCATTCTCTAAGGTGACTTATTCGCCAAGGCGATGTACTAATTACCGAGCCACGTGCATTCTATAAGGCGACTTTTTCACCAAGATAACGTACTAACAACCGAGCCACGTGCTTTTCTAGGTGATATATATTCAACAATTTACATGCATTCTCTAAGGCGACCTATACACCATGGCGACCTATTTGGTCACCGAGCCACGTCACACAGCATTTCTTCTCATCTTTTATCATACCCGATAAAATATCGTGCATGGGCACACGGTTGGTCTTAGCCAAAATATAATATTTTCCTTTCCATAACTCCCACATTTTCTGGAGTCCACTAAAACACTTTTGGCATTATCAACCGATGCCCGGTTATTTTTCAATTAATAACCAAAATTATTTAATTTAGGAATAATTCCCAAATTCACAAATAATTCAATTCAGCATAAAATAAAGCTCAATCAAATAAACGGACTGTACCACGACAATCAAGCATAAAATTCCAATCATCGACTATCCTTGCCTAATTTTTGAAAAATAAATAAAGAAATAAATAATTTCGAAAATTAATAAATAAATACTAAAAATCCAATTTAGGCTCGTAATGCCTAATTGGATGCCAGAACGGATTGGGAAAAATTCCATGATGCATTCAATAAATATGAGTACGTCCCTACTTGCTAATTACACTATCCAATCGCCTAATATGCATCATTAAGTTATTAATTTAATTATCATAAACTAATCTAACCACCTAATCATGCTTAATTAACATTAATCAACCCTTAAGCATCATTAGAAAACTAAGCAAGAATTAGTGAGTTAAACTCACCCGTTTAACAATCCACTCAGATTGAAACGTCAAGAACGTCGAATGGGACGTTTAACTCCAAGGCGGGCCTAGGAACCGAGGCCCACAAACACCTCAAAAAGGGCTCAGAAGGTCGCTAGAAACCCACTTCCTAGCTTGTTGTTTTGGCTGCAAAAACAGAAGGAAGCACAGCTGAGATGGACGGCAAGGCTCGGGGATGGACAACAGGGTGGTTTCGGGTTCAAACTGGTGGCTCGAGAGGCTTCCTCAACCACTTGTAGCATCGAACAGAGGCTGGAACGGCTGGACAGAGGGCTAGACGGCACGGTTGGGCGGAGAGGGGTAGGCGGCGCGTGCGGCCAGGTGCGGGGTAGCGATTAGCGAGACGGCGGTGAGTAGCGTGGCTGGCGGTGGTGTCCAAGCGGCGACGGCTGCTACTTCTTCTTCTGCTAGTTGCTGGCGTCGAACAAGCCGAGGAGAGAGGGAATGAGGTGTTGGTCCGGTTGAGGGCGAGATGGAGGGCCCCTCGGCCAAGCTTTTCCACATTTTTGTCTCCCAAGCCTTGCCCAAGAAGCCAACAATCCATGGCTATCATTGAGCCACCCACACACCTCTCACAACCTCTTAAATGGTCCAAAATGCTAGGGGAAAGGGGGAGCTACGAATTGGCATAATCTCCCTTCAATTGGACACTTGATCTACTTCGATACCACCTCAATTGATCCTCATAAATTCAATTGGGTCCTCAATTATCAAATTGATAATTTTCCTCACCCAATAAACCATCTTGCATCTCAAAAATGAAATCAAAACACTTGCCAACCTTTTATGCACAAAAAACGATCCTAAGCCGACTTTTTCCCAAAAAGTCTCGGTTGTCAGAAAAATCTTCTAAGACTGAGTCGTGGGTCCTAGAATTTATTGTGATATGACAGAATCTTCAATTTCTGAATCGGACTTGAATTAGTGGTTAATTTCCATTCGGCGCGTTTTTAGCGTGACCTAGGCTACTGGGTAGTTTTCAAAACTTTTTAAGGCAAATGACTCGTGGTCGATTTTCTTCGAGCCACAATGAACCCACTCAACTCAATGGCAACTCTCGATTATCGTGAAAATCTCGAGGATTCAATTACGGACACAGGGTACCAAAACGACGATAAAATCAAATTAGTGTCGGTCGATAAGAATTTCCCAATTTAGTGGAGTCACCCACGATCAGCCACACATCTCAGTCGAACAGACCTATCTCTGATCTCAAGTCGATTTTTAATTGTGCCTAATGACCTCTAAAGATAAGCAAGGTCGAGAAGCCGGTTCCTGATCGAATTCTCAAGTCTATTGCCTTAAATTTTCTTAATAGCTTCCCTGAATAGTCTAGTTATCTCAAGAATGATCAGCTTTGAGAATAACCCTATAGCCGCGTTAATGAAATGCCTGATTTATTCAGTAGAAAACAGGGTTGGAAATCTGGTATGTCACAATTCTCGAATCATGATACAATAATCCACGTTGTTAAATTACGATAGATATGCAAGTGCTGTAATTCTTTTCCTTTTCTAAATTAAATGGATAGAAATGTTGACTCATTATTTTTATAAATCCAACTTAGCTTATAATAGTCCACATCATAAATAATAATAAAAAAAACCGTCTAACTTATTATTCGAGCAAATAAAAAGGCTACATTGAATATTTACTGATTGTTCAAATATTACATCAAAGAAATTAAAATTTCATGGACAATATTGCACATTAGACCAAAGTTCAGTAACTAATAATATATTTTTCCCATTTCAAATAAGCAAAGGGTCCGACCCGGCTGAGTTTATGACATGGCTTCTCCATACTTTGCAAGAGGGCCATAGAAATTCAAAGAGTAGCAGCATTATTCACCGGGGCATTCAGGTACAAAAATTCTTCTTTGGTTTACGGTTCGCTGTCTGTTTCCATTTGCCTCGCACATCCATCAAGAAGTCAAGGTCTTTGTTGAGTTAGGTAATTCTAGCTTCCAGAAGTCAAGGTCTTTGGATCTTGTGCACTGATTTTGCGACTATTAATCACAACTACAAGATAGAAAAGACGAGTGCCTGCTCAGGAAGTAGAGGTCTTTTGGGGTTTAGTGCGTGGTGCTTTTTGGATCAGGAGGTGTTGTGATGGATGAGGGAAGTCACGGTTTCCTAGGGATAGCTGACTCATCGCAAGGGAAAGGTCCTTGAATTTATAATGCAGCGTAAGAAATGGCAAATGAAAAAGGAAAAAGATGGTCCAAACGTTAAGGAGGTGATGTGTGAAAAGCTAGAGCACAGCACAAATGCTTGGAAGGCATTCGGTCCGAATTGCTTCTAGAAAGCAGGCATTAGGCTACACACCACACCCACCACGAATTATGAGTGTTACAATCACAAAGTTTGTGCAAAAAGATAGTGACTGTCCTTCATTTTCTCCCCTGTTTGACGATAGCCGATGAATGCATTATCATTTTTCATAAGAGCAGTATTTGACCGTTGGCAGTTGGAAATTCCACCTCAAGGAAAGCCCAAGATTGTAGCAAGTAAAAAGAACAGAGTTGCTATACGTTATGTCCAAATTGATAACAATTGAACCTTCACAATCAGCAGCATTCAATATGTAGGAAATTGGTGATCCTTGAAAATTGGCGTTCTTTGAATGGACAAAGAGAATGAAAGAGACGGAGTAACCAAGCTTTTTATATATGCCTCATTGTTGATTATCAAACTCCAAAACAAACTAAAGAAATTATGGGTTCAGCAAAATTAGAGACACTAGTGCCTCTTTTAGCTTCCTTTCCCCTTTTCACAGTGCCATTAGCAATCATTCCACAAGGTCCAATTCCTGCTTATGCCTCCACACTAGAAGCATAAGCTCTTCTCAAATGGATATCCGGCCTTCAAGACAAAAACCATTCCACCTCTTGTCTATCTACATGGCTCTCCCTCCTCAAAATACCATTGACTCCACTGCAACAACGGCGAGCTTGTGCAATTGGTATGGCATCTCGAGTAACCTAGCCGAGAGCTTGATTGAAATCAATCTCACTAGTTCGAACATCAAAGGTACAATTGATGAGTTCCTGTTCTCGTCTTTGCTGTATCTTACCTTTATAGACATGTACAAAAATGAACTCTTTGGTGGTATTTGGCCTCAAGTCGGTGTTTTAATCAATCTCGCATACCTTGAACTATCCATTAATCGACTATCCAAGAAAATACCGTGGGAGATTGGCGAGCTCATGAAGCTTAAGGTGCTTCAACTTTCTCTAATGAGTTGAATGGCTCAATACCTGATGAAATATGTCAATTTGTTTACTAAATGAGCTTGCATTGTTTTCAAACCAACTAGATGGATCTCTTATTTCTTTCTTGAGTAATTTGAGCAACCTCGCCAGGCTATACATTTATAACAATTCATTTTCTGGTTTTATTACTCTCTAAATGGGGAATTTGACAAATTTGGAGGAAATTTACTTGCATACCAACTTCTTGATAGGGCCAATTCCTCCCACTATTGGGAAATGGATGAAACTAACAAAACTACTCATATTTGACAATCAACTTACTAGTTCCATCCCATCGCAACTAGGGAACTTGAAACTTCTCCATAGACTCAGCTTCTTCAACAATAATCTTACCGGTTCAATCACCTTAACATTAGGGAATTTGACTGACCTAGTCATTTTATTCCTCCACAATAATCAATTTTCAGGATAGTGGCCAGAAGAAGGTTTCTCAAATATATCACTGTCAGTAATTGCTTTGACTAGCAACAAATTTGAAGGCTTACTTCCACTTCCATCACGCTCCACATCTTATCATTCGATCTGAAACAATAATATAGAGGGGAAGATCTCTTTTTTGATATGCAATGCCACCGACCTCTCATTCATTCTCTTGTCTAACGATAGCTTAATTGGCAGCCTACCAGAGTGCTTATGAAACGGTAACATTCGTTTGTCGATTTTGAACTTGTGAATGAATTGTCTTTCAAGCACAATCCTTGGAGGATTTTTATTGTGAAGTAGCTTGAAAACTTTTGACTTGAGTCAAAATCAATTTAAAGGTACATTGCCATGATACTTTTTCAATTGCAAAAACTTGGAAGTTCTTGATTTCAACAATAATAAGATAGAGGATAATTTCCCAACATGGCTGAGAACACTGATAGAGCTAAAAGTTCTTACTTTGAGGTCCAACAATTTTAAGAGTCGTTTGGATTTTCCAAGGGCAACTCATCTCTTTCCTAAGTTGCGTATTTTGGACCTCTCAGACAACAACTTCATTGGTCCTTTACCAGCCAATTTGATAGCTAACTTCAGGGGATGATCATTGGACAAAATGGGCAAGAGATGCAAGACAAATCATTTTGTATGAGGCATACATTTGGTATTGTGACCTATTATTATTCTGTGAACGTGATCATGAAAGGAAAGGAGATTCAATTATCATTTATCTTGATCATCCTCACAACCTTTGACTTACCGCTCAAGTCTTTTGAAGGGAATATCCTAGATATTATTGAACATCTCCACTCTCTCATAGGACTCATTATTTCCCACAACCACCTCATGAGGTTCGTTCCTCCAACCCTCGAAAACTTGACTAATCTTGAATGGTTATATCTATCTTCAAACAAGCTTAGTGGGAGGATTCCTAGATTAAAAGATTTGACATTCCTCGAGTATTTGAACCTCTCAGAAAACCAACTTATGGGTTGCATACCTCAATACAAGCAATTGAGCACATTCACGAGCGACTCAATATGTGGAAATCTAGGCCTATGTGGAACCCCATTACAAAACACATGCCATCATGATGCTCAACCTCCTCTGCCACTGTGGTCGTTCTTCCAAGAGGATAGTACAAAAGAGTATGCAAGTTGGTTTGATAGTAAAGCAGTGGGGATAGGCTATGCTTGTGGAATCGTGATTGGAATCTACATAACATATATTTTATGGAAAATTGGAAGACCCAAATGGCTTGTGAGAAAAGCAAGAAGGATATAAGCAAGAGAAGCCAAAGAGATGAAGAAACCAAAGTGAAAGGTGATCCAATTTCGTGGATGTTGATAAAATTATTGGGAAGTAGGCCTTTTGAACTATGTAAAATGTAGATAGACAACTTTTGTGGGTTTGGAATGCAATCTCGCATGTGAATGCTTGTTTTTGTCATGTTATTGTCATCTTCTTTAAGTGCGATTTCTTAATCAGGTCAATTGACTAAATGTATGCAGGACATCTTTCAAAAACTCGCTTTGCATCATTTAGCCTCTACATTTCCTTTTCTTGTTTTGTGTATGCTAGTCTTATATCCGCGTGTGAAAGAAAGAAAGATGAAGAGTTGTCGAAGTCATTTAGCTCGAGTTTACATCACTGATAGTGCCATTGAACATATTTCTTTAAGGATTACTAATTCTATCAATGTTCCAGTCCAAATTTCTATTAAAGTAGAAGGTCACTAGTAGATCTTTGACTTGAATCTATCATACTCGTCTGCAATAGGGAACTGGGGTATTGAAGGTTGAAACGTCAAAGCATCTTCAAAGTTTAGATTCAAAAGCATCTTCAAAGTTTAGATTCAAAATTATCTTATTGCAAAATTCTAGGGTCCATAGGCCAAAAAACTGAAACTTTTCCTCGTTTGGAGATTTTGGAAGTTTCTGGTACTTTTCAAATACCATTGACGGAAATTATGACCAATCATGCTAATTTAACTCTTTGATAAGCTACCAACATCATTTTGAATCTGCCAACGTCGTCGTTCATTGATAAATTAGTTTTTTGGCATTCATGTAAGTTGCCAACATTGTGATGAGTTTACCATCTACCGAAATAACTTAGTAATTTCATTTAAATTTTACAAGTAATATTAGGCAATTACTAACAATCAAATAGATTAGTAAGTTACTCATTTCTTTTAAGTTTCATAACTATACTAATGAAATCATTAATGTTCAAATAAAATTTACGAGTTACCCACTTCTTTTATATTCTATGATGACATTTAGTATATTTCCATTACAAGTACAGTTTACTAATTAGGAAAATTACCAAAAAATTTCTCAATATATTGCAATTGTGACGGTTTAGTCCTAAACCTCTTTTTTTTTTTCAATTAAGTCCTAAATCTTTTGTATTTGTGCCAATTTAGTCTATCCAGCCAATTTTGGTTAGAAACCGCTGACATTGACACTGGCCATCCTACATGACGTAGCCGGCGTTGACATGAATAATTTTTAATGATATTTTAATATTTTCGAATTATTTTTATATTTTCTTTTTCTTTTTCTTTTTGTTCTAGTTTGTGCAAAAGCACGTCTTCGATAATTTGAAGAGTCAGCAAAGCAAAATCCAATAGGAGAACCTCATCGGCTTGAGAAGAAAATTTTGGCGAGAACCCATAACAATGACTCTTCTGCTCAGATTATTCAATAAAGTTGAACATAGAGGAGTATTGCTTATTGTTGACATAACAAGCAATCGAAGTTAGAGCACTGTTACTTTCGTTTCTCCTCTCTCGTACAATTCGTCGAACATTTGTTGAACAGAATCAGTAACCTCAATAGTTCATCGAAAATCAAAGTGACCGCCTCAAACATCACTCAGCAGGCTCTTCGAATTCGTCATCAATTGCATTGGTCAGCTTCTTTTTTGCCTTCTTCAATGGAGCTAAATCTGGCACTGTCTTCAGAATCAGTAGATTGTACTTCATTCATTGCCATAGATTCCAAACATGAAGAAGTGAGCCAAAATAGTAGCTATGATGCTTAAGGCCCGTTTTGCATGAACAGATTGTGACGCCCCAATCCTCTGAGCGCGTGCCCATTGCTCCTTGGTCGATTAAATAGTGACGTCCCAGGACTCGTCGCCGACTCATTCATTTTAATGTGCATGCTGAAGCGAATTACTAATCCCTTGAGAATAACAAACATTGGATAGAAAAGTAGGGCCACAATTTTCAAATCAACACATTATTAAAAACCACAACCTGGTTTACAACCAGGGGCCAACTCTAGGGTCTAGGTATAGGAAGCCTATCTTTGAGAGAACTTCTGAGCCATCCATGCTCTTGACCTTTTCACCTCAAGATCCGGTTCCTTCACCCTAGGGACCTGAAAATGTTATCCCACAACGGGGTGAGACGACTTTTCAGCAAGTTCAACCCCTTAAGACCCGACTAGGAAGAAAATACGCCCCAGGGCCTGCCTAAGCACAATCATGAGTTAGAGGACTTACCTTGACCTCAGTTCCTTCCTGCAATCCAATATTATTTATACAACTGATCAATCATAACAACCAATCAAATTGAATTATCGATCAATTGACTTAGTCGATTCCATGTCATCGAGACCATTCCCCGGTCATCTCAATCAATATTATCTATAAAGTCCGATCATACTCAAGACTGCTCACTCTAAGTTGATAATAGATAATATAGCTCACCAGAAGCTGCCAAATATATTGATATAGTATATTATTTATGCTCACTAGAAGCTGTTCGACATACCAATATGGTATACTATTTATGCTCACCAGAAGCTGCCAAATCAATTGATATGATATTCTAAATATGCTCACGAGAAGCTGCCAGATCAACTGATCTGATATACTAAATATGCTTACTAGAAGCTGCCTCAAATATCAATATAGTATACTATTTATGCTCGCCAGAAGCTGCCTCAAATACCGATCTGATCATCTGACCATTTCTCCATTTTTATCATACCCAATAAAAATAATCGTGTGTGAGTACACAATCGGCTTTAGATAAAATATAATTTTCTACCACTTGAAAATCCCACCAATTTCAACAATCCACAAATCCATTTTTGGCATTGCAAACCGACGCCCGGTGATTTTTTAATTAATTAATGAAATTAATTAATTTTTGGGATAATTACCCACAATCACAAATCACACTCAATTTGCACAAAATAATAGTCAATTAAATAAACAGATCACAACATTGCAATCGGCATAAAATTCCAGTCACCAGCTATCCCAGTCTAATTTTTGAAAAATAAATAAATAAATAAATAATTATGAAAATTAATTATTAAATGCAAGAAAATAGAACTTAGGCCTGTAAAGCCTTATTGAAAGCCGAGACGAGCTCGGAAAATTTTTGAACCACTCTAGATAAATACTAGAGCTTGTCTAAGCCCTAATTGCATTAAACTATACACCTAACATGCAACACTAGCTAATTAATTCACTAATCTAATCTAACTAATCACTTAATCCATACTTAGTCTAAACTAATCAACCATTAAATGTCATTAACTTACTAAGCGAGGATTAGTGAGTTAAACTCACTTGATTTGCGATCCGCTCGTACCAAAATGACGGCAACGCAACGGCGGTCGATAAGTTCCAAAGCGGTGCACCAATGAGGATCAAATCGAGGACGAAATCGGCCACACAAACTCATGGTTGAGTTGGTCGTTTCTGCCCACTGCTAGATTGATTGGTTTTAGCGGTCACGGGTGGTGGCTGCGGAGGAAGCTCGGTGGAGATGGACGGTTGGCAGCAAATTAAACACGCGAAGACAACAGGGGCTGGCGGTGGTGAGTCGTAAATGTGGAGAAGTGAGATAGAATTGTTGTGTGGCTGCTGGATGTGGCTCGATGGAGTGAGGACACGATGGAGTCGTGAAGTTGGGATGAAGACAAACGACTGAGGGAATAGCCAAAGGTGGAGCGGCAGCAGACGGTGGACGCTTGTGTGCTGGCTCGAAGGAAATGGATGAGCGAAGCAGCGAAAAGGAGAGGGGAAGAACATCGGGGCGTCGCTGGTAGAAGGGAAAAAGAAAAGGCTTCGATGGAACCAAAGGAGCAAAGAAAAAGTAGAAATGAAAGAGGGGAGGTCGGCCAAGAGAGGGGAGGGGGAAGTGAGAGAGAGAGAGAGAGAGAGAGAGAGAGATATGATAAGAATGAGTGTAAAAAGTCAAAGGAAATAAAGCAAGGGGAAAGGAATTGGCAGAGGATGGTTGGCCAAGGAAAAAGGAATGTGCAGAAAAATAAAAGAAAAGGGAGAGAGAGAAATGCGTGGACGTGAGGAAGGCCACGATGGGGGGGGGCGTGAGAGAGAGAGAGAGAGAGAGAGAGAGAGAGAGAAATAGAGAGAGAAACGTGCGAATTGGAGGGGGAAATGGCGTAGGCGTGATGGGTCCGGTGGAGGGGAGGGAAAAATAATTAAAACACAATTATTTCTAGCTCGACTTCACACAATATTATCAAATGGTCATCCGATGCCAATTTCCACACCAACTTGTCCCAATTCAAGTCCAAATAAAGATCGAAATATAACAGTCCCTCAAGCCTACGAATTTCCCTCGATTCCGAATTCTATTTCCTTTTTCCTGGAATCCGATTTCTTAACAAATATCTCCAATTAAGGTCCAATTTTGTTGAAGAAAAATCCCACACAACTTCCTTTCACCAAGTAGGTCACATTGGAGGCCAAAAATCCCTTCAATTTGGCCAATCCGAATTTCCATTCGTTTTCCGAATCGTCTGAATCGATTTTCTGTAAAAATCCCGAATTCACCAAAAATTCCTCGAAAGGTGAGTCGACATTCCTAAAATGACTCGTGACATGACAGAACCTTCAATTTTTGAAATCGGGTTCAAATTCGCGATTAATTTCAATCGGATGCGATTTTAGCGTGACCTAACCTACCGAGTAACTTTTAGGAATTTTTAGTGCAATTGACCCGTGGTCGATTTTCTTTGAGCCACACATACCTCTTCGACATATTGGCGACTCTCAATTGTCGTGAAAATCTCAAGATTTCAAATATGGACACATGGTACCAAAACTGCAGAAAAATCAATCTAGTGCCGATCGACGAGAATTTTGCAAATTAGTGGAATCACTCATGTTTAGCCACACCTCTCAGTCGAACCGACCTATCTCTAATATTTGATCGATTTTTAACTGTGCCATAATGACCCTTGCAGACTAGCATGATCGAGCAGTTGATTCCTAGTAGAATTCCCAAGTTTATTGTGTTTATATTCTTTAACGGCTTTACCTGATAGGCTCGTTATCTCATGAGTGGCCATCTTAAAGAAAAACACTATAGTCGCGCTGATAAAAGGCCCGACTCATTTTATTGAAAACAGAACCGAATTTTCAAGATGTCACAGAGATGGTGCCTTTTGTGACATCCTGGTTTTTGACCTTGTCCTGATAATATGAATTGAGTTTTTCATCGATGCGCCTATAGTCCATTTTCTCTGAGTTGGCCACTCACGAGATAACTAATCTATCCGGTGAAGCCGATAAAGAATATAAATGCGACAAACTTGAGAATTCGATCATAAATTGACTGCTCAACCGTGCTAATCTGCAAGGGTCAATACAACCCCATTAAAATCGATTAAAGACCGGAGATAGGTCGATTCGACATAGGCATGTAATTAAATTATGGGTGATTCCAACTAACTGCAAAATTCATGTCAAACGGCAACAAATCAATTTTTCTGTTGATTCTGTACCCGGTACTCATAATTGAAATCTTGAGATTTTCACGACAGTCGAGAGTCGCCTATGAGTCGGAGATGCACAATGTGGATAAAAAATAATCGATCACGGGTCAAATGCGCTAAAAGTTCCTAAACGCTGCCCAGTATGTTAGGTCACGCTAAAATCGCGTCCGGTTGAAATTAACCATGAAATTGAACCCGGTTTCAGGAATTGAAAGTTCGGAGTGTGACGATTTATTTTAGGGATGTCGATTCATCATTTGAAGAATTTTCGGCGAGCCTAGTTTTAGGCGAAAAATCAAAATTGGGCGATTTTAAACCGGGAAATTCGGAGGGCCGTTTTTGTGTGAAATTTTGGCCTCCAAGTTGAATTGATTGGTGATGGGAATGCAAGAATTTGGTGTGGGCTCCTACCTTGGCATTATTGGCCATTGAATTGAGATCAATTGGTGTGCAATTGGATTGAATTGAAGTTGTAATTGGTGATACTCGTAGGCCATGGGCGTTGCAACATTTTGGATCTCAAGTGTGGCTTGTTAGAGAAGATTGAGTAAGAAAATGGCAGTGGATCAACGCTATAGACTTTGGGGGCCAAGGGATGATGAGTTAGATATTTATTCTTGACTTTAAGGGCTTCTTGTCCCCTCTTCCAGTTGCAGCAACCCCATCTTCTTTTTCCTCACTCCATCACCCTCCATTGTTGCTGAAAACTTCATTTTCTAGAGCAACAAACCAACCCAACCCTCACCGCAAGCCACCGCCGCTCATCCAAGCCGCCGCCAAACCGCCCGCTAGCCTCCAGTCGATCGCCTCTTGCACGTATCCCCACCGGTCCAGCACCCCTGCTGTCCGCCTCACGTCGTCACTGCCGTCCGCTCAAGCCCGCGTGCCCTCGGTCGCCTGTAGCCGCCAGCCCCTAGCGTTCGCCTAGCCCGTCCATCCAGCCGTCTTACTGCCTTAGCCCGACTAGTTCAGCCCTCCACCGAAGTAGTCTAGCAGCAGAAACATTTCTAGGCCCTTCCATACCTCCCTTGGCGTCGCCATAGGCCCGAGTCTTACTCGCCTTCGCATTGCCGTCGCCCGAACTCATCGGCTCATTAAACCGGTGATTTTACTCTCTAAACTTTAATTATGAGGTTAATGATGCTTAGGGTGGTTTAATTAGCCTAATGAGGGATTAGTTAGCTTAAGTGAGGTTAGAGTAAATTAGTTAGTTTAGTTATTTAATTAGATTAAGTTAGCAATTAGGTGGTTAGTGACTTTAGTTAGTTAGTTTGGTAGGTTAGGTTAGTTAATTAAGTCCAATTAGGTTCGTAGTTTAGTGTAAGTAGATTAATTAGTGGTTAATTTAATTATTTTGCAATTTATTTAATTAATTGTAATTTATTTATTTATTTATTTATTTTCGAAAATTATACTGGGATAGCCGGCCGTTAGAATTTCGTGTTGAACGTTGTGATGCAGTTAGTTTTGTGCAATTGATTGTTAATTTGTGCAATTGGGTGCTGATTGATGATTTTTTATTTATTATTTCAAAAATATGAAATTTTGGTATTTAATTAGAAAAATACCAGGTGTCGGTTTTTGACACCGAAAAGGTTTTAAATCCTATATAAAATCGTGGGATTTTTAAAAGAGAGGATATCGCGCTTTATGATTCGATTTAACCATGTGTCCACGCACACCTATTTTACCGAGTGTTTTTAATATGAAGAAAATAGACCAAGCACATTATTTAAATTGAGGCATTTGAGTGCAAAACACGATGTCCTTGGCCGAGACTGGATGTGCATGTGATCGCTATATTAACTCGTCACCTGATGAAGGTCGGGTGGACGATGCTCCTATATGGAATACCCCACGTCAACGGATGCTCGATCCTGATAGAGGCCTGACCGATGCTCATTCGAGAATGCCGTCTAAATGTAAATGTTGTCGTGCTCTATGTTGCACGGACATGTTACACGTGCTTCTGTGTTGTGTCCGACAAGTGTCGGAGCACGTCGGACACATCGACATGCTCGGACACGCGTTGACCGCATGTCAGATTTGTTGACGCGTGGTCAACTTTTGTCAACATGTTTCGACACGCGTGTCCGAAAGACAATGGAGGGTGGAGGTGAGGGCGAGGGAGCAAAGATGAGGTCGCGAGCGAAGGCAAGCCCGCGATGGCAAGAGACGGCCAGAGAAAGAGCAGAGACTGAGGCGAGGGCCGTGAGGAGGAACTTCATGAGGGAGGTGTGCATGGGTGAGGGCAGTGTCGTCGAGTGGGGCGGCGGCGGCAGCGGCAAGGGGAGGCAGAGGAGGAGGAGGAGTTCGTGGCGGTGTGCAGCCTCTCAGCGCACAGGGACCACGCGTTCCATCCTTGGGAAGTCGCTTTCACCGTATTCAACGTGAGCTACCTTCTTTTTCGATCCCTTTTCACTGAAATTTTTTCTGGGTTACTCCATTTTTCCGCTCCTTCAGCGAATGTTGGTGCTTTTCTTGATCGAGTCTTCAATTCTTTCGAAGATACGTGTCTTTGCATCTCTTCATCGGATGTCGAAATCGGTCGTCCGACAATTTCGATGGCCGATTGAATCAATTCGTAGTTACTAAGGCTGCAGTTGTGAGGGAGAAAGGGCTAGAGGCGAGGTGGTGAACGATTGTGATGAGGCCGAGAGCAAGTAGAGATCGAGAGGAAGAGGAGAGGAAAGGCGTCGTGCAGCGAAAAGGAGGAGAAGAAGGCGCTGCTAGGGTTTTGAGAAGGAAAATAAAAGAATAAAAAAGGGACTTGGCGTGTTGGAGGGAGGGGAAGCGACGGGAGGGAGGGGGAAGTGACGATCAGGTGGTGGGGGAGGGAAAAAAATGAAAAAACTTTAGGGGTGGGGAAAGAGACGAGGGAAAAAAGGGAGTTTGGGCGCGGGCCGGGGGGGGTTGGGGGTGGACCCCCAAGGGGAATTTTTATTTAATTGAAAAAGATATTAAATGAAATTAAAAAGTAATTTCAAAAATTAAAAGTACTATATGTTGAATTATTAGTGTAAATTCATTGTAGGTTGTTTTTTTAATTAATTAATTATTTATAAATTTGAATCAAATTAATTAAAAATAAAAATATTCATTTAATATACAACGTGTTCCAGTGTGTTGGAATTTTCTATTTTTGAGAAATGACGTGTCGCCTCGTGTCATCTCATGTTGTGTGTGTGTGTCGCGTGTTGGTTTAACCTAGGCCGTGTTCGATGGAGAGAGACGATGTCCGGTTATGCGGGAAGATCGCCGACTGTTGAGTTGGCCGTGCCTATTGGGCCGTAATTAGTTGGAATGCTTGAATTAGTGAATTCGCCGCGCCTGATTATAGGATAAAATTGTGCGGCATGGAATGGAATGTGTCATAATGATTTGGCCTTATAATCAGGCTCCCTATGATTGATTGATGTGTGAAAAGTGAAGCGTTTCAATTATCGAATACATTGACTGTGTACACATGTTATATGAACTGTACTAACGTGCAGGGAGGTGCTGAGGCGAGGTAAGCCTTATGTGATATGCGTATAGGCTGCCTCTAGGTGTATTACCTTCCTAATCCAGGTTTAGGGTGTAGACTCGTTGAGACATTGTCTCACCCCATCGTGGCTTCCAATTTTCAAGTCCCTAGATGGAGGTACGACAAATTCGATTTGGGGTCCCGCAGGTGATGTATTTTGAGCACACCTCCTTCCCTATTCCCTGGACCACCTTGACCCGAGAGCTAGTTGAGTTAGTGGTATGGGTCGATGAGGGCCTACCTCAGTTGGTACTTCACTGATTCATAGCATGGTTCATTGGCTTTCCTCAAGGAGGTTGGGAGGGTCCTCTGCTGGGTTTCGACGGACCTCCCGTTGGGACTAAGGAGTGGGAAACAAACCACCCGATGGATCTCGACACTCCTAATGGTGTCGTGGTGGACCCGAAGCCCATGGTTGTAGAGCCAAAAGTTTAGATAGCTCAGTGGTCCTTTTTGAGTTAGACTCCTTTGTATATGACCCGGTTTGTTTATAAAAGTGTGTTTGTGAAATTTGTTTGTCATGCTTTTCTATCCCATGTTTGTTTGTTATTTGGGGATTGTTTATTGCGCTTCCGCATGTACAATAAAATGAATGGATCGGCGATGCGTTCCAGGAACGTCGCAATTCGATCGACCACCAAGGGATATGTGCGTGCTCGAGGTTCGAGGCGTGACACCTCTGGTTCTCTAAAGTGGTCTTGATCAATCTCAAGGTGAGGCTTTGCCTAGATTTGGCAAGGGTTGTGACACAAATCAAGTGAGCACATTACGGCCCTCGCCAAGTGCCAGTGAGGGTTGCCAGCCCTCGCCTGTGATCGGCAACATCAGCCGAAAACCCTGGCTGGCCCCTTAGCTTCTCCAAAAAAGAAAGTAAAGAAAGGAAAAGAAAATAGAAAAAACAAACAAAAATTTCAAAATTTCAAAAAATAATTAAAATAATATTAAAAATTTCAACTTCAACATTGGCCATACGACATAGGATGACCCATATCCATGTGAGTGATTTTCGGTGAAAATTAGCCGGATGGATTGAATTGACAAAAATACCAAATGTTTAGAACTTAATTGGTAAAAAAAAGTTTAGCATGAATTATCACAATTGTAATATGTTTAGAACTTTTGTGATAATTTCTTTAAATTCATTTACCTGATTTTGTTAAGTGAAGGGTCAATATAGTCTTTTCAATATGTTTGTACCCTCATTTTGTTGGGTGACATAGCAAGAATAAGGGCAAATGTGGTTTAATTTTCCGAAGGACTTTTCCCTTTAACTCAATGCAACTCTCGCTTAGCGTTTGCATAAAAAATAAGAGGAAGGAGGCATCTATGTCTTAAGCCATTCCATTGACTAATAAGTTTTACATGAACATCATTGAAATCTTTGGTTTGTCACAGGGAATAGAAAGCTAAACAAATAGTTGAGATTTGTGTGGTTTGTGACAAAAGAGAGGAAAGTGTTGCGTATTCTCATTACCAAATGAAGAGTACAAGCCTTCTATATATATATATATATATATATATATATATATATATATAGGGTGAGAGAAAATTAGGTTCAATTACAATTAATGTAAGTTACGATTAATCTGATTTTAAACATATACATCTAACACAATGATGATATATATCATTCATTTTTACTCCCCTTCTCTTGGATTAATCTATCAAACTTTTTAATTTTTAACATATGCTGGTTGGGTGCGTTCGCTTTTTCCTTTGGATTTTGAGCATTGAATTCATCAACATGGAACCAAAGGTGAGGTTCATTTATTTGAATGGCTAGATTCTTCATCGATATTATTTTTCGCCTATTTTTAACATTATTTACATTTATTTGTGTATATAGGCGTGATTCTCTTCATTTCTTTTGTGTTCTCTAGTATGATTCGATATAATTGGTCTCTTTATAATTCAGCAAATAAAAGCAATTGCTTTTTGGAAATCATATGCTTTCCATTCAGAGCATGTACAATATAACTAGTGAATATGTGAAATTGACTCCTCCTAATTATTGAGCTATATTATTTAATTTTATCTTATTAGTGCTTCACAGACAATCACAACCACCGATAGCATATCCAAATGAAAATTTGTCTCTGGAAATTGATTGAAGTCAATTTTTTTAGCAAAAGCCCACGTTGATTTTGTAACTTCCAATGCCACTTCGATTTAAAGTGAGTATCGCTTTCATTTTCAACTAAATTTGTGAATTTTCTCTTGCAGTTGCATGAATCAAATATGGATGCATGGAAACAATACATTCCGGAAAGGTTGTATGTTAATACAACAAGTAAGAAGATATTGCCTAGAAAAATAAACTAATACCAGATAATATACGAATAAGAGTAAGTTACAGAGAATCCCCTTACACAAATAAGAATTAAGAAAGTATGATATCTAAGTCTTCCATTAGAGAGACCACATCCAAGACACAAAAGTGAGGCATTATTATCTAACCCACTTATGACACAGACCGGGGTCTAGTAGATCTCCATTACATTGATATACTGAATGTAGCGCACCATTTGCGTAATATCTAATCCCTCAAAGTCATGCGTGCAACATCTGTATCATATTCAAATGAGCTATATGGACTTCAATACTTCAAGGACTAGAGAAAGAGGTCGAGGGTGGTGGAGCAAGGAAAAGGATGGAGGGGGTGGTCGGGAACGAAGGGGTTTGGGAGAAAGATGGGAGTGTTGGGAACGTCGCCCCCAAGAGTGGAGGGAATGAGGCCCCCTAGAGTGGCGGGAACGTCCCTCGTGGGAGCGTTGGCAAGTTCGGAATGTTCGGCAACTGTAACAGAACCCAAGCCGCTTCGCACTGACCTATTCGGTCGGTGGTGAGGACCAGCACAAGTGCCAGGACGAAGGCCATGAAAAAGAGGCCACTTTTGGACGCCATTGATGCTGCTTCTTTTATTATGAAAGTATGCGAGCTTACAGGATGGATCGGAGCTTCAAATTCCCGAAGAAAAAAGTGCAAGATCAATGATGGATTTGAGGAAGAGGGTAAGTTTCGGAGTGTATAAATAGGAAATGCCATGCACGGACTCCAACTTACTATAATGTAAAATCAGAGGATGGAATTAGAAAAAGATTAGGTGTGCGGGTGCGACGATGGCCATTGTTGACTTCCAGAAGAAAGTAGGCTTCCAAGAGAGAGCACATGGTTGTTGCAGATTATTAAATCAGACATGTGCAAATTACGCTCATTTTAAACTAAGATTTTCCCCGTCTTAAAGGAAAAGGGAATGTGTGGTGCTGCTTCGTGGAAACGGATAAGCATTTGGAAGAACCTTTTAGTTTACACCAGCTTACGACACGTCGAAATGAAATGCGTCCTTTGTCGTCGCTCTGAATGAAAAAAGAAAAACAAATGATGCTGAATTTAATTGACTCATTACTTTATGCTTTTGATTGAAACAGAGTACGCTTTCATCACTTAGATATTCTCTGCACGCATTTAAATTATCTATATAGAAATTTAAATATATCATTTGTCATGCCCCGATTCTCCGAGTGCGCGCCTATCCCTCTTTGATCGATTAAATAGCGACGTCCCAAAACGTATCGCTAACCCATTCATTTTAATACGCATACGGAAGCAGATAAATAATCCCTAGTCAACAATTCAATGGGATAGAAAAGTAGGGCCATAATTTTTAAAACCAACAACACACTAATATATACATAACATAACCAGTCGTGTCATACATAATACAAGCATGTCTATTTATAAGGTCCACAGAACAGGGGTAGGGTTTCCAAACAACTACGGGTTCTCGTCCTCTTCGTCATCTCCCTCCACACTCCAATTGGAGCCTACTGCTGAATACACCGGATATTCTGGATCTTCAAGATCAGGGTCCACCGGATCTGTCACCAAACCACCTAGAAGGTCTGCAGTGCCCTTTCCAAAAGCAACCTCCATCATATACAAAGGTATCTCGGATTCCGATATGGGGCCTTCTCTCAGTCCATTACGATCCTAGCGATACCATGCTCTATATTGATGAGGCACCTTCTTGAGTAGACCCGCATCAACCTAGATTATGTACTTCATTAGTTCGTACTCTAATCCATTAGGATGCCCATGAATCGGAATGTAATACTTATGTTCTGTGATCTTCCTCGGTTAACCAAAATGCTTGGGAGGAGCTGCCATCTATGGACCTGAAATGTTATCCCACAACGGGGTGAGATGACGTCTTAGTGAGTTTAACCTCCTAAGACCCGACTAGGAAGAAAATACGCCCCAAGGGTTGCCTAGGCACAATCAAGAGTCAGAGGACTTACCTTGGCCTTAGTTCCTTCTTGCAAGTCGATACAATTCAAATAACCATTTAAATCATTTCATCCAATCAATTCATTCAATCAGATCGAATCATCGATCAATCAACTCAGTCAATTTCATGTCATCAAGACCCTTCCCCGATCATATCAATCAATACTATCTATAAAGTCTGATTATAATTAGGACTGCTCACTCTAAGCTGATAATAGATAGTATAGCTCACCATAAGCTGCCAGATATACTGATATAGTGTGCTATTTATGCTCGCCTGAAGTTGCCAGACATACCATGTCGCGAATAAATTTTTCGAGTGCACCACCTAGGGTTTGGCTAATGGATTGTTAAGCCTAGACTTAACTCGAGCTCTCCCATGCCCATATCAATTCGAGACTTAGGTTCAAATTTTTTAACATGCAAAATAATTTTATCTAGGAGTCGCCACTAATTTGTTTATGGTAAGTGTTGACACCTAAATTTTGGCGACCCATTTAATCATTTATCACATTAAAAAAAATTAGGGGTTAATTTTATCCCTAAAAAAATTAATTAATTGCATAACATGTAGTTTTAGGAACATTTATTTTTAATTTGCATTTACGGTGAGCCAATGACAAATGGGTTCAATTAATGGTTCAGAACTTTAATTTGATACGTTGGGCTAAGCCCACCAAAGGAGTAAATCGGCCCAAGTCCGTATCCTCGGGGAGATTTTACGGATTTATCTAACAAATATTGCGTTCCGAAAAGAAAATATTGCGTTTGGAAAAGCGTATATTACATTTGAAAAAGAAATCTTCGTGGATATCGATTTGGAAAAAACCTATAAATAGGTTAAAGCGCCTAGGGTTTTAGGGGAGGCCACACAAATTGAACATACGGCCACATTGAGGGGGAGGATTCCGAATTTCAGAGAGACACACGTGAGAGAGAGCAGACACAAGGAATCTCAACTAGTTCTTGGCCGAGACGCTCCCTTCCATGCTGACGCCTTTTCCACGGCCAGACCTATGGTTGTGCTTCTGTCTCCATTACCGCTACATCGTGCTGCTGCCCTGGTGAGGTGTCGACGACGGCCAAAGCTACTCCCTGCACACGTGCCACCTGAGAAGTCAACCGAGTCCGAGCTGTTGCACCCCACCGCACTGCTGCTCTGATCGTCATCCCGAGCCTTTTCCGTGACGAGTTATTGTTGGATGATCCTTGCCGAGCTTCCATCCGCGCCAGCCTCGAGTTAAGAGGAGAACTTCAAACGGTGGTAAAAAAAGCTCTAGTGGAGTTTATTAAAATATAGTAAGCCAATCCGAAGAAGGGACGTCTGGCAAACAAAAGTCCACTTGAAGATTTTCGGTTGTGTCCGACAAAATCGACGCAGCCCTCACTGAGCCAAGAGCCCTTTCCACGTTAAGTATTGCAAGCGATTCCCAAAACGTTATCGTGAGCCAGCTACCGTGAAGCAAAGTTGATCGTGACTCCTACGATCTGATACCCGTCCAAACTAGGAAACAACAATCAAGGTAGGTAAAATTCCCATCTAAATTAATTCTTGAATATTTCGTTTGCTCAATTGAGGTATTGCATTCTTGATTAAACCCCCGAATGATGTTATCTTGTCCCATGTTTTCCGAATAGTCTTTCAAATTGGGAAATCTTCTTAATTTCGCAACGTACATATGATTGACGGTCCGATTTCACACTCGAAATATGACCCGCAATCGTACGGAAAAATCACCAATCCGATCTCATGCTCGAGATATGATTCGTGATTTTATTTAAAAATTGGCCAATCCGATCTCATGTGCGAGATACGATTCGTCAATTTATTTCCCAAAATAAATGGACATGGATGATATCCTTCTTGACTTGTTGCCGTGCTATTCTTGATGCCTTTAGTTGTTTGCTCCCGTAGAAGAAAAAAAATATATTTGAGTTAGATTAGATGCATGTTAGGATATTACTTGTTTTAGGTTATTTTGCATGTCTAGAATAGGAAATTTTTTTATTTCGAATTTCTTTAAAAAAATACCAAAAACATTAATTTAGGATGATAGATTTTCTTTCATTAATCTGGATTGCATGTTTAATTATTCAGCAATTTTTTAATTTCGAATTTAAAAAAAGGGAAAAACAACAAAAAAATCATAATGCATATGTCATGTAGAGTTAGGGCATATTTTGCACGTCATTGCATATTAGGGTAAAATTGCACTTAGTTTAATTTCAGATAATATTTTTCTTAATTTATTATATGTTTAGGTATTTTCTTAAATAGATTGCATTTAAGGATTATTTGGGTTAAGATAATATTTTAGTTTAAATTTGGATTTGGCTCAACCTAATTCCTAATGCAAATTGAATAGAATCTTAGTCTAATTAGATAATTTTCACATTTTTTTCCTAATTCCGAATTTCATGAAAAAAAAAATACAAAAATGTCTTAGACTAAATTAGTTCCATTCTCTAGGATAGATTGAATTTTTTTAGGAAAAATGTCATGTAAATGTCATATAGGATTAGATTCATAAAACGCACGTCATTTAGAGATTGTTATTAGGTCCATTTAATTAGAAATTGCACGTCATTAGAATTAGGTCATTTAGTTATATTGCATTGCATATTGCATGATTTGTATGTTAAGTAAGTGAAAAGAAAAAAAAGAAAAAGAAATTGTGTGTTAATTAGAAATCATATCTAGGACTGTTGATGTGAATTCTGATCTAACAACGCAGATGCTTTCGTTGCTACGAGGTAAGTCCTGCAGTTTATTTACTGCTCTACTTGGGTGTTAAATTGGTGGTTTGCACACTCGTATGATCGCCTCACATGTTTGGGAAAGAGATTTAAAATCAAATTAAGCTGCCTGCAAAAACATTTTTGAAAATAAAAGAATGGTACCGAAAGGGCATTAGAAAAATCTAGTGTAACCAAGTCCCCGTACCCATGATCTCTGGGTTTCTAATCGACCCACAAAAAATAGATTAGTGGCGACTCCTAATTGAAAAATCATTTGCATGTTAAGAACTTGAACCTAAGTCGTGAATTGGTATGGGCTTGGGAGAGCCCGAGTTAAGTCTAGGCTTAACAATCCATTAGCCAAACTCTAGGTGGTGCACCCGAAAAATTGGTCGCGACAGTAAGTCGATTAGACACCTAAGTAAAATAACGGGAGGATTATTTTACTCCTACGAACTAGAGACTTTGGGTACGGGGACTTGGTTATACTAGACTTCTCTAATGCCCTTTCGATACCATTTCTTTTTAAATTCACAAATGTTTTTGAATGCAGTTTGGATTGATTTTAAATCTATTTCCCTAACATGTGAGGTGATCATGCGGGTGCGCAAACCACAAATTTAACACCCAAGAAAGCATTGAATAAATTATGGGACTTACCTTGTAGCAATGAAAGCATTTGCGTTGTTAGATCAGAATTCACATCATCAACCCTAAATATGATTTCTAATTAACACGCAATTTCTTTTTTTTTTTCATTTAATTAATGAGAATCACTCTCTATGCAATACAATATAACTCAATGACCTAATTCTAATGACAAGCAATTTCTAATTAAATGGATCTAGCAACAATCGCTAAATGACATACATTTCATGAATCTAATTCTAAATGACATGCAATGACATTTTTTATTTTTTATTTTTTTAAAAAGCAATCTATCCTAGAGATTGAAACTAATTTATTCTAAGACATTTTTTTGTATTTTTTTATGAAATTCGAAATTGGAAAAATGTGAAAATGATCTAACTAAATTAAGATTCTATCCAACTTATATTGAGGATTAGGTTAGGCTAAACCCTAATTAAAACCAAGATATTATCTTAACTTAGCAATCCTTAACCTAAGATGCAGTCTATCTAAATCAATCTAAACTTAAAATGAAATATGCAATTTTATCCTAATGTGCAATGACATACAAAGGATGCCCTAATTCTACATGATATATGCATGATGATTTTTGTTGTTTCTTTTTTTGTTAATTTCGAAATTTAAAAAAAAAAATGTCAAATAATTAAACATGCAATTTAAGCTAATGAAACGAAAATCTAACATCCTAAATTATGTTTTTTTATTTATTTAGAAAATCATGATAAATAAAATGCTCAATCTAAATATGCAAATAACCCTAAAGCATGAGATATTCTAACCCAAACATATTTCAAGATAAATAAAGTAATCAAGACAAGACAAACCATTCAAAATCATCAAAGATATCATACATCGTTCAGATCAAGGGATAATATCTCGCTAATAAAATCGATAAATTGATCTTAAGCCTTAAAAATCAAAATATCAATTTTATTCCCGCTTGATTAATTATTTCATCTAAAGCCTTATAGATGAAATAAAAAAACCCATGTGCAGTTGCGAATTAGGTGGTATATTGGAATTTTCAATTATGCATAGAGAAGTATTTCAAATAAAGAAAGAAGATATATATAATAAAAATAAAATAAACTTGCCTAATAAAATAAAGCAACTATACTTAATTAGATTTTTTTCTCTTTTTTTAAAACAAAAAAAAAAACAAAAGAAAAGAAAAGCTTGTCAGCCGGTTTGGAGCTCCAACGAGGGGAATCGCCGATGAGGGACTTCGACGAGGGCACCAAGGAGCAAGTGTTCGGGTAGAGCCGCGGCGGATCGCATGGACAAAGCGAGGTCGGTGGCGGGGGGGAACTGTTGTGGTGGCGGCAACGACGAGGGCGTAGCCGAGCTATAGCTGGTTCGGGGCCGAGGGGGGTTTGCTGAGATTCGATGGCCAGCACCAGTTCTCGGGCTGCTGTAGGCTACGGATCGCTGGTCGGAGAAGGTTTGAGCGGCGCACAGGGGCGACACAGCAAGATCAGTGGTCGACGGGCAGAGGAGGGTCACGGCGGCAAGGATCGGCACGGCGAGGCAACAAAAACGTCAAGTCATTGCCGGATCTGGAAGTTGCGGGCGATAGAGCAGATCTGCTAGGTCAACGGGCGTCGGGCGAGATCAGCGGAGCGGCAGTGGAGTAGAGAAGGCTCGTGGGTCGCTGGCGCGGGTGGTGCTGGAGAAGTCGCGACCGCAGGCGGGGTGGAAGGCGAGAGACGGCACCAGTAGCTCCTCGAGGAAGATGAACCGTAGCTAGGGGTTCTCTTTTATTTTTTTATTTATTATTATTTTTTAGAAAGTGATTTTCTCTTTTACCTAGGAGGATGAAGACCCTCTTTCTTGCACGAATTTTCCTCTCAATTCTTTCAACTTTTTTTTGGTCCCCCTGTCTCCGTACACACACCACACCTTTTATAGGGAAAAACTTAAATCTTTGTGGCATATTTTGTTTCCAATTTCACTTGTGCATAATACCCCTGAATATATTGTTGCACCCCGCATAGTATTCCCTTTTGTATTTTTCAAATATTCCATCCGAGAATTTCCTTTTTGTCAAAAATACATCCCTCGGTGTATATCGCCTAAATATATGGAAATCTCTCATCATATCCTTGAAAAATAATGCTCATGCAAATAAAATAAAATAAATGCTGTTAAAATTATATGTTATGCAATTTTAATTTAATTAATTTTTTGGGTAAAAATTAACCCATTTTTTAACGCAAAAATTTAAGTGTCAACATACCAATATAGTATCATATTTATGCTCGCCAGAAGCTGCCAGACATACCAATATAGTATACTATTTATGCTCGCCAGAAGCTACCAGACATACCAATATAGTATACTATTTATGCTCGTTAGAAGCTGCCAAATAAACTGATAAATTTTGTCATTTTTATCATATCTGATAAAAAAACTCGTTTGTGGGTACACAATCGGCCTTAGCCAAAATATAATATTTTCTCGCTTGAAAATCCCACTAATTTCAACGGTCCCTAAATTCCTTTTCGGCGCTGTAAATCGACTCCCGGTGATTTTCCAATCAATTAATGAAATTAATTAATTTTGAGATAATTACCCACAATCACAAATCACACTCAATTTGCACAAAATAACACTCAATTAAATATTCCAACCACACTACTGCAATCAACATAAAATTCCGATCACCGACTATCTCAGTCTAATTTCCAGAAAATAAATATAATTAAATAATTACAGAAGATAATTAATAAATGCAATAAATAGGACTTAGGCTCGTAAAGCCTAATTAAAAGCAGAGACGAGCCCGGAAAATTTCCGAACCACTCTAGATAAATACTAGAGTTTGTCTAAGCCTTAATTGCACTAAACTAACCACCTAATAGCATCGATAATTAACTAATAAACTAATCCATTCTAATTAACCACCTAATCCTAGCTTAGTCTAAACTAATTAGCCCTTAAACGTCATTAACTTACTAAATATGGATTAGTGAGTTAAACTCACTTGTTAAGCGATCCGTTCGGATCAAATCGATGGGGACGCGGAGGGGCTCGACAAACTCCAAAGCACGGCTGCCTTTCGGGGTCTAGAAATGGTCTAAAGTGGGCCAAACAGTGGCTGGGAGACCCACTGCTGTCCGGTGCTGATCTTGGCCCGAGAAGGGTGCTTCGGGGTCGGTTGAGGCTGAAATAGGCGGTAGGGCTAGTCGCGGGTCCAAGCGGTGGCGTACGGCGGTGGTGGGAGCTCCAGCGGTGGCTCACGGCAACTTAGGCGTCCTCGGCAGCTTGCTGGAAGTGAGGATGGGCGGAGACGACGCAGCTGGGACGATAGCGACGTGCAGGCGAGACACGAGCAGCGGCGGTGCGGTTCCGGGGGGCAACAGCAGCAATGGTGTGCGGCGGCGATCTGGCGGGGCTGCTGGCTTGCTGGTTGATTCCTCTGGGTTTTGCTGAGCTGAAAACGTGAAGAAGATGGGGGAGAGGGTCGGCGAGATGGAGAAGAGGGAGAAGGGGACCGGTTGCTGCACAATGGGGACCACTTAGTGTCTTCTATCCACTTTGGTCTCCTTGGAAGGCCCCACCACAACCCAGCTGTATTCCTCAACCATTTCCAGCCATATATCCTCTTCTAGAAGTCTTTAGTTGGTCCAAAATGTTGGATCCATAGGGGCATGCGAATTTGCAAAGGAGTTGGCTCAAGTTGGACTTCAATCCTTCTTGAATCAACTCGATTCGGCCTCTATAAATCCCACCAATGTATCATCGATCAAATTGGTATTTTTCCAAGCCATTAGAACCTACTTGCATACCAATTTTGCGATAAAAAAAGGTCATATGCATTTTCCGGTCGAAAACGGCCCTACCTCGACTTTTCTCTGAATATTGGTTTGCAGAAAAATCTTCGGAGATTGAGCCGACATTCTTAAAATAATTTGTGACATGATAGAACTTTTAATTTCTGAAATCGGATTCAAATTCATGGTTAATTTCAATCTTGCGCGATTTTAGCGTGACCTAGGCTATTGGGTAGCTTTTAGAAATTGTTAGTGCAAATGACCCGTGGTCGATTTTCTTCGAGCCATAATGAAACTCTTCAACACATTGGCGACTGTCGGTTGTCGTGAAAATTTCGAGGTTTCAAATACGGACACAGGGTATTAAAATTATAGAAAAAATCATTCTAGTGCTGGTTGACGAGAATTTTGTAATTTAGTGGAATCACCCACGTTTAGCCACACATCTCTATCAAACTGACCTATCTCTGATCTCTAATCGACTTTTAACTGTGTTGTAATGATCTCTGCAGATGAGCACGGTCGAGTAGTCGATTTTTGATCGAATTCTCAAGTCTAATGCATTAAAATTTCTTAATGGCTTCCCCAGATAGTCTAGTTATCCCACGAGTGATCAGCTTTGAGAATAGCACTATAGGCGCGTCGATGAAAGGCTCGATTAATTTAATTGAAAGCAGAACCGAAAAATTCAGGATGTCACATCATTAATGACTTGACCTAACGAAATGTGTGGAATTAGTATATTTCTATTAGAATGCCTCATTAAATGTCTAAATGTCACAATACATTGTTTCCCATTACTACCATGCAGCATCAACTCTCTCTCTCTCTCTCTCTCTCTCTCTCTCTCTCTCTCTCTCTCTCTCTCTCTCTCTCTCTCTCTATGTATATCTAATACATAGTATGAGTCAACTATTTTGCATACAAATGACCGTATAGAGGCTTTGAGGATTTTCAATTTACTTAGATTTTGTTATTTGATCACGAAGTACGTCTTGTCAGTTTAATTTGGACCTCTGGCTTTTGTATGCAAGATAAATCCAAAGGTCATTATAAATGCAATTAGGAAAAAGATATGAAAAGCAAATATACTACTTTTTCCCCCTTTTTAGCTAGCAAATAAATGAAAAGGCTTTGTACTCTCTTTAGGCTGGAAAATGTTAAATAAAGATGAAATTAGTGGACTTATAGAACTAAAGAAGATAATTTATAAAGGAAACCCTTCAATGAGTCTTGGAAAATATAAGTGAATATCAGGGGTCCCAATTTTCTACAAGGAGTTAGACAAGTGGAGGCCAATTTCAAATGAGAAAATGACACAAATGATCCAATGTGCAATACTATTCTTGAATTTTTATTTTGTTGAATGTAGTTTCTAAACTAATTGTAAATGTTCAACCCAATTCCTAAACTATATGAAAATAATTAGTGGTGTCATTCCGTTGGGAACATGGCCCCCGAGAATGGAGTGAACGTCACTCCTGAGAGTGGCAGGAATCAGGCAACGTCCCTCCCGACAGCGTCGTCAAGTTCGGAATTTTTGGCAACTGTAGCAGATTGCGAGGTGCTTCCCACCGACCCATGCTGTCTGATGCGAGGACCACCACAAGTGCCAGAATGAGGGCCGTAAAGAAGAAGCTGCTTTTGGAAGCCATTGATCTGCTTGCTTTGATTATGAAAGTATATGCGAGCCTATAGGATTAATAGGAGCTACAAGTGCAAGTTCGATCATGGATGAGGGGAAGAGGGAAGGATTTGGAGTGTATAAATAGAAAATGCCATGTTGACTTCTAGAAGAAAGTAGGCTTTCACGGGGAGAGCACATGCTTTTCCAGATTATTAAATCGGACATGTGTCAACTATGCTCATTAATTGAACAACCGATTACTGATTATCATGTGTTCAGCAAAAAAGTTACTAACCATATTATAATTGTCTGCAAAGTCTTCCCTCCATATTGAAATGAAAATGTACACATTAACGTCAATTATGTCACATAGGACAACCGACGTCCATGTTAGCGATTTTTTGTCAAAATTAACTAGGTTGACTCAATTGGCATAAATGCAAAGAGTTTAAGATCAAATTAGTCAAATTGAAAAGTTTACAACTGAATTGGTACAAATGCAATAAGTTTATAACTTTTTTTTATACTTTTCGCTTCAAATGACCAAATGCTTTGAGACTCCGAGAGTGCAACAAGGCAGCTATGCTCAAACACATCTAGAATTTGTTTTCAGATAAGGAGTCACTATGGTGTAAGTGGATCCATTCGATGTTCTTAAAGAACAAAAACTTCTGGGTTGTAAAGCAGCCAACCTTCTACTCTTGGGCTTGGAAAAAGATTTTACAAATTAGGGCGGAAGTTAGGTTGAGCTTTTCATGGAAGATAGGAGATGGATCATCTGTGTCACTATGGTTTGACAACTGGCACCCTTGGGGGCCTTTAAACTTGTTTTTCTCATATGCACTTATCTATAGAACCGGGCTCTCCAGGCAGGCTACGGTGGCTAACCTTTTTTCTGACGATGGCCAGGCTCTCTAGGCGGAGATTGAGGCTTGGGGGTCGCCTCTTCCCTCCTTGTCTCGGTGCCAAGATCATATTTGGTGGAGAGGGGAGTTGTCAGGCCTGTTCTCGGTTGCTTCATCTTGGGAGGCTATCCGGAGGAAGAAAACTCGTGTCAGGTGGCATTCCTTCATTTGGAACAATGCCATCCTGCCTCGGTATCAATTTAACTTTTGGCTCATTACCAGACGTAGGCTTCCTACTCAATCTCTCCTTTTATCTTATGGTAGAATTGAGGCTGCTTCTTGTCCATTTTGCAATGATATGCTGGAATCTGTTGATCATCTCTTTTTCGGATGTCGTATTGCTTCTAGTCTTGCCTTCTTTTGGGCGACTAGATGTAATCTTCCATGGCGCAACAAATCTTGGGACGACAACCTGAGTTGGGCCATCTCTTTACTCTCAAGGAAGGATTTTTATAAGTGTATTGCCCGATTTTCCTTCGGTGCGATTTGCCACATCATTTGGAAGAACAGGAACAACATACTCTTCAGGGGAGAACCGGTTTCTGTTTTGGCCATGAAGAAGCATTTACTCAAAGTTGTGAAAGACAAGGCCCTTTCCTTTAGGAGTGTGGAGAATTCCACTAGGAATAGGAGACTACAATGCTCTTGGGATCTTGACCCCATTATTTTCTCTTCTGGGGACCTCCAGCTGGCTGGTTGATTCTCGGGTGCGGTGGTGTGGTTGCTACTCTATCCCGGTTGGGTGTTAGTTCCCTCGGCTTTTCCTGCCTTGCTGGGTTTTTTTTTTTTTTTGCTTTCTTTGGTGTGGTTTCTCCACCTTTGTCGTGGTTGTCTTGCCAGCTGACTGTTTGTCGTGCTTGTTTTGTTTGTGCGGCATTGTCTTCAGCCGCGGTTGTTCTTTTACATTCTAGCATCCTTCCACTCAGGTTGATTCTCTTCCTGAGTGTAAGTTTTGGTGTCGGGATTGTCTGTATATTTGCCCATCCTCAATATATTTATTACCCTTTCTACCAAAAAACCAAATGACCAAATGCTTTGAAGATT
Source organism: Eucalyptus curtisii (assembly GCA_017140595.1). Taxonomy (NCBI): domain Eukaryota; kingdom Viridiplantae; phylum Streptophyta; class Magnoliopsida; order Myrtales; family Myrtaceae; genus Eucalyptus; species Eucalyptus curtisii. The sequence continues at coordinate 13,504,740 of CM029501.1, read as the reverse complement.
TTAGTCTGCTTGGACTTTGTTATTTGATCATGAAGTAAGTCTTTTCAGGTTACTTTGGATCTTCGGTTTTTTTATGAAAGAGATATCCAGTGGGGCATCATTAGAGAGCAATACAATTAGGAAAAATATATAGAAGCAACTATATACTAAAACTTTCCGTTTTTGCTAGCACATATACCTAAACTTTGCACTCTTTAAGCTTGACTGTTAAATCAAGATAATATTAGTAGACTTATAGAACTATACAAGAGGATATATTCAGGAGAGTCTCAAATGTGTCAGGAACGTAGTAGTGGATATCATGGGTCCTCAATTTTCTTAACTAATTCTTATTTGTATGTCATTTGGCAATTTGATCCTTTGACGTTGGGCAACATGACCATGTGAAAGCGTAGATTTGATCAAACCTGTGAAGTCCCATTGCCGCCTCAAGCGCAAAAGCTCTCATTACTAAATGGAAAAGCATACATTCCTGCCTAAATCGGCCTTTACATGGTACATGAATTAGCCACCCAACTCAATTCACAATTGGTACGAGTTGGAACACAAGTTCCATGAGCAGTTTTATCGAGCTGAGCTTAAAGTAAATATGGCCGGCCTTCACAAGATGAATATTGGAAAAATACATTGCGAGGTTTAGGAGTTACAAAAGAGGTGCCAAGCTAAAATAGTTAGCAGAGAATTTGTCATGATTATCCCGAAGTGGCTGAATTTTAATAAGAAAAAATGTAAAGCCAAGTATCTGCTGTAGTGAAAGCCCTTTCCCGAGACTGACTAACTTATGATTGAGAGTGGCGGATGCTGTAATAGATCCTTGACTTGGCTTATCTCTTCCTTTCACATTTCTCATGTAGTTTTAGGTACCTTTCTTAATTGTAGCGAAGAGAGCTTTGCCCCGTCAATTGTTTTGTCAATGAGAGCCAACTCCCTTTCTTTTCATTCCTCGATGACATTGTCTTTCATCAAGACTGAGACTTCACTTTTCGAAGGATTATCACTTTCCTAACCTCTTTAAAAATAGAGTTTCTAGAAGGAAAAATAAAAGGAGGAAGATCTAAGACAAATGAAGAGCTATACATGAAAATAGATCCATCCATGTTAACTTTCACGATAGCCTGCTTTTTTTTCCTTCTAAATTTTGTTATCTAGACTAATTTTTTGACCCCAAACTTGTAAACCCATGATAAATTTACTCTATACTAATTTTTTTACCACCAAAAATTGTAAATAGGTACATTTGTGAAAAGTTTGTAGCGACCTCTTTTTTTTCGGCGCCCGATCAGGGCGGGCGCCTTGCGGAGGCTAATGATTCGGCTAGGTTTATTTTAGCCCGGACTCTCCCAAGTCCACCAATTCACGACTTAATGGTCCAAGTTTTTTTTTTAACAACTTATAAATTAATTTTAAAACGGAGTCGCCACTAATCGATTTGGGGTGGGTCGATTAGAAACCCAAGCGAAGTATCAGGAGAAATACTTGCTCCTGCGCAACCAGAGAAATTAGGATCGGGGACTTGATTACACTAGTTAATCACTAATGCCCTTTCGATACCTAATCTTGTTTAAACCCTGAGGTTTTTTTAATGTTTTAGGGATTTTCCATGCATTTTTTAGGAGGAAAAAATTTTTTGGGTCTTTTTCTCATTTTTTGGACATAAAAGGGATTTTTGAATTTTTGGGTATTTTTAGAAAATACAAGTCTTTTTGAAAATTTTGGCTTTTTCATGAATTTTGGCTTTTTTTGGATTTTTGGCATTTTTTTGGAAAATATGAAATATTTTTTTATTTTTGATTTTTTTTATTTTTTTGATTTTTTTGAAAAACACAACGCGACTGTGTTGGTGTGGTTGGTGGCGACACTGTTCGAGAGGGGGAATGCGACGGCGACGACGCGACCGGCGGTGGCAACGGCTACTGTTACCTGTTTGTGTCGAGGTGGCAAACGGCGGCGGTGACAAGGCAACGACGGCGGTGGATGATGGCGTGTCGCGGTGGCCAGATCTTGTGGATCCTTTTCAGATCTGGTATTCTGTTTTCCAGATCTTAGGGTAGGGGATGGCAGCGGCGGACAGCGTCGAAGGGTGACGACGGCACAGCGGCAGACTAGAGTTTCGACGTGGGCGATCGACGGCGTCAGGAGGGACGGCAGCGACGGCCGATGCTCGGCTTCTCAGATCTGGCACTCCTCCGATTCCTCTCTCTCAGACCCGACCCTCTCTCTCTCGGGTTCGCTTACCGCCGGCCTCCCCCGAAGTCTCTCGGAGGGAGGTTGTCTCAGCTTCGCGACCCGATCCCTCGTGCGCTCGCTCTTCGATTTCCCCTTGAAGTCTCTCAAAGGGCAGATCTTTGAGTTCGCCGTGTTCTTCGCCATCATCGGGAGAAGCCTATTTATAGGCAAGGGGGCAGCCGGTCGACGGAGCTTCGATCGCCGATCTTCGCACGCCGAACGGCCTCCGCCGGCCAAACCGGTGTCCCATCCGTCGAGGTGGCTCTAGCTAGGCCGCCTTGCATTGAAGGCGCATCCACTCCATGTACGCTGCCGTCTCCCTCTCCGTTCCGGCGTCACGCGCGTCCTCGTCTCCGGCGCGTGTTGCTTATCCGGTTAGGGAAGAAGACAGAGGAGGAAGAAGACAAGGGAGAAGGGGCTAGGCTGAGTCACGCGGGCTGAGCCGGGGGCTTGCGCGAAAAAAGAAAAAAGGAGGGGCTGGGCTCGAAGGCCCAGCCCGACGGGCGGCATTTGTTTTTTTCTGTTTTTGTTTGTTTTGTTTTGTAATTATTTTTTTTATTATTTATTACCCGAAAAAGGCAAAAAAAACCTAATTTTAAAGAAAAACGAAATTTAGGCGTCAACAGCTTCCCCTCTTTGAAGGTGAGTTCGTAGAGGTTGCATTCAAAGACAAACTGATACTTAAATTTTATCTATGCATGCGTAGCAGATTATATTTTATTTGGGACCTATCATTCTATGCAGGAAAAGAACAATATAACTTTACATATACTAAGACAGATAAGAAGATACATGTAGTTACTTACCGAGAGTGAGTGAGATAGGGTGTGAACCCTCAGTTTGGCAAGTATCAAGGCGTCATCTTACCCGGTGACATGAGGAGGTTGCTTCTCCAGGACCCAAACCATTCTTCGGTCGCCTGTTAGAGCAATCAGTGGTTTGTCGAGGACCCGAACCTTTCTTTGGTCACCTTGACGGGGAATTGCTTTCTCAGGATCCGAACCATTCTTCGGTCGCCTGTTAGAGCAATAAGCTGTTTACCCGACCTTTCTCGGGGGATGCGCCGACCTTTCTCGGGACATCTATTTGTGGGGTGTCTGATCATCGTCAAGGACACCGGATGGTACCCGACCTTTCTCGGGGGATGCGCTGACCTTTCTCAGGTCATTTGCTCGTGGGGTGCCTGACCTCAATCGAGGACACCGGTTGGTATCCGACCTTTCTCGGGAGATGCGCCGACCTTTCTCAGAGCATCGATTTGTTAGGGGTGCCTGACCTCAATCAAGGACACCAGTTGGCACCCGACCTTTCTCGGGAGATGCGCCGACCTTTCTCAGGGCATCGATTTGTTGGGGTGTCTGACCTTAGCCGAGGACACCGGTTGGTTCCCGACCTTTCTCGGGAGATGCGCCGACCTTTCTCAGGGCATCGATTTGTTCAGGTGTCTGACCTCAGTCGAGGACACCGGTTGGTTCCCGACCTTTCTCGAGAGATACGCCGAGCTTTCTCAGGGCATACGTTCTGGAAGATACCTGGACATTCATAGGCATTGAAGGAGTACCTAAATATTCACAAGTACTAACCTGGAGGATATTCGGGCTTTTGCAGGCGTCGAAGGCGTACTTGGATGATCATAAGTGCGAATTCTGGAGGGTGCCTGGACATTCGCAAGCGTTGAAGGAGTACCTGGATGCTCACAAGTACTAGATGCTGGAAAATACCTGATTGCTTGCAGGTATCGGAAGGGTACTTAGGTGATCACAAGTACAAACTCTTGGAGGATACCTGGATGAACACAGGTATCGAAGGGGTACCTGGATGATCACAAGTACAAACTCTTGGAGGATGGAATATCAGGGATGTACCTGGGATATTTGTGAAGATCTCTTGCCTCCTGGTAGTCGAGGACATACCTTGGATATTCGTGAAGGTCTCTGACCTCCTGGTAATTGGGGATATCGAGGACGTACCTGAGATATTCTTGAAGGTCTCCCACCTCCTTGTGATTTGGAATATCGAGGACGTACCTCGAATATTCATGAAGGTCTCTCACCTCCTAGTAAAGGGGAATATCGAGGTCCTGCCTCGCATATTCATGAAGGTCTCTCGCCTCCTGGTAATTGGGAATATCGAGGAGGTACCTTGGATATTCATGAAGGTTTCTCACCTTTTGGTAATGGGAATTTGAATGTAGCACGAGGCTTACCTAGATGGCTGTAGGCACACAGGTGTACAAAGTAGTGGAATATTTGCATGAACGCAAATATTTAATGATACGAGCAAGGACCACTCAGCCGGTCCAAGTGTAAGAAAGCATACATGGGTAATCGCAGGCGCATAATGTGGTGGAATACTTGAACGGCTGCTAGTATTCAATAACACATTTTTTTAGGACAACTCGGACAGGTCGAGTGTCACAGAAAGGGAGTATCCAAACGGTGGCCGATACTCAAAGACAAAAGGATACTTGGACAGTCACGAGCATCCAAACTTTAAAGATAACTTGAACAGGTCAAGTGTCAATAGAGGGAGTACCTGAGCAACGGCAGACACTCAACAACAGGGGGATACCTAGACAATCACAAATATCAATACTCTGGGGACAACTCGAACAGGTCGAGTGTACTCAAAGACCCGGCAAGTGGTGGGTACTCAAAGACAATGGGATACTTAGACAATTGCAAGCACCCGAACTCAAGGGACAACTCGAATGAATGGAGTGTCAAGAAGAGAGTACCTGGACAGTGGTAGGTACTTTAAGACAAATGGGGATAGGGATATGCTTACCTAGCAATATCTCTAATTTCAGGAAGTATGTCTGCTACTTGTACAATATGCACACATGATTATATATGCTATAATTTCAAATGAGATTCATGTATGATAACTTTGTCAGTTTTGCATCATCTGAGTTCTACGGGAAAATTCGAAAGACAACCTTCATTCCAAATGTAGATGTCTTGAGCATGCCGGATGAGGGACTTTCGATCGAAAGGACTTTCCACTCACTCTCATGGAAAAGGCTATCCTAACCATTGATGTAGGATTTATAAGGACCACACATCTCACTGTCATCATGTCAGCAAGGGTCCGATTATTCTCGCGAGTGGTACGATTTTACCAATGTGAGAGGTCTTCTTCGAGACCATAATGTAGGCTTGATCAATGGCTTATCAAAGGGGGCCATCAAGGTCACGGCTCTGTGAAAAAGATGCCGTACAATCATCTCCGGGTTTGCAAGTCAAGAATCCTGCGAAAAGAGATAGAATAATCTTGCTCGTACTTCTTCGAGCGATGTTTATAGACATATGAAATCCTATGTTAATTGAAGTGCCCTAGTCTGAAGAGACTTTTACAATGGGATGCAATGTAGGCTTAATTCATGTGCAAAAGGATGAGAACTCATGTTTGCCTTGGCATTTGTCGCCGGTCTTTCTTCTCACTGTAAGATGGAAGCTTTATTAATCGAACCACAACAACAACTTCTCTCGGGAATACAAACAGCTGTATTTTTTGCTTGGAGACATTGGCCTTGCTTTTACCAGGCACACTGCTTTTTTATGTCCATAGTTTTTGCTTTTGTTTTTCATCTACGGGCATTGACCTTGCTTTTACCAGGTACACTGCTTTTTTATGCCCCTATTTTGTTCTTGTTGCTTGAGAGCTGATCTTGACAAGTTCAAGCAAACGCCTTTGTTAGACTATTGAGTCTTCATCTTTTGCCGGCGCTTCTGATTATGCTGCTCAAATGGCAGTAGCTTCTGCTTTGCCTCCATGTGAGGGTGAATTTATAGACTTAATTGAGTTGTACAATGGATATAAGTGTGTAAAGAAAGAATTGCTCTTCATGACTTTAGGGCACTCAAATTAACGCGAGTGTTCATATGCAATAAAGACACTCAAAGATTGATGCCAGTGCGAGCAAGAAAATTTCTATCCCTTTTCTCACCTTGTGATGCTGCTTTGCCTTGTCTTCGACATGCCCTAGTGTGGGGTGATTCTTGATGAGAGGGGCTTCACCAGTGTATGGGGCTTAAAAAAGGGGTGAGCAATGAAATGTCTCTCACTGTTTTGGTTATCGTACTATTCGCGAGAGAACTCTTTACCCTGCAGTCATGGAATCTTCTGCACTTATCTCACAAGTGTATAGATGGGGGACTGTGTGTAGGATATGGCTTGCCTGTCATCATTCTGACGTGCCTCATCCAGCATGCTCAATCAATCTTGTATTCTTCACTTAGCTGTCTATTCTAATAACCCTCAATGGAATTAATGATTTAGACAGACAAAATCATCATGCAAAAATCCCTTTGGAGAAGGCATGCAACATTTTTAAGTATGAGAGAATTTGTACTCTCAAAACAAATGAATGGTTTTTACTCAAGAAACTCTATTGACAGCTTTAGGGGTGTTTACTTGGTAGAATTGTATTTACAAATGTGTTGAATTTTGAACATCAAAAGAGTTATTCATAAATGGTTATTTACAAATGAGTGTTGATGGGTTGTCTCTATTGAATAAGGAGATGACACACGAATAATCAGCTAAGGGTTGGGACTCTGAACGGGCATCTCTGTTTTTGCCCCTGCAGAAGAGAAGATGTACAAGTAGATCAATTAGTCTAGCCAAAATCAAATGTGAGTTGAGACTGAAGAGTTTCGTCATTTGCTTTGGCGATTACTCAGGACGCCATTTCGCTTAGGAGAGTTTGTCATGCCTCTCATTGATTTGTTTTCCGCATCTTTAACGGTTAGGTGATCCTGCAACTCACAAGAGGGAACATGTTAGTCACAAACTCTTTTAGGAGTCGAACAACTAGGAACGATACAACATTACCCTTCACTGGTTTGCAGATGTTTGAATAGACCTGAAGTACGAGGAGGATATGAAGTCCAAGTGGCTAATTGCCGCGTCGGGGATTCGCACTCCCGACTTAGGACCATTTTGCTTCTTCCCGGGTACCACTCGGATAGAGGCTCCGACGATGTCCGTAGGGTGCTTCTTTTTTCATTTAATCGAACCAGCTCTTGGACGACACATCCTTTCATACCAAGTTAGGTAAATTGATATGGGTCACTTGACTTGCCCAAATTAACCATTAAGCTTGTTTCTTGAATCTTATGCTTCCTGTCAATAGGAGAAAATATGTCAAAAGTGAGTTCAGAGACTGAGTGTTGGAAACGATACCAAATTACCCTTCCCCAGAGTTTGTATGTGCTAGCTCCTAGGTATATTTGAATGTCGATGACGGCCTCTTTGTCTCGACACAGTTCAACGTCTCTTTCGATTGGCCTTTCTCATTTGTGGCCATGTATGCATGATTGATGGTCGTTGATTCATCTTCAATGCCTTCCTTCTGTGGAATTTCTGCTTCTGTCCTTAACTATAGTAGCATTGGGCAAAGCCATATACCTCAAGCTTCCATGGGACCTGAGATAGACAATCAAAATCTTCAGTCTTCTGATGGCAATTATTTCTTGGGAGAATATGCATCTGAAACACGGATTGAAGTTTCCAGTCGTTGTCCGGAGTAGGGGGCTATAGATCGCCTTGACTGTCTGGATTTTCTCCCTGTTGACAGTAGTCAATTCAAAGGGATTGAAGAAATTTCTTCCTTGTGCTTCTTGGCTCGTCAAAGCAAGGGTGAAGGCTGAAGGCAGCATGGAGGAGGCTATCTTGCCTTGAGCTACCATGGTGTGCATGCGTCGAATTTAACCGTATGCCTATGCCTATTACGTCCTATCTTTTGTTTCCTGTACATAGAAGAGAGGGGAAGTCATTTTCAAAATTATGTTTAGGGAATAAACCTACCATTTTTGAAACAGGATGATCCTTTTTTGTTTGCCCCCGCTTTCTTGAAAGAGTGTCTTTGAACTCGGCGAGTTCACACGATGTGCCAGCTTCAAATGCCTCCTACCACACTAAGTCAAATAGGGACGATATTCTGAGACACGAAATGGATGAGTTAGAAAAACAAACATGATTTAACATCTTGTTTTGACAAAAACTTTTGAGAACGAAATATTTTTTTGTTTTCAAAAGTATATAACTTTGTGGGGAAGAAAGCATGAGGAAGCCCAACCCTCAGTATTCTCCTTGGATAATATTTTCTTTTCATGGTTGGATAGCATCACCGGGCTGGTTTGGAATACCGTCTCATGCTCTCAAAATAAAAAATTAGAACTGTACATTAGATTACTAGATGGAAAATACAATAGTAGCACACTAGACAGGATAAGAAACATGAAATTATAAAAACAAACAAAACCCACGAAAAATCCTATGAGAAGGAGCGCTTTGATAGTGGTGGTCCTGAAGCCAAGCGCCTTAGAGTTCCTTGCCTCCAGTAGACTCAAAGTACTCGCACGAGAGGACCACTTATTAAAGCTACGGAAGTGCAACCCATGAAACCAACAACAATGCTTGCGAGGTAAAGCTCCTATGAACAGCTTTATCATTTCTTCTTCGGCTAGTTGAGGGTAGGTTTGCATTATAAAAGTCTTCCACCTCCTTGCATATGCTCGGAAATCCTCCATTGGCCTTATTCTAAAGTGAACCAAGTTCTCGGAAGGTAGTTCAGCTCCAATCTGGCTTTGATACTGAAGCAGGAATGCAGAAGATAGCTCATTCTAATCTCTCATGAGGTAGATATCTGCCGTGACAAACCATTGCAATGCAGGCCCTAGAAAACTTTCTTGGAAGGCCCGAGTTGTGAATGACATCGGGCTATAGTACCGACTCATTTCAGCGTGGAGATATTGCAAATGAGCCACGGGGCAAGTCGTGCCATTATACTTGCGAAAATTAGGTATCCACATCTCTCCAGGGGTCATGCTCCTATGAGTGCAAGACGAGCTTGATGTATCCTGGTTAGGCCACTGGTTTTCCCATTGCATACTCGTTGTAGTGGTGAATTTTTCTGCTTCATGGAAACTGAACTTTGCGGAGATTATCCCATTGCTTTCTTTCGGGTCAAAATCACCAAACGAGGATGAGGCATTTAAGCCATCTTCATGGTCAGGTGACAAGCTTAGTAGTTCATTAGGATCATAGCGGATAAGGACGAATGTTCCCTCTTCCGACAGGCTTTCGACCCTGTGTGTGGGTAGAAAGCTGTTATACGATGAATGGCTGATTTCATCTGTATAACACTGGTAGTCCTTGGGATTGTATCCTAGGAACTGGAAGTCTTCAGGGTTGTACTCCAGGGAATGCTCGAAGTTTTGGTGCGGCAGCTCATCAGCTATCAAATTTCGCCTATACTCAATGGTAGATATTGACTCGAGCCGCTCAGGCTTTCTTTTCTTGACTCTTGGTCCGGATCTTTTGAGTAAGGCTCTTCGTTTTGCTAGTTGGACTTTGTCAAGAGGAGTGGGAGATGGTGGAGCTTCACTCCCTAGATTGATGGGGGTCGGCCTTCTTTGGACCCTGGCTCTTACAATAAGCTTGAGGAGCCGTCCCATCATGCTTCGGTCCTGAGTAGTGTTGACTTCGTCTGTGGGCTCCTTGCCTTTCCTAGAGGGAAGCTTCTCAATAATAGGATGCTGCTCGGTCTTCCATTTATCGTGCAAGGCTTCATTGATATCTTCTTCTCCGGTCTCTGCGACTATCGGCTCCTCGTGCTCCACAACCATCGGTTCTTCATAGGGTGGGGCAATGTTGGGGCTGATGTCAACATTATACTCTTGACGAAAAACATCGATTAGTTCTCCCCAGGTTTTAAGGAGATTAATTTTCCTTACAATGTACCACCGTAAAGCGGGGCCAGTCAGGTTTGATTGGTATGATTGAATCATCCTCCGGACCAAGTAGGCTGCAAGTAGGTATCTGGGCGAGAGGTATCAGCATACCTTTCGCATTCAAGTGCTTTGAGCTCTTCAGGGATCTTAATGCCGGCGTAGTTAGACAAGTCCATGGGATCTTGCTCCTGCAGCTGGCTTAGTTTTTTCATGATCTTTTCAAGCTGTCTATCCTGTTGGTTATCCTCTAGCAAATTCGTGGGTGTCATGACGATGTTTAAAGCAGCTACGGAGTTGGGCTTGGCTTGAGTGGATTCCATTTGCCTCGAGAGTTGTTGAAGGGTAATGGACATATGTCTTACGCCGTCTTCAATGTTGGCGAGACGATTTTGTACATCATTATGATCGGGCCCTATTACGTGAGGCCATTCGCGGGTGGCTGGTAGCCGATGATTCATAATTACCTGTCGTCGCGAAAATAATGAATGAGCGCGAAAGTAAACAAAGATTGACCCATGGCAATGGTCTAACTTCTTTTTATTTATCAAAAGAGGATTTTCTAGACTGCAAACTTCTGACATCTAAAACTTGAAATGAAAATGACAGAATGAAATACTAGATATTAAACAAAAGTCCCTAAATAATGGGACAAAACTTTCACAATATTAACACTAAGGGGCACATGATTGCCGATTTATATGCGACGGGGAGTCTTGTTCTTGCGAGGATGCCTGCTTCCTTGGACTGGCTCTGAGATGTGTATCCAGTCTATTCCCAAATCCCTTTGCATAAGCTCTGCTTGCTCATGCTGGCTGCTCTCGCTGATTGAGTGAGGGACCGATGGCTTCCATTTTGTCAGGATATGATGGTTGTGGATGTAGGACGTAGAGGCGTGGTGGACTTTTTCTTCTCCCTCAAGCCCTTCAGGTACCACGATTCTTTTGCGATGGCACTTGCTCCATGTTTCCTCGATAATGTCAATCTCAAATGTGTATTCACGGCTTTGATGGGTGAAAAAGAGTGGAGGGGCCTTCCTCTTGAAAGGCAATAGGATCTCCTGAAGGGCTCCATATTATCGTGCCACCCGATATGGGAAATTGGAAACGGCGCCGGTGAGGCCGAGCAACGGAATTGGATGGTAGCGTTTGTAAGCAAAGTGAGCTCTCTTTTCATGGAACCAACCAGCACGCCATTGGAATATCTCGGGAGTCGGATCTCTTAGGAAGTTTATCCAATTTAAACAGCTTTGGTTAGGAATGTATGGTCCTAAAACCATAAATTTCTGTAATGGATTTTCAAAATTATTTGTTTCGATTTATTGCATGAAGCATCGATATTCACTTAGGTGAGAAAAGAACCAGACTTGTAAAATTTCCAGGGAGACCCGCATGACTTTTTCCGTGTTTTCCTTAAAACAATTGAGGGACAAGAATGTTTCGGTTAAAATCATGTTGACATAATTTTGCCCCCTTAAGATTTGATCAACTATCCATGCCATCTTTGGACTTATGACGTTTCTTTGATGGGGGAAAATAATGAACCCGAAAAAGGCCAAGAGAAAAATCTCACTTTTTTGGGTCATGGGTTGATTTTCAAAACAGGCAGTCAAAAATGCTAGTGGGCAGGTATTATGGTTGTTTTCAAGAATTTGCCTCATAACATGGACTTCAATTCTTAAAAGTCGTGCTAACCCACGCAACGGGATAACGCCTGTTGATGGCCTAACTAGCTTTTTCTCGAGAAGCATTCCAGTGATGATGCTGTATTCTTCCAGAGTTGGGGTTAGCTCAAACTCACCAAACATAAAAGTAGTCGTCTTCGGGCACCAGAAATGTGCAATGGCCTGTATGACCTCAGGATGAACATGGATTTGGATCAACAATAGAAGATGACCGACTTTGGCTTTCACGCGCTCTTGGGCATACTGGTCTAATTGACCCCACCATCTGAAGAGTTCTGCTTTAGGAGCGGGAATGAACTGGATATCATATTCTCCCATTGCATATAAACTGGGACTCGAAAAACCTACCCTAAATTGCCATGGGTCAATAAAAAAGATTAAGTAAAAGTAAATAAATTACTTTTGCTTTTAAAGAAAATGGCAAGCACAGAGACATGCACATGGAACATGCTGCTCGATTTCTAACTATGAAAGCTTGTTGAAATTAAAAAGGTATCCGCCCGTCGCAGTCTCGCGTTGGCAGCGTACCCTCTTAACCTCGGTTAAGAAATTCGGGGAAAAGAAAGGCAACCTCTACATCGCAGTCTCGCGTTCGAGGTCGTATCTTTCTTAACACCATCCGAGAAATCCTATGGCGGCCCAGGTCCGACGGCCAGGTTGTGTGTGCCATGTCTAGTGTTAAAACAATAAAGCATGCATAACAGTTTATAATCACAAGATATTTTATTTTAAAAAGAAAAACTAAGATACTAACATGCATAAAAGAAAAAAAACCAAAGTTAGTAAAGCATTTAAACAAGATAAAAACGGCCTAAATCCTCAAGTTCCCAGTGGAGTCGCCAAGCTGTCGCAACCTCTTTTTTTTCGGCGCCCGATCAGGGCGGGCGCCTTGTGGAGGCTAATGGTTCGGCTAGGTTTATTTTAGCCCGGACTCTCCCAAGTCCACCAATTCACGACTTAATGGTCCAAGTTTTTTTTAACTTACAAATTAATTTTAAAACGGAGTCGCCACTAATCGATTTGGGGTGGGTCAATTAGAAACCCAAGCGAAGTATCGGGAGAAATACTTGCTCCTGAGTAACCAGAGAAATTAGGATCGGGGACTTGATTACACTAGTTAATCACTAATATCCTTTCGGTACCTAATCTTGTTTAAACCCTAAGGTTTTTTGGATGTTTTAGGTATTTTCCATACATTTTTGAGGAGGAAAAACATTTTTTTAGTCTTTTTCTCATTTTTTGGACATAAAAGGGATTTTTGCATTTTTAGGTATTTTTAGAAAATACAAGTCTTTTTGAAAATTTTGGCTTTTTCATGAATTTTGGCTTTTTTTGGATTTTTGGCATTTTTTTGGAAAATATGAAATATTTTTTGATATTTTATTTTTTTGATTTTTTTGATTTTTGATTTTTATTATTATTTTTTTCGAAAAATAAAATATACTTTGATATTTTTTAATATTTTTGGAAAATAAAGTATTTTTGATTTTTTTTGTTTTTTGGAAAATAAAATATTTTTTACTATTTTTTATATTTTTTGAAAATAAATCATTTTTTGATTTTTTGAATTTTTTGAAAATAAATTATATTTTATTTGTTAAAATAATAAAAGCCGACCCGGGTCGGGTCCACGGGTTGGGTTCGACCGGGTCGGTGACCCGAACGCAGACGACGGGCCCGCTACGCGGGCCCGACTCATTTTTTGAAAATAAATTATTTTTTTATTAAAACGGCCCGGTGGCCCGTCGTTTTGGGAACGATCCGGCCCGACCCAACGACCCGGCGAAACCCTACCCGGATCCGACCCGAATTCCGGCGCCCCAAAATTGCGGAAACCCTACCCGATTCCTGGCCCGGGTCCGACCAAAGACCCGGGGCCGCGACCCAGAAAATCGGGAACCCTAGGGTTCCCGATTCGCGGCGCCGAGGGGGAACGAAGCGTCGCCGGGGGCAGCGGCGGCGGCGGCGGCTACAACGGTGACAAACCGCTTACGAGGACGGCGAGGACGAGCGACAACGCGGCTATGTTGGTGTGGTCGGTGGCGACACTGTTCGAGAGGGGGAATGCAACGGCGACGGCTACTGTTACCTATTTGTGACGAGGTGGCGAACGACGGTGGTGATAGGGCAACGACGGCGGTGGATAACAGCGTGTCGCGGTGGCCAGATCTCGTGGATCCTTCTCAGATCTGGTCTCCTGTTTTCCAGATCTTAGGGCAGGGGACAGCAGCGGCGGACAGCGTCGAAGGGTGACGACGGCACAGCGGCAAACTGGAGTTTCGGCGTGGGCGATCGACGGCGTCAGGAGGGACGGTAGCAACGGCCGATGCTCGGCTTCTCAGATTTGGCACTCCTCCGATTCCTCTCTCTCAGACCCGACCCTCTCTCTCTCGGATTCACTTACCGCCGGCCTCCCCCGAAGTCTCTCGGAGGGAGGTCGTCCGAGCTTCGCGACCCGATCCCTTGCGCGCTCGCTCTTCGATTTCCCCTTGAAGTCTCTCAAAGGGGAGATCTCTGAGTTCGCCGTGTTCTTCGCCATCGTCGGGAGAAGCCTATTTATAGGCGAGGGGGCGGTCGGTCGACGGAGCTTCGACCGCCGGTCTTCACACGCCGAACGGCCTCCACCGGCCGAACCAGCGTCCCATCCGTCGAGGTGGCTCTAGCTAGGCCGCCTTGCATTGAAGGCGCGTCCACTCCATGTACGCTGCCGTCTCCCTCTCCGTTCCGGCGTCGCGCGCGTCCTCGTCTCTGGCGCGTGCTGCTTATCCAGTTGGGGAAGAAGACAGAGGAGGAAGAAGACAAGGGAGAAGGGGTTGGGCTGAGTCACGCGGGCTGGGCCGAGGGGCTTGCGCGAAAAAAGAAAAAAGGAGGGGCTGGGCTCGAAGGCCCAGCCCGACGGGCTGCATTTGTTTTTTTCTGTTTTTGGTTTGTTTTGTTTTGTTATTATTTTTTTGTTTTTATTATTTATTACCCTAAAAAGGCAAAAAAAAAACCTAATTTTAAAGAAAAACGAAATTTAGGCGTCAACAAAGTTTATTTTCTGTTAGTTTTCATCAAATTTGATTAATACCACGAAAAAATATAAACCGGTACATCCATGGCAAACGGATAGTAAAACCCCAATATAGTACACCTCTCAATTGTCACATGTCATATAGCTTTACAGTGACATTTGTCATATGTGTACTAATATGCGATTTTTAGTAATAAATAATTTAGTTTAAGATAAATTTGCTTTGGGAATTTTAGTGGTCAAAAATTTAGTTTATGATAAATTTGTAACAGATGTTCTGGTTTTGGGTTTTTCGAGATATTAACACAAATAATCATCTCTGCTATTGAATGTTTATTATTTTATTTATCTATCATGAAATTATTGAAAACAAGGTTTGGAAGTTCCTGTGTTAGTTTGGAAAACAAATTGAGCGCTAGGAATTGGGAAAATTCGATTTTTGGCCGATTTCACAGGAAATTTATTTTTTGATATTCTGGAAAACAATATGGTATGTTGCTAACTTACAAAAATTGTTGAGCTATTTGAATATGCTTCGGCCTATGAACCTATGACCGAATCTTGGATGGCACTTTTTTAATTTCTATAAAACAGGCTTTTTGGTCCAGTGGATTCTAGTTGCTGTATTAAGTTAAAATTTTCACATGATGGGCCTTAAATTATGCTTAGGACCGGAGGGATTCGTCGGCTGAGTCGGTATAGTTAGTCTTTGCTAAGAATCAAGATAAGTGACTTTTCCCACTTTATGCCTTTGTAAAATTTGCATCACATGGTTACTGAATTTATGAATATTTAGCTATTTTGAGGCATGCTATCTGGAAAAGTTGGATCAAGCATTGAATAGATTTTCAATTCTGGTGTTATCCACATTGAAAATCATATTTGAACGAATTATTGCAAATTATATATCGTGGTACGACATATGGATGTCGGATTGATGCTCATGATTGACCTATGTATTAGGATACGATAGATGTGCACATGCTAATTTTGTTTTGGAGCTTAATTGCAGCCGATGTGATTGTAAATTTAACTACATCCAATGTGATTTTTGGACTTGACAAAATGTGAGCATAATGTTCTAGCATGAGAAACGAGCTAAATATCTATTGACACCTAAATTTTAGCTCAAATGTCGTCTTTACATATTTTCCAAGCCTTTAGAACTTGTTTTCCTCCCAAAGTATTTCTTCGAACTTTTCATAGTTACATTTTAGATTGTTTAGGCATTTAGAGCTTCCAAAGTAATCGGGATTTCTTGGAAATTATTGTCCAATTTTTTTGCACAAAAGTAGGAGTTATTGTGGAAACGGAGTAGAGAAACGAGATGGAGTCAAGCTTAGAAAATCTCACGAGTGCGCATTGGTTCGCCATCTGTCCTCAGTTGCACGGTGAAGATGAGTGAGAAATCATCTTGAAGTCTGCTCTTCTACACTTTACCGGGCTCCTCGCCATCTGGTAGAGTCTCTAAAAATCATGAAGGAAGGAGATAAAAGCAAGTTGCAATCGGCAGGATTAGAAAGAATACATTGAAAGCGCAGCGTCATCTCAGGAGAGGATTATTTGCACCCACTCAGTAATCCGTTAAGCCCCATTAGTCTCATCTCGGAAAGGTCGCACCATTATCTAAAATCATTTATCATATTCACATGACTAGTAATAAGTGTTATTGCATACTAATTCAAGTGTGATTTTGACAATGGCATAATTATTGTAAAATTGCATCATTCATTGCTTGATCATATAGAAGTGATGATTGTCACTTACTAAGCCGTGGATTTGCTCACCCCTTTTTATTATCATTTCAGGTTTAAAAAATAGAGGAGAACGAAGAATTTATGAAAAGGGCGTTGGCAGGGGGGTTAGGATTTATTTTGGTTTCTAAATAGAGCTTATTATTACGGTTTATACATTTTCGTAAAATGATTTACATTGGTTGAAGGCTTTGTCTTTTATTTGATGAAAGGTTGATCCTTTCCTCAATTCTGAATATATATATTAGGGATATAACAGCAACCATCACGAAGTTTGTGATTGCTTGTATTATTACTACCCTTAACTCAACTCGGATTAATTAGTATATCAGTATACTTGGAATCCAGGTATTTGTCTGGTAGTTTTCCACTTTTATATATACATACATACATATGTGGGTGTCTATATATATATATATATATATATATATATATATATATATATATAGGTTATGAGACAGCAGAGACTTGCACATGCTAAACCCAAAATAGCAGAAGCTTTTCTTTTTATATTTGGTAGGCAACTTTTTTAAAAATTTAAGCCTACTTAGATATTGCACGAGTAAAATATAATTGAAGATTCACACACAAGTACATTTTCTGTTGCTCTTTTATAAAAGAGTACATCTAGTTGAAATTTACATTGTAAAAGAGATACCGAAATTATTGAAATATTCGATTAGATTCAGCTACTAGCTACAAAGGTACAAATTCATTTCTCGAAAAAGAAAGAGCAATCAATAAAGCCGTAAAGATGTTCGGAAAGAAAGTTATCTATGTAGAAAAGGGAACCATTTTATGTTAACGTAAGGACAGAGTTAAAAGAATAGCCATTTTAACATTCTAGAGGCCCTCTCTTATGCTGCATTGTGTGCTGATTGTAGGGTCACCATCTGTGCATGGTCCCCACCTTTGAGAGCTCATTATTCTATTCATCCAGAAAAAGATTATGCTCATGCGAATCTCTAAATGTTGTGGGTTTAACATTCAATTAGGTTTTAAACCATCGTATGGGTTGAAGTAAGAAGAGTTGAAACCAGAAGGCACGTACGCATGAAACTTGTACACATCTATCAAGAAGCAAAGGTCTTTGTCGGGTTAGGTAATTCATGTGTGAAGAAGTCCAGATTTTTTAGGTTTTGTGCGTTGACTTTGCGACCATCAGATCATAACTGGACAATAGAGTAGACATGTGCCTACTCAGGAAGTCAAGGTCTTTTGGAGTTTCGTGTGTGGCGGTTTTTGGATCAGTAAGCGTTGTGAATGGTTCATGGAGCAATTTTCCAGCTTTTTCTTTTTTGACTAACAAGCCCAAAACTTATAATGCAACGTAAGAAATGGCAAATGAAAAAGGAAACTATAGCCAAACGTTGAGGAGGTGGTGTGAAGAGCTAGAAAGTGTTGATACACAAACACGAGCTCCTCATTTTACGGCGCACTCTTCATCTTCCATCTCTCCTCAAATGCTTGGAAGGCATCAGTCCGAATTGCTTCTATAAAGGAAGGACTAGGCCATATACAACACCCACCACGAATTATAAGTGCTACAGTCAGAAAACCCGAGCAAATATATAGTGACTGGCATTGCAAAAAATGCATGGGACAAGCAAATCAAATAATAGATAGAAGGAAAGAAAAAAATTGGACATTAAATTTATGTGGTTGGGTCCAAATATTAATACCTACGCTCACATGAGAGCAACATAAAATTTAACTATAGAAACGAGCGATACAACGGAGACTACAATCACTTAGAGCATTCAAACACTGTCTCTCAGTGTTTCCTAACTCCAAATTAGTTCCAATAACTCACTTGGTGTTTAGCCTCTCCAATTTCTCTAATCATAAGAACTTAACTTGCTAAATCATTATATGGTGTAATTACCAAGAAATTTCCTTACGCTGAGAGCTCCAACGTTACTTCGGGAAAGCTCAACATATCTCACTTCCAAGAGGTCCATTTATACTCGTCCCGTCATCATTGCACTTCCTCTGTCTATCTTCTTCCTTCAATTAACATGCAAATAGAAAGAGACAAACAAAGCAAACAGTTCTTTATCTTCTTCAATTTCTCTTGCACCTAACAGGTCAGATCTATGTGTGACAAGATGAAAGTCTTCTTCTGTACCTCTTCATTTATAGAGGTGTGTAAGAACAAAGAAGTAAAACTTCCAATTATGTGAACCCGTCATTTCATTTATGTGCAACGATCAACAGGAAGAAAAACAAAGACTTCCGTTCGCTGATTTCTTCTTCGAATAGCGCGTGCAGAAAATTAAGGGAGAAGTGTTAAAAAGTCATAAACCTTTTGTATTTATGCCAATTTAGTCTTAAACATTTTTTTGTGACAATTTAGTCCTAAACCTTTTTACTTTATGCCAATTCAGTCTTTTCGGTCAATTTTGGTTGGATTTTGCTGACTAGGCGCTAGTTAATCGACATGGCCTGATCGGCGTCGACGTGGACAACTTTTAATTAATATTTTTAATATTTTTGAATATTTTTATTTTTTTTCTTTTTTTCTTTTTTTCTTTTTTTCCTTATGCTCCTCCTTCCTCCAGCCGGTTGCCAATCGCCAACCGGCCGGAGGTGACGGCCGGCGAGGTCAAGGCCGACCTCGCCGGCCCACCTCGCTAGTGGCCACGAGGATGGCCTCGCACTGATCTGGCGAGGTCGGCGAGGCTCGCCCAATCCACAAGGGCAGCCCCGCTACCTAGCGCAAGGCCAACTCGAAGCCGCCCGGCCGCGAGGGCGGCTTCACGCCGAGCTAGCAAGGCTCGCTCTCACCGGATCTGGCAAGGCTCGACTCTCACCAGTCCGGCGCGAGGCTACCCTCGCGGCCACTGGGGTTGACCTTGCCGGCGGTCACCTCTGGCCAGTTGCCGAGGTCCGACGACAGGCTAGAGGAAAGGGGAGGAGAAGAAAAAAAGAAAAAGAAAATAAGAAAATAAAAACATTCAAAAATATTAAAATATTATTAAAAATCGTCAACGTCAACCGATCAGCGCCCAATCAGCAAAATCCGGCCAAAATTGGTCGAAAATGACTAAATCGGCATCAAATAAAAATGTTTAGGCTAAATTGGCACCAAAAAAAGGTTTATGACTAATTTGGCTCAAACGTAAAAGGTTTATGACTTTTTTTATACTTCTCCCAAATAATTAATGTAAGAACAAATCAAATCAAAGGCAGAACTTAGACGTTAATTGGCTAGACGTGTTGACTTTAATTTGGATCTCCATTTAACCAGCTCAAATTTGACAGATATTTTAATAACTAGCCTTCATTTTCTTCCCTATTTAACAATCGCCTATTAATGCATTACTATTTTCATGAGAACGGTATTTTGCTGTTGGCACCCCCACCTCATGGAAAGCCGGAAAGCCCAAGAATGTAGCAATTGAAAGGAATAGAGTTTAGCAAGCTTTGCGTCAAAGTCAATCACGCGGTTCCAACGATACGAAACTGTACATTTTGTGTAACTAGTGAACCATCCCAATCAGCAGCATTTAATAAATAGGAAATTGGTGATCCTTTAGAGAAGGTGTTCAGTGAATGGACTAGGAAAATGACAGAAATAAAGTAAGTGAGCCATTTATATATGCCTCAGGGTTGATTATCAACCTCCAAAACAAAAACAAAAAGAAATCATGGGTTCACCCAAATTCGAGACACTATTGCCTCTTCTACCTTCCTTCGCCTTTTGCATGGTGCTTTTAGTCATCATTCCATCATGTTCAGTTCCTACTTATGCCTCCATGCTAGAAACGCAGACCCTTCTCAAATGGAAATCCAGCCTTCAAAAACAATATCAATCCACCTCTTCTCTATCTACATGGACTCTTCCTCCTCAAAATGCCACGGACTGCAACGCAACATCGACGTGTCCATGTGGGTGGTATGGCATCTTGTGTAACCAAGCCGGGAGTGTGATTCCAATCTCACCAGTTCAAATATCAGAGGTACACTCAATGAGTTCCCATTCTCTTCTTTGCTATGCCTCGCCTATGTAGACTTGCACATAAATGAACTCTTCGGCTATATTCCGTCTCAAGTTGGTCTTTTGACTAATCTCACCTACCTTAACCTCTCCTTCAATCGACTATCCGGGATAATACCGCGGGAAATTACTGAGCTCACGAAACTCGAGGTGCTTGACCTTGCCTTTAATGAGTTGAATGGCTCTATCCCTGATGAAATAGGCCACTTGTGTTTGTTGAATGAGCTTGCCTTGTTTTCGAACCAGTTGGATGGATGTCTTCCTTCTTCCTTGGGTAACTTGAGCAGTCTCGCTAGACTATCCATCTCTAACAATTCATTTTCCAATTCTATTCCTCTTGAAATTGGAAATTTGACAAATTTGGAGGAGATTAACATGGGTGGCAACTCCTTGAAAGGGCCAATTCCTCCAACTTTTGGGAAATTAATGAAACTAACAGAATTGTACATATATTGTAATGAACTTACTGGTTTCCTCCCACCAACGCTTGGGAACTTGAAACTTCTCCGCGAACTCAACCAACACCGCAACAATCTTTCTGGTCCAATCCCCTCAACATTAGGCAATTTGACAGAGCTTACTCTTTTGTATCTACTTGACAACCAACTTTCTGGTTACATTCCTGATGAGTTAGGAAACCTCCGAGCTATGATCGAGTTGAAGCTAAACCATAATCAGCTCATTGGTCGCATTCCTCCTTCTTTGGGAAATCTCACTTACCTACGATATCTATTCCTCCGTAATAATCAACTTTCGAGTTTGATTCCAAGATCCTTAGGAAATCTTCGGGCTATGCTCCACTTACACCTGGATGCAAATCAACTCACCGGTCCAATTCCCTTGTTTTTTTCAATAATTTGACTAACCTAGTTGATTTATCACTCCACCACAATCAACTATCAGGACAGTGGCCAATTGAAGGTTTCTCAAATACATCATTGTCAAGTATTAATTTGTCCAACAACAAATTTGAAGGCTCACTTCCACTTCCATCACCCTCCACAAGATTCTATTCGATCGAAAAAAATAAAATTAGAGGGGAAGATCTCTTCTTCCATATGCATTGCCACCAGCCTTTTATTGCTCATCTTGTCTAATAATAACTTAATCGGTACCCTACCTGAGTGCTTATCAAACTGTAGCATTGTTTTATTGGTTTTGAACTTGCGAATGAATCATCTTTCAGGTACAATTCCGGAAAGATTTTCATTGCAAAGTAGCTTGAGAACTCTTGACTTAAGTCAAAATCAATTCGAATCACATTGCCACAATCCCTTGTCAATTGCAAAAACCTTGAAGTTCTAGATTTTAGCAAAAATAAGATTGAGGATAATTTCCCAGCATGGCTCAAAACACTACATGAACTAAAAGTTCTTATTTTAAGGTCCAACAATTTTAAGGGTCGTTTGGATTTTTCAAGGGTAGCCCATCTCTTTCCCAAGTTACACATTTTGGACCTCTCGGACAATAATTTCACTGGTCCTTTACCAGTCAATTTGATAGTGAAACTTCAGGGGATGATGAGTGCACAAAATGAGCGAGAGCCACAAAACAAGTCATTGTACATGAGTTATCCAACTGGTATAAAAACCTATGAGGATTCCGTGAAAGTGATCATGAAAGGAAATGAGATTCTACTAGTAAGGATCTTGACCATCTTCATAACCTTCGACTTATCTCTCAACTCTTTTGAAGGAAACATCCCGGATGTTATTGGACATCTTCATTCTCTCATAGGGCTCAACCTTTCCCACAACCACCTCATGGGTTCCATTCCTCCAACCCTTGGAGACTTGACTAATCTTGAATGGCTAGATTTATCTACAAACAAGCTTAGTGGGATGATTCCTAGAGAACTGGGTGACTTGACATTTCTCGGGTATCTGAACCTCTCAGAAAACCAACTCACGATCCGCATACCTCAAGACAAGCAATTGAGCACATTCCCAAGTGACTCATTTCGTGGAAATCTCGGCCTATATGGAACCCCATTACAAAACACAAGCCATGATGATACTCAACCTTCTCCACCACTTCCAGCATTCTTCCAAGAGGACAATACAAAAGAGTATGCAAATTGGTTTGATAGGAAAGTAGTGGGAATAGGTTATGCATCCGGAATCGTGGTTGGAATCTCCATAGGGTACATTTCATGGGAAATTGGAAGACCCAAATGGCTTGCGAGAAAGGTGAGAAGGATGGAGAGAAGAGTAGCCAAATGGATGAAGAAGCCAAAGTGGAATGCGATTATATGTCATGGAGGCTCATGAAATTATGGGGAAGTGTTCCCTCTAAACAATGTGCAGATCGAGGAACACATCTTTTGTCGAAATGAAATGCAATTTCGCATATGGATATTCATTTCTTTTGTGTTGTCATCTTCTTCTCTAAGTGCATTTTCTATATTGGGTCGATTGCTAAATAAACATGAAAGAGATCTTTCAAAACTCACCTTGCATCATTAGCCCCCTATATGTCCTTTTCTAGTTCAGTGTACGCCATTTTTATAACCCCTTGAAAAACAAAGAAAGATGAAGAGCTATCGAAGCCATTTAGCCCGGAATCTAAGGAATACTAACTCTATCATTGTTCCACTCCAAGTTTCTGTTGAAGTTGAAGGTTAGTAATAGATCATTGACTTGTACCTATCATAGTCATCCGCAATAGAACGAAGATATTAAAGATTCAAAACTCAAAGCATCTTCAAAGTTTAGATTCAAAGTAATCTTATTGCAAAATTTTAGGATCCCGTAGGCCCAAAAAAAAAAACTGAAACTTTTCCTTGTTTGTAGATTTTGGATGTTACTGGTAATTTTCAAATACTATCGGCAGAAAATTACGATCTGTACTGTTGATAAGATACCAACATCACATAGAATTTACCAATGTTGTAATTCTTTAGTAAATTATTATCTTCTTTTACATTGCACGTACAGTGAGTAACTTGCCAACATTGTGATGAGTTTACCATCTTCCAAATAACTTAGTAATTTCTTTTAAATTTTACAATTAAGATTAGGCAATAACAAAGATTCAGATAGTTACTGATTTCTTTTAAGTTTCATAATCATAGTCAGCAAGTTACCGAGATTGTAATGAACTTATTAATCTTCATATAAATATGAGAACTACCCACTTCTTTTATATTTTACTACATCTAGTAGATTGCCACTTACAGTTGTGGGTTACTAATCAGTAAGTTCAAACTCAATTACGTGACTTTGTAGGACGTGAACAATAGTTTCATCCCCTCATTTTTTTCAGTGACATAGCAAGAATAAAGGTGCATTTGGTTTAACTTTTTCAAAGGGCTTTTCCCTTTACTCAATGCATCTCTCACCTAGCATTTGCATAAGAAATAAGTGGAAGGAGGCATCCTTGACTTAAGCCGTTCAATTTACTAATAAGTTATATATGAACATCATTGATTGTCTAGATTCTTCATCTAAATTATTATCACTTATTTTTAACGTCATATACATTTATTTGTATAAATATGTGTGATTCTCTTTATTTCTTTTCATCATCTTCTCGAATATAATTCGATATGAGTGGTCTTTTTGTAATTTAGCAAATAAAACTAAATACTTTTTGGAAATAATATGCTTTCCATTTCTAAGACAACATATCAATTTCCAACCTCACTTGGCCATTTCCCGCCAAGAGCATGGACAGTGTAACTACTCAGTATATGAAGTTGACTCCTAATTATTGAGCTAGATTAATTATTTAATTGTATTTTATTAGTGCTTCACAGACAATCACAACCATCGATTGCATATCCAAATAAAAAATTGTCTTTGGAAATTGATTGACGTCTATTTTTTTTAGCAAGCCCCAAATTGATTTTGTAACTTCCAATGGCGCTTCAAATAAATGTAAGTATCGTTCTTGTTTTCAACGAAATTGATGAATTTTCTCTTGCAGTAGCACGAACCAAATATGAATACATAGAAACAGTACACTCTAAAAAGGTTGGACCAAGAATGAACATGCGAGAAGATAATGCCACAAAAAATAAATATTGACGCCAGATAGCATAAGAAGAAGAGTCAATTACAGAGAATCCGCCCGCACAAATAAGAATAAAAATAGGAAGCATATCCAAGTCCTCCATTAGAGAGACCATATCCAAGACACACAAGTGAGACATTATAACCTCACCTACTTATTACGAAGACTGGAGTCTAGCAGATCTCCAATACATTGCCACACATCTGGGTGATATTTTATCTCTCAAAGTCACGCGTGCAACGTCTGTATCGTGTTCAGATGAAGCTATATGGACCCCAGTTCTTCAAGGGCTAGTGGAAGAGGTTGAGGGTGGTGGTCGGGAACGAAGGAGTTTGGGAGAAAGATGGGAGAGGCCGGAGTGTCGCCTTTGGGAATGTCGCACCTGGGAACGTCGCTCCTGAGAGTGGCGGGAACAAGGCCTCTGAAATTGGAGGGAACGTCACCCCTGAGAGTGGCGGCAGTGGCGGCAACGTCCCTCCCGATGGCATCAGCAAGTTCGGGATGTTTGGCAACCATAGCAGATTGCGAGCTGCTTCGCAGCAACCCATGCCTTCTGATGCGAGGGCCATCACAAGTGCCAGAGCGAAGGCCGCGAAGAAGAATCCACTTTTGAAGTCATTGATGCCTTTTGTTTTTATTATAAAAGTATATGCGAGCTGTTGACGCCTAAATTTCGTTTTTTTAATTAATTAGGTTTTTTTTAATTATTCATTTTGCCATTTTCGGATAATAAATAATAAAAACAAAAAAAAATAACAAAACAAAACAAACAAAAACGAAAAAAAAAAAACAAAAAACAAAAATAAGAAAAGCAAAGCAAAAGCCCAGCCCAGCCCAACCATTTTTCCTTCACGCGGGCCCTAGGCCCACTCTCCTCCTTCTTCACCCCCGGCCTGGCCCCTTTCTCTCTTCTTCTTCCTCCTTCCCTCTCCTTCACCGCTGCAACTCACGCGCGCGAGGGAGGCCGGCGCGCGAAGGACGGCCTACGGCCGAGGAGAGTAGGTCGACGTCGGCCGGAGGGGATAAGATCTCGGCGCCATTAATGCCGAGCGGGCTTCACCGGAAAGCTCGATGGGACACCGGTTTAGCCTAGCGGAACCGATGGGCAAGCTCGAAGTCGGCGGCCGAGGCCCTTTGTCGACCGGATTTCCTTCGCCTATAAATAGGTGGCCGCAAGCACCGTCGGAGGGCGTGGCGAGCTTGGAGATCTTTCGCTGAGAGACGTCAGGAAAGATCAAAGGGTGAGCGCAAGGGAGGACTCGAGTCGCGAGCTGCCCACCCTCCACCGAGAGACTTTGGGGAAGGCCGACGGCGAGCGGGTTCGAGAGGGTCGATCCGGCCGGTGGAGGCTCGGATCGGCCGGAGGGAGAGAATCAAGGCCGAGGAAGGTCCGGCCGAGATCTACACCTCGGATCCGGGGTGACCGAGCCCTTCCGCGGCCCGACACCGTGCCGCCGTCCCCGACGTCGTCGCCGCCGCCATCGCCGTCACCGTTGCTTCTCCAAAAACCCTTGCCGCGCCTCGATCGTCGCCGCCAGGAGGGAAGCTGTCCGTCGCCACTTCTGTCGAGCCGTTGCCGCGAACAGGTAGCATACCGCCTCTGTCGCCGTCGCCGTCGCCATCACCCCCCTAGTCCAATCGTTGTCACCGCCTTCGTCGCTGTCATCATCGCCGTCGCCGCCGTCACCACCGCAGCGCCTTCGCCTTCCCTTCTCCGGCGCCGCGAATCGAGAACCCTAGGGTTCTCGATTTTTCGGGTCACGACCTCGGGTCATCGGATCGGACCCGGGCCGTGAAGCGGGTAGGGTTTCGTGCGCTTCGAGAGGCGGCGCGAGTCGGGTCGCGAGCCGGAGCCGGGTCGGGTAGGGTTTCGCCGGGGAGCGGGTTGTCGGGTTGGGGTCGTCGGGCCGGGCCGCGTCTCCAAACGCCCGGCCACGACGCCGTTTCGTTAAAGTAAATAAAAAAAAAAAAAGAGTCCGCGTTCGGGTCGCCGGCCCGGTCGGACCCAACCCGCGGATCCGACTCGGGTCCGCCCTTTTTAAATAATATTTTAAATAAATAAATAAATAATAAATAATTTATTTTCAAAAAAAATAAAAAAATGATTTATTTTCAAAAAATATCAAAAAAATAGTAAAAAATGTTTTATTTTCCAAAAAATAAAAAAAAATCAAAAATACTTTGTTTTCCGAAAATTAAAAAATATTTTATTTTCCAAAAAAAAAATCAAAAAATATTTCATATTTTCCAAAAAATGCCAAAAATCCAAAAAAATGTCAAAATTCATGAAAAAGCCCAAAAAATTCGTAAAATGCCAAAAATTTTCATAAAATGCCAAAAAGCCTTGTATTTTCTAAAAATACCCAAAAATCCAAAAATCCCTTTTATGTCCAAAAAATGAGAAAAAGAATCAAAAATGTTTTTTCCTCCCCAAAATGCATGCGAAAATCCCTTAAAAATCCAAAAAGCCTTAGGGTTTAGACAAGATTAGGTACCGAAAGGGCATTAGTGATTAACTAGTGTAATCAAGTCCCCAATCCTAATTTCTCTGGTTGCGCAGAGCAAGTATTTCTCCCGATACATTGCTTGGGTTTCTAATCGACCCACCCCAAACCGATTAGTGGCGACTCCGTTTTAAAATTAATTCGCAGATTAAAAACTTGAATCATTAAAGTCGTGAATTGGTGGACTTGGGAGAGTCCGGGTATAACTAAATTCAGCCGAGCCATTAGCCTCCGCCGGCACCTGTACCCGATTACGGGCGCTGAAAACAAAAAGAGTTCGCGACAGCTTGGCGACTCCGCTGGAAACTTGAGGATTTAGGCCGTTTTTATCTTGTTTAAATGCTTTACTGACTTGGGTTTTTTTTCTTTTGTGCAAGTTATTATCTTAGTTTTCCTTTTCAAAATAAAATATCTTGTGATTATAAACTGTTATGCATGCTTTATTGTTTTGACACTACACATGGCACACACAACCTGGCCGCCGGACTCGGGCTGCCATAGGATTTCTAGGATGGTGTTAAGAAAGATACGACCTCGAACACGAGACCGCGATGTAGAGGTTGCCTTTCTTTTCCCCGAATTTCTTAGCCGAGGTTAAGAGGGTATGCTGCTGACGCGAGACTGCGACAAGCGGATACCCTTTTAATTTCAACAAGCCCTCTCAGTTAGAAATCGAGCCGCACATCCCATGTGCATGTCTCTGTGCTTACCATTTTCTTTAAAAGCAAAGTAATTTCTTTATTTTTATTCAGTCTTTTTATTGGCTCATGGCATAGGGTAATGTCGTGTAACTCCCTTTCTCATATGTGATGGGAAGAATCGATATCCAGTTCATGCCTACTCCCAAGAAAGAGCTCCTCAAATGGTGGAATCAGTTAGATCAGCTCAGCCAGGAGCGTGTCAAAGCAAGCATCGGTCATCTCCTTCCGTTGCTCCAAATCAATATCCACTCTGGAGTCATGCAACACTGCCACATTTCTCGGTGCCCCGAAACATCCACCTTCATGTTCGGCAAATTTGAACCGACTCCGACCTTGGAAGAATACGGTCTCGCCATAGGAATGCCTGCGGTGAGAGAGCTTGCCAAGCCACCGATCGCATTGACCCCGTGGTTAGTCTATCACGGTTTTTAAAAAATCATTCGGTAAGAGAAATTGTTGAAGCCAACAACAATGCTTTCCCGCTATCATCTTTAATTGAATGTTTTGAAAAACAATCAATGAACCAAAAAAGCAAGATTTTCCTCTTAGCGTTCTTCGGATTTATTATCTTCCCCTATAGGAAGAATGCCATAAATCCTTCAATGGCAGGGGTGATAAATCAAGTCACTTTTGGAGCAGGATACGTGAACATGGTTTTAGCTTAAACATTTTTATCCCTTAATCGTTTTAAGGAAAACAAAGAAAAAATCATGAAGGTCGCCTCGGAAATTTTACAGATGTGGTTCTTTTCCCATATCAAAGGATTTGGGCACCTCATGCAAATATTTGAAATCAACAAATTCAAACATCCACTTCAAAAGTTTCAAAACTTGGAAAAATACTCTCCCAGCGAGGAATATTCTCTATGGATTAACTTATTAAAAAACCATGTCCCCGAGACATTCCTATGGCGAACTAAATGGTTCAGAGGCGCGTTTTGCGCTTGATTATTACAACCCCATCCCGCTGCTGGGCCTCTCCGGAGCTACCTCATATTATCCACATAGGGTGGCTCGTCAGTACAGGGTCCTCCAAGAAATCCCACCGCTGCTCAAACCAGGATTGTTCTGAATCCTTTTCACCCATACCGGTTATGACTACTCAGAGGAAATCTGTATGATCCAAGATGCATGGAGTAGATGTCACCCAGAAAAGATTGTCGTACCCAGAAGATTGAAAGGGCAAGAAAAAGCTCATCATGCATCCACATTCTACATCCTTAACCACATAATTCCCGAGGAACTGCAACCAGCAATCCCCGATGTAGCTGATAAACTTACTTTGCAAGGACGAATTAAATCTCTTGAAAAAAGTTTGGAGACAAGCAAGAAACACATATCAAAGCTAGCACGAAAGAGCAAGCAGCTTCACAAGACTGGAGCTTCCCATCGCATATGAAAATGGGCAGTCTGGTTTTTTTTTGTGAATATGTCTAAATGTGAATAGTTAGGATCGCTCTATCTTTTGTGCCCTGTTTGAAGAGCCCTTTTGGCATTGTATATTTCCCCTGTTGATAAATAAAAATGACTCGACCCTTGCCATGGGCCAATGTTCCGTTTGTTTCCCTCGCTTATGTTCTTTCCGTTTTGCGCACATGCAGGTAATCACAACATAGTCATATTCGCCAAATCCAAAAGCTAGAATAGCTGAAGAAAATGTGCCAAGCCGTGTCGAGATTATGGAAAGTGAAATGAAGCAAGTCTTCAATGTGTTTCAACAACTCTCAAAACAGATAGATTCCATCCAAGGCAAATTGGCTCCTGCCCCGGCCTCAATCGAAGTACTGTTACCACAATCATCCATTCGAGGTGATCAAGGAAGAGATATCGATGACAACATGCCTGAATTGGAGGATGATACGCACCAAATCATAGTTGAGAAAGCAAAACCCAACAGTTTGTCTAAGACTGAACATGACAAACACCTTGAGAAACTTGAAGAGAGGCTAAAACAACTGCAGGGCCTTCAAGATCCTACTCCAACAGACCTCTCCATCTACTCTAAGGTCAAAATGCTAGAAAAATTCAAAATGCCTAAGTTTGAGAAGTACGATGGCAAGACATGCCCAAGGGCTCACTTGCAAATGTATTTGGTTCGAATGACCCAGTACATTAATAATGTACCTTTAATGATTCAGTTGTTCCAGTCAAGCCTGGTAGGTCCCGCCCTGAGGTGGTACATCAAAAAGAACATAAACCTCATCGAGACATGGAGTGAAGCAAGTGAGGCATTCCTCAAGCAGTACAAATTCATAATGGTCATTACCCCTTCTCATGAGGATCTCGATTGCACGGAAAAGAAAAACCAGGAATTTTTCAAAGAATATGCTATTAGATGGAGGAATCTCGCCGCCCAGATCAGTCCTGAGCCAACTGACTTTGAATTGAGAAAAATGTTCATCAAAACCCTCCCCTATGAATACCGCAATCAGATGGTGACTACGATCGCTGAATCATTCAATCAACTCATTCCAGTGGGAGAGCAGATTGAGACAGGTTTAAGGGACGGCTGGTTCACTGAGCCTGCACCTGTCAGCAGAAGGCTCAACATAAAAAAAGATAAAGAACCCCTGATTGATGCCAACGCCACTTACATTGCAAACACCGGTCACCTCCCAACCGTTCAAACAAGCACAGGCCAACAACAGACTAATAGCCGTCCACGCCAACGCTACAACAACCGAAGACAATTCACTCCGCTTCCTAGATCTCCCTCTCAAGTTTTGGCAATCCTCCGAAACAAGAGCCTCCTTTCAACTGAGCCAAGACGACCCAACGCTGAAAACTTCTCCAGCTATGACCCGTCCAAAAAATGTGACTATCACATGGGAGAAGTAGGCCATTCAACTGATGAGTGTTTCGTCCTTAAGCATCGGATCCAGAACCTACTAGATACTAAGGCCTTCTCATTCCAAACTGCAAAGCCAAATGTCCAAAGCAATCCACTCCCTGATCATGCTGACAAAGTAAACATGATATCCAGTTCTGAAGCCGGTCAAATCAAAAATGTCAATGCACATATTGTTGACATCTATCGAGGGCTAGTAGAAACCGGGTATTATCCGAGTGATGAAATACCACCCTTTGCAATAATGGAGGAAAGGATATTAAGAATGATAAAGGCCGGAATAATCATGTGCGCCGGCCACGCCGGCATAGTTTCTACCATATCGCAAGTCCTCATCAACTGGGAGGAAGAATTTGCCGCGCTAAATGCGGAAAAGGAAAAGAAGAATTCCACCTCACCTGAGAGCGTCTTTGAAAGGAAGGAAGCCATTGTTCAAGCATCAACAGCAGAAACAGCTATATTCATCGAGATTCCCCAGCCTTACAAATACGAATACAACAATGCAGTACCATGGTCTTATGACCTTGATGTTGGTTTAGTCACGAGATCTAGGCGAACCTATGCTCAAGCAAATACTCAGTCTGGTAAGCCCGTCACTGACGAAGAAGCCAAGGAGTTTTTGGTCGTAGTTAAGGCCAGTGAATATAATGTGGTGGAACAGTTACGAAAATCACCAGCCACATCTCTCTCGCTAGAATTGCTTCGGACATCCGTCAAGCACCGAAATCCCTCATGAAAGTACTAAGTGAGGTACATGTCCCTGAAACGATTGAGCATGACAAACTCGAGGAATTTGTCGGTACCATCCTTTTAAAAGATCAAATGGCATTTTCTGATGAAGAAATTCCTGAGGAGGGTAGAGGACACACCAAGGGCCTCTACATATCAGTCAAGTGCAACGCATCTCACGTCGCTCGAGTGCTGATTGACAATAGATATGCTCTTAACATATGTCCGCTAGCGACACTCTGTCACCTTAAAATAGAGAGATCATGGATCCAGGTACCCATGACTTCTGTTCGAGCATTCGATGGAACAAAGAAGGAAACGGTGGGAGAGATCGAGCTCGACATTCAAATTGGCCCAACCATATTCAAAATTTTGTTCCAGGTGATGGATATCCCCACTGCATTCAATTTCCTCTTAGGGCGCCCATGGATCCACGTCGCAGGAGCAGTACCTTCAAGCCTCCACCTTAGTGTGAAGTTTGTGGTTGGAGGAAAACTGATCACGGTCCGAGGAGAAGAAGATCACCGCATCTACCATGAGACGGCCATCCCTTATGTTGAACCTAGTGACAAAAGCGAAGCCAGCTATCAATCGTTCGAGCTCGTGTCTACTATACACGAAACTCGAGGGACTTTGCCTCTCGTCCCCGAGGTATCAAGCGCTGCAATCATGGTAGGAAAAATCATGGTTGGACATGGTTTCATTCCAGGACGAGGGCTTGGTAGGAGAGGCCAGGGCATCCGTCAGCCTATTGAAGCCCTGAGGAGACCCTATACTATCGGTTTAGGATATTCCCCGGATAGAAAAGTAAAGAAAAAAGTCGTCCTTGTATATCCCCGTCTCGAGGAAACTTTCCCGGGCCCAGCCCGGGATGATGCATGAGGAAGAAGAAGTGAATACTTCAAAATGGTTCAACCCCGGAAGCGCGAAGTTGCCTATAATCTAGGAAGACACAACTTGGCCCTCACTTATAAAGAAAGAGGGGCCATATGACATGACCACCATGTTCGGGGACATTTTCATAGGTGCCATTAAGGAAGAGCAGTTAGAAGAGACAGGCGATAACTTCTCGTTCATCCAGCTTCAACACCAAGTCAAAGAATTACGCGAGACCGTACACCACCTGACAGAAAACTTCGCTCAAGCTACCCGTGCATTCCGCTCTCATCACAATGAGGAGCTGGTAGTAAATGAAGAAGATCCTACTGACACGACCTGGCAAGAGGCACGGCTACCCTTGTCCCAAAGAAGCACTCGGCCATATTCGCCTCTTCCTAAATCAATGGCCATTATTTTCCCCATCCTCCTAGAGCAAGGGATAATCGGTAAGGAACTG
Source organism: Eucalyptus curtisii (assembly GCA_017140595.1). Taxonomy (NCBI): domain Eukaryota; kingdom Viridiplantae; phylum Streptophyta; class Magnoliopsida; order Myrtales; family Myrtaceae; genus Eucalyptus; species Eucalyptus curtisii. The sequence continues at coordinate 13,472,196 of CM029501.1, read as the reverse complement.
AGCCATCCTACTCCCAAGTACTTCCTTGATTATGATCCATCCAAGCAATGTGATTATCATTCGAGGGAATTAGGACACTCGCTAGATGACTGCACCATCCTGAGAGACAAGGTTCAGGATCTTTTGGATGCTGGGGTATTCACGTTCCGCTCTCCATGGCTGTGTTTTGGCAAGGATCACCTCCTCGTGGTACCCAGCACCCGTACCATGTTCCCCGAGCATGCTAAGGAAACGCATAGAGGAAAGGCAATCATGGACACTTTGAGCCAACCAAGTGGTAAATTTGACTACTATGTCGATTATTCAATCCCCCAAAATTTCTATGAGCATCATCACAACATCGTCCCTGATGGTTGGGAAGGCATGGATGATCTGAAATCTGCAAAGCCGGGAGCACAGGAAGACGTGGCTGGCGACAGGTATGAAGACTTTTTCATGGGCGTTATCAACGAAGGACCATCAGGGGAAATGGGTGCAGACCCGCTCGAGGAGAATCCTTTTTGATTCCTCTGCATACTCCCCTACGTGGGAGCCTGTACATATTTCTTAAAGTCTGGCTTGTTTCGTTTTCAACATCAGTTCCACTCAAGGAACTATTTGAAATCACCCTGTAAATCCATCTACTAATAAATAAAGTTGAAAACATTTTGAGGGCATGAGGAGACACACCAAACGGGCCCGTTGATGATAGCCACCGTCAAATGAAAGAAGAAATCGAGGCCGGGTCTCCTCATGTTTCCTTGTCCTAAATCTTCAAGAACAATTTATCACCTTTTCAAAAGAAGGAAGCATGTATGCTACTAACCTTATTGGTTCTCTTAGCCTATCTCGCTCTATGACACAGAATAATCTAGCGACGAGGCGAGGTATGGGAACGGTCCGAGACCAACACCGTAAGTAGCCATGATAGCAATTCTGATGACTCAGATGATGATTTTGATGATTCCGACGAAATTTAACGGAATTGGAAGCGGCACAAAGAAACAAGGCCCCCTACTACTGAAGACATCGTCATTGTCAATTTAGGCAGCACGGAAGGTCCAAGGGAGATAAAGATTGGCGCAAACCTTCCTAAAAAAGAAGCTGCAAGCTTAATTGCCCACCTAAAGAGGTATCAAGACGTATTCGCATGGTCATATGCCGATATGCCAGGCCTCAATCCAATGATCGTGGAGCATAGCTTGCCAACCAACCCTAATATAGCCCCCAAGAAGCAGCGGCTAAGAAGAACTAAGCCTGAGTTGTCAAAAAAGATTGAAGAAGAAGTAATGAAGCTCCTGGAAGTAGGCTTCCTCGAAGTCTCGCGATATCCTAGTTGGGTAGCAAATATTGTACCGGTGAAGAAAAAGATGGTCGAATCCGGTCTGTGTCAACTACCGCGATTTGAACAAAGCAAGCCCAAAAGATGATTTTCTGTTACCTCACATAAACGTTCTTGTGGATAGTACTGCTGGATTCAAACTTTTCTCTTTCATGGATGGATTCTTGGGATACAACCAAATAAAAATGAAGGAGGAAGACAAGGAAAAGACGGCATTCATAACTCCATGGGGGACTTTTCACTATAAGGTCATGCCCTTTGGCCTAAAAAACACTGGAGCAACTTACCAACGTGCCATGACCACCCTTTTTCATGACATGATGCATAAAGAAATTGAAGTATATGTTGATGACATGATCGCCAAAACCAGACACGGAGAGGACCATGTGAAGACCCTAGAAAAATTATTCAATCGACTTCGCCAGTTTAAGTTGCGCTTGAACCCAGCAAAATGTGTGTTCGGGGCAACTTCTGGCAAATTACTTGGATTCATTGTGAGCTGTAAAGGGATAGAAGTGGACCCATCAAAAACTAAAGCAATATTTGAGATGCCTCCTCCTCGACGTAAAAGAAGTCCGGAGCCTCCGGGAAGATTAAATTATATTGCGCGATTCATTTCCCAGCTTTTCGAAACTGCAAAACCTTTCTTTAAACTTCTCGGAAAGGTGCACAAATCAAATGGGATGATGACTCGCCGACCGGCATTTGAAAATTTAAAGCGATGCACAGATGAAACCCCCGATTTTAGTACCCCCGACTCCAAGACACCCTTTGACCCTCTACCTTACCATCAACAGTGAATCCCTAGGTGCAATGTTGGCACAGAAAGGACCCCATGATGGGAGAGAGCGAGCCATTTACTATCTGAGTAAAAAGTTCACTACATCGGAACAAAACTACTCCAAGTCAGAAAAAACATGCGCTGCATTGGTATGGGTGTTGCACAGACTCTGGCAGTATACCTTGCATTACCAAACATTCCTTGTAATTGAGAGTGACCCAATCAAGTATTTGCTCGGTTGCCCACCTTGGTGGGAAAATTGGCCAAATGGCAAATCCCGATCTCAGAATTCGACATCCAGGTGATGTCGCAAAAATCAGTTAAAGGTCGGGTGATTGCTGATATGTTAGCAGATTGCCCTAAAGAAGTACGCGAGGATCATTCCCCAGACGATCGAATTTCAACAGTAGAAGAGGACACATGGACTATGTTCTTTGACGGAGCTGTAAATTTGTCAGGTTCCAGCACCAGGGCGGTCTTAATATCCCCAAATAGACAACATTATCCTGTGGCTGCAAAATTGATGTTTTCGTGCACCAACAATATAGCCGAATATGAAGCATGCATCCTCGGCCTGCAAATGGCTATCGAAATGGAAGTAACAAAATTAAAAGTGTTCGGTGATTCCGCCTTAATTATCCGTCAGACTTTGGGCAAGTGGAAGACAAAAGACGCCAAACTGGTGCCTTATCACGACTACTTGGAAAAATTGGTGGGAGAATTCCAGAACGTCTCGTTCGAATATCTACCTAGAATTCATAACCAGTTCGCTAATGCACTAGCAACGCTATCATCTATGATGCAAGTAACAAAGGGGTTGGAAGTAGAGCCTTTGAAGATTGAAGTCTTGGCAAGACAAGCCCACTGCATGACTATAACTGAAGAACCCGACGGGAAACCCTGGTATTACGATATCATGAAGTACGTCCGAAACGAAATTCCCTAAAGAAAGCACTCCCTCTGATCGAAAATACCTAATGAAAATGGCTTCAAGGTTCTTCGTCAGTGGTGAAAATTTGTACAAAAGATCATATGACTCAGTCCTGCTAAGATGTGTTGACGCAACTGAAGCCACACGGATAATGCAAGAAATACATGAGGGAGTATGTGGCCCTCACATGAATGGACGCATGTTGGCCAAGAAAAAAATGAGATTAGGTTATTACTGGCTCCCTTTAGAAGGCGATTGTGCCCAACATGTGCAAAGCTGTCATCGTTGTCAGATTCACGGAGACGAGATAAATGTCCCTCCAACCGAAGTGCATCAATTATCTGAGCCATGGCCATTTTCAATGTGAGGCATCGATGTAATTGGCCCAATCAACCCGAAGGCATCAAACGGGCACCGGTTCATTTTGGTCGCAATCGATTACTTCTTAAAATGGATCGAAGCCACATCCTATGCAAGCGTAACTGCACGAAACGTTATGAAGTTCATCAGACGTGACATAATCGCCCGTTATGGCGTACCAGAAGCTATCGTCACCGACAATGGGTCAAACCTGAACAACAAGTTGATTGATCAATTGTTTTCCGAGTTCAAAATCCAACATCTGAACTTGTCCCCTTATCGTCCACAAATGAATGGAGCCGTGGAAGCCGCCAACAAGAACATCAAGAGAATCCTAACCAAGACAGCTAAAAACTACCACGATTGGCATGAAAGGTTACCCTTCGCACTAACAGCATATCAAACCTCAATTCGAACTTCCACTGGAGCAACCCCTTTCTCCCTGGTTTACGGTATGGAGGCAGTTTTGCCTGTGGAAGTAGAAATCCCTTCCCGATGGATCTTATCTCAGGCAGGATTGTCTAAGGAGGAATGGATACAACAAAGGCTCGAGTAGCTAAACATGATTGATGAAAAGCGACTGAAAGCCCTCTGTCATGGTCAGTGTTATCAGCAGAAGGTAGCTCGATCATTTAATCAAAAAGTGCGACCCAAGCACTTCGAGGTAAACGAGCTAGTCTTGAGAAAGACGCTGCCAATCTTTCCAGAGACTGGAGGCAAGTTCGCCCCAAATTACAAGGGTCCTTATATAATAAAGAAGATACTCCCCGGAGGAGCCTTAATCCTAACTGAGATGGATGGGCGAGAGTTCTCTAAACCGATTAATTCCGATGCTGTAAAAAAATACTACCCTTGAAAGATGTTCATCGTCTGGCATTGCCAAGCACTCCTCTATCATAATGAAAATGCCTATGCACCTTTATATATGAGTGATGTATTTACACCATCATAAAAAATGTGTGTTTGGTTGACTCAATGGGGAAAAATGAATGGTAATCACTAGCATTTAAGGAAGTTTCAAAAATCAAGTAGCAAACTCGATGGCATAACTTGAGCAAATCGACGTTACCCAGGCGGACGCATAAGAGTAATCCATGTCAATTTCGCCCAGCTCGGTGTAAAGGACACGTCATTCAGGAACCAGTCTGGTTGAAAGGAACCTTCTGTCCCAATCAACAATCTTAGAATCTGAAAGCCTCACTTCTTGTTCCAGACACATGCTCTTGCAAGAAGTAATTACCAACGGAGAATTGGAAGTTTTGATTATCCATCTCAAATTCCATAGAAGCTTGAGGTACATGACTTTGCCTAATGCTACTATAATCAAAGGCAAAAGGAGAAATTCCACAGAAGGAAAGCGTTGAAAATCGATCAATGACCAGCAATCATGCATATGTGGCCACAAGAAGGAAAAGCCAGCCGAAGGAAGCATTAAAATGTAAAAGAGGCCGTCAGCAACTTCCCTAAGAGCCAGCACAAATAAACTCTGGAGGAAAGGTAACTTGGCATCATTTCTAACATTCACTCTCTGAACTCATATTGACAGGAAGCATTGGGATTCAAGAACCAGATTAAATGGTTAAATAGGACAAATCAAGTGATCCAAGCCCGGGGCAAAAACAAAGATGTCCGACCAAGCCATCAACCTCTAGCTAATTATTCATGTGACATCTCCCTATTCAATAGGGGCAATCATTGACACCCATTTGCAAATAACCCTTTTGATGTTCAAAGTTTAACATATTCGAAAACACCATTATGTTAACTCCTAAAGTTGCCAATAGGGCCTTTTTTAAAAACCATTCACTTGTTTTGAAGATTTCAAACTCCATCATATTAAAAACGTTGCGTGCTGTTTTCAGATGAATTCTGCGTGATGATTTTGTCTGTCTAAGTCACTGATTCCACTAAGGATTATTAAAATAGACAGCTAAGTGAAGAATACAAGATTAGTTGAGCATGCTGGATGAGGCGCGTCGAAATGATGACGGCAAGCCATATCCTACACACACGTCCCCTATCTACACACTTGTGAGATGAGTGCAGAAAATTCCATGACTACAGGGTAAAGAGTTCTCTCGCGAATGGTACGATGACCAAGACAGTGGGATGCATTCCATTGCTCACTTTGAGCCCCATACACTGGCCAAACTCCTGTCTTACCCCCTGTATAAAAATAAAAAAAAAAAAAAAAAAAAAAAAAAAAAAACCACCCCACACTGGGGCAAGTCGAAGGCAAGTCAACATCACGAGGTGAGAAAAGGGATAGTATTTCTCTTGCTTGCACTTGCATCAATTTTCGAGTGTCTTTATTGTATATGAACACTCGCGTTAATTTAAGTGCCATAGAGTCGTGAAGAGCAATTCTTTCTTTACGCACTTGTATCCATTGTACAACTCAATTGAGTCTGTAATTTCACCCTCACATGGAGGCAAAACAGAAGTTACTGCCATTCGAGCAGCATAATCAGGAGCGCCGGCAAAAGATGAAGACTCAATAGTCTAACAACAGCGTTTGCTTGAACTTGCCTAGATTAGTTCCTCAAGCAACAAAAAAAAAAAGACTAGGGGCATAAAAAAGCAGTGTACCTGGTAAAAGCAAGGTCAATGCCCATGAATGAAAAATTGGAATAAAAACTAAGGGCATGAAAAAGCAGTGTGCCTGGTAAAAGCAAGGCCAATGCCCCCTAACTAAAGAATATAGTCAATTGTATTCTCAAGAAAAGTTGATATTGTGGTTCAATTGATGGAACCTCCATCTGACAGTGAGAAGAAAGACCGGCGACAAATGCCAAGGCAAACACAAGCTCTCATCTTTTTGCACATGAGTCAAGCCTACATTGGGTCCCATTGTAAAAGTCTCTTCAGACTAGGGCACTTCAATTAACGTAGGATTTCATATGTCTATAAACATCGCTCGAAGAAGTACGAGCAAGATTATTCTATCTCTTTTCGCAGGGTTCCTAACTTGCAAACCCGGAGATGATCGTGCAATGTTCCATTCATAAGCCTTGACCGTGATGGTCCCCATTGATGAGCCAACAACCAAGCCTACATTACGGTCTCAACAAAGACCTCCCACACTGGTAAAATTGTACCACTTGCGAGAATACTCGGACCCCTGCTGACATGATGACAGTGAGATATGTGGTCCTTATAAATCCTGCATCAATGGTCAGGATAGCCTTTTCCATGAGAGTGAGTGGAAAGTCCTTTCAGACTGAAAGTCCCTCATCTGGCATGCTCAAGACATCTATATTCCGAATAAAGGTTGTCTTTCAAAATCTTCCCCAGTGGAATTCAGATGATGCAAAACTGACAAAATTATCATGCATGAATCACATTTAAATTCATGAATTTACAGCATATATAACTATGTTTGCATACTGTGCAAATAGCAGACATACTTCTTGAAATCAGAGATATTGCCAGGTAAGCATATCCCTATCCCTTTGTCTTCGAGTACCCACCATTTGCCAGGTACTCCCTCTTATCGACACTCGACCCGTTCGAGTCGTTCCCAGAGTATTGGATGCATGTGACTGTCCAAGTGTCCCCTTTGTCTTTGAGTACCAGTCACCGTTCGGATACTCCCTTTTCTTGACACTCGACTTGGTCGAGTTGTCTTCATAGCTAGGATGCCTGCAACTGATCAAGTATCCCACTACCTTCGAATGCCTTTCATTGTCTAGGTACTCCCTTCCCATGACACTCAACCTGCCCGAGTTGTCCCCAAATAATATTAGTAGCTGTTCAAACACTCCACTGCGTTGTGCACCTGTGGTTACCCAGTACTTTGTATACCTGCGGCTACCCAGGTGTTCCAACCTTTTTGAGTGCCTATGGCCAGCCAGGTACGCCTCATACCACATTCAAGTTTATAATACTAGGAGGTGAGAGACCTTCACGAATATGCGAGGTACGTCCTCGATATTCACATTACCAAGAAATGAGACGCCTTCACAAATACCCAAGGTATGTCCTCGATATTCCCAATTATCAGGTACCCCTTCGATGCTTGTGAACATTCAGGTATCCTTCAAGAATTCGTACTTGTGATCATCCAAGTACCCCTCCAATGCCTATGATCAGCCAAATGCCCTTTTGACACCTGCAAAGGCCCAAATATCCTTCAGGTTAGTACTTGTGAATATCTAGGTACTCTTTGATATGCCTGTGAATGTCCATGTATCTTCCAGAATAGATACCCCGAGAAAGATCGGCGCATCTCCCGAGAAAAGTCGGGTATCAACTGGTGTCTTCGACAGAAGTCAGACACCCTACAAATCGATGCCCTAAGAAAGGTCAGCGCATCCTCCCGAGAAAAGTCGGGTTCCTACCGGTGTCTTCGACAGAAGTCAGGCACCCTAACAAATATGATGCCCTGAGAAAGGTCGGCGCATCTCCCGAGAAAGGTCGGGTACCAACTGGTGTCCTCGATACAGATCAGGCACCCACATATAGATACCCTGAGAAAGGTCGGCGCATCTCCTGCCACGGCGACTGAAGAAAGGTTCGAGTCCGAGACAAACCACTTACTGCTCTGACAGGCGACCGAAGAATGGTTCGGGCCCTGCAAAAGCATTTTACCGTCACGGCGACCGAGGAAAGGTTCGGGTCCGAGGCAAATCACTTATTGCTCTAACAGGCGACCGAAGAATGGTTCGGGTCCTGGAAAGGCAATTTCCCGTCAAGGTGACCGAAGAGAGGTTCGGGTCCTAGACAAATTATTGATTGTTTTAACAGGCGACCGAAGAATGGTTCGAGTCCTGGAAAAGCAACCTCCTCATATCACCAGGTAAGATGACGCCTTGATACTTGCCAAACTCGGGGTTCACACCCTATCTCACTCACTCCCGGTAAGTAACTGCAGGTATCTTCTTATCTGTCTTAGTATATGTAAAGTTATATTGCTCTTTTTCTGCATAGAATAATAGGTCCCAAATAAAATATAATCCGCTATGCGTGCATGGATAAAATTTAGGCATCAGTTCGTCTTTGAATGCAACCTCTGCGAACTCACCTTCAAAGAGGGGCAGCTGTTGACGCCTAAATTTCATTTTTTTAATTAATTAGGTTTTTTTAATTATTCATTTTGCCATTTTTGGATAATAAATAATAAAAACAAAAAAATAACAAAACAAAAAAAAAAAAAAACGAAAAAAAAAAACAAAAATAAGAAAAGCAAAGCAAAAGCCCAGCCCAGCCCAACCATTTTTCCTTCGCGCGGGCCCTAGGCCCACTCTCCTCCTTCTTCACCCTCGGCCCGGCCCCTTTCTCTCTTCTTCTTCCTCCTTCCCTCTCCTTCGCCGCTGCAACTCACGCGCGCGAGGGAGGCCGATGCGCGAAGGACGGCCTACGGCCGAGGAGAGTAGGCCGATGTCGGCCGAAGGGGATAAGATCTCAGGTGCCATTAATGCTGAGCAGGCTTCGCTGGAAAGCTCGATGGGACACCGGCTCAGCCGAGCGGAACCTGTGGGCAAGCTCGAAGCCGGCGGCCGAGGCCCTCCGTCGACCGGATTTCCTTCGCCTATAAATCGGTGGCCGCAAGCACCGTCGAAGGGCGTGGCGAGCTCGGAGATCTTTCGGCCGAGAGACGTCGGGAAAGATCAAAGGGCGCAGCGCAAGGGAGGACTCGAGTCGCGAGCTACCCACCCTCCACCGAGAGACTTCGGGAAGGCCGGCGGCGAGTGGGTTCGAGAGGGTCGATCTGGCCGGTGGAGGCTCGGATCCGGCCGGAGGGAGAGAGAATCAAGGCTGAGGAAGGTCCGGCCGAGATCTGCACCTCAGATCTGGGGTGACCGAGCCCTTCCGCAGCCCTGACACCGTGCCGCAGTCCTGACGTCGTCGCCGCCGCCATCGCCGTCACCGTTGCTTCTCCAGAAACCCTCGCCGCGCCTCGATCGTCGCCGCCAGGAGGGAAGCTGTCCGTCGCCACTTCCGTCGCGTCGTTGCTGCGAACAGGTAGCATACCACCTCTGTCGCCGTCGCCGTCGCCGTCGCCATCACCCCCCTAGTCCAATCGTTGTCACCGCCTTCGTCGCTGTCATCGTCGCCGTCGCCGCCATCACCACCGCAACGCCTCAGCCTTCCCTTCTCCGGCGCCGCGAATCGAGAACCCTAGGGTTCTCGATTTTTCGGGTCACGACCTCGGGTCATCGAATCGGACCCGGGTCGCGAAGCGGGTAGGGTTTCGTGCGCTTCGAGAGGCGGCGGGAGTCGGGTCGCGAGCCGGAGCCGGGTCGGGTAGGGTTTCGCCGGGGGAGCGGGTTGTCGGGTCGGGGTCGTCGGGCCAGGCCGGGCGTCTCCAAACGCCCGGCCACGACGCCGTTTCGTTAAAGTAAATAAAAAAAAAAAAAAAGACAAAAAAATCCGAGCCGAGCCCGCAACGCGTTCGGGTCGCTTTGCCCGGTCGGACCCAACCCGCGGATCCGACCCGGGTCTACCCTTTTTTAAATAATATTTTAAATAAATAAATAAATAATAAATAATTTATTTTCAAAAAAATCAAAAAAATGATTTATTTTTAAAAAATATCAAAAAAATAGTAAAAAATGTTTTATTTTCCAAAAAAATCAAAAAAAAATCAAAAATACTTTGTTTTTAGAAAATTAAAAAATATTTTATTTTCCAAAAAAAAAAATCAAAAAATATTTCATATTTTCCAAAAAATGCCAAAAATCCAAAAAAAGGTCAAAATTCATGAAAAAGCCCAAAAAATTCGTAAAATGCCAAAAATTTTCATAAAATGCCAAAAAGCCTTGTATTTTCTAAAAATACCCAAAAATCCAAAAATCCCTTTTATGTCCAAAAAATGAGAAAAAGAATCGAAAATGTTTTTTCCTCCCCAAAATGCATGCGAAAATCCCTTAAAAATCCAAAAAGCCTTAGGGTTTAGACAAGATTAGGTACCGAAAGGGCATTAGTGATTAACTAGTGTAATCAAGTCCCCGATCCTAATTTCTCTGGTTGCGCAGGAGCAAGTATTTCTCCGGATACTTTGCTTGGGTTTCTAATCGACCCACCCCAAACCGATTAGTGGCGACTCCGTTTTAAAATTAATTCGCAGATTAAAAACTTGAATCATTAAAGTCGTGAATTGGTGGACTTGGGAGAGTCCGGGTATAACTAAATTCAGCCGAGCCATTAGCCTCCGCCGGCACCTGTACCCGATTACGGGCTCCGAAAATAAAAAGAGGTCGCGACACGAGCTTACAGGATTGATAGGAGCTTCGGACTCACGAAGGAACAAGTGCAAGGTCGATGATAAATTAGGGGAAGAGGGAAGGATTTTGTGTGCGGGTGCATTGATGGCCATTGTTGACTTCTGGAAGAAAGTCGGCTTTCACGGGAGAGCACATGCTTTTCCAGATTATTAAATCTGACATGCACATACTATGGTCATTAATTGAACAATTAATTGCTGATTATATCATGTATCCAGCAAACAAAAGGTTACTAACTATATTATAATTTTCTGCCAAGTCCCCTCTGTATTCAAATAAAAATGTTCATACTAGTGCCAGCGGTATCACGTAAGATGGCTAACATCTACATTAGTAATTTCTTGTCAAAATTGATCGAATAGACTCAACTGACACAAACACAAAAAGTTCAAGGCTAAATTGGCCCAAAAAATATTGACTTAATTGAAAGGTTTATAATTGAATTGATACAAATATAATAAATTTATCATTTTTTTTTTGGTATATTTCCCTACAAATGATGAAGATTTTCAATTTGCTTAGATTTTGTTATTTGATCATGAAGTAGGTCTTTTCAGCTTACTTTGGATCTTTGGTTTTTGTATGTAGGAGATATTCATCGGAGCATCAATATTCAATGGAGAGCAATACAATTAGGAAAAATATATAGAAGCAACTATATACTAAAACTTTTACGTTTTTGCTAGCACATATACTAAAATTGTACTTGTTAACACCAAAAGTCGACCCCATGGGCTGTTAATAGTCAATAAGGCCCATCGAGCTTATAATGGACACATCGAGCCGCGAGAGTTCAGATATAACAACAATTGTAGTTACCGACGACTTGGCATCAACTACCATTTGGAGGAAGAGGATAAGAAGGAGACCAATTACCAAAGCACTCGATATCAAATTCTTCATGGATGAGACGATACAGTTACTGAAGGCACACCGAGTATTCTGGAATCAATTGAAATTGAAGCAATAAACGTCAGGGTAGTTTATTCACTCTATCTGGCTATAAATAGCCGAAGAGAAATTGTTGTAAAGGGATTGGAAAATTTTGACAAAAAACACTATGTTGCTTTTCTAGCTTAAGCATTTTGCACAAGTTATTTTTTATCTCGAATTTACTGTCAAGCACTTTAGATTTATTATTTAATTGAATAATTCTCGCCAATTGCATCCTTTTCGAAACGACACAAAACTCGATACACAAAAAAACCGAAGAGCAAGCCTTCGGTGACAGATATTTTTGTTTGAGAACATTCTCAGCTAAACAGTACTCTTTAGGCTAGAATGTTAAATCACAATAACTATCACGCCCCGAACCTCGAGCGCGCTAACATCTAACCATGGTCATTCAAATGCGACGTTCCCAGGTTAAGTCGCCGACCCAATCAGTTCTTTAATGCACATGCGGAAGCGTGTTATAAAACCCCTGACAATAAAATACGGGATAGAAAAGCAAGAAGCAATTTACCACAGTACGCTTTCATGAACCAATGGAGTTTACAAACAGAGGTCTATAGCCAAAAGTCTACAAAAGACTGGCTCAAAAAAAAAGAAACTGTCCTACGACCTACAAGTAGGACACGATCTTCAATCCAACAGACTTCACCTCTGCAACTCCGCAAGGCCAACCATAACGAACTGGCCGCTCCATCCACTAGGGACCTGAAAATGTAAGCCCACAACAGGGTGAGACATTGTCTCGGCAAGTTCAACCCCCTAAACCCCTATTAGAAAGAAAATACACCCAATGATGGCCTAGCCACACCACATAGAGGACTTACCTCGCCTTAGTTCCTTCCTGCAGGTTAGCACAATTCAAATCACTCAATCATGTTCATATCACTCAATCACAGATAGTAATCAGAACTTAAACAACTAGAACGCCAACAATTTCATTTCAAACGACCACAGGAGTCCGGATTATAAGACCAAACCATTATGACACGTCCCATACCATACCACACGATTCTGTCCCATAACCCGACCAGTCAATAACACTCAGCATGCGATCCAATTGTTATTCACTGCCACACAAGGGCATCGTGTACTCACTGTTCGGCTATCTACTGACATTAATGCCAGGCATTGCCTCCCCACCTTGGAGCGCGGCTTCGTCACTATATCGACGACGTTCCCGAAGGAGTATAGGCCTAGAATCAACTACGACCCAAGTCCACTGACACACATCAAAGACAGCTAACATCCACTGACACACACCCGGGATGGGTTCTCTTAATCAGCACACGATCATTCAATTTCGACTAAGGGCATTGTGCTTTGCACTCACATGCCTCAATTAAGATAACGACATTGGCCTATTTTCTTCGTATTAAAAACACTCTGTGAAAATAATCGTGCGTGGGTACACGTTCATTCGAACTAGAAATCCAATACATTCCTTTTTCAAACCCCACTGTTTAATATAATCATTAAAATCCAATTTGATATCAAAACCCGACACTTGAGATTTTAAGAATAAAATCCATATTTTTCACAATCAACACTCAATTTGTATTATCCACTCATCAAATTAAAAATCTAAATACACAGCAGCGACCAGCGCGAAATTCTGAGAAAATAAGGTCCCGAAATGATTTTCGGAATTTACTAAATAATTAATTTTATTCCGAAATTAATTAAATAATAATATTTTAATAATTTTCGTAATATAATTAAGTCAAATCATCATTAAACTAACATAACCATCCATTTAACTTTAAATTAACACACCATAAACTAATCACACCCCTTAATCTAATCCACACTTAAATAAATTAAACTAACCTCCTAACAACACTTAACATAAACTAAACCTTCCTAAGCATAATTAACCCTCTAATCGAGGTTTAGTGAGCTAAATTCACTGGAATCGCTTTCCGACGAGTCTCCGGCGAAGAGGACTGCGAGGCCGTCGACAAATCTCCTCGGGGCGGCACCAAAAGAGGACCGGAAGGCACCCGAAATGGGCCTTGAAGATCCGGATCTAGGGCTAGAACTTCGGCGCTGACCTTGGCCGGAGGAGGGTACTCCGGTCACCGGTTGGGCACGGGACCGGCGGGAAAGGGCGGCGGCAGCTCAGGTGGTTGCTAGCGGTGGCTCCGACGGCCAGAAGAGACCTCCGACGACGGTGGCAGTAGCTGGACCACGAAGGGCGACAGTGCTGGAGGTTCGGACGGAGGCGGAGCAAAGCGCAAGCCGGCCGGCGAGCGGGCGAAGGAGGAGCGACACCAGTGGCGCACGTGGATGGCGATGTGACGGCGACAGTCTCCGGTGGTGTTGGCGACGGTCGGTCGAACGGACGAAGGGGGGGCGTCGAATGGGGCTGCTGGACGACAAACGAAGGGAGAGGCGGCACCGGCGAGCTGGCACGCGGGCGACACGCTTGGACAGCGACGACGGCGACAGTGGCGGCGGCAGCAATGAGCGACGGCGTCGAGCGGGCGAAGGGGGCGGTCGGGCGGCCTAGTTCCGTCCGGTCGATCTCTCTCTCCTTTTTAGTTCCAAGAAGAAATCTCAAGCTTGAAGATGATGGAGATGGGTTGAAGTGATGTCCCACCTTTCCAAGAGCCAATATCCACCCTCCACTTGTCAAGATCCTAGCCACACAAGCCCCACCATGACATCACTTGATGATGTCACACCCCACTATCTCAATCTCCCACAACCTTATTCCAATTGGTGCAATTTCATTTTTCACCATGGCATGAATTCTCCAAAATCTTGTACAACACATTTCATTCAATCCACTTCCAATTGAGCCAAATTGAAGTCCATAAAATTAATCAAATGTCACCACACTTCAATTCACAATTTTACTTAACCATAGAACCATCTTGAGTCTCAAAAGCACAACCAAAAGCAGGCCTACCAATTTTCCGAACCAAATTAACCATACTTGATTATTTTGCTGAAAACTCGGCTTGCATAAAAAATCTTCCAAAGATGAGTCAATGTTCCTAAAATTATTTGTGACACACCAGAACTTTCAATTTCTGAATTCGATCTCAATTCACGGTTAATTTCACTCTGGCACGATATTAGCGCGTCTTAATCTACCGGGTAGCTTTTAGAAATTTTCGTGCATTTGACCTGTGGTTGATCATTTTCAAGCCACAATGTATATCTTTGATACATTGGCGACTCTCGGTTGTTGTGGTAATCTCAAGGTTTCAAATACGAACACAGGGTACCCAAATGACAGAAAAGCTGATCCAGTGCCGACCGACAAGAATTGTGCAATCTGGTGAAATCACCCACACTTGATCACATGCCTCTGTCAAGTCGACCTATCTCCGGTCTCTAATCGATTTTTAACTGTGCCGTAATGACCCTTGCAGATTAGCTCGGTCGAAAAGTCGTTTCCTGGTCAAATTCTCGAGTTTGATGCATTAGAATCTCTTACCGGCTTCACCTGATAGACTAGTTTTCACATGAGTGGCCAACTCAAGGAAAAGAACTATATGCGTGCAGATGAAATGCCCGTCTCAATTTACTAAAAATAAAATTGGAAAATCGGGATGTCACAATAACTATAGAGGAGGATTTATTTAGGAGACTCTCAAACGTGTCGGGATTGTAGAAGTGGACATTATGGATCCTCAAACTAATTCTTATCTGTATGTCATTTTTCAATTTTGATCCTTTAAGGTTGAGCAATATGGCCATGTGAAAGCATAGATTTGATCAAACTTGTGGGTCCCATTGCCACCTCTGGCACACAAGCTCACAATACTAAATGGAGAAGCATATATACTAACCTAAATTCGATGGTACATGAATTGGCCATTAAACTCAATTATAATTGGTAACACAAGTTTTGTGAGTAGTTTTATTGAGCTGTGCCGAAGGTAACTATGGCAGATTTAGGTAGCCGTGATGGTTGGGGTTTTACTACCTCATCGCAGAGGGGAACGAGTTCAAATCTCCGGATACTCGCGACTTAAGTGGGGGTCTCATGGGTGGTTTACTGGGCCAGTCCCCCGAGAGTTTACGTCTAAATAGCGGCTTGTGGTGGGGCCCCACTAGTACTACCGAGTACTAGAGGGTCGTGTGATCCCCGAATGGTAATCTCCAGCAATTCCTCGGTCAAAAAAAAAAAAAAAAAAAAAAAAACTATGGTAGATCTAGCTTAATCAATTACAAAATGAATATACAAAAAAAATACATCACCAGGTTCAGGAAGTTATAAAAGAGGTGTCAAGCTAATACCGTTAATAGACAATATGTCATGGTTAGCCCGAAGTGGCTGAATTTCAATTAATACAAAAAATATGGTAAAGCCAAGTATTTACTGCAGTGAAGGTCCTTTCTTGAGACTTGACTAATTTATGATTGAGAGTGACTGATGCTGCAGTAGGTACTTGACTTGGCTTTCGTCTCCCTTTCGCATTTCTCGTGCAGCTAGAGATAGTTTTCTCAATCTTAGCGAAGAAAGCTTTCCCCCGTCAATTGTTTCGTCAATGAGAGCCAACTCCTTTTATTTCCATTCCTCGATGGCATTGTCTTTCATCAAGATTGAGATTTCACTTTGTGAATGGTCACTTTCCTAACCTCTCTAAAAATATAGTTTCGAAATGGAAAAGTAAAGAGGGAGGAAGATCTAAGACAAATGAATAACTATACATGAAAACAGACCCATCTACGTTAACTCTCGTGAGAGGCTGCTTTTCTTTTGTTTTTTAGATTTTTTTTTTTTTTTTTTGTAATTTGTAGGCACATAATGCATTTATGAATAGTATTTAACATCAATTTTTCATGACTTTACTCGATATAAAAAGGGTGTTGTTAACATATTCACAGGACACTTGTTAACCATACCTAATAAAAACCAATTTTTAATTTTCAATGCATTGCTTTTTCTGCGCTTTCTATGAGAAATAGGCTTAAGAGTCATTATAAGAAATGATTTAATTCATTTGGTGATACATAATCCAATGAATAACTCCAGTCACTTAATTGAAATCGTATTAGTGTGCATGAATGGAGAGCAATATATATTGCAAGTATGCCTTAAAGAACGGAATTAATTTAAGATGCAACCCAAATTGCAGTGAACACCTAGCCCTAAAATCTCTCCCTTTGAACACTAAACTCGACTCTCGAGAATATCAAGAGGGTAATAGCTGTTTTACTCCCCCAGAAAATCTACAAGAAAAACTTAAGATGGAAAAGTCATCTCAATGATTTTTCAACTTATTTATGCACACAAGTTATGAATATCGAATTAAAAGACTTCTTTTTTTAAGGTTAAATTCCACACTCAGTGAAGAAGATTGAGGACGTTGAATTAAAAGGCTTCGGAACACCAAAAGATATAGGATTAATAAATTTACTCACATGACAAATTAGTGCAAAATTACGAAACACGACATATATAAATTCTCAATTAATACTACACGATTAGTTATCTAGTTTCATTATTTATTTAGCTTTCTTTGTCATAGAATTAGCCTATGTGAGAGATAAAAAAATTTAAGAAAGTGGAGGTGGTTGGAACAAGAATTCTCTATCATGTCCATTGATATCAATAATCTATAATTAGTAATTAAATATCGTTTACTAATCAAGAACTTAAAGTAGATTCGTGCAAAGCCCGGATAAGACTACTTGGCTCTAAAAATGAAGTCATTTATGACTAATGACTAAAAAAGCCATATATTCTGACACAGTTATGATATAAATCGTGTTTAATTCAATAAAAGTATACTTTGTTAAATCCGACAGCACAATCAATAAATCCAACCGCTTACGTGCAACAAATCAGAAATATATCATCCACTAACAAATACTTACATATAAAACTACCCAAAACGGCATGCACTTCAAGCAAACATATTGTGGTTGCCCTCGTTTAACATCAACAGAAGCAGCTGGGCTTGGCTCCACCTCCACGCTTCTTCTCGTCCCCAACACCGGGGTCTCGCTGGAGCCTTCTCCGGTCTCTGACGAACGGCAACAAAGAAGGTTCCACGGGCCCATCGTTCGTGTCAAGATAGATGCACGAGCACAGCTCCAGAGATGTGAAAAATGCAGCGGCCACGCCACGAGCAACCCGCGAAGCCACCCCATCGAGCATCTCGCAGGCAGGGGTACAAGCGACGCCGCTTGAGTTCTGGGCCTTGGTCTGTCCGAGCCATTCGACCTGCTCACGGCGGCCTTTGCAGGGGCACCGTCGGGTGGCGCATCTCCGAGGATGAGGATGATGAGAATGACGAGTCATTGAGGGTTAATGTTATACGGAGTGCATGATGGCGCTATAAAGGAGAACTAGAGGAATCTTATCGGAATTAGGTTTTAATACGACGTTTTGTAGCTTCTAGATCAAAGACCATCAACTATCATTACTAAAAATATGCTCTCTCCTTGTATTTTCAGAAAATTATAAGCAGACATAGTTTGATATTACCAATGACATTCGTGTACCATTATTGTCCACGTTCATTCATGGAGAAAAGTGTGAATATATAAGATACGAATTAAGCCCTTTTTTTCTTAGGTTAGCCCTAATATTATTCGAAATGAGAATATTATGGTCTGCCCGAATTTTTAAAAGAAAAGGTTCTTACTTTAGGCGGTGGGTAATGATTATTCCGAGATGTGGGTAAAGGAAAGAATTTTTATTTTTTATTTTTTTGGGGAAGCTTATGGATAGAGCCCTAACAAATAGCGGATTCTAAATTCATACAATAATCAAGCGACACAAATAACATCTAGAAATAGCAGCTTTTATTTTGAGGAAATTGGAGCAAATTAGATCATATAGTGGATATAATGAGTGACCAATTTTAAGATGAATAGGTTTCAGATTGTGAATTTAGAACCTATCCGTTCAAAGTCGTTCCTTGCCTAGACCAAGCTGTCCTGTTGCAAGATCAATCCTAGAATGTGCATAACTTCAAATAATTTAGCTATTATTCGGGAAAATGTACCATTTGAACCTTTTAGTGGTAAAGGCATTACTGGACTTCATAAACTTCGCAAGTCCGAAAGCCTATCCAAGATATCTATCTTTCTTTCAGAAAGAAAAAAAAAAAAACTCACAATTGGTCAAGGCCATTTCCCGATTATTCATCCAAGAACTTACTCAGTAAACCGGCCTGGAATATATTAGGTAAGACCAGTTCGGTTCGATTTCCATTGTTGACTAGTTTGGTTGTTAACCCCTAGCAGAAACTTTTTTGAATATCAAATCTGTAACGATGTCAATATGTTGAACCATGGTAAATCCAATTACCAGTGGGGGAAAAGACATTATCGGCATTAAACACATGATATAGTTGCGGAATTATTGTTGATAAATTAAATGCTTAGACCATCAATTAAATAGCGGATAAAACTCAGGCCCTTCTTTTATCAATCACACGATGAAATTCTCCCAAAAAATGGGGAAAAACACACGATACAATGCAGCCATTCCCCTGTGAAATGCATTGCCATAGAATATTGTTTTAACACCCTCACTCAACATTTTCCCAAGGAACAAAAGATCGAAGAGAGAATCGGGTAAAGAATGGCTTTTCATTGTGGCAAGGATAAAATAGAGATGTTTGCTTATTAATGGAGGGATGCTTTGCCTGTTTTCCAATGTAGGAATTGAAAAAGATACGGCAAAATAGAAGAATTTCACCCCTAGAAACTTATAAAGCAAGAAGTGAGAGACCATTTGTAGATTTTGTATATATTTTTTCTCTTTGCAATCTTTACATATTATATCTTTATTTGGCGCTTCCTTCTTTCTATAAAGTGCATAAAGCTTCAATGATAGTTAGTAAATATAGGCCGGAGCTAGAGTTCAACTATTTCTATCATAAAGATGACTAGTTTCTACATCAAAGTTGGAGGAACAGCTAGCTTATGGTTTCTTTTTCTTTTTTTAATTTAAAATTCTGATGTGCGAAAATTTCCTAATACAACACGTAGCTATATCCGAAAACAAAATAATAAGGCCAAAAGATTTTAACTTTATCTCTCTCTCTCTCTCTCTCTCTCTCTCTCTCTCTCTCTCTCTCTCTCTCTCGTATATACAATATATGTGTATATATCGGTTCTCTGTCTTGATGGTGATTGAAGGTTGATATAATTAACCAGCTTATTATGGTGGTCGCAATGACACAAGTGACTACCATTAGTCGCCCTTTTCATCATAGATCCTGGGTTTTTCGTCAATTGGTAGGGTATTTTACTTTTTCCTATCCGATCATGAACTTATGTTCATCAAAAACTAGAAAAACTTTATAGTTTATATGATAGGTTATAGCCATATTCATCGTTACAACCAATTTTCTCCCAAATAAATGATAAGAATGATAAATTTGAATGATTTACATATTGTTATCCTATCGTGTCCTTCCCTATTATATATGACTCTGACTTTAGGGTTATCTCCTCGAATGTATTTGATACATGATTTTATCGCCGTACAAGTTTCTTCCTGCCTCGACAATAAGTCGGCGTCCTCTTTTCTCCCGTTGTAGTTTCATTTGCTAGCAGGAATCTCTCAGAATTACTAAAGAGAAGGAAAAAGAAGAGGAAAAGCAGAGTGTATGGAAACAAAAGCAGAACTTTGTTGACCCGCAATTTCTCCTGTATGTCTACTTTCATGCAAGTAGAGTTACATGTAGCAATTTCTCCTCTTTTCACCTCTTTTCTCCGGTAACTTTGTTGACAACCTCTTTGGGGTCCATCCAAGGAGGAAATCCCCACTGCATTCCTTTCAATTTCCATATAGCCAATGCCTTTTCCTAACACACTAATACTCAATCCACACAACTTTTTTAAAATGTATGGATAGATTGCCATGTATCCGTGAATAGGAGACGGTCTTGAGGTGAGGTCACCGTTTTGTTTGTATCATGATGTTTTATCTCGAGTAATCACTTATCTAATGTGTGGCAGAATCATATTTCTCACAAGCAGAAGGGGCAATCTACTTACTTTGAGTTTATAATAAAAGCAAAACCAAGCAGACTGAAATACGGAAAAAAATAAAAAGAAGAAGAAGAAGAGGAATACAGATACATGAATCACGTTATATCCACTCCCAGAATGACTGAAAATTTCACTAGAGATATGAAATGTGGCCGAGATTACAGCTACTTGATTGATCATTAAACACTACTAGCATTTTCTAGGTCCCGATTATTCTCAATAATCTCACAAACAAGCCCTTCGAAAGAGTTCTCGCATAAACACTCTAATCTCACAAAGAACTTTACAAATCCTCGTAAAACAACTTTAAAATTATGTTATATAAGAAAAAAAAAATGAGAGAGAGAGAGGACAGACGTTATTAGATCCGGAGAGCATCAACCAAAGGCCGGCAAGCACCGCGGCAAGGGAATTGGAGCCCGGTGAGCATTGACCAGAGGCCGCTAGACCTCAGACAAGGCAGGGTAACGCTGCTGTCAACAAGAGGCAAGGTGAGGCAACACCAAGTGACCAAAGGCGAGGCAATGACCAGGTGAGAAAAGGCGAGCCGAGGTGACCCAAGGTGAGGCAAAGTAGAGGTCATGTTATCCCAGCAAGGCAACAGGAGTGTAGCGCGACCCAAGGCAAGCGACGCCTAGGCGAGATTTGCTCATGTCATGACCCCAAGCAAGGTGACTCACGGTCATGCAATCCCAGGCGATGGCGAGGCGACCCCAGGTGACCGATGATGAGGCGATGCGAGGCAACGCTGAAGTCACGCCACCCCAGGCGACAGCCATCAAGATCGTGCAAGCCCAGGCATAGTCACCATTCAAATTTGAGCTAGCTTTAGCCCTTGCGTTGATGCCCTCGCCCGCCGATCAGATCTATTTAGCTTTTGAGGGTGAGGTTAAAACTGAAATTTCATTAGCATAGTGAGGGCAAAGTTGAAAGAAATAATTCATTAAACCCCTGAAAAAACATTTTCAGAATGCACCCCAAAACTGGATCCAAGTTGCCTTGAGGTTTTAAGCTTACTTGAGATTATGTTATCAAACACCGATATTTTAGCTCAAGACCCTTTGGAGGTCCGAAACTCTTTGAAAATGTTATGCTAAACAAAGTGTACGATGCCACCCAACTGTGGGTAGCTGTGTTGGTTGAGAGTCTCTCATTCATCGCTGAGATCGAGAGTTTAAAACTTGCAGTTGCTAGCGTTATAAGGTATAGGGGCTCAGCCCTTCGGTGCCGTCCGGGCACAGGGGCTCGTGGTAAAGTCATCGGTTACCAAAAAAAAAAAAACGAAGTGTACGATGCCTACAGCATAATTCTGTTTGGTATATTTTCAAGTTGCCCGACAAGACTGCATAAACCCGCTGTACTACCGAAATGCAAACTCAAAATGACGCTTCTCGTGCCCCTTGTTAATAATGCTGACTCCACCTCCATATGTCTGGACATACACAGTCGACCGATTTTGTCGCATAAAGTGACAAATAATGCCAAACAAATAAATTACGCTCAGCAAATTTACATGATTCGCCCGGTGCACCCACTAAAGTCAAGAAGGATAAGATATTACACGTGATATTAAAAAAATTACAACATCTCAAACAGATGCTATAAGTTTCCCAAACTCCAATTATATCTAATAATTCTCACAAAAATAAATGAATATAACTAAATATCCATTCTGGAAAGAACTCTTTTCGAAGCTTTCCGAGGCTTTCTGAAGGTCGATCACAAATTTAGGTCGAAACAATTTTGCATTTTTGAATGACTCGTGCTTACTTTATGTTTTTGATTGAAATAGAGTAAGCTTTCATCATTTAGAAATTCTCTGCACAGAACGGATTAGGTGGTCAACCACATTTGACTTGTCTAGATTGAAATTCAAATGAGATTATATATGACTAGAGCTAACCAAATGGGGAGAATTAGTATATTTTTAATTGAATGCCTTATCAAATGTCATAATATATAGTTTCTCATGACAACTCTATACAGCACATAAATTTCAGCAAAAAAAAAAAAGAATTAATTATGATTTTACCGGATACGATACTAAGTAACCTGCAAAATAAACGGGCTAGAAAGCTAGAATTTATACAAAATATTGGGTTTTGCTTAATGAGGTTCAATAAATGATAAATCAGTAAGCTTTTAAAATGTAAAGCATATGAGAATAAAAAGAGATTTCTTACATGACGAAGTGAATGAGATGCATTTTATGAAGGAAGAATTTAATATATTAATGATATTTCAATAATTAAGCATCGTCGGTTACTTTTGATACCAATTTAATCATCAATTTGGCATTCTTTTCTTCAAATAAAGGTCAATCAGAGCAGCATCCCTCCCTCCCTCCCTCCCTCCCTCCTTCCCTGAGGTCCAAAAATCAGCAATAGTCTTACGTCAACGAGTACTACCATATTTATATCCTTATAACAAATGCCTCTAAAACACTTGTTAATCATATCTAATAAAGAACGGTCTTTATTTTTAATGCACTGATTTTGCACGCTTTGTGTGAGAGGTGGGCAAAATAGTCACGATAGGAAGTGATATAGTGCATTTGGTGATAGATAATCCAATGAATAACTTCACTTATTTTATTTAAATGGTATAAGCGTGCATGACCGGATACTTATATTTTGCAAGTACGCCATAAAGCGAGGAATTAATTTAAGAGGTAACCCACTAAGGCCCTGTTTGGTAACCATCCAAACAGAGCTTGATTTTGATTCTTTGTTCCCGGGAGTAGTTTGGGAACAGAATCGCGTTTGGTAAAATTTTTGTTCCCAGGAACAAATTTCTATTTTTTTGTTCCCGAAAGTAGATTTGGAATAGAATCAAGAATAAAAAAAAAAATTGATTCTTATTCGGGAACAAATCTAAGAATCAAAACCAACTCTTTTTATTCTCCTATTTTCTCTTCTTCTCTTTTCTTCTTCTTCATCCCGCCGCCATCGTCCGCCGCCGTCCACCATCGTACGTCGCCGTCCGCCGCTGCCGCCGGTCGCCGGAACCTGCCCAGCGAGCTCACCAGGCCAGGGCGAGGTCTAGCAAGCTCGCCGGAGGCAAGCCCAGCCACCAGCGAGGCTCACCCAGCCCCGTCGGTGGCCAGGTGGGCCTCGCCCAGCCCCAGCAAGGCCCGCCTGGCCACCGGCGAGGCTGGGCTTGCCTGGCGATGCCCGGCCCCGCCGGGTGGCTAGCGAGCCTCGCCCGGCCCGACGAGGCTTGCCTAGTCACCGAGCCTCGCCGGGGAGGGCGGGCCTATGAGAGCCTCGCCGGTGGCTAGGCAAGCCTCGCCCCGATCCGGGCGAGGCCGAGCCTCGGCGGGGCTAGGTGAGCCTCGCCCGGTTGTCGGTGAGGCTCGGCCGACGAGGGCCGGCGACGCTCCGGTGAGGTCGCCGGCCCTCATCGGCCGATGGCCGGTCGCCGGTCCGGCAACCAACCGGAAGAAGAAGAAGATGAATAGGAGAAAAAGTTAAAAAAAAAAAGTAAAAAAAAAAAAATATTTAAAAATTAAAAGAAATTGATTTGGAATATAATCAATGAGTACGTATCAAATGCAATTCTATTCCAGAATCAGAAATTTTGGATAGTTACAAAACGGCTTAAAATGCTTAGAAATTATTCTCGGGAACAGAATAAAAAAAAAAATCATTTCAGATCAGAATCTGTTCCCGGAAACAGAATCGTTACCAAACGCGCCCTATAATGTCTCTCTTTGAAAACTAAACTCAAGAATATCAAAGGATAATACCGCTTTTTACTTCCCGAAAAAGAAAATAATACAAAGATATTAACATGAGAAAGTCATCTCAAATGATTAAGCCGATTATTTATGCAGACGACTGTTGACGCCTAAATTTCATTTTGTAATTAATTAGTTTCTTTATATATTTTGCCTTTTTAGATAATAAAAAGTGAAAACAACAAAAAAAAATAAAAACAGGAAAAAATAAAAAGAAAAGCAGAAGCCCACAGCTGCTAGGGCTAGGCTTTCAAGCCCAGCCCCTCCCCTCTTTCTCTCTCCCTCGCGGGCCCCCAAGGCTTGGCCCGCGCGACTTAACCCTTTCCCTTCCTTCTTCACCCTCGGCCCGTCCCTTTTCTCCCTTCTTCTTCCTCCTTCCCTCTCCTTCGCCGCTGCAACTCACGCATGCGAGGGAGGCCGACGCGCGCGAAGGACGGCCTACGGCCGAGGAGAGTAGGCCGACGTCGGCCAGAGATGACAGATCTCAGGCGCCATTAATGGCTGCTTTCAATGCCGAGCACGCCTCGCTAGAAAAGCTCGGATGGGACGCCGGTTCAGCTGAGGAAGACCGGTCGGCAAGCCAAAGGCCGGCGGCCGAAGCTCTTCGTCGACCGGACCCCCCTCGCCTATAAATAGGCGGCAGCAAGCTCCGTCGACGGCCATCGCAAGCTTGGAAACCTTCTCCTGAGAGACTTCAGGAGGAGACCGAAGAGCAAGCGCCGGGGAGGACTCGAGTCGCGAACTGCCCACCCTCCACCGAGAGACTTCGGGGAAGGCCGGCAGCGAGCGGGTTCGAGAGGGTCAGATCTGGCCGGTGGAGGCTCGGATCTAGCCGGAGGGAAGAGAATCAAGGCTGAGGAAGGTCCGGCCGAGATCCGCACCTCGGATCTGGGGTGGCCGAGCCCTTCCACGACCCTGACGCCGTGCCGCCGTCCAATCGTCGTCGCCGCCGCCATCGCCAGAAACCCTCGTTGCCCCAGATCGTCGCCGCCCAGAGGGAAGCCGTCCGACGCCACTCCCGTCGCGTCATCGCCGCAAACAGGTAGCCCATCACCTCTATCGCCATCGCCGTCGTCCCTGCCGTTCATCGCAACCCCATTCCGTCGCCGTCATCGTCGTCGTAGTCATCATCGTCGTTGCTGTCGCCGCCGTAGCCGTCGTCTCCACCGTAGCCGTCGTCGCCGCCGTAGCGCCTCGGTTTCCATCCCCGGCGCCGCGGATTCGCAAACCCTGGGGTTTGCGATTTTTCGGGTCGCGAAGTGGATCCGAACCCGGAAAATCGGGTAGGGTTCGCGATCTGGGGGCTGCCGGAGGACGGATCGGGTATCAGAGCCGGGTCGGGTAGGGTTTCGCGGGAGCCGGGCCACTAGGGCTGGGTCATCGGGCCGGGCCGGGCGTCTCCAAACGCCCGGCCGCGACGCCGTTTCAATAAAAAAAAAAAAAAAAAGACAAAAAATCCGAGTCGGGCCCGCAACGCGGGCCCATCCGCGTTCGTGTCGCCGGCCCGGGTCGGCTTTTGTTTCATTTTAATATTTTAATAAAAAATAAATATTTTATTTTCAAAAAAAAAAAAAAAAAAAAAAAAAAAAATCAAAAACGATTTATTTCAAAAAAAATATATAAAAAATAGTAAAAAATGTTTTATTTTCCAAAAAAATTAAGAAAAATCAAAATATTTTATTTTCCGAAAAATATTAAAAATATTAAAAAAAATATTAAAAAATATTAAGATATATTTTATTTTCCAAAAAAAATCAAAAAATCAAAAAATATTTCACATTTTCCAAAAAAAATGCCAAAAATCTAAAAAAAGGTCAAAATTCATAAAATGCCAAAAATTTTCATAAAATGCCAAAAAGCCTTGTATTTTCTAAAAATATCCAAAAATCCCTTTATGTAAAAAAAAATGAGAAAAAGACTCAAAAAATGTTTTTCCTCCCCAAAATGCATGGAAAATCCCTCAAACATCCAAAAAGCCTTAGGGTTTAAACAAGTTTAGGTACCGAAAGGGCATTAGTGATTAACTAATGTAATCAAGTCCCCGATCCTAATTTCTCTGGTTGCGCAGGGGCGAGTATTTCTCCCGATACTTCGCTTGGGTTTCTAATCGACCCACCCCAAATCGATTAGTGGCGACTCCATTTTAAAAATTGACTTACAGGTTCCAAAACTTAGACTATTAAAGTCGTGAATTGGTGGACTTGGGAGAGTCCGGGCATAATAAATTCAGTCGAGCCATTAACCTCCGCTAGGCGCGCCCCGAGGCAGCGCCGAAAAAAAGAGGTCGCGACAACGACATGTATTTTTCCCACAGTAATCTCCACAAGTTGAATAAACATTCTCCATGATGTCCAGGTGATATCAAATGATCTATGATTAGAAACTGAACATCCTTTCTTAATCAAGAACTTACAAGTGAATTCGTGCAAAGCACGGGCGAGACAACTAGTCGGTTCTCAAAATTGTCACATATAACTAAGAAAGTCATTCGTTTTCCGACATTTTGATGATGGAAATTGTGCTAAAAGTAAACGTATACTTTATTAAATCCGAAACACAATCAACAAGTCCAACACTTACCTACAACTAATCCATGTACAAATACGGCACTCCGAGCATACATCTATTTTACTTGCTCTCGTTCAGCATCGAAAGAAGGGGCCGTGCTTGGCTCCACCTCAAGCTTCTCCTCATCCTCCGCACCGGCTTCTTGCTAGAGCCTTCCCTGGTCTCCGATCAGTGGCGACAGAGAAGGGACCTCGGAGTCATCTTTCGTGCCGAGATGGATGCACGAGCATTGCTTGAGAGACGAGAAAAAGGCCGTGGCGATGCCACTAACGACCCACAGAGCTACCCCGTCAAGCTTCTTCTTGCATGCAGGGGTACAGGCGACGTGGCTCGAGCTCTGTGCCTTGGCCACCGCAAGCCGTTCGACCGGCTCGCGACCGCCCGTGCAGGCACACCATCGGGTGACGTGGCTCCAAAGAGGAGCATGATGAGAATGAGGATCCATTGATGTTACAGCGATGTGGAGTGCATGATGGCCATATAAAGGACCAGGGTGATCTGTTTGGAATTTGGTTTCAATATGACATTTTGTAGCTTCTAGATCATGCACCATCAACTACCAGAACTATATATATTATTTCTTCTATGATAAGTTTTCTTTTTCTAAGAGAACAATGGGGCCGTAGAGAAAATAAAGATCAAAGATGTGACATGAAAGTAAAACATAAGATATGACTATTATTGGGTAAACACTTTCGAACGAGAATATTACGGTCGACCCGAATTTTGAAAAGAAAAGGTCCTTACTTTAGGCATAGGCCAATTTTTATTCGGAGATATGTAAAGGAAAGAATATTTCTTTTTGGAAGCTTATGGATAAAGCCCTCACAAATAATGGATTCTAAATTCATACAATTACTGAACAATACGGATAACATCTAGAAAGATAAATGTTTATTATGTGTACTTTGGAGCAAATTAGATTTCATGCAATAGAAATTAAGAGTGATTTGCTCCCAAGTGAGTAGGTTTCGGAGCAAGAAGCTAGAACCTAGCCCACCTTAGAACTTATCCTATTAGAATCGATTCCCTTAAGAACCGGCCTAGTACTAAACCGGCATGGCTAGTACCATTCCAGGTCGGTTCCAAGATCGACCTAAGAATTAGGCTTAACTTTAAGTAAAATGAACATTATTTGGGATTAATATATTATGTGAACAATTTGTGATATAGTGATCACAGCTTTATATATTTTTTAGACAGACCAAAAAATTTATCTTTTTTTTTTAAAAAAAAGTATAAAAATAATAAAGCTAAAAACTAGTTCTAATCTAGAAACTAAAATTGGGAACTGAGCCAATCAAGACGGTTCCCCAAATTTTTTACCCATAAACCTACCTAGTCCCCATGTGAACCGACTTTGAATCGATTGGGTAAGGCTAGTTCGATTGAGTTCTGCAATTGAATCCACTCAGCTGTTCAACCCTAGTAAAAACTTTTTCGAACGCCAAAATCTATAACAAGAGGGGGAAAAAACCTCAGTGGCATCACACACTTGAGATAGTTTGCAGCATTAATTTTTATAAAATGTTTAAACCGTTAGTTTAGTAGTGGATAAAATTCAGGCTCTTCTTTCCTTGACCACACGATATATTTCAGCCATTCCCATTGAAATGAATTACCATAGAATATTGTTTTAACGCCCTCACTCAACGTTTCGCGCGGAACAAAAAGAGAGAATGGGGTAAAGAATGGTTTTATTGTCTCTCAAGGAGAACATAGGAAGGTTGCTTCTGAATGGAGCTATCCTTTGCCTGTTTTCAATGTAGGAAATGGAAGAATTTCGTCCTAAAAAGTTATCGGGGTAAAGATAGGCTGAACCTGGAGGACAATCCATTCTATTTCCACCTTTGGAAAGGAAGAGTTCCTAAATCGAATTTAGAGGATCGGCTAGCTTATAGTTTCTTTTAAGGTTCCAAAATTAACCAGGCCATTGATATGGATAGACACGTGACTAGAATATAAGTTATTTTTAAACACATGAGCCATTGTCGATGTCCATGAGTAATGTTATATACATCGATGACCACAGATCTATAGTTGATATACGATGGCGTATGGTTGACAATTATGAACGTCATAGCAAGGTTGGTTGGCAAAGATATCAATTAGACAGAATCATCGATTGAGACTCTGAATGGGGAAGGGATATCTATTTTATTTTATTCAACTTTGAAAATCGTTTGTGGAAGAGACAAAGTCAAAATAAAATAGATCGTGGGGAAAAGGTGAAGTTAATGGGATAATTGTCCAAAATATCCAAACCTATTGTATGGCGGCCATTTGAAGAATAAACATTTTACTAGTACCAATTTAGTCTTAAATCTTTTTAAAAATTTGTTAATTTAGTAAACCTTTCAATTTTGTTAATTTAGTCCTAAATCTCTTAACAACTTGTCAATTTAGCCATTTCAATCAATTTTGACCTAAAATTGCTAATGTAGATGTTGGTTAGCCACTAGCCATTCTACGTGGTATTGTTGGTGGTGACATGAACAAATTTTTCATTTTTTTTCATTTTTTAATTTGTGCCTTTCTTTTTTATTTTTACTTTTCTTTCCCTTTGGCCTGTGGCCAATAATTGGTCAATTTGACAAATTTTAGGACTTAATTATATTTTTTGAAAGTTTAAAGACTCAATTACACTTTCTTGACAAGTTTTAGAACTTTCAATACACTTATCCATACTATTATTTTATCTGAGTCTTTGTTCTAGGAATTAGATGCAACCTAATTTGAATATTTCATCATCTTGAAAATCATGACTTTGGCGATCAACATACGGCTGTCGGCAGTGTGCCCCCTCGTTCTGTCCTCTCTACATTGATTCTCTGTAGTGATCGTGATTCGTGGTTGAGAGAACCAGTCACCATTATAACGGTTGCCCTTCACATTATAGAACTAGGGTTTTTGAGCTGTTTATCTAAACTTGTTGTCCAATTACAACAATGTCCACAAAAAAACTTTAAACACTTTATAGGATATGTATAGCCATATTCATCATTATATCCGATATCCTTCCAAATAAATAATATAAGAAATTTGAAGGATTTTGTTCATCTAATCATATTATATCCCACCCTATAGTACATCACCCTTTATCCAGGCGTCATAAAAAGCCTAATGGAGAAAATTGATGACTCGGGGATTGTCTCCTCGAAATGTATGTCGATACATAATTTAATCACGTAACGTGTTTCTTCCTGCCTTGAAAATCAGTCCTCGAGCTCTTATTCTCAAATGGTAGTTTCATTTACCAATAGGGAATCTCTCAGATTTGCTAAAGAGAGAAGAGGAAAAGCAGTGTGTATGGAAACAAAAGCACAGCTTTGTTGACCAGGGATTTCCCCAGTAATTCCACTTTCATGTAAGTCTACAAGTTCTGCAAAGAACATATCCTCTTTGTCAATGCTTTTTCCTAACACACTAATGCTCTATCCACACAACTTTCAAGAATACGTGGATAGATTGCAATATAAACGTGGATAGAATTCGGTCTTGAGGTGACTTCACCATTTGGTTCCGATAATGGTGCTTTATCTCAAGTTGTCCCCCATTGATTGCTGGAATGCATGAAACATGTGTTCTGGTCTATCTAATATGCGGCAGAATCCATATCACTATGAACTCAAAGTTGACTAAGAGCCATGGACTCAAAGTATCAACCTTATATTCTACTATCAGATTGGTCCAATCTACCATGTGATCACGAATAAAACGAATTCAATCAAGAATTTCCTCAACATGCGATGCTAAGGCAAGCACTCACACCAAATCATCGGCAAGATGTCCTCTCTTCCTAGCCTTCCATTCTCACCATGTGATGACCGCCCATTGGATTACCAAAAACCAAGTCAATGCTTAATCACAAAAACTCCCCTGACAATCCGTTAATTTCCCACCAATGTTAAGGCTGAAGTTTCTCAGCCCCGACATAATTGCGATTGATGATTTCACATGCCGTGGTGACTTGATTAGAGGCCCAAAAAGTCTAATGGGACTTGAGATGGGCGTCTTGTCTCTCTAGGAAACTCTAGAACGTTGCTAAATTGGTTTTCGATTGCCCAATGAAGAGCCGAAGACAGAGACAACTTAATGTCCCCTCCATCTTCCCGGTATCTCACCAGCAGACAGGAAAGAATAAATGAAGGAATGCGTTGAAATTCTCTTTGTTGCGGTGGAACGTTTTCTTATTCTACTCTTCGTTTCCTGTTTCTGAAATTCGGTTCACGAGTGACAAACAATTAGCTAAAATAGGGAGAGATTATCAAAAAAGTGTTTAACCTATTCCATTTATGTGAATTCAATTCTAAATCTTTTAATTTGATCAATTTAGTCCTAAAAATTTAACGATTTGCCAATTTATTCCTTCCAATGAAATTTGACTAGAAATTGCTGACATAGACAACAGCAGCGCTACATGAGGTATCCAACGCTACATGGGATATCCAGTACTTACATGAACAAGTTTTGTAATTTTTTTTCTTTATTTTCCTTTTTTTACCTAGCAACCTTCATTGGCCACTAGGCAAATCTTGCAAGGCTCTCGCCAATCTTTGCCCGAATGACTACTAGGTGAGGGCCGCAACACTTGCCACACTTCGTAGAAAAAAAAAAAGAGAAAAGAAAGAAATAAAATAATAAACAAAAACATTCATATCTTTTTTAGAAATTCTAAAAAAACTATAAAATTTATTCATGTTAGTATTGGTCATCATATGTGGCACTATTTACGTCCACATCGGCGATTTTCTCCAAAACTTGGCTAGAATGAATAAATGAACAAATCGTAAAAAAGTTTATAAATAGGATAGTCAAATTGAAATATGTAGAACTGAATTGGTGCAATTGTATTAAATTTACAACTTTTTTTATCATTTTTCGTTGAAATAACATCGGTGTGGGTTTGGTCACTAGTTTATGAACCTACTTAACGGTTAGGATTCAAATAAAACATTCCGTAAAACTTGTGAAACATTTATGGTGAAATTCAGAAGGATAATCATGGCAGTCGTCCCTCCTCACTTTTATTTAATAAAAAAATCTAAAAATTAGAATAGCAAAAGTATACGATGAACGAAAAGATGTTCCAAAAGTTCATGCGCACGACAAATGGCTTTTATTGGTTACCCTAATTGATAATAACTAGCTCATTCTCCAAATCAATAATACTATTCTAAATTTTATTCTCCACCGGCCGTGACCTTTAACTTTCATATAGTGTCATCGATTTCACTAAAGCATTTCACACTGATTATGGGATTACGTTTTGACCAACACTAAAGATATTCGCAATGCTTATGAAAAGCTAAATGTAAAAACTTGCTAAATTGATTAGAAGACTAATTTAAATAAATATTCTCAATGAGAATAGATCATCTTTAATTAGCCTGATTTCTCTAACTCTTTTGCGCGGCGGAATCCGAAACATACCTGAGATACAGTTATCTTGGTCAAAGCTAAAATAAAACAAGTCTAAAATCTATGACATCGGTTCACATGATCTGTCTTCATTTATGGGCATCTTTGACATTAGAGGCATAAGAAAGAGAATTCAGTTTTTGGTATTATTCTTTTCTTCTACTTCAGTTGATCATTTAGCTTTATTGTTGATAAGCTTGAACCGACCTGGAATCTCTAGACAAGGGATGGTTGAACCAAGCAACCTTCTTTTTCTTTTTCTTTTTGAAAACTCAAGGGGCACGAGTGCATATACTCGATTATCAGAGAACTCGTGAAACAATTTGCAAAACTCACAATTAGGTTATGTGTAGGTCTTTGACCTGTGCAGATCACCTAACCCAGAACAGTTGGTACGTGATTTGCGAGATTCGAACAAGCAACTTTCAGTTTTTGAATTGAAAATGTTTATAACACAATTGACAAAATTGACAATTTTATGACTGAATTAATAAAAGTCCAATAGATTTCAAACTTTTTGTATAATCTCTAGAATGACATAACTATCAATGCTACACATCAATAAGCGGCCCGTTCCAAGGGGGTTTAACTCTAGTATTTAAGCGGTCATCTTATAGAGAGGATTTCTCGTGTTGTATATGGAGTTGCGGTGTTACAAACCGCCACGTATGATATACGAAGGTCCTCGTCGATGTTACTCTTGAGCTCTGGAGCATATCGAGCTGCTAGAATGTCGTTATGCTCAAGGAGTCCACTCTTTCGGCTTCTACTGGACAAAAGATATGGAAATATATTATACTCGATCTTTCAAAGAGGTAATATCAAACTACCCACATAATGCCATTTGTCATGGACAAAGCCATGTCAAATCCGGACAAAACAAGTGTAGATATACGTCTCTTTAAAAAATGCTAGTTATAAACCATAGTAGATTATTGCATGTTGAATGTGTGTAAGATGATCGGTTTATTTGTATACTGCTACACATCTCTCCGAAACTAAACCAATCTTAATATATATGTGTGTGTGTGTAAAATTACTCTTTCATTTTGCCATCTACAATCTCCTGCCGTGCAAGCAGAGACTTAACGCCCCCATCAACCCAAGATTTAATCCTATATCTTTCTTAGCTTTCCTCTCTTTGGACTTTGATTCCTTTCGGTCGTTCTCTCATAATGATACGCCAATAATTTCTTTATGAATCTTCGATTCGATCCCACCGAAATTCTCTATGCCATAGTCTCCGTCAATGATGTCTCAAGCTACCTCGGTTCACACGTACTTTAGTTAACTTTAACAAGTGCTCTATCCAACTCTCCCTGTCTATATAAACCATCAATCCCTACTATTCATCATCAAGAAAGACGGCAAAGATGGCCAAGATCACAACCCTTTTCTTGACGTCTCTCCTCCTACTCTGCACAATCTCATCCTGCTTTGCTCGCCCCGAGCCGGTGTTTCTCGATGTTACTCCGGTCGACAGTAAACATGCGGTGGGTTGTTCATTTAGATTGGATTTTAATAACCCTATTGGCCCGAGTTTTCAAGGCTCGACCTGTCAAAGTTTTTATTCAATCATAACAAATTAAACGTTTTAGAACAATCAGTCATGTGTGCATCTGAACATTTGTGTGGGTAAATTGTATTCTCTATTTTGCAGGGTGTTGAAACGAAGCGTGATGATGAGTTGTTGGATGACAGCTGCAAAGGTGTTGGGGAAGAAGAATGCTTGGTGAGGAGGACTTTGGCTGCCCACCTCGACTATATCTACACCCAAAAGCATCATCCTTGAACTTAATTTCCTTAGTTGGTGATGGGAAAAAAAATGAAAGGTTTGAACAGTTTAGTGCGCCTCTACTTTGTTGTGAATTATGAAACATCTACTGTGGTGGGAATGTGAAATTTGCTCATCACTGAGAGCGGATTCCGAGGGAGTCTACTTCTGAGAGTTCGTTTATTGTTTGCAAACATACGTATCTTCAGCCCTACCAATCTCTTTTGAGATTAGTTTATTGAGTGCCCTAGCAATCATGTTTTTTCTTCTTCTGCTTCTTTTGTTGTGTAATAAGGTTCTCGAGTTCTATAGTGAAAGAGGTAAACGAAGAGTGCGTTGAGCCCAACAATATGACTTCAGTTACCAAAGACAAAAGTTACCAAGTTATAACCGAAGGCATATAAGTAAAGAACTGGGATCTTCTAAATTTAGATGAAAGTTCACATGGCCGCGGATTCGAGACCCAGAGAGATGTTGAAAATTCTTGTAAATATGGATTTTGTCAATCTCAAATACTAGATAGATGTGTAGGGTTCGACTTCCACTTTCTATAAAGAAATTGAATAAGTATTAAGAGACAAGAAAGTTAAAGTATGACAAAAAAAAAAAATGCAAATTCATTTCTCTCATTTCCCGAGGGAGATGTCGAAAATTCTCATAAATGTGGAATGCGTACATTTTCTGTCAACCACCAAATCCACTCCTCTCTTACTTCCCTCTGAGAGTTCTCTTCTCTCTTTTCTGCGCCTTCTCTCGTCACGGCACCGCCACCTCATCTCACAATCTATCTTTGCGCATATAAGCATCCATCATGACCTAATCACACCACCGCCACTTCTCCACCGCTGATCCAGATCACCATCATGAGACGCCACCTCTCTCTCTCTCTCTCTCTCTCTCTCTCTCAATGACCGAGTCAAACGCAACTCACTCCGTCGAAACGGAGCAAAATTTGGCTCCGCCCTCTTCGAACTAGCCAGATCTGGTTCGCTCCTTGATGGTGCTAGCTTCGAGCTAGTGCCATTTGGCCTACGTCTAAGACAATGGAGCACTGGCTAAATTGTGATGAAAGCTGGCTCCATCCTGAGGGATGTAGAAAGCGTTGGGGAACTTTGTTACATGATGATAATCACTGTTCTTCAAGTTGTGCAAAGACCAATCCTCTTTGTGGAGCATCCAATCGAGGAAATATCCCCACCATCTCAACATCCATATAGTCAATGCTTTTTCCTGACACATTAATGCTCAATCCACACGGCTTTTAGGAATTTGTGGATAGATTGCCATATCGCCATGGATAGGAGCCGATCTTGAGGAGACGTCCCCATTTGGCTCGTATAATTATGTTTTATCTCAAGTAATCACGCATGTAAACATCAGTGCTGGTCTATCTAATATGTGAATATTATCTCGCACAAGTTGAAGAGACAACATAGAACTCAAACTAAGCGGATTAATATGCCCAAAAACAAAAACAGAAAACAAGGAATACAGATGCGAGATTTATAAAATTTGATCGATGGCACATACAACTACTCCTAGAATGGCAAAATGTCACTAGAGACAAGGATACGGGAAAGAGATTATAGCAACTCGATGGATCAATCAAACGCCATTAGCATTTTCCAGGTTCCAATTAACACTCAATAATCTCACAAACAAGCCCTTCGCAAGAGTTCTAACAGAATCTCTCTTAATATCACAAAAGACTCTTACAAACCCTCTTGATGGTTCTATAGGTTAATGGAGAAGTTAGGTCAAAACACAATTAATAGTTAATCCCGTGTATGTTTGGTCAACAATCAGAAGTGGGCTAATACACCCGGCCAAAGCTTTGCGAAGCCAGGACGTCGGCCGGGTGGACATAGGGACCCACCTCCAGCTCATAGGGACCCACCTCCAGCTTGGATACCGGACAACGCATAACCCGATGACCAAGTCCGATCCGATCCGCTGGATGGTTGTCACTAGTCCTAACTCATTATTTAGCATTGGAGGTCATTCTCGCATATTAATGTCAGTTGAAGAAAATTACCAAGAGAGTCCTAATCTATTGTAATTTTTTCAATTCAATTCTAAAACCGTTTTTTTTTTTTTGTCAATTCAATCATAAACATTTTGCAATTGTGTCAATTCAGTCTATTTGGTCAAATTTGGCCAGTCATCGCTGACATAGATGCCAGCCGACGCTGACATGGCATTTTTAATAATATTATATTATATTATATTATATTATATTTTTGATTAATTTTTCTTTTTTCTTCTTATTCTTCTGGCTAGTCCGATCGACCAACACTAACGTGACATTTTTTAATAATATTTTCTTTTCTTTTCTTTTCTTCTTTTTTTTTTCTTTTTTCTTCTTCTTCTAGCCAGTCGCGGAGGCTACGATTGGCAAGGCCTCGCCATCGTGGGACCTTGCCCAGTGTTGCAACGGCGAGGGCAAGCTCGCCAAGCTCCACACTGTTGCAGGTGAGCGTGCCCAACGCCTCGACGATGAGGCTTGCCCCCGCCATGGCTAGGTGAGACCTCACCTAGCATGACAACAGCAAGGGCAAGCTCGCCTGTGACGGCAAGACCTTATTGACCTTAGCCTCTAGCTAGTCATAGTTGTGTCTGATGACGACAAAGAAGAAAGAAAGAAAAAAAATTAATTAAAAAATTCGGAAAAATAAAATATTGTTAACAAAAATTGCTATGTCAGTGTCGCCAAATGGTTGGCATTGATGCTAGCCTCAGCCTGTCAAATTTGGCCAGATAGACTAAATTAGCATAATTACAAAAAGTTTAGGACTAAATTGGTCAAAAAATAAAAGGTTTGGGACTAAATTAGAAAAATTACAATAAGTTTGCAATTGTTTTGGTGATTTTCTCACTTTAGTTGGGTCTTGATCAATTGCATTCAATTCGAGACATTAATTTCAACGTATTTTTTTTTTTTTAAATTTGAAACCAATGAGAAGTCTTGAATATAATAAGTTGTTACAGGTCCAACAAAACTTAGTGTAAGCGTAAAGTGGACAAATTAAGAGCCATGGACTCAAAGTCTTAGCCTGGCATTGGTCCAACATCAAATGCTATATAGCAAGCACTTAGACCAAAATATCTACAAAATTTCTAATGGCATAGATGTCCTCTCCCAAGCCTTCCAATTGGATTACCAAGAACAAAGTCAATGGACAAACAGTTAAATCATAAGTGGCCTAACAAAAATTCTTCAAACCATCCATCAATTAGCCACCACCAAGTGACTATGATTGATGAAATCACATCACATGTCGTGGTGAACTTAAACTATAGACCGAAAAAGTCTATGGAGCTCGAGATGGACGTCTTGTCTTTCTAGGAAATTCTAGAACAATGCTAACTTGGTTTTCGGTCACCCAATAAAGAACAAAAGACAGAGACAACCTAGTTTCCACTCTATCCTCCCTGGGTTTCACAGGCAGACAGGAAGAATAAGTGAAGGGGACGCGTCGAAATTCTCTTTGGTTCTTGTTTTCGAAATTCGGTCCTCATGCAACGAACAATTGACTAAATTGGCATCGGTGGGAATTAGCATCGGTGGGACTATGGTGACTGACTCATAAACCTACAGGGCCGCCCTAAATAGTTAAGGTCTAAACAAAACATTTCACAACATTTGTGAGATCCTTCTGGTGATATCTTGAGGGGTAATTGTGTGGGTCGCCCCTTCTCATCCTTTGTTTTCTTAATTAGAGAAAACATGAAACTTGGTACAGCGAAAGTCTACAACGGACGGAAAGATGTTCCAAAAGTTCACACGCGACAAGAGCATAAGTTCATTCTATGAGACATTTAAAGATTAATGACCAGAACTAACTTGTTTTCCAAATCAATGATACTTTACTAAAGTTTATTCTCCACTGGCCGTGACGGTGACATAAATTCATATAGTATCAGAGATTTTGTTAAAGCATTTCAGATTTATATCGGATGACATCTTGACCAATACTAAAGACTGAATGTAAAGACTTTACAAATCAATTAGAAGACAGATGTTAGTAAATTAATATAAATAGACATTCAATTGTTTAGCAGCATTTCTCTAACATTTTTAGGCCGCAGAATCCGAAACATTCCTATGATACGGTTACTTGCACTTGGTCAATACAGGAAAAAAGGGTGATATAAAACAAGCCTAAAATCTATGACCATCGGTTCACATGATCTTCCTTTATTCACATGCGTCTTTGACACTAGAGGCACAAGAAAGGGAATTCAGTTATTGCTATCATCTTTTTCCTCTTCATTTAATCATTTTATATTATCAATAAGTATGAGCCGACCCTGGAGTGTCCAGATAAGTCATGGCTGAAAAACAAACTTCATTTTTTTCTTTATGAGAATCTAGGACACAAGTGTAGAGATCCAGCTATCTGAAAGGCTCATGAAACACCCTACAAAGCCATGAACCGGTTAAGTTCAGAACTTTGACCTATGCAGTTGGCCCAACCCAAGGCAATTAGCATACAATTATGAAACTTAAATGAGTGATTTCCAATTTGAGTTAAGAAATTCTTGAAAATGATTTTAAACCCCAGTAAAATGTAGTTATCCTCTAGAAGCACCCTCTTTTGGCTTCTACTGGACAGAAAGAAATGGCTGTTGTCATATTATACTCCATATTTCAAATGTATGAACTAATATCAAGCAATTCCATATAATACCGTTTGTCATTGACACAGTCATGTCAAATCATGACAAAACAAGTGTAGACATACCTTTCTTAAAAAAATTTGCTAAATATTCCGTAATCGATATACAAAATCAGTGTACTAAGTGATGTGGTACATACAATGACCGACTTATGTATATACCTCTTTCAATCTGACGCATCTCTCTAAAACTAAAATTACTCTTTCGTTTTGCCATCTGCAATCTCTTGCCGTGAAAGCGGAGACTTAACGCACTTATCTACCCAATACTTATCCCAATATCTCTGTTTGCGTTCCTCTTTTTGGACTTCGATTCATTCTGGTTGTTCTCACATAATAGAACGCGTTTGATTTCTCTAAGCATCTTCGATTCGTCCCCACCGAAATTCTCCGTCACAGTCTACGTCAATGATGGCTCAAGCTACTCAGGTTCACACGTACTTTAGTCAACTTTAACCATGCACTCTATCCACCTCTCCCTATCTATATAAACCGTCACTCCCTGCTGTTCATCATCAAGAAAGACGACAAAGATGGCCAAGACAACAACCCTTTTCTTGACGTCTCTCCTCCTCCTCTGCGCGATCTTATCCTGCTTTGCTCGCCCCGAGCCAGTGTTTCTTGATGTTACTCCAGTCCAGACTCAACGTGCGGTGGGTCATTTATTTTCATTAGATTATATAACCATTTTAGCCCGAATCCTAAAGTTTCGACCTCTGAAAGTTTTCATTCAAGTTGTTGTGATTCTAGAACAGCTTAAACTTTTAAAGCAATCAGACATGTGTGCACTCAAACATTTATGTCGGTAAGTTTTGTCATGTATATCTGTTCTCTATCTTACAGAGTGTGGATACGAAGCACGATGTTGACTTGATGGATGAGAGCTGCAAAGGAGTTGGCGAAGAAGAATGCTTGTTGAGGAGGACTCTGGCTGCTCACATCGACTATATCTACACCCAAAAGCATCATCCTTGAATTTAATCTCCTCTGTTGGCGATTAGGAAAAAAATATATATATAGGCTTGAACGGTTTAGTGGGCCTCTACTAACCTTGTTGTGAATTACGAAACATATACTATGGTGGGAATGAGAAATTTGCTCGTCACTGAGAGTGGATTCCGAGCGTGTCTGCTTCTGAGAGTTCGTTTCTTAATTTCAAACTTATGTATCTTTTGCCCTACTAATCTCTTTTGAGAATATTTTAATGAATGCCCTCCCAATTATGTTTCTTCTTCTTCTTTTTTTGTTGTTGTACAATAAGGTTCTCGAGTTCTACCAGCGAGAGAGGTTAACGAAGAGTGTTTCGAGCACAACAATCCAGTTTCAGTTCCCAAAGAAGTTATCAAGCTATAGATAAAGTTACATAAGTAAAGAACTGGGATCTTCTACATCTAAATTGTGAAGTCACGTCTTAAATTTATCACCCTTAAATATGGACACATTAGCAACACCAACCGAGTTGGGCTCCCAGAACCAAAGTACCTCAAGCTCTACCAAATCCCCAACACCACTACCCCCCCCCCCCCCCCCCCCGGCCGCCCTTTTCTCTCTCTCGCTGTGCGTGCTTGAAATGGGTCCAAGGATACAGGGTCATGGACCTCCAAATCAAAAAGAGATAGACTAATGCTCGCTGTGCGTGCTTGACCTGGGTCCTCGGAAAGGGTCATGGACCTCCAAATCGAAAAGAGATAGACTAATGAACGTGACAGCAAGACAGGAAGGTCCACGACCACGGGTTGTTAAAGGCGGGAATGTGCGGTCGTGGCGGTGCAGCAAGGGTGGTAAGACATGCTCGAGAGACAAGCGACGATGCTCGGGGGACAAGATAGGCCTGCTTAGGAAAGAGGAGAGGAGATAACGACGTTGTTTCTAGGCAAGGAAGCTGCGTCAATGCCACGTTGTTTTTC
The DNA here is from genome assembly GCA_017140595.1 of Eucalyptus curtisii. Lineage (NCBI taxonomy): Eukaryota > Viridiplantae > Streptophyta > Magnoliopsida > Myrtales > Myrtaceae > Eucalyptus > Eucalyptus curtisii. The sequence goes on along the minus strand of CM029501.1, from coordinate 13,431,565 downwards.
TGGGTACTCCATTGACCAAAGGCCAGAAGTATGATTAGGTAAATGCCCCAATCTTTTCCCGACAATGTGGAATGTCAAAGTTCCTTGTTTTCTATGGCCGAAAGAAATCCTTGATTAGGACGAGCTGAATTCATCGAAATGAAAAAGGAAGATCGCTTTAACACGCTGCCCTTGATTTTCTTGGGATCGTGGCTCCGCTTTTGGCGTTCAAAGGTCCACCAAAACGACGGTACAGACGGTGTGCACAACATGACTTCTTGGTCTCCACAATTTCCGGTTCCAATTTTGTCAAATGCTCTTTCTCTATAACCCTAGCTAGAGCATTGTCTTTCCACGACGCGGTTACGATCATTCTGGTCTTCTCAAGACCTTGCGTGAGAGAGAGAGAGAGACTACTTATTCAAAGTAATTGAGTGTATTGGGGAAACTTTGATGCTTGGTGAGATTTTTCCAAAGTACTTTGTGTCGTGGAATCGCGAATAAAATGTTGGGCGTATGAAAACAAATCACTTTGAATCGTAATCACTTTTCCGAAAGTGATATTTGCCTCCGCTGTATTACGTATGGGTTAAGGCAAGGTCACTTCTAAGATACAACAAAGCCACCTAAGCGCAAGATGAAATATCCACTTGTGACTCCCTTCTGAACTTCCCTTGAATTTCATGAGAGGTCCAAGATGAGAAAATTCAATGAAGAGAGATCAAAGATGTGATTTTTGGTGATGTTGATAGTTTGTTATGGGAATAATTACGCAAATTATTTTTGAAATTTTAGTCCAATGTATACCATCGTCCCTAATCTACAACTAGAGCATTCAACCCAGTGTTTAAGGGAATTGAGTGGGGTAGACATGTTTAGTTTCAGATATGAAATTCGACTCTCATACTTTATGAAGAGATGGAGTAAAAGTCGGAGAAAGAAATAAGAGCTAGAATAAGATAGACATTAGAAAAAAGAAAAAGTTGAGTTTTGGAATTGTACCTAACTAAAAACGATAGGGAGAGGGAGGGAGAGAGAGAGAGAGAGAGATATATATATATATATATATATATATATATATATATATATATATATATGACGGCGGTTGCTTAACGCCAATGCTCTATCAAGATGCTCCTTTGTCAGGATCATGTGACCTTGTTAATGCCTCGCATAGGGTCGCACATAAGCCTTGAGATGATCCTTCGCATGATCACTTTGGTTCTCTTTAAGGACCACTTTACTGTTATCATTCATTAATGATGCTGAAAACCAATTCTAATAATTTCTTTGGTTATGTATGGAACATACCATTTTCTAGCTTTATTAATGCAATTGCGCTGTGGAGATGGCCTGACTCAGAATATATGTTTTTGTACGGAATAGCCTCGTTTTCCACAGGCATGGCATAATTGATGGACGGACCTAAAGAACCGACTTATGTATTGAGAAGAAGCCCCTAATAAGACTCAAGAAACGATCCTATTTCCCCAATTGCCCATGCTGAACGATACCCTTTTGGCCGTTTGCAATATAAGTTATTGCCCTAGCCATGCCTCGAACCCATCACTCCGGATTAGAAACTCCCAAGTGAGGCTTAGGGTGGTCGGACGCCGGTCGCCACTTTTCACCCTTTTTTATGATGCAGAGACCAAAGTTGCGACTCGAAATGGCCACAAGGGCCTATTCGAACCCTTTCATTTCTTAAGATTGCAGTTCAATCTGTCAAGCGCAAGCTCAGTTGTAATTCTTAGTCGCAGGCCAACCCAATCATTATATAAGTCAATGTTTCAAGACAAACGTGGGTGATTCTATAATTATGTGGTTGGTCATGATGAGAGAATACTGCCGGACACACCAATCATGTAAAAAGAAAAAGTTAGTAACCGAATCATTCTCTTTTGTCTCTATTTAAAGTGAATTTTAACTTCTATTTTAAACTATCTCAAAATATACCTGAAAATATGAAAGCATTTCATTCACGTGTCAAAGGCTTGCCCCGTTTGTAAATAAGGTCAAAGTTCAAATGTTATAAGAGCGAAAAAATAGGTTTCAAAAGTTAAAAGCAAGAATAACATGAATAGACCCTTCATTTAAAAATAATAATAATAATAAGTTATGGGGTAATGATATTCCCACATTCAAAATGTCGTCTTCCATACCTTTTTAAAACTCTATATTTCGATTGGATTAATTCATCCTGAAAAGCTCATCCACAATATCCATGAAGGTTCTTGAAAATTATGACAAAAATAATATCTACGAAATTAGGCAACAACCAAATAGTCCCTCTTGCTTCTATTTTTTCTTCTTGCTAAATGCTATTATCCATTTTCCTGATTAATAAAATCAATTTTATATAGAATTCAGGGAACAAGGTCTATCTCTACATTAATGTCCTAGGTAATTTCTAACTTGCTTGATTTTTCTTAGTTTAATTTGAGTTTGATATAAGCTATTATAATGTTTTTAGGATTAATACTACAAAAAAAAAACGCAAATTATACCCATTATAACACAAATATCCCATATTTTTTATATCACTAAAAACTCTAAAATTACTCATTATGACATAAATATCTCAATTTTTTTGTCATAAAAAAATCCCACTTTTTTTTATGTATATGTCATAAATAGAACTGAGATATAGGGTATATATATTAAACATGCATAAGTTTGGAAAACTTATTTGGTAATAAGATATGTTATTACCTTATTTGATTTTCGATTTCAGTTTACTAAGATACATATTGTTTATTTGATCATTAATCAACAAAAAAGGTGATATTTATTTATATCGAGTGAAACTTGTTTACGTTATGAAGTAAGGTGTACCTCTATAAAAGAAAAAGAAGTAAGCTCTAACTCAAATTACAAATAATCTACTTATAAACAAGATTGCTTGTTTTACTTTAGTTTTATTTACATTAAAGATTTATATAAATTAAATCTAATTCCTTAATGTTACTATCATAAATTATTTTCAAAATAAGCTATATTATCCAAGAATACTTTTGAAGATATCTTCTTTTAATATGATTTTTTCAATTCTAGACTCAATAAAAGGTAAGTGTTCAGAGATGACAAACAAAGTGAAGCTATTTTTTTGTCAAGGAAGGAAAAAATAAATGAAAAACAAGTAATGTTAAATTTCCTTGATTATGAGTTAATACCATGAAAAATCTCAAATTATATCTAATATAACACAAATACCTTAAACTTTTTTATGCAATTACAGATACTTTCAAATGATTAGAAACTTGTTTAGGGAATAAAATAAAAATAAAACTATTTTTCATAAAAATTATTCTCGATAATAGAATGGTTACTAAACGAACTCTAAAATTCTAAACTTATCTATTATGACACAAATATCCAAACATTTTTTTGTCTCTCATAAAAAAAACTCCGAATTTATATCAGTGTAATAAATATACCCTAAATGAAATGCCACACATGTATAAAAAAAAGTTATGGGTTTTTGTGTTACAGGACGAGAAATTTAGGTTTTTTGTAACACAAAAAGGTTGGGATGTTTTTGTCATAGTAGGTATATTATGGATTTTTCTTTTCGTGTTTGCCCTTTGATTATGCCTCAATCTTTTACAAGGTATTTTCATTTATATTCTAGAGATGGTGGATGAATTGTGAAGGGCAAATTAGTCCAATTGAAATAAAAATTGTCGAAGAAGAGTGTTTTTGCCCGTTGTACCCTGAATAAACCCTAGTTCGATTTTCCTTTAGCCAATCTACTCCAGTTTCAAAATCCGAAAGCCTATTCCTGTAATCCGAGAGCCGAATCGTTGACGGCCACCGCTGCTCGATGGCCACAACCTCATCTCGGCCGCCGCCGCCGAAGGTCGGCATTGACCGGACCTCGAGGTTGCTGTCAAGTAGCTCAGAACCACAGGCTCGCCGTAGTCCCCATCGCCGATACCGTCGCTTCCGCTGTGCCGCCGCCGTCCGTCCCTAATTAAGAAATCAAGGCCTAGACAGAGACAACCTAGTTTCCACTCTATCCTCCCCGGGTTTCACAGGCAGACAGGAAGAATAAGTGAAGGGGACGCGTCGAAATTCTCTTTGGTTCTTGTTTTCGAAATTCGGTCCTCATGCAACGAACAATTGACTAAATTGGCATCGGTGGGAATTAGCATCGGTGGGACTATGGTGACTGACTCATAAACCTACAGGGCTGCCCTAAATAGTTAAGGTCTAAACAAAACATTTCACAACATTTGTGAGATCCTTCTGGTGATATCTTGAGGGGTAATTGTGTGGGTCGCCCCTTCTCATCCTTTGTTTTCTTAATTAGAGAAAACATGAAACTTGGTACAGCGAAAGTCTACAACGGACGGAAAGATGTTCCAAAAGTTCACACGCGACAAGAGCATAAGTTCATTCTATGAGACATTTAAAGATTAATGATCAGAACTAATTTATTTTCCAAATCAATGATACTTTACTAAAGTTTATTCTCCACTGGCCGTGACGGTGACATAAATTCATATAGTATCAGAAATTTTGTTAACGCATTTCAGATTTATATCGGATGATATCTTGACCAATACTAAAGAATGAATGTAAAGACTTTATAAATCAATTAGAAGACAAATGTTAGTAAATTAATATAAATAGACATTCATTTGTTTAGCAGCATTTCTCTAAAATTTTTAGGCCGCAGAATCCGCAACATTCCTATAATACGGTTATTGCACTTGGTCAATACAGGAAAAGAGGGTGATATAAAACAAGCCTAAAATCTTTGACCATCGGTTCACATGATCTTCCTTTATTCATATGCGTCGGCAGAAGAAAGGGCATTCAGTTATTGCTATCATTCTTTTTCCTCTTCACTTAATCTTTTTATATTATCGATAAGTATGAGCTGACCCTAGAGTTTCCAGATAAGTCATGGCCGAACAAAACAAACTTCATTTTTTTTCTTTATGAGAATTTAGGGCACGAGTGTAGAGATCCAGCTATCTAAATGGCTCATGAAACACCCTACAAAGCCATGAACTGGTTAAGTTCAGAACTTTTACCTATGCAGTTGGCCCGATCCAGAGCAATTAGCATACAGTTTGTGAAACTTAAATGAGTGATTTCCAATTAATGAGTTAAAAAATTCTTGAACACACTGTCTTGAAGTTTGTTGTTGATAAAAAAATGATTTTAAACCCCAGTAAAATGTAGTTATCCTCTAGAAGCGCCCTCTTTTGGCTTCTACTGGACAGAAAGAAATGGCTGTTCTCATATTATACTCCATCTTTCAAATGTATGAACTAATATCAAGCAACCCCATATAATACCGTTTGTCATTGACACAGCCATGTCAAATCATGACAAAACAAGTATAGACATACCTTTCTTAAAAAAATTTGCTAAGTATTCCGTATTCGATATACAAAATGAGTGCACTAAGTGATGTGGTACATTGTTATTACGTGTTAATGTGTGTACAATGACCGACTTATGTATATACCTCTTTCAATCTGACGCATCTCTCTAAAACTAAAATTACTCTTTCGTTTTGCCATCTGCAATCTCTTGCCGTGAAAGCGGAGACTTAACGCACTTATCTACCCAATACTTATCCCAATATCTCTGTTTGCGTTCCTCTTTTTGGACTTCGATTCATTCTGGTTGTTCTCTCATAATAGAACGCGTTTGATTTCTCTAAGCATCTTCGATTCGTCCCCACCGAAATTCTCCGTCACAGTCTACGTCAATGATGGCTCAAGCTACTCAGGTTCACACGTACTTTAGTCAACTTTAACCATGCACTCTATCCACCTCTCCCTATCTATATAAACCGTCACTCCCTGCTGTTCATCATCAGGAAAGACGACAAAGATGGCCAAGATAACAACCCTTTTCTTGACGTCTCTCCTCCTCCTCTGCGCGATCTTATCCTGCTTTGCTCGCCCCGAGCCAGTGTTTCTTGATGTTACTCCAGTCCAGACTCAACGTGCGGTGGGTCATTTATTTTCATTAGATTATATAACCATTTTAGCCCGAATCCTAAAGTTTCGACCTCTTAAAGTTTTCATTCAAGTTGTTGTTATTCTAGAACAGTTTAAACTTTTAAAGCAATCAGCCATGTGTGCACTCAAACATTTATGTCGGTAAGTTTTGTCATGTATATATGTTCTCTATCTTACAGAGTGTGGAAACGAAGCACGATGTTGACTTGATGGATGAGAGCTGCAAAGGAGTTGGCGAAGAAGAATGCTTGTTGAGGAGGACTCTGGCTGCTCACATCGACTATATCTACACCCAAAAGCATCATCCTTGAATTTAATCTCCTCTGTTGGCGATTAGGAAAAAAATATATATATATAGGCTTGAACGGTTTAGTGGGCCTCTACTAACCTTGTTGTGAATTACGAAACATATACTATGGTGGGAATGAGAAATTTGCTCGTCACTGAGAGTGGATTCCGAGGGTGTCTGCTTCTGAGAGTTCGTTTCTTAATTTCAAACTTATGTATCTTTTGCCCTACTAATCTCTTTTGAGTATATTTTATCGAATGCCCTTCCAATTACGTTTCTTCTTCTTCTTCTTTTATTGTTGTACAATAAGGTTCTCGAGTTCTACCAGCAAGAGAGGTTAACGAAGAGTGTTTCGAGCACAACAATCCAATTTCAGTTCCCAAAGAAGTTATCAAGCTATAGCTAAAGTTACATAAGTAAAGAACTGGGATCTTCTACATCTAAATAGTGAAGTCACATCATAAATTTATCAACCTTAAAAATGGACACATTAGCAACACCAACCGAGTTGGGCTCCCAGAACCAAAGTACCTCAAGCTCTACCAAATCCCCCGCCCGCCTTTTCTCTCTCTCTCTCGCTGTGCGTGCTTGACCTGGGTCCAAGGATTCATGGACCTCCAAATCAAAAAGAGATAGACTAATGCTCGCTGTGCGTGCTAGACCTGGGTCCTCTGATTCAGGGTAATGGACCTCCAAATCGAAAAGAGATAGACTAATGAACGTGACAGCAAGACAGGAAGGTCCACGACCACGGGTTGTTAAAGGCGAGAATGTGCGGGCGTGGCGGTGCAGCAAGGGTGGTAAGACATGCTCGAGGGACAAGCGACGATACTCGGGGGACAAGATATGCCTGCTTAGGAATGAGGAGAGGAGATAACGACGTTGTTTCTGGGCAAGGAAGCTGCGTCAATGCCGCGTTGTTTTTCTGGGTACTCCATTGACCAAAGGCCAGAATGTTAAAGTATGATTAGGTAAATGCCCCAATCTTTTCCCGACAATGTGGAATGTCAACGTTCTTTGTTTTCTATGGCCGAAAGAAATCTTTGATTAGGACGAGCTAGATACATCGAAATGAAAAAAGATCGCTTTAACTCGCTATCCTTGATTTTCTTGGGATCGTGGCTCTGCTTTTGGCGTTCAAAGGTCCACCAAAACGACGGTACAGACAGTGTGCACAACATGACTTCTTGGTCTCCACCACTTCCGGTTCCAATTTTGTCCAGCGCTCTTTCTCCATAACCCTAGCTAGAGCATTGTCTTTCCACGACGCGGTTACGATTATTCTGGTACTCTCAAGACCTTGTGTGTGTGTGTGTGTGTGTGTGTGTGTGAGAGAGAGAGATTACTTATTCAAAGTAATTGAGTGCATTTGGGGAAACTTTGATGCTTGGTGAGATTTTTCCAAAGTTCTTTGTGTCGTGGAATCGCGAATAAAATATCGGGCGAACAAAACAAATCACTTTGAAGCGTGTTATCGCTTTCCCTAAAGTGATATTCACCCCCACCAAATTACTTACGGGTTAAGGCATAGTCACTTCTAAGATACAGAAAAGCCACCCAATCGCAAGACGAAATTTCCATTTGTGACTCCCTTCTAAACTTCCTTTGAATTTCATGAGGTCCAAGATGAGAAAATTCAATGAAGAGAGATCAAAGATGTGATTTTTGGTGATGTTGGTTGTTTGTTATAGGGATAATTACACAAATTATTCCTAAAACTTTAAACCAATGCGCAACATCATCCCTATTCTAACAACTAGAGCAAGTGTTTAAGGGAATTGAGTGAGGTAGACATATTTAGTTTTAGGTGCGAGATTTGACTCTCATACTTTGCCAAGAGACAAAATAAAAGTTTGAGAGAGAAATGAGAGCTAGAGTAAGATAAAAAAAAAAAAAAAAAGAGAAGTTGAGTTTTGGAATTGTACCCAACTGAAAACAATCTGAAAGAGAGAGAGAGAGAGGGGGGAGGGGACGGTGGTTGCTTAACGCCCACACTCTGTCAAGACGCTCTCTTATCAGGATCATGTGACCCCGTTAATGCCTCGCACAGGGTCGCGCACAAGCCTTGACATGATCCTTCACATGATGACTTTAGTTCTCACTTGAAGAACCACTTTACTCTTAATCATTCATTAATGATAATGAAAACCAATTCTAATCATTTATATATATAACATACCATTGTCTAGCTTTATTAATGCATTTGGGCTGTGAAGAACTTCGTTCGTTGGTGTGGCCTGACTCAAATTATATGTTTTTGTACGGAATAGCCTTGTTTTCCACAGGCATTGCATAACTGATTGACGGGCCTAAAGAACGGACTTATGTATTGAAAAGAAGACAGCCCTAGTAAGACCAAGAAACGATCCATTTCTCCAGTGCCCCATGCTGATATACCCTTTTGGCCGTCTGCAAAATGAGTTATTGCCCTAGCCATGCCTCATACGGATCATTTTGGGTGAGGAACTCCCGAGACGGGGCTTAGGGGAGTCGCCAACGCCCGTCGCCGCTTTGCACCCTTTTTTCACGATGCAAATACCAAAGTTGCGAGTTGAAATGGCCACAAAGGCCCATTCAAACCCTTTCATTTCTTAAGATTGCAGTTCAATCTGTCAAGTGCAAGCTCATTTGTAAATCTTAATCACAGGGCAATCCGGTTATATCCAAGATCAATGTTCAAATGTTATAAGAGCGAAAAAATAGGTTTCCAAAATCAAAAGCAAGAACGGCACGAATAGACACTTAATATTTTTTTTTTCTTAAAATAAGCTATGGGGTAATGATATTCCCACAATCAAAATGTCTTCTTCCACAACTTTTTTAAACTCTATATTTCGACTGGATTAATTCGTCCCGAAAAGCTCATCCACAATCTCCATGACGGTTCTTGAAAATTATAACAAAAATAATATCTACCAAATTAGGCAACAACCAAAGTATTCCCACTTGCTTTTTTTTTCCTTGCTAAATGCTATTATCCATGTTCCGAATTAATAATTTCATTTTTTTTATATAGAATTCAGGGAACAAAGTCTATCTCTACATTAATGTCATAGGTAATTTCTAATTTGCTTTAAAAAATCTGAAATTTTTAGTTTAATTTGAATTTAATATAAGCTATTATAATGTTTTTTGGATTAATTAATACCACAAAAAACCGCAAATTATGTCCATTATAATACAAATACCCAAAACTTTTTTGGTATCACTAAAATCCCTATATTTGCCCATTGTAACATAAACATCCCCACTTCTTTTTCTCAAAAAAAACCCCGAACTTTTTTTTCATGTATATGTCCTAGATGTAACTGAAATGGAATTTATATATGTCAAACATGTGTTATCCAAACTTATTTGGTTATAATATGTTTTTACTTTGTCTGATGTGTCTAATAGGTCTATATGATTTCGACGTGAATTATAGTTAAGATGAAATTAAATTGTCCGAATTTAGAGTAGAGTTCCATCTTACCAGGTGCAATAGCTGTAGACTTCGTACTCCCGAATTCTAATGAACCACTTCAGATTTTGAATATATACTCGAGTCGAAAATCTGATGGACTCTCTGTTCTTCAGTTGTCTTCATATGTAATCAGAAAGATCTAGAATGGGGAGTCGTAGAGAACAGGGAAGAAAAGAACTTGAAGAGTTGCGTCCAAATGGTGACTAAAAATATTGCACAAAAGTCACAGTATTCATAAATTTCCAAAGATGTAAATGGCACCTCTTTTTCTTCTTTTTTTTTTGTCGGTAAAGGCACCTCTTTAAAGTGGCAATCTTTTGAACAGGTAATCTCTATCATATTACTTTAACATAAATGTACCTTTTTGTTAGATCGAAAGACACAACATCCCATGAATAAACGTATCTGTTCAAAAAGACTATGATTATACATGAAAACGCACTCTATTTCATTTACAAAATATAACTTTTGAATTAAAGTCACGACTCTTCTAACGAAGGTTGAATCACGGTGTCAATAAAACTACAATGGAGTGGGGTTCGTGTTTGTGGGGAAACTGCTTCATAAATGACAAACATGTACATAAATTCGATTGATCCATCTCTAATAATACAAGGGCACGCATCGCTCCATCAGATTAAAAAAATCACAATGCTCGTTGGTGCATATAAGGTATTGTGGCGAGGCCATCGTAACGATGATCCCCATCCACCATAAGAGCCTTGCACCTGCTAAGCAAACTTGACGTTGTGATGTGCCTATTGTGGAATACTAATTTTGCTCTTCTGATTTTAGTCATTGTCCAATCCTATCCTAGGCCCAAAATGGCCAGTCTTGTCTCTTTATTTTTATTTTTTTCCTAGTTTCAGCCGGGCAGAATTTAAGGCTTCTTATCGTGAAATATGTTAGCGGAGAGAAAAACTTGCCATCACAAAAGTGACGTTAGGGTCAAGCTAGAAAGAATGGCTCAAAACATGTCGAAAAAGCGGATTTTTCATGCTAAAAAAGACCTCGTACGCCTTCGGAAATCTTATACGACGAAGTTGGCCCTTCGATCAAATCTCTTGGACCAATGAAATAGAAGAATATCCAAACTTTTTGAATGAAATTATGCTCTGTAATACTAGTGAAAGGATTATTGCTAATCCGAAGATCAAGGATCGACTCTTATGTGTTTTCATAGATAAAAACATTTCTTATCAAGTGATAACCACGTGTCAAATTTCTAAGATGAATTCTAGTTAATTTTTTTTTTTTTTTGGGTAGATCGATTCTGATCATAATAGTTTTAGGAGCTCCTAACCTTAACTCTAACCTAGTGAGTAATTTGCTAGAGTCCACAAAAATCAACTATAGATCCCCAAATTACTCTCGGAAGTCATTATGTATAAGACATATAACCTAATTAAAAAAAATTAACCATAATTACGCCAAAATCTAGAAGACAATTGCGATTTATTGCCATATCGAACTTTCAGCTATTTACATTACCAAAACATAAGCAATTTCTGTGATGTTCATCAAATAAAGACTTCAACAATCCATTCTAACAAGTTTATAATATATTGGCAAACGGAATTCTAGCTTGCGATTTACTCCAACAATTTATCTCCCGTGCTTCTGCGAATAATTATCCGATGACTCTTGTCTTCTTTTAAAAACCTCCCTGTCTCCTTCTCCTCCACTACACGTGTGACCAGTCTTCGATTCAGTGTGTGCTCCTACACAGATTTAAAAAATGACCATTAGGAATGAAATAATCCTTTTTTTGGAAAACCACGAAACAAACACCAGTTTGAGTGAGGCTAATGATATTTCAACACCCTTAATAACTTCTTCCACAAGTATTACACAAGTATGTTGCATATTAAGTTGTAACATGATCATGGAAGAAGTTATGATTGTCGTGAAAGAAAACTTTTGAATCTTCGAATGTCGAAGAAATTATTATTAACTGTCATTATTATTATTATTATTACTATTATTATTATAAAAGTATCATTTCATCAAGTAATCGAATCCATTTTGTCTTAACAAACACAAAGTCCTTGTCAGCATCTTTTAAACAATGTGAGCAAAGTCATCACCCATTTATGAACCACAGTATAATTTCCACAATAACGCGAATATTATTTCACAAAACACGAATAAGACCTTCCTTTTCGATTTCTGTCAAAATTCACAAATATCACAAGAGTGATTCGTCCTGCGATCATGCTGATACTAAACGTGAACATGCATGCATGCTATATACTGAATCATTCTAATAGGAATAGATAGACAATTGCCCAGGAAGAAAAGGAAAACTAAAAACAAAGGGGAAGAAGAAACCAGAGAAAAATTTACCGGCTGTAAGAGAACATGAGATGATTCTTCCTTTCTAGAGTTGGCTGTTGACATCGTCCCCACTATGACCGTAAGTATCCTTCCATTTTTTGTAAAAGCCAATAAAGTAAGGTGAATTCCCACATCCTGCAAATGTCAAAAAACACTGGTCTTGAAGTTGTAGATCAGGTAAATTTTGCAATGGACAATCTGAGAGACTCAATAGCCGCAGCTCCTTTAGATTTGATACATCAGGCAATCTTTCTAAGCAACTGCATTTGTAAATACTCAATGCCTCTAGCGATCCCAATTTCTCCACGCCTCGAATCTCCATTAGCTTCGGGCAATCAGTCACTCTCAACGATCGGAGCCCCTTCAATCTTGATACGGTTAGCCTTTCAAGATATTCACCATCGCTCACGGCCATACTATGGAGTTTCACCAGTTGTTGTCCAAGCACCTTATCAAAATTGACCTCCTTTAGCCGACATTTACAAAGGTCCAAGTCGGACAGATTTGTCAAGTTGGAAAAGAGGGACCTTTCCATCGGTGACCTAACATCGAACAGAGACAATCTTTCAAGACTGGACGGAAGCCCCATTAGAGATCGGGGGTTAACACAAGTAATCTCAAGAATACGAAGCCGAGAAAGAGTAGCCAAATTAATCGGAGGAAATGTGACATGTCTAATGACAAGCTTCAATCTCTCCAAACTAGATAACCCCTCGATCCACTCTATTTTTGGAGCTGGACAGAAATATTGCAATGTCCGAGGAGTGTCATCCCATGCATGAAGATTGACTAAGGTAGTTAGATATGAGAGGTTAGGGGCTGTCAACAACAAACGAGGTGGGAACTCCAAAACCTTCAAACTCACAGGGAGCTCTGGCAACTTTTCAAGTTCATCACACCTATCCAAATGAAGGTTTTGGAGATGAGAAAGCTGATTCATAGTCGTGGGCAATCTCCTAATCTTGCTCCATGCTAGATTTAGTGTCCTCAAAAAGCATAGGCCCCTGATTTCATTTGGAATTTCCCCCTTCAGATTTTCACAACATGAGGCTTCTAACCATTTAAGATTCTCTAGCTTCCCTATGGCCTTTGGTAGCTTTCTTATCGCACTCCCACGCAGACATAAAATCTCCAATCCTTTTAGGTTCCCAATACAAGGAGGTAATTCTGTGATATCTGTATACGCCAAATTTAGCTCTATCAAGGAAACCAACCCTCCTATTGAGTCCGGTAGCTTTTTTATTGGAGCCATAGAAAGACTCATCTTCCTCAACTTTTTAAGATTTCCAATAGAGCGAGGTAATCCTGTCATTTTTGTGCCTCCCAATTCCAATTGAAGCAGTGATGTCATTTTTCCAATGGATTCCGGAAGTTCAAAGAACGCCAGATTTTCCATCTTCAGGGTTTTCAAATTTTTTAGATTGCCCATTGAGTCCGGCCAGAATTGAGGTATCACACACGGACTGATCTCCGTTGAAGCTTCTTTCAGTAAACTCCCTAAACGATTGCTCCTACTTATTTCCAAGTATTGCAGGTGCTCCTGTTTACCAATGGATGGGTCAATCTGAACCAAGCTTTCACAATCTTTGAACACCAGTCTTTCTAGAGTGGAGCACATAGAGAAATCAGGCATCTTGATTAAGCTTTTGCAACTCACAAGACTGAGAGCTTTTAAGTTACTTGTCCCCTGCAAAATAAGCAATATAAGAAGGGACAACTATCAACATCCCCAAATGAGGAGAGAAATCTCGTTTAATGAACAATACGCATGTCAGCAGGTATAGTACCATAATTTGGCTCCAACCATCCCAATCATTCGTTATATCGCTTTCTGAAATTTTGAGGACAACTAAGTTGCTTGGACAAAAGTTGGTCGCTTGAAACTCTGAAGGACAATGACGCCACGAAAGCCATCTTAGTTCAGAGAAGAGACTCTCGAAGTCTCCAACAAAGTTCCCTCCGTCTAATTCAAGGAACCTTAGGCTTTCTAGATTAGAAAATTCATCATGAGTGAAATTGTGGGATTTAGAATGTCCATCAAGTTTGAGTGCTACTATATTTTCTGTTCCCTGTAACAGAAATTAAGGATCAGATAGCATGAACTCTGATTAGAAAATGAGATCGCACAATAAACCCTTACAATATGACATATGCATTCTGTTTTCAGTCCAACATAAAAGTTGTCAGCTAGATCGACACACCTTTTTTCGGCGTATGACCTCCATAGCTGACCTTGGACACCACAACCTGCTACGGCTTCCGGGACGGTTGGTGTTCTCTTTACGAACAATTTCTCTTCCAAGGTCTTTGAGTTGGTCATGCATCCATAATTTCTCATGATACACGACCCTTATCAAGGACTTGTTGATAAGGACATTAATTGCGAGATTTGGAAAAAAGTCGTCGCAAGATTTCCACATGAGAATTGCATCGCCGATTTTTTCACCAGCCATGTGACAAGCGATATCGAGAAAAATTTGTTTCTCATCGTCCTTTAACATTTCGTAACTTATCATCAATTTATGTTGGACCTCTTCATCAGGCATTTTCTTTAACTTTTTCAGCATGTCATTCCACACATCCTCTCCTTGGTAGTAAAGAGAGGATCCGATGACCCTTAGAGCCAGAGGAAGTCCACCTGTGGTTCTAACTATCTGGGTTGCTGTGTTGGCATAATCAGTTGGAGGGCTGTCTCTTCTGAAAGCGTACTGGCTAAAAAGCTCAAGAGCATGATGAAAAGGCATTTCCTTCATTTTATAGATGTAAAACCCACTGTCTCTTGGTCTTTCCTTATTGATTGGCAAATATCCGATATCCCTGGTTGTGATGATAATTCTGCTGCCAGGACCAAACCAGTCGCACTTTCCGGCTAGTTTCATGAGCTGGTTTATATTGTCAACATCGTCCAAGACGATGAGAACTTTCTTGTGACAAAACCTTTTTCTTATCATGTTGATCCCGTCATTGGTGTCGTAAATCCTTTCGGGTTGGTGCTTGAGAATATCTGATAATAGTCTCCATTGCAATTCTCTGATTTTATCATCTTGGGAAGATTCACGAACATTTGAAAGAAAGCTATGACCGCAGAATTGGTGAGATATCTGATTAAAAACAGCCTCGGCAAGGGTGGTCTTACCAATGCCACCCATACCATGAATTACAATGAAACGTACGTCAGGGGATCCTTTTTGCAGTAAGCACGTCATGTCCTTCAAATGATCATGAATTCCAATTAGATGGTCGGGCAAATTTCTCTGCCTTTTCTTCAGTCTGGTCAAAACCTCATCAACAATATGTTTGATAACTGCACCTTCCCTGCAGCAATATCCATATAAATGGAGCACTTGATTCATATTATTACCGAAGATTTTTCTTTTTGTGTAATGATCTACAGCAATATGACCTATCTGCAATGAATATCTGCATTTGACCAACAATCCAGCCTAGATTTGGTGCACAACAGACCCTATACTAATAGTGACTTTGAGAATGCATCCTATTCCCGTAAACTCCATTCATATGGGATTGACATGTCGTGAGAGGACTGAATATACTCAGTATCTCTTACGCAAATGCAACAATCCGTCAAAGAACACCCAAATCATGCTAAATGAAGTCAATGTTTGAACTCGCAACAGCAAAGTAAATCCCACGTGCGTGTTGTCGTAACTCTCCTATTGATGAATCACTCATGATATGCGAAAGAATCGATCAGAACTGAAGCAAAAGACTGAAACATTGAGACTTCCTTTTCAAACTAAAAAGGAATTGCAGTATATAGAGGAAACCAGCTGCAGAGTACAGAGCCTTACCCTTTGTTCTTCAAATCCCATCCGTCGATATGAGCGACCTTTATCAGAGCATCCTTCCACCGCTGCACCACATCGCAGCCGAGCCTATCCTCATGCTTTTTCAAGGCCTCGTCGTACAGTCCAGTCCATAGCTTAACGTCTTTAGCACCCACGTCGTAGAAAATAGGGAAGATCACTTTGCCGCTCGGTCCTCTGGATCTCTCCACGATGCGCGCAAGCTCGCGGAGACACCACGCACTGGATGCGTAGTCTCTGGAGAAGACGGTCACGTAGACCTCGGAGTTGTCTATGGCGCGCGGGAGCTCGCGTCCGATCTCTTCGCCTTTGGGGATCTCCTCCTCATCCCTATAGACTCGGACTCCGGCTCCGTCCAAGGCGTGGTAGAGGCAGTCCGTGAAGCTGTCGCGAGTGTCCGGTCCTCTGAAGTTCAGGAACACCTCGAATTCAGCCCCCGGCGGCTCGCCATCGTCGCCGGCAGCCGGATCTGGGGACCAGGCCCCCTTCCTCTCCATCTTCAGGAGCTGCGTGCGCCGGCTTCAACTGGGAGACCGAGCGGCCTGATCCCTCGAGACAACTTCATCTTAGGCCTTTCCAGATTCCCCCCATAGGTGACGACGGCACTCCTTCGCCTGAGCTAAGGCCAACGCTATTTTGCTTCGAGTCAACAACGAAAATGACCAACCACTGGGATTTACCAAGTGGCCGGCCACCTTTCAATTTGGAAGTGAGTGGTTCAAGAGTTTGGGAGGGGACAAATTAAGTTTCAGAAATGAGTTTCGACCAGTGTTGAGAGTTTGAGCCGAATTACTTGCTGATTATTTAAGTGTAGTCGGCTTTGTATAATTGTATTATGATCAAATCGTTTGCGTGCTCTTTATAAATGATTTTTTCACAATCTTTCATGGATCGCTCAAGCAAAACGACTCGTACCAAGTTTGGGCAAAACGACGTCGCACGGGAAGGATGAAAATAGCGCTTGATCTTCATCGTTCAAGGAACTCCTCATTGCTCGCTCACTGCCGCGCTTTGTCGCTCACTCGATCGTCGCGTCGTTCACTCAGTCGTCGTCATCGCTCGCCATCACTCGGGTGTTATCTCTGTAACCCTAAGTCATCTTCTCTCCCTAGCTCAATTGATTGGAAAAATTAGAGCTCTGAGGGCAAATTAAGGTTGTCGATGCAGCTGTGGCTTATGGGAACTATGGCACCAGAGAAGGAATCGCTAAACAATGAAACTGTGATTGTGAGGACCTCAATTTGTTTAATCAATTGGGCGCGCTAGCTTAGTTATTTTGTTTTTATTAAATAACAACTGTTAAGTCATTATTTAATAATTAGTTACGATTGTGGGTTTCTCAGTGTGAAGTTGTTGTCCTTTTACATGATGATCTCAAAGGTAATTGATTTTTTTTGTCCCTGGGTGCACCATCTGCTTGGGTATAATTTTATAGCCATCATTGTTTGTTATGGTGAGGAATTTGTTGTTGGCATCGCAGAGTGAGAATATACTAGTAGAAATGACAATACTATCTTCTTTGAAATAAAGAGGCTATAATATATTGAATTTGTGAGGAATATAATGCATTATATTTGAGGCAAAGTACAAAAATTGCATCATTGTGTTCTTGGGAAGACCTTAAAGGACTGTTTGAGATATTTCAGTGATACTATTAACCATTATCTTCATGGTGAGCTAGTTAAAGTGCATGTTGAGTATTATAGTGATAATAAAGATGACGAGATCACTTAAATAGAAAAGGAGGAGATGGTGTTGAAGCAAATACTTAAGTTGGGGATGAATCTATTTTGAATGAAGGACAACATAAAAAGCAAGAGAGGGAAGCAAGTCATATAGAAAACGTTCAATAAATAGGGATATGTCCCGAAGTCTCTAGAGAAGACATAATTAGTGAAGAATTGACTAGATTAAATTGGACAATCACTCTATCTAGTGAATATGATAATGAAGCTTTGACAAGTGAAAATTTCCAAAGTGATGATGATAATTAAGAATTTGCACAATTAGGTAAAAGTGAAGGGGATTTGTTGGAAATAAATTTATAGCATTTGGAGAGGCATGAATTTCAACCAGTAAATATGAATGATGGAACTCCAGCTGCTGGTAACCAAATTGAATATGAAGAAAATGGTGATGGTGATAACAATGCTAGTTTTGAGAATGAGCTTGAAGATGATGAAGTACTTATACATACAAGGAAAAATAAGTCTCCTTCATAAGATCCGACTTTTGCATGTCTTGTTTTGTCTATAGATATGAAATTTGATGATGCAAAATAAAAAGCTATTATCAAGAACTCCATTAGTGAACAAAGAAGTGTTGAATTTACTTCCTAGATGGAGCTGAAATAATAGATATAAACGTATATATAGATCACATATGTATAAGTTTGAGTTTTACCATAATATAAAAAAAAAGTTTTAGGGTATTTGTATTATAGTAGGCAAATTTACTTTTTTTGTGAGACAAAAAAATGAGGTATTTGTATCACAACAAGCATAATTTGGGATTTTTGGTTTTTTTGGTATTTGCCCTTTGATTATTGCCCAATCATTTTTATGCTAGAGATTATTGTGGGTGAAATGTTGTGAAGGGTAAATTAGTCCAATCGAAATAAAAATTGCGGAAGAAGAGTTTTTTTGCCCGTTATACCCTGAATAAACCCTAGTTCGATTTTCCTTTGAGCCAATCTACTCCAGTTTCAAAATCCGAAAGCCTTTTCCTGTAATCCGAGAGCCGAATCGTTGACGGCCGCCGCCGCTCGACGGCCACAACCTCATCTCGGCCGCCGCCGCAGCCGCCGCCGCCGCCCAAGGTCGGCATCGACCGGACCTCGAGGTTGCTGTCAAGTAGCTCAGAACCACAGGCTCGCCGTCGTCCCATCGCCGATACCGTCGCTTCCGCCGTGCCGCCGCCGTCCGTCTCGTCCACCCAAGCGCTCGGGCCCCGGCAGCGCTCGCCTCAGTCCCCCGGCCCGTCCGCCCCGTCGGCGTCATCTTCCGGCGGCCCCTGATTTATGCTCGTGAAGAATGGAGCAGAGGCTGGCGAACACATGGCGGATGACGGTTAACGAGAAGAAGTTCATAGAGAGCGCTTTGCTCTCCGGCCTCAGGGTCGATGGCCGGAACGTCTACGACTATCGCAAGCTGAGCATCAACTTTGGCAAGTAAGTTGCAGCCTCTCTTCTCTGCAAAGCTTGCTCTTTTCGGTGTTTCGAAGCAACGTGAGCGGGATATTAGCAAAGTATTTCCCAATTGGCAGGCGACTTTTCTCCCCTAGTAGAGAAGTGTGCTGTGTCTATCGGTGTTGGCATGCTGTCTCGGTTTTTTGCAGTATTAATTCACACAAAGTTGACACTTTTACGAGACCATGTATTGATAAACGCGAAGTCGATACAAAAGGAGAGGAATTTAACATAAATCATGATTTTGGCACACGTACTCTATACAAAGAATGATGCTTTGCGATGAACAAGATTTCATAGACTCAAATTTGACAAGTGAACACGAATTGACAGGCCTTAATATGCTAAGATGGTTTATCCCCGTGACTCACTTCAGTGTTTATGGTCTAATGGGGGAACTTGATGCAGTGCCGCAGTTTTGTCTTTTTAGGCGGTACTGGTATGGTTGCCGTGTTTACATGCGGAGATGATTTTGTATGGATGTGATGCTGATTATGGATAAACAAGTACACTCTTCCTTTGGCTAGAAATCTTTCACATTTGTTTGTTTGGAGTCCATGTAGCATTGGTCTATAGTTGTGTTCACCTTCAAGTTTCTTTGTCTGGTAACTTTAAGGTTAAATAGCTTGACGTGCTTGTTTTACTTTGATTTTTCTTTTCCATCTTGCTATCTGTATCACTTAATAGAATTGGCTCTAATCTAACTTTTATTTTACCAAATCTGCAGAGAAGATGGCTCAGCAGAGGTGCATCTGGGTCAGACACGTGTAATGGGAATTGCGACTTCTCAACTAGTTCAACCATATAGAGATAGGCCTAATGAAGGGACACTTTCAATATTTACGGAGTTCTCTCCGATGGCTGATCCTTCGTTTGAACCTGGTCGTCCTGGGGAGTTCGCAGTTGAGTTAGGCAGGGTGATAGACCGAGGTTTAAGGTGATTAGTTGAACTTGCCTTAATCTCTTTTTACTGGGAGGACTTAAGTTTCCTTAGCTTTAATCTATGTTATCATGTCTTACCATATTTAAATTGTCTATCTATCTAGTTTATTATACAAAAGCATTGTAGTATAATATTCTAGAAAAGTGTTATGATGGATTTACTGATAGGAATATTAAGAATATTGATGGATGGATGTGCATTCTGAATTTGTAAAGCTTACACATTAGTAGATAATATATTTGTATTATATCCATATTCAATTATATTCATCCCAAATTATATGGTATAGGATTCTAAAAGTGCATTTACAGTCAACTTTAACATGTATGCACACTATGTGCTTTCCTTACTGAGGAACAATACGATTAACAATGGACAGATAATGCACACCTTTCAAAATCTTTTGCCATCAAAATTGAACAATTATTCATACATTTGACCCGGAGTCATCTGTGCTTTGAGTGGAAATTCTGTTACGAACTTCTTTAAGAAATTTCCTGTCGAGAATTCTGGATTGAGATGACTCACGTTGTTACAAAGTTGTTTCGCAGGGAAAGCAGGGCTGTGGATACAGAATCTCTTTGCGTTCTTGCAGGGAAGTTGGTGTGGGCCATCCGTATTGATATCCATATCTTAGATAATGGAGGGTAAGGAATTCTGGGTTTTCTTGTCCACAAAGCAGACATCAAATACTTATCTTTCTCATTAAAACAATCTGCCAATTTGAAAACAGTAATCTGGTCGATGCTGCTAATGTTGCTGCTTTGGCTGCTCTGTCAACATTCCGTCGGCCTGAATGCTCATTAGGTGGAGAAAATGGTCAAGAAGTAATAGTTCATCCACCAGAGGTCAGCATTACTGAAATTTTTGGTACAACTGTAG
The DNA here is from genome assembly GCA_017140595.1 of Eucalyptus curtisii. NCBI lineage: Eukaryota > Viridiplantae > Streptophyta > Magnoliopsida > Myrtales > Myrtaceae > Eucalyptus > Eucalyptus curtisii. The sequence goes on along the minus strand of CM029501.1, from coordinate 13,410,674 downwards.
TGGAATACTCATTGCTAGTAGCACAATCTGGAGTTGGATATTGTTCAAGTATATCATGCGTTTTTGAAAACTTGTGATAATTGAGAGCATTTAATGCAACTTCTGGATCCACGATTATCTTGTTATAGTAAATTTGTCATTGGTTGTAATAATTTTGGGTGCACTAGAAAACTTTTCTTAAGTCAAATTTTTGCATGCAACTGACTATTTCTACTATGGATTGCTGTAGGAGATTCCTGCTTGGATTTTGAGGTTCTCTTTAAAATCTGGATTCTATTTCATTATTTTATGGCCAGTAGCTATAATTCATAGTTAAAAATGTGTAAAACAATGCTTAAGTTGCCATAAATTGGTCAATGGAGAATGTGTGGATCCATGCGACTCATTGTGATCAGGAGTTAATGCTTTCAAATAGACTATTTGCCCTTTTTTCTTTAATCTGCTTATGTTAAATTCTGCATGTTTTTGTCCCTTGAATAGAGAAATTGGTTTTTTCCATATGCATAGCTGTTAAAAAACGTATCTTGATATTTCTAGGTTAATGAGATAGTTTATTTGAGTTTATCCTTGATCAAGTTTCTATACTGAATTTCTCACTCATATTGTGAATGTTTTTTTGTTTTAATTTCCTGGTGCAACCTCTTAGAGACGGGAGTCTACGATTAGTCTTTACCATTTTTGTGCCCTGATGTAAAATGTGCAATTGATTGATTTTTCTGATCGTTAAGGGTGGGCTTGTGATATTCTGTTTTGCATAAACCACCATATAATTTTGCTTGGTCCATATATAAGAATTTAACCCGAAGTGAAATTTTGCCCTTCCCATTAAGTGATAGAACATTTTTCACTGTCACATAGTTTTTCTGCCAAAGAAGAAAAGCTGACACTTGAATTATTTATTATCCTACCAAAATAGTGTGGTGCGTCTTGGGCTTATAGCTGATTAATATTTACTGCGTTTTGACAGGCTAGGGAGCCACTACCCCTTATAATTCATCATTTACCTATAGCAGTCACCTTCGCATTTTTCAGCGATGAAAGCACTCTGGTAGGGAAGATATCTGTGTTGCTGTTTACCTGGAAATTGCAGAGCCAAAACTAAAAGTCATTATTGGGCTTTCTTTCTATCCAATATCTGGATGTACTCTAAATTCCAGGTGGTAGATCCTACCCACCAGGAGGAAGCGGTTATGGCTGGTAGAATGACAGCTACTCTGAATACAAATGGTGATATTTGTGCTATCCAGAAAGCAGGAGGAGAAGGTGTTCCTCAGAGTGTAATAATGCATTGCCTACGTATCGCTGCTACGAAAGCTGCTGATATAACAGTGAAGATACGAGACACTGTGAGTTTATCCTTCTTCAGTGTTTATGAACTTTTAAGACTTGTCTGTGCATTTTTTTTTTTCAACTTTGTGCCTTTATTCTTCAAACCTCGAGTTCTTGAATACTTAATGTGGGGTTGGTTGCTTAGAGACTGCCCATTTATTGGTGCAAGTAGCTCAAATGCAAATTTCCATCCTGCTTGTGTTTCAGGGAGTAAATGCAGAACAGTTTCGTTTATGGTGATTTATAGATTCTTATTGCTTCTTTCAATGGATATATGTTCTCTGACTTGATCACCTCCATTCGATACTTTTTTTTTTCAGTGCTATTCATATATTTGTGAACGATCATCTGAGTTCTATGTTATAGGTAGAGGCGTACAATACTGAAAGAGCTCTGCGGAAGATAAAGCGCCACTCTGCTCCAGTTGCCTTGGATGTCAGTGGGACTGTTCCTAATGTAAGGAAAAATCAGGTCAAATCTGAGGATCAGAGGGCAGTCAGCAGATCAGTAGGAACTCAAGTGGAAAAGTTGAAGCCAATAAATGAGAGAAAGAATTCTGATCAGAGTAATGACATTGAAGGTAAAGTGGTCACAAAATCACTTGAACAAGGAGGAACTAACAGTAAAGATGGCAATCCTAGGAGTTTCATTGGAGGTCCATCAAGTTGGTATGGTGCCATCCTCCGCATATAGCAATAAAATTATACACCTCATTCTTAAAGTTTGTGTAATATAAAATTTCTTTTTCATGGAACTGATTTGATAAAAGATTTAAAATCCGATCAACTTGGATTTTATAAAAAAAGATACTGAAGGCATTTAACGAAGAACTCAATCTGATATTGGAGAATGTGTAATTTTAAAAACAAGAAGACTTCTTCTTTTTGTGTACTGCAGGACTGGTAATTGAAGTTAATATTTTTAGTGTGGCATTTTGATTCATCAATCAATATGAAATTGTGTGACAGATTGCTCTCCAATTCTTTGTGGGCAATTTAGGCCTTAGCCACCTAACAATCAGTAATCATGAAACAAGTGGTCATCTTTGTTTTTGTTGTTGTTGTATATGAGTGGATCATGGCATTCTTGATGCTGGTTAGTGTGTATTGAATTTTACTATGAGAGGCAACATGTTTCCTCGGTGAATCTCAAAAAGTACTCCTTGAGTTCTCCTCCTGCCATAATTTTAACTCATTTGATTTTTCAAAATGACGAACAATAACAGGGATTATGCAATCCTTGTTCACCTCATAACATTCCTTCGTTTGATATTCCCCATTCTTAAATGCTTATTTGTCCCTTCTCAAGCACTTTTCTTCTTGCTTAACTCCATCCAATCTAATTTCCACTTAACTTTAAAATGTCCTCTTTTTATCAGGGATCCTTACTCAAGGGGTGTTGATTCGGATTTCCTGAAATTATCTCTTGCTTCGCGTGGTACTGTTCGTTTATTTGTTTATGAAGATAATTTTCACAGGAACCACATATTTTAAGTGCTAATAGCTACTCTCTGTTAAACCTTTATTGGTTGCTTTTGGTAATGTTGGGTTTTATATTGATCCACTGATGCAGTAGTTTTGGATCGTGGCATTTTGTGAAGTAGCTTATTGAAGTCATTATTGGTAATTTGAGAGAGTTGCCTAGGATTTCTTCGTCTGGTTGTCCTTTTCCTATATGATGGAAGTAGTTGTTTAAAGTCGGCCTATGACAGAATTCACCACATCCAGTTTTTTTCGGTTATGCCTGAGTTCACGGCTTCATTTCGGCATTGGCAAACAGGTATTGCCGTTTGCGGACTGCTGCATTGCAAAATTGGAGAGTAAATATTAGAGGAAGAAGTATGTTGTTGGGTACATAATTTGGGTGTTCATGATGGTCGTGTTTGTTTGTCCCTTTTCTCAACACGATAGCCAGTCTACCAAAAAAGGTAGCTTCTTTTTTCCTGTCAGATTTTGACGGTATGATTTGATTCCAGATCTTGGACTTTGATAGTTGTGCAACCTAGCCTAGTGAATTGGAGTATTGCCTATTACCAAATTGCTAAGTCATGACAAAATGATTCTGTTCAGGAGAGGTATTACTTCATTTAGATGGGTAGTGGTGAAAGCTGTTAGAGCTGCTGTCCTGCTAAATTGGAAGGTCGATTCAATGTCAAGTGGAACAAAATTTTAAGATTCTTTTTTTGTACTTGCCTTAAATAATTATGATGCAAATGCAATCGCAAATGCGTTTTGGATGTTGCATGTGCTTTATATGGTTGATGCCAAGGCATGAAGGTTCCGTCTGAATTTTTTATCTACCGTCACTCTTGACATTGCTGCACGTAGTGACTGCTTTTCCTTTGTGCTCGAGATAAAATGAAGGAATGGCTGAATTATTGTTTTTTGCCTGTCAAATTTGCAGAAACTTCAAAATTCTCTAAAAAGCAAAAAGACTTGCAAAGTGAGAAATCAACCCAGCAGGCTAGTCCAAAGGGGTCAGCCGAAGATATGAAGGCAATATCTCCAGCAACTGAGCCTGCTAAGATTGCCTCTCAAACCCATGGGGAGAAAACACTGAAGGATGCTGTTAAGCCTAGACATAAGAGGAAAAGAAAGCACCCTCAGCAGTGGATGGAAGTTAGACACACTAGCGGGTATTAACTGGCTTCGATTATGTGATCTCTTCTTGTTTGCTTCGTTATAGTTAGTCCTTTCTTCTTTTTTCCTTTTTCTTTTTTATTTAGTTTCACCTGAAAGAAACCATCTGTTAAATCTGTTAGATGAGAACATTTACTGAATAGCTTGTCTCTCATATTTGGAATTGAATCCTCCATCAGGTCTGTTAAATTATGTAGGACTTCCCTCTTTAGATTTTTTAGGACCAATCTGTGGATCAATTTCTTATATCTATTGTTGAGAGGGATTAGGCCCTATTACTTTTTATCTTTTCAGATTTTTGGAAACCCAGCTTTGCAGTGTGTCAGTGAAGGTGGAGCTAGAAAGCAGGAGCGTGCTATGAACAAGCAGGAGGACAAACTCTGAACAGGTTGTTGGTGAGCCTAATTGAGGACACAACACCGCTAGAATTTTAGCTCAGCTGATTTCTTTTTGTTTGATAATGTCTTAGTCTTGTTATGTTTCTCAATTCCCAGTTTAGTTGGACTTTCGGTGATTACGTCCATAGGCACCTTATAGCAGAAGCCCTTGGTGTAACATAAATGATTTTTTTTTATTCCATACATCCATTAAAGTAATTTCAATCCTAGCTCTCCTAAGTCTCTTTGGGTCTATAGGTTTATTCATAAGCTGAAACAGCAACTATTTAAAAAGCGATGGTATGGCTGCATTTCCTCTCGGTTGTTAAGTGGTGATTCAAAATTTATCAATCAATCTCATAATATATATTCTCACTTGCGACGGCGGGATCGATCTCTTTGCCTTGGCAGTTTTTAATCTCAGTACCTTTTTGTGCTCTTCCTTTCTGGATACGACAACAGCTAGTTTTTTCTCAATTATTTCTTTTCAATGCTGCGAAGAAGCGGATATCTTGTGATTTAATATTAATACTATAGAATAGTAGTGATTATAACAAAATAGGACCTTGCAATTGCTCTCATGGAGTTGTTCTCTCCTGTCAAGAGAAAAAGGCAGAACCAAATGGTAAGTACCCAGAGAGGAAGCACAGGTCCAACTCTTCACATTCGTTTTTGGTGCCAGTCAGTTTGTCAAAGATTGCTCGACATTTAATCAAGTCAGAATCTATGGTGAATTCGTATCGTGATCCTTGCGCTCTCTTTTCACGGTCTTGGCCTAAAATTCTCTCCGAAACACATGTTTCTTCTGAACTTAATCCTGATCGCTGGATGGGACTGGAGTTGTATATGTTCGGTACACGGCAACAAGTCAAGAAGCATGCCGATGAAGCCGCGACAGCCATCGAATCCCCAAGACAAAAAGAAGGAACTGGGTTGAAACTGGCAATGATAATAAGGCTGTAGCCTGAAGGTGTCTCGAGCAAACTGCCCTCCCTTGTTCAATCGAAGATCGTGGAGTTTGAACTATTCCTTCGATCATGAAGTGCCACGAGTATCGTCCTTATCCCTAGCTTGTCTGATGAGAATATCAGGATGTGAATATCGAAATGTTGGTTTCCAGTTACGCATTGCCAGAGATTGATTTGAGGTTTGGCTATTTCATTGTGCTTATTATCTTGGCTTTTAAGGCCATGCCATTAATTTCTTCAACTAAAGTGAATTCTAATTTGGCCCATCACTAGATAGGGGCTTTCGAAGGTCTTGGCTCCTTTGCTTCCAACCTTTTCGTGATTGGTAAAAAGGTTGGAAAGGGATGACCGGCGTCGAAGAACCCCTTCGATGTCACCACAAAGAGATTAATATCCACACCTCTTGTCCCCCGGGACGAAACTGAAAAATCACCCAAAAACAGGGGTCACAAGTGCAAAATCAGGTAAAAAAGAAGGACCTGCTCTTCCCAAAACCAAAACCTCCGCAACCGACGATGTGATAGAACCCCGGGGATTGCAAATAGTACCGAATTCCGCAGAACCGGAGGAAGACGAGCCGACCCGGATCCGAATCCGAATCCGAATCGCGACGACCATGTTCGGCCGGAGCCGGTTCCTGTCGTTCCCGACGGTGATCGGAGCCGTCGTGTGAGTTGCCCCTCCATCCTCCGCTCTCTCGTTCGTCTGCGAATTCTGTTCTCTTCTTTGCAATCCCTTCATCTGCGTGCGCTCGAACGAGCTGGAATGAGCTTCGAAACGTGCTGTTGTTGCTTCTTTGGCAATTGCCGTTACGCGTTCTCCGGGATAGAAATCTTAGTGGGTGATCTCTCTCTCTCTCTCTCCCCCTGCGCTTGACGATTTGGCCGGCGCTATCTTGTGCTGGCGATCTTCAAATCTAGGAAATACGGGGGGGAATTTGTCGCTGGTTAGTTGATGCATTGAATTAGCAGGGCGTGTTCTGTATTGGGTACTAAAAGGAAGCGCGAATTTTTCGATTTTGGAGCTGCTTGGGTTTGTGTTAAGATTTGGTGGGAATAAGTGGTTTCGCATCGGGGGCAGGGGGATTGTTCTTTGATCAGGAACTGGTTGTGGGGATTTTTGGAGAAATAATTTGCATTAGGAAGGAGGAAAATTTGCCCCCGACTAAATTCACTAAGCTGCCGATGCGGTCATTAGTGAAAAGCAGCTGTGTGTATCTCGATCATGGACGTTTCAAGACAGGAGCTTTTTGTGCGGTGCTGTAATTTGTGTGGGGCAAAGTATAATGAACGAGCTGGTAGCACGAGACTCTTGCAGGTGCTTCCTTTGAGATATATGTAGCAGAATCGTGATGTTAGCGCACTTGCTGTTGTGTTTTTCTGCAGCTGATAGATACTATTCTAGAACACGGGCATTCTGCTTCTACAGTCTATTTGGTCAGTTCAATCCAGAATATTTTATGTGAGAGGTGGGGTATATATTAGGCATACAGACATTACGAATACTCTTAACAGCTTTGTGACAGAAGTCTTGATATATTGTCTTCTACAAACATCTTACATGAAGAAGGCAGATTATTCTGCATGTTCGGTGGAAGAGAATTGGCCGAGTCTGGGGAGAATCTGCTTATGAGTTGTGCCTACTTCATTTAGACATCTTCCCTCACTCTATGTGCATTCCCTTCAACTTGATTCCTGCCTATTTATATGGAAATTATTAGAAAATTTCCTTGCAAGTTCAAATTCCTATATTCATAGTTTCAAGTTTTCAACGCACCATCACTACTATGTCATATGCAAGGAGCATTCTTGTATAGAGTCTTTAGACACCCCAAAAAGATCTCGCGCCTTCATACATTACGTAGTCAGAGGTAATGGTATGAAACTAGACATCTATAGTCCTCTTGCTGCTTGGCATTTTTTTGTTTCTCATGAGGCAATTGTCCAGTAAGTCCTCACGGAGCATTGATTGTGCAACTTTTTCCTTTCTTTCACACCCTTCTACATGTGTAAGCCTAGTGCTGATTTGGCATTAAAGAACTGTTTCTCAACTCCTCTGGCTTTTGCTTGTTCTTGCCTCTTCTATACCCTTCTACTCTTTAGTTGTGATGGCATGAGGTCCTACTAGATTAAGCATTGTGGTACCATTGATCAAATGACCTTAGGAGCTTCTTTACCGTCTCAAAGATACATTTTTATCATAACTCTCGATCAAATAGCTTTTGGAATCAACAGTTCCCAATCTAGTTTCTTTATTCTTATGGCAGATCATGGCTTATAGATACTATTAGGATCTTGTATTGTAGTGTGCCATAAGTAGAATATCCTAACTTCAATGTCTTTTTCAGTTACTTCTTCATAAAATTTACTGAAGTGCCAGAGATGGACAGGGAGTTACTCTCTTAAGTGTGTCTACCAGACCAACCACATATCTGACTCTGGATTGTTCTGTCACTTATGCTATCTTTGCTCTTCGAAATCATTCAAATATCACATATTTCCTGGATCCTTTTTATTAATTAGTTAAACAACTACTCACTCGTAGTCTTACTGACTGATGATATAAACTTGTATAGCCTGGCTTTCTTTATTCACATCCATCTTCTCCTTTGCTTTTGTCTATTGCTTGCCAGATAGCTAATTGTTCTTTGCTTCGGTTTTCTTAATGGCATGCGCCTATAGTGCGCCATTAGTTTTTTTTTTTTCCTTTTTGCTTTGCTTTGACGAGCATCATCAAAAAGTTGCTTTGGATAAATGAGGGGTTAGTGAAGTGACTTGTAGATGGTTCAGTTGGATGATCTTCGTAGACCTAATTCTGATGTCCCAGTGATTACATGCTTATCTGCAAATCATCATGTGGCAACTAACTGGAGTCAATTTTGTCATACAGATTCTGCAAATCTTGTATAATTATAAATAGAAACAATTCCATAGGTGATAATCAGTTTTGTCTAATTTAGGTTGTTTGGGAGAATGCTTGGCTTTAGGCTATAATGTTGATTGGAAGGTTAAGAGTGCATTTCATTAGGATACTAGGTTCTGTTTTCTAACTTTCTTCTCTATTAACATATTGTCGATAAAGCTTTACCAAAAAAAAAACATATTGTCGATAAAGTATTGATGATAGACTATTCTCACCCATTAACAAATATCAAAAGTGGAGAATAGTGTCCTTAACATCCACTGTCCAAATTGCTGAAAATTATCTCTTCCCGTCGTTAAAGTGATATTACCCAATGTCAAATATGAAATATCTCATTTTTTTCAAGGCTGATGGTTTGCAAATGCCATGACTCTACAGGATTGGAGTTGTCTCTGGCAAGGCAATATTTGGACCACCAATTGATGAGTACTGGAAAAAGAAGCTTGAGGAAGAGGCAGCTGTGAAGGGAACTGATAGCAGCTCATCTTAGCTTGCGCCATGTTATATTGTGTCCAGGGAAGCTGAACTACTAGAGGTTGAAGAGCTTCCAGGTGCTGGCCGCCCTTTTAGTTGGCTGGATTATTAAAAGATTCTTCAGCAAGTCACAGAAAATGACCTGGAGCAAAGAACGGGTAGAGGATACATAACTTCATTTAATCTTAACCCACTGCGAGTGTTCTGAAGATTGTTTCATTCTCAAGGACGGCAATTGTCCGTGCTATTTTGCGTTGATGCACTTCCTAAGCTGCATTGGGACGGACTTACCGAACTGGTGGTGTGGAAGTGTAGAGTTTCTTAGTGGGAATTGATCTTGAATGAAATTGACTCAAGCTGTGTGACGAAAAGTACCTTGCAACATGTACTATTTGAATATTGGAGGTTGCCTCCAGTGATTGTAGTTTCCATATTTTGGTGATAAAGCAAGCGGGTGCAGGTTCAGCCAAAACTATTATGGTATCGTCAGGTATAATATGACCTGCGGAGAGTCTATAGGTACTGAAGTCTCCATTCAATATATAACCCAACTATGTTCTTTGCTTTACTGCAGCACGACAATTACTGCAGACAGGATGAAGAATAGACCTTCTAAGCTGTTGTGATTCTAATTATAATTGTTCTCACACAACCGCGAGTTGGTTATCCACTACTTAACACGAACCTCACACAATCAAATAGGCAACCGCATAACTACGTCCACCGCCAGACAAGAAAAACCAACCAATTAACTTGGCTGAGAAAACGGCATCGTGATCAATTTACGTAAAATGTACATGTTGTGTAAATGTTCAACTTAGTTAACCATACACGTGTTTCGACCAAAAAAACCATAAACGTACCGGTCAGTGAAACTGACAATTTAAGCAATGAAGATGCAAGAAAATCCTAGTACCAGTACAGTGGAAAGAATTGGTATTTCATGTTCAACAGAACCTTTTTACAGTAAGGAATTTGGTCCCAGCGATCAACCCCGGGACAAATTCTCCAAGAGCTATGATACAACAACATGACGCATATGCTTCACTTGCCTCTTTCCCTCCTTTTCTCACCTTCAATCAAACAATACAATCTGTTCCTAAAAAGTAATCATCGAAAAAAAAAAAAAAACATTCGAAAGCAAAGTGACCCGAGAAAGATGGAGTGGTCTGAGCATCTAGCTGCAATGGAGTGTCGATGAACTCGTGGCAAGCCTCTATTCACCCAAAGGGATTTCGAATGCAGAGAAGGCAGATCAACAAAAACTGAATGAACTTACCTCAGAGGATGCTTACAGGTCGCTTTTGCAAGGTTCAGATCTAAGAAGAAATGTGCTGGATGACCGAGCTGATCAAGAGAATTGATCCATCCAGTTAAAATGGTGCCAAAATTGAAGCACCATCCAGTATATGCAAGCACAAAGAGAGACAGAGGGTGGTGATGATGGACGACTTAGCAGTTGCGTATCTCACAACTTCGATACCCCTGTCAACAACTTCCTCATGAACGGCATTAACGCTCTGCCTCATACCATCATAAAGTTTCTCCATCAAGTACTCCAGGAGAGATCTCACAGTTTCGAATGTAACCCTCCCAGTCACATCGAGAACAAGCCTTCGATTGCTCGGGACGGCCAAAGTAGACAACACTTTATCGACCCACCCGCTGTTCTTAGCAAGACCGTATGAATCTCTCATACTCTTGTGACTCAACACCCCTTGCTTCCAATCCACTCCAGTAAATCTCAATCCTTTGCTTCCCTCTACAGCTAAACAAGGAGAACCTGAATACGAATTGGCATTCGATCTGGAAGTTTTCAGCACCTGGTGAGACGTTTTCACCAGAGTCTCGACCGCGCCGTTACAGACAGATACCAGCATCTCTCTCACTTTCTTCTCATGCTTTGGATTTGTCATCCCGGAGAATAGCTCATCGTAGGTGTTGATCTCCATCGTCCTTTCCAGATAAATAGTGACTGCAGTGCTCACAAACTGCTGAATGCAATCGCCGACTAAATCCTTGACCCTGTCGTCGCACAGTACGTTTAGCCATCCTGGAACAGAACTCCCCTCCGTGGCCAGATGATCGCCACTGTCTGGATTGCCAAATCCTGATTGCAGACTAGACGGCTTATCCGTAAAAATAGCCATGACTAAGTTCCTGGCTAGGCTGCCTACCACAACAGATACGAAACCAGACCCAGCAGGCGTGAAAAGCTTATCGAGAACGTGATCCGTGAATCCCAAAACCCCACCATTGCCATTGACATTGTCCTTGGACTCAGAATTATAACCGCGCAAAGCACCCACAGACAAAGCCCGGGATACCTCAGTTATCGACTCCGAGAACTCGGCTGACTTCGCGATCTTTGAAATTTGCTTCAAGCTATTGGGGACCTCATCGGAGTCGGACCTCAGAAACTCCTTCAAATCCTTCGAGACGAGTGCGATCGTCTCGGTGGATTCAGACACCGCCTCGGCCAACGAAACCAAAGCCCCCACGAGCTTCAAGAGCCTCTTCCTCTTCCGAGCAACCGAGGGCGAGTTATACACCCTGTACGCCCCATAACCAGAGAACGCCAGAGCGGCAGCGGCGAGAATCCACCTCTTCCTCCTCCCCGCGAAATCGATGCCCGACTTCACCAATCTCACGTCCATGAAACACGGGACCGAATGACCAGCCCGGGCCCGCTAATCAGAACCTCAATATTCCCCCCCACGGAAAAAAACAGAGTCCCCTGATTAACACACCAGAGAGAACGAATCCGGACTACACCCGAGAGGGTATCTGCGTTGTCCAATGGGGAGTCCAAAACTGCAGGAATCACTTCAAAAAGAACCCTTGCAACAACTTTCCAGATAACAACTTTCCTGCTGGGGCCTTCTTGTTTATTCACAAAAACTTCCCAGCAAACAACTTTCTTCAGAGGACAAAAGGCGAACTGGGTTTTGCACAATATATATAGGGCATGATAAAACAATTCATACAAAAGAGGGTGAGTCCAAGAACAAGGCGAGAATGGATAAGGCCCGGATAAGAACGAATGAGAGACAACCTGTTCCCACAGAGAGAGAGAAGAGAACAGGGCGTGACGTAGAGAAGAGGTGGTGCGCGCGCCCCTGCTGGACTTGGAGGCGGCGGCGGTGGCGGCGGGCGGCGGGGAGGAAGTCGGTGAGGCGTCGCCTGCGGAAAGCAAGAGCCAAAAAGCGTTCGGTTCGTGCGGGTTTTCTGCAGATCGGAGCTTCGGTTTATCGGTGAGTTACTTTGTTTCTTCTTTGGGAATGGAAGCGAGGGTGGGCCCCGGACTTCGAATGGGCGCTAACTACCTCGCGGGATGGGGAACAGGATAGGATATTAAAGTGAAGTGGGCCCCTCCCCCCTATAATGACGGGACCCGCGTATAATAACTTTGTTTTACGATTCGTTCCGATTCGTATCCACATTTCAATAATACGACACTCAGCGTACGCGTCAAGTGACTCGCAACGAGAACGGATTGACTCGGGCTATGTCGCCAGCTAGGCCTGCCGGATCGGTTCACATCCGTCACATGTCGTCAGGGATCTGGTCTTGTGAACTTGTCTCGCGCAACACCACATGCGTCGCTCAAAGAAAGGGTAACGCATTTGCTAATTTTGTCACTATAATCCTAAATCTTCGTGTAAAATTTTATTATGGTCCTCCCAGTCGCAATGAATTGCCCTCATGGCATCCATGCTGATGTGGACAACGTGTAGATCATTAGGTAGCAATAAGCCGGAATGAATATATATTGAAATTTCGAATAAAAATTTTAATACTATATTGATAAAATTGAAAAATTGAGAACTAAATTACCATCCATACAATAATTTTGGAACTAAGTGTGTTAATCATCTTGATGCTTGAGTTCTAAAATAGCTAAGAAGAACTGAAAGAAGAATCAAGTTGACTTTGCTCAAAGCTTTCCTCACTATTTCCCTTACCATCGTCACTATATTTATGAAACATAAATATTCGCACAATATCTCTCAAGTGGGATTGAAGGCGAACAAGTCGGTTGAGAGGCATTGTACAAAGCATGGAGTCGACTTTGCAGTAGGCTTTTCACCTACTCCTCCCACTTTCATTGGCGCAATCAACGGTTATATCGAAACACAGGTTAAATATCCTTACGGGTGCGATGGATTATCTTCCTTCCCACTAGAGATCCTTAATTCCTAGATAAATATTTTTTGCCCCCATCTAAGAGAAAATATCACCGAATTTTACATCTCAAGATTAAGATAAAATAATTTAAGAACATATTAAGGTCCGAACTATAACTCATCTTAGAAAGCAAGGATGATCATATGTTTTCCCCGTGCGTAAATGTAGTGCAATTTTCTTTCTCCCGCACGAAGAAACCCTAGCAAACCAATAATTGCCTTCCACCCATTCTGCGCCGCCCAACAAATCTCTCCAATGACTTATGAGCGGCCACGTAGGTCATCTTAATGATTATTTAATGTTTTTGGGCCGACGTCTGGTAATAATTCATTGCCTAGTTGTCAGTCGACATTGCTACATTGTTCGTCGAGAATGTTTTGGAAATTTCATGAGCACGTTGCATCTCATGAACGAAAAGTATGATGCTTTACTCGAATTTCAAAGGCAAAAAGTAGTTCATTTGCAACTTTCAAGAGGCAGGACAATTGGTTTGCAAATTAAATTTGAGGAATATAATGAGGAAAAAGGGGGAAGATACTTTAAATTTTAAGATCCATCAAAAAAGGAGATTTTGTGTAGGGAAATAGAGTTGGTAAAAATATTAATTTCCTTATTGTCATTCCAAACGCAAGTAACAGAGGGCGTATGGATTCGTGTGGATAGATGCACTTGGACTTCTGTAGTTTTGCATGAATTGCCTGAGTTTAAGCCTCTTATGATGGTTCTTCTTCAAGTAGGTCTCTGTTTATTTTGTAGAAAATCGAATAATTTAAAAAATATTTTCTAAAAATGACCAATTATATTACTTGAAATAATTAGTCAATTGAAAATTTTTCATTATTTGTAATAATTTATGTCTAAATATTTTAAAAAGCGATTACAAATCTTTTGTTCCTCCTGGCATGTTCACACCTGAGACAGGTTTTTCTAAGGCGTCTGAAACTTATCCTCAAGAACATGGGAAATCCAAAACCTCCCTGAAACTTAACTAGTTCACATTTTTCTTGGTTATTTTTGAAGAAACTACATTAATAACATGATTAACTATATGATTTAGCATATTTTTGAAGAAAAAAAGATTCTTGTTACTATATAATTGGCTGATTTCGAGTTTTTGGTACTTATTAACGAAAACAAACCTGTCTCAAGAAACCTCAAACTCATTCCACAACGCAAAACTGAAAAGTTTTTCTAACAATGACACAGAATTTGGCAATCAAATTCCCGAGAAAATACGACTTTTAAGCCATGGGTCACTTTTATCACGACTTTTAAGACGTTTAAAATATAATGGTTGGCCTTTTGGACAAAAATGACATGTATTAAGTTTTTCGTCAAAATTGTCATCCGAAACCCTACGTGACAATCAACACGGACGACTATCTACGACGTGAATCTGACGTCATTTCATCGCATATATCTACCCTTCAGGTAAACAATTAATGAAATAATGATACCGGGGGTCATAGGATTCATGGACGTTCGGCACTTTAGTTTTAAAATCTTTTTCTTGTGCGATTCAATCTTGAAACTTATGGGAAAATTACCAAAAAGTCTTAAACTTATTACAATTATCTGCCAATTTAGTCCCTAAACTTATTTTTTTAACCAATTGAGTCTTGAACCTTTACAATTATTCTTGATCAGTCCATCTAAAAAAATTGGCGGTGGGTGTGGCGATGATAAATGGCCCGTCCATGAGCTTTTTTAATAATATTTTTTTTTTATTAATTTTTTTCATTTTTCCTCTTTTTTTTTTTTTCCTCCTCTCTCTTCCTCCCTCCTCCCTCCTCCCTCCTTTGGCTCGCAACTAGCCGGCCCTTAGCTGGTCGCCCGATTAAGGCGATTAATCGGCGAGTGAGCCCCGTCGGGCCGAGGCAATCCGGCGGGCGAGCCCCTGCGGATCGACGCTCGCCTCACCCCACGCCGACAAGGGGAGCTCGCGCCCAACAACGGCGGGGGCTCCCATGGCCACCGCTCGATCCTTTGGTTACATTTCCCGAATTCGAAATCGCTCGGTTCCCGTTCGGGATCTCGTTCGTAGGCTTGAATGAATTAATCGAGGTGCGCACCCCCTCGTTTGATTCGATTTGATCCGCCGAGGTCTTCCCGGTCGGACGCGTACCCAATGTCGTCATTTACTGTCGATGTCGAGGGTGGTGAGGTCATCCTGTTGCGCAAGAACGACATCAAGCCGCTTGGTCGGTGGTCGGAGCGATTCTCGGCGGCCCGTGTTCGATCGCATAGATGCCGCCACTGCCCTCACCCCGAGATCCGGCGAGGGGCTCACCCGTCACGTCGGCGAGGCCTCCTCGCCAGATCCGGCGGGGGCTCGCCTCGCTAGAGCCAAGGAAGGAGGAGGGAGGGGGGGGAAAAAAGAGGAAAAAATGAAAAAAATTAATAAAAAATTTTAAAAAATAAAATATTATTAAAAAGCTTCGCGACGCCGATTGCCGCACATCATTACCAGCGGCCAATTTTGGCCCGGATGGACTGATCGGGAATAATTGTAAAAGGTTTATGACTCGATTAGTCAAAAAATAAGTTTATGACCGAATTGGGCACAATTGCAATAGGTTTAGGACTTTTTGGTAATTTTCCTAAAACATGTTATGTTTTGCCACTCTAATTTCTCATCTAAAGATGATCGGTTGTTCAAATTGTAACTTGAATTATGTAACCTAAAATCTAGATTATATTATGTTAGAGTCAGTTCCCAATTCTTAGGACTTGAAAACTACCATGTTTGCCTCGGAAACTATCTTGCTTTTTTATTTGGTTTCTAGGTTTATCTGAGAACTCTTTTCTTTTTTTCTTTTTCATGGTTTCATTTTTTATAGCAATAACATGAGTAACAAAATCGTTCCAAGAAAAAGATGAACGTGGGCGAGCAAGCAAATGTGAGTCGGGGCAAGGGTTGTGAGGCTCAAACAAGTGAGGCGGGGTCAACCAAGTGAGGAAGAGGGTGAGTTGCAAGCGAGCAAGAGAGTTGTGAAGTGTTTGAGTGAACTTGGAGAGAATGGAGAAAAAGAAAGAGATGGACAAAAAGGCCAAGAGAAAAATTAGGATTTTTTAAGTTTTGAAATATGTTCCAAATTTGATGTGTTCAATCCGATTCCTGAGTGGTTTCACTCGAAAACCAGAAACTAGACCCGTTTCCACTAAAATTTGGAACCGAGAAATCGGAACAATTTTGAGGACACGCCTAATCAAGTTGCATACCCTTACTTCCACCGTTAGTTCCCATTGTTTTTGTTGGATGGAAAATTTATTGGACAGTTTTTCTATTAATTTAAGAAAAAAAACCACGTCGAATTTAAAGAATAACAATAATAAAGAGGCACGTGAATTTTCTATCTAAAAAAATGGACCTAGCAGAAGTTCAGAAATCCATAATGTGTGCAAGTTAAGACTTAAATGCATGAAAAAAAAAAAAATTTAGGATAATGCTGAGTTTTTTTATTTATTTATTTTTATAATAAAACAAATCGTTCACTTGTCATAATGAAACATAAAGATTTCAAGTAAAGAAAATCCCAAAAGAGCTGGAAAAAAATAAAATAAAAAATAAAACCAAGAAAAGAAAGGAGCAAGTAATTTACAGTTATAACCATGCTCTCATCAAAAAAATCAAAAAGTAATTAATAGCTAATCATTGGAACCGTGGGTGATGATGGAACACACTGAGAGCTTCCGCTTTAAAAAACCTATTTCTTTTAATATATGTCTAGGTTTGGCTTCTCAACACCATCGTCATATGAAGATGACAACACCGACAACGAAACGACAACAACAATAACATGTTGAATTACTTAAAACCAAACACTTTCTAAGAAACTTCAAGATGTACATTTTAAATAAGAGAGAAGCTTCTAGATTTAAATTCATTTTAAATTGAGAAAGGACCGCTTCCATCGAATCTTGAATGAGTCACAGAATCACGTTGTGGTCATCCTACTGGCTAAACTAGTGACGACATTCTTGACAAATTTTCAGTTGCGAATAGATTTATTCACCATAACAACAAGTGAAAGAAGATGCAAACAAGGCCGAAAAAGATTCTATTTAGATTGAGAGAGGACAAAAAAAAAAGAAATCAAGGCCTACAAAAGAAAGGTAAAGCAAAGTAGGCTCTCAGTTTCAAAAAATTGAGAGCGTACAAGTAAAGCTTCCTGGTCCAGCTAAGGACCTTAAACAAAGGCCCGTCTATTCGGAATCAACCCCCAAACGTAAAACGGGGGTAATGATCAACCTCGGGGAGTCCAAACCTAGGACGGAAGACCCTCATTGATTTGGCTGCCCGCGCAGCCTCTCGACGACGGCCGGACCGGCATCCGGAGATGAAAGCGACGGGTGGTCCAGCTAAGGACCTTAAACAAAGGCGTATTCCGGAATCAACCCCCGGACGTAAAACGGGGTAACGATCAACCTCGGGGAGTCCAAACCTAGGACGGAAGACGAGCATTTTAGGTTTTATCTTCAAGTGAAAAAAGAAAAAGAGAACATAGAGAAGCTCTACCTTTGCCTTCTCTATTTCTCTTTGTCATATTTCAAATTAGTCATGTTTGACCATAGTTGCGAGGAAAAATGTACTAAAAAAGTTATAAGTTTATTGCATTTTAATCAATTCAATCATAAACCTTTCAATTGAACTAATTTAATTATAAACATTTTTATTGGTATCAGTTGAGTCCATCTTATCTAATTTATATAAAAAAAATTATTGAATATGAACTGCGACAATTCTAGTGGCATAATCAATGCGGAAGTGATTATTAAAAAATATTTTTCCCTTTTCTTTTC